>VDFB02000017.1:326120455-326792955 GCA_007258455.2 Sequoia sempervirens | reverse complement strand
TATGAATCCACATGCAACCAAAATGGTGAACTGATCACCCACACAAACCAAGTACAAAATCCACACATAAGAGTATCAACAACATGAGGGGTATTACAAGGATAGAGATAGAGCTTGATAGGGAGATAAAGATATCTAGAAAGATATGGATAGAAAGAGATAGAGAGAGGAGTGAGGAGGAGATAGAGATAGATAGCTCAATAGATAGTGAGGGAGAGAGGGACCGATATAGATAGAGGGAGACACAGATAGATAGAGAGGTATAGGGAGAGAGATAGGGAGATAATAAATATAATTTTATATATAAAATAAGTACATAATTCAATAACATACATATAAATATGTAATATATAATATTTTAAATAATAATTTAATTTCTTAATAAATAAAATATTATTTAAAAATATATATTTAATAATTTAGATTATATAAAATTAATTAAAATATAATAATATAGTAATAAAATAAATTCAGTTTATATAATATAATTATTAGCTTATATCATATAACCTAATACATATAATTATAATATAAGAGCGAAAATGTGTAGAGTAGGGTCGAACAAAGGCGAGGAGGTAAAACTAAAGGAATCGGCACAGGCTGGAACAGGGAAAGCAAAATTACATTGGGGCGATGAAGTGGCAATGGCATGCGAAGAAGAGCAAACACTAGAGCATACACCACAGTGGGTATTCGAAGGCGGAAGATGGAGAAACAAATGTTACATGGCTTATTGTTCGTAGGGTGAATCCAAAAAAATGGAGGAAAGGCAGCCAAAATGCCTCATGACACTCCAGACACTCCTGCGGAAAATCGGATCCCGTGGCAGTGCCATATGGGAGTAGAAGGGAAAAAAGCACCAAGAAGGAAGGATAATATGGCTTGGAGTAACCCTAGGGACAAAAGAAGAAGCCGACACGAGTGACATGATCAAAGAATTGGGTTGGAGCGGAAAGCCGAGGAAAAGGATGATCCCATCACATTGAGTACAGAGGCTACTATTGAGATCGAGGTCTTAGAGGAAATAAAGCTAGATATGGAGATTTTAAAAGAATTCACCTTCATTTGCAAATTCATCAGAGGTGCACTGGACAAAGCATCAATTAGGCTCTAGATTAAGGAAAATTGGAAGACGAAGGTCTTATTAAGATTTCTACCAAAAGGTTTTTTCCTAATAGTTTTCATCGATGAGAGTACCAAAGCGAGGGTGATGGAAGAAGAGATATGATTCATGGAGGAAATGACTTTGTATATGCAGCCATGAAACCCTAATTTTGACCCAGTCAAGGCTCAGCCTTATGATCATCCAGTTTGGGTTAGATTGTATAATCTTCCAACAGAATACTGGGCTGGGGAATGCCTTGAGAAAATCAGATGCTTGATGGGCATTCTTATGGAAATCGATACAAATATTCTGGAGGGAGACATGTACAGATATGCCCGACTGAAGATTGCGGCGATTGATTTAATCCCTAGTAACATCATGTTATTGGACAATGGGGAACGATGGAGACAAGTTATCAAAATTGAGGAAACGAGGTATTTTTGTCTTGTCTGTGGTTCGCGTAGTCATGGATCCACATATTGCACCATAGGTTCGACAGAGAGAAGTAAGATGCCACCCTCGGGCGATACACCTCCTGTTGTCACCATGATTCAACAAAGCAGTTCCAACAACCGGGCACCACAAGCAGAAGGTAAGGAGTCCCTGAACAAGGCCTCGAAGGAATCGGCTAGTGCATAACGCCTATACCCACTAATAAAGGTGGGAAAGTTTTAAAACAAGCGAAGGAAAGCAATGAGGCAGGGGATGATATTGGCGATGAGATCGATGCCAGGGCAAGTACCGATCTAGACTCTAATCCAGACATTGAGGATGAATTGGATGTAATCGATGATAGGTGTATTTCCCAGTCTGCATTGAAACATATGGGTATGGGTAAGATTGACAATTCAGGCAATACCCGAGGTCGGAAGTCATCCAAGCAACTTCGGGAGGAAGAAGCGGCTGCTAAGAAATTTACAAGTATAACAAAGTTCTTGAGTACCAAGGGAGGAAAATCGTCCCTTGGGAAACGATGAAGATCACTACATGGAATGTCAGGGGCCTAAAGGCCCCTAACAAACGATGCCTAGTTAGGCGTCAAATACAAAAATGCATAAGCAATATAATTCTACTACAAGAAACTAAACTGTCAGGGGATGAATGTTCACAATTCCTGAGATATTGTCGATCTTGGGATGGTCATTTTGAGAGCTCTTTTGGCTCTGTGGGGGGCCTAGGTATGCTTTGGAAAACAACAAATGTATCGTTAGATATTATCATATCCTCTCAAAGATGGATGGCGGCTAATGTCTTTGACCTAGGCTTAAACTGTAGCTTCATACTTATTAATGTATATGGGCCCATAAAAAACTGAGGAAAAAGCCCTGGCTTGGAGTTTGATCCTGGAGTTTTTGCGCATGTTTCCCAAGGAAAGAATAATCGTGGGTGGTGACTTCAATGCAATCCTGGATTTGGTTAAAAAAAGTGGCGGAGTCAGAAGCATATCACAAACAATAAGGGACTTTAGAGCTTTTGTGGCGGAAGCGGGGTTGATGGATTGCCCCACTAACAATGGCAACTTTACTTGGACCAACCGTCAGGAAAATTTCACTGCCATAGCTGAGAAACTCGATAGGTTCCTGGTGTTGCCATCATGGTTCAATTTCGGCTGGTGCGTGAATGCTTACATTTATCCCAACTCAGTCTCTAATCACTTTCATGTGGATTTGACAATAGCGAATGGTAGTGATGGAGTGAAAGCAAGCTTTAAATTCTAAAGCATGTGGTGGAGAGACCCTACCCTCCTGGAGTTGTTGGAGACCTGGTGGAAGGAAATAAGGGTGGGCGGCTCCATAAGCTTCGCACTGACAAAAAAATTGCAGGCACTAAAGCAGAAACTCATAACTTGGAATAAAGAGAAATTTCATAATATCTTTGTTGAAAAGGCTAAGGTAGAAACCGAGCTGGAGTTGCTCAATGAAAAAGTGATAGCATTTGGCATGCAAAATGAAGATTTTTTAAAAGAAACTGAATTAAAAAGGAAGCTAGCTGAGAATTTGAAAAGAGAAGAGCTATACTGGAAGGACAAATCTAGGGAGGTATGGCTAAGCGAAGGCGACGCTAACTCTAAATTTTTCCATGCCTCAGTCCTGGCGAAGAGAGCAAGTAATAAGATAGAGGAAATCAACACAAGCGATGGCCAACTAGTTAGGGGTTCAGCTGAGGTTGGCAAGGCTGCAGTTGAGTTCTTCTCCAACCTTTTGGGGGAACAACCGTTATATGGGGGACAAGTGGACTATCTTGATTTGATCAACTCCAGAGTCAATGAAGCTGACAATATGAGGTTGTGTGAAAAGATTACAAAGGAGGAAGTCTGTGCTGCACTCTTCCAAATGCATCCTGACAAGGCGCCTGGCCCTGGTGGCTTTACGACCGGCTTCTTTCAAAACTGCTGGGATTTTCTAGGGGAGGATCTTTGGAAACTTGTGGAAGATTTTAGGAAAACTAGGAGATTTGTTAAAGACCCGAACAATACGATTATTGCATTGATCCCGAAAAAAACCAAGTGTTCCTCTTTCAGTGATTATAGGCCTATATCACTATGCAATACCATCCATAAAATCATTGCGAAAGTACTGGCCAATAGGCTTAAATCATTGCTGGGGAAGGTCATTTTGATTGAACAAAATGTTTTTGTACCGAGAAGAGAGATATAAGATAGCATTTTATTAGTAATGGAAACTGTTCACACCCTTAGCACAAACAAGCAAGCAGGAATGATTTTAAAACTCGATGTAACCAAGGCCTACGATAGGGTGCGGTGGCCATTCCTAATGGAAGTGATGAAAAGAATGGGATTTTGCAATCATTGGTGTGAATTAGTGTATCAATGCATCTCCTCTGTCCGATATTATGTTGTTGTAAACGACTCATTATTTGGTTTCTTTCAGGCAACCAACGGGTTGAGGCAAGGTGATCCCATCTCACCTTTTCTCTTTGTGATCATGGCTGAAGCCCTTGGCTGTGCGATTAATAACAATCGCCAACGTGGGGATTGGAGAGGTGTACGAGTTGCACCAAATATGGACCCAGTCACCCATACACAATTTGCAGATGACACCACTCTTCTGGGCGAAGCAAGTCTGAGAGAAGCAAGATGCATCAATCGCGTGCTCAAAGAATATGAACTTCAATTCGATCAGCAGATGAATAAGAAAAATCGAGCGTCTTCTTTTTTAATACCAGACCACAAAAGCAACAAGCTATATCGACTATTCTCGGAGTGAAGCAAGGGAAATTATCGTTTAAATATCTTGGAGTACAGATCTTTAAAGGAATTTGCAGAGCCATGCATTGGGGTGAGGTGGTCGAAAATTGCCAGAATAAAGCTATGGCTTGGAAGAACAATTGGCTCTCATTAGCAGGGAGGATAACCATGGCAAAGGCCGTGCTTTCGACAATTCCTATCTACGCTATGTCATGTCTAGCATTACCAGGGAAGCCAATTAACGATTTGGAGAAAATACTAAAGAATTTCTTATGGGAAGGATCGAAAGAGGTGAAGAAGATTCATCACTTAGGATGGGACAAAGTTTGTAAAGCGAAAGATGATGGTGGGGCAGGCATACGCAAGTTGCGATATCAAAACAATGCATTAGGGGCCAAACTAGTTTGGAAAATGTATAAGAACCCCGAAACATTATGGTGTCAAATAATGCAGAGAAAATACTTGGACAATCTTGATCCCGCAAGAATTTTAACAGTCGCCAATCCTGTTGTTGGCTCGGCACCATGGCGGTACATCTCAAATTGTCGTTCCCTAATTACAAGTCACCTTTCCTAGTGGGTAGGGAATGGGAAGAAGGCTCTGTTATGGGTAGATTCATGGAATGGCTACAAAAGTTTGGCAGAGATCTTCGATTTAGACCAATATATTGAATACTTGCAAGCGTCCTATGGTGCCACCTTGGCAAATTATATTCAAAGGGAGAGCGTACAGGAGGACGATACCTTTAATTGGATTAACTTTACCTCTCTTTCAATTCCCCATGAGCTGGCAGTCACTGTTAGTGAGGAAGTTGAGAGGAGATTGCTCAAATGGAGCAATAGGGAGGATACAATAATTTGGTGCAGGGCGGCATTCAGGAAATATTCGGCCAAAATGGGTTACCTAATCCAAGCTGCACAAGCTAAGGATAAATAATGGTTGGCGAAACTTTGCTGGAAGGAGATTCTGCCGAAGGTTGGGCCTTCCTATGGGTGGCTCTACATGGGCATTGCTTAACAACAAAAAGATTGAAAAGGATTGGAACCCTTGGACCAACTAGATGCATCCTTTGCAAGCGAGCAGAAGAAGATGTGGACCATTTGCTTTTATCCTGCCCAGTGGCAGGCTCATGTTGGGATTGGTTGCAAGCGTCTTTCAACTTTCCAGGACCAAGGCAAAATAAGTTATGGGACTTTCTTTCTAATTGACCGAGAACGAATAAAGGTGGTTATTGGAAAGGTATGTGGATCTTGGCCCCATCCTTGCTAGTGTGGCATCTATGGAAGGAATGGAATTGACACATTTTCAAGGAGAAAGCCTTAAATCGTGAGTAGCTCATTGCTAAAATTCATAGTGCTATCATTGAAACTGCCAACAATAGAATCTCTATAACGTCAAAAAATTCATTCTCCAGATGGGATGAAGAACTTTGTAGATCGTGGCCTGAACTCAGAATTTCAAAGGCATCAGTCAATAGTAGACCTAAAATCAATAGGAAGGAGATTCATTGGATTTGTCTAGTTCGGTTTAAATGCAAACTGAACTTTGACGGGGTTGCAAAGGGCAATCCAGGAGATGCTGGGGCTGGCTATATTATCAGAGACGCAAGTGGCAGTTGCTTGTGGGCGGCATTGAAGAAGCTTGGGGTATGTTCAAACAATATTGCAGAGATGGAGGCTCTCTGGCTTGGTCTGCATCTCTGCATCCAACATGGCATACACTCTGTTGAGATTGAGGGAGACTCAATGCTTTGTGTTCGAGCAATAACCTCTGGTAATTCTCATAATTCGCATATTGATAGTTGGATAGCCCCAATCAAAGAGTTGATAAATAAATTGGAGGTTTATTCTTTGACGCATGTTTATAAGGAGGAAAACAGGGCAACGAACCTACTTGCAAACCGTGGGGTGGTACAAGACGTCAAGTTGGTGACGGGTTCTGCACCTGATCTCTAGCCCGATCTATAGGAGATCTTATTGGAAGATATCACCAATACAAGCGCAGACAAGTCTTCTACTCCCTCCAACAACCCGTGAGTTGTGTGGATCCACATGGTTAGTCATTGATACTTGCGCATTGGTGGGACATCTCATACTCCTTTAGGTAATGCTAGATCGGTGCGGCTATTTAGGACAGGCGGGAATTTCCAACTTTCCAAATCTAAGCGAATGTCAAAAATGGTCTTCTAGTTCGGATTGGCCTATCCATGCAGAAAGGAGCCTTTACCTGCACAATGTCGAAGACTCTTCGCCGTCCAAGATGGTGTTGTGCTGAGAGCAATCACTAAGATCATCTTGTGGGTTCTAAATGACAAGCAACACTGGTGTGATGGCAGGGTATATGAGACGGTGATTGGAGCACTCGTGGACATATGCGAATCCAGAGAAAGAGTGTCTGTTAGCCTGGTGCGGATTGTGTCTGCTCAGAACGTTCATGCGCTAGCCAATGCTACCTTGGAGTTGAGGACTGAAGGTTGGGTTAGCTTCCTTCAAATGTTCTTTGATCCAAAAATGGTGGTGGAGGAGGAGGAGTTTGGTGATGGAACTGATGCCGAAATGCCAAACCAGTGAAGGGAGGCTATGAGGAATTTTATGTCAGATGCATGGGAGGTTTTTAGGAATGGGGTAAAGAACGCAAATTTGATCGGTGTTGGCTCGGCGATGGGAGCCTTCAAAAGCTCACAAACATGGGTGGTTGTCTGGCTACGATTTTCCAAGTTTTGGAACAGTAAGCTTTGTGAGGGAGGTTTTTTTCTTTGTTACTCTAGTATGCTTCTTTGCTCAGGTTGCCTCTTCCTATGGGATTTCTTCATGTTGCCTTGGGGCTCTGAGCAACTTTGTTAAAATGTACATGGGAGCTACCCTTGTTTCTTGGTAGCACTTATCTTATAAAAAAATAAAAAATAAAAAATACATATAATTATAATATATTTGTATATATAAAATAAATGCATGATTAAATAACATATATATGATTAGTAGCATGGTTTAACTGCATCCCGAGAAAGCCTTTGGTGAGGGATTTTTTTGGCATCACCCCCTACTATTCTAAGGGGTAACAACTAATCCCCACCCATAACTCTGGTATTATAGGGTTCCGACAACTAAATCTAACCCAATGGGAGGCCCTCTTGGAGATCTCGAGAGGACTAAAACTGGGACTAAAATTTATAAGTGATGATGTGGGGTATGAGTTGACTAGGGCTACCCAAGGTAGACCCCATTTCCCTAGGGGTGGGTATGGATGGTGGGGTCTACCTCAAGTCGGTGGGGTTTGCTTGAATAGGAATCCTATCTCGTGGAGCAAACACCTACTTACTCCATCCAAGCCCACCAATCCACGAACAAAGAGTTAGAGTCTGGCAATGAACTATAATTCCCTCTCACTTAGGGAAAACAAGGTTCAAACCCGCGACTTCTAGTGTGACATGCCAACACTCTAATCAACTGAGCTATTTCCCCTCTGCTCTTGGAAGCATGAATGCTAGAACACACTAACAACTAAACTATAATCCTCCCACCCAAGACAAACCCCACCATCCAAGCATCCGCCACCACCCATATTTTCCTTTAGGGCAGTGGGCGAAGCCCTAGTGGTGGGGTCTTGAAAAATTCCCTCCCACCCGGTGCTTCTGGTCACATATTCTGGAGTATAATAAGTTAAATCTGTAATCTTTAACACCAGCTTTGAATCCGACACATGCTTTGCCTTAGGGTTGGGGGACAAACCCCGCCACCCTATAGGTCTTGGGTGGGAGCAAGTTTTATGTTAATCTCAGTCTTTAGTTAGGGTAGGGGCTCTTTCGCCGTTGGGAAATGCATGATGGATTGAGTCAAGTAGCCCTTTAGAGGCTGTCCCTCTCCTAATCTTGGGGCTTAGGAGTTCGAGAAAATCGTTCGATAAGAGACCCAACAATAATAAAGGGGGAGGGCCCAAAACCCCACCACCCTATTTGCCTTGGGTGGGAGGAAGGTAGTTCCTTGGGAGGTAATATTGTGACCCATGACCCTATATAGAAGTAAGGCCCATTGTGGGGTTGGGTGTGGGTGCGTATCTTGGGGTGGGGGGAGGGAGACCCAAGTCCCTAGATCCGTCGATGCACCACCTCCCTACGTCAAGTTGTTAGGTCATGAATAAGCACCCCACCAATCCCCTATAAAGTAAGCGGGTTGGGGTGGGTGATAGGAGATAGTTGCTAGCCTACACTTCCTCTTCTGTGGGAGTCACTCGACCAACGACTTGCACTCCACTGTTAAGTTGAGGGGAGAGGAGCTTAAGAAGATAGATGCTCCCTGACTTGCAAGAAGGAATATGAGTGATGGAGGCCACCTCATAGATGATGACTAGAAAACACGGGGGAATCAACACATTCTCCAAAATTGGTCATACCATTGTACCACCTCATTGTTGAAAAGGACATAATTTCTCATGGTGACTGCGTCCGCCGAAACTATTGTTTCCTTATTCTAACAAGCTGATTAATTAAGTAAAGTGGAAACTATCTTATTATAAAATATAAAATAAATACATGATTAAATAACACATATAAATATTTAATATATAATATTTAAATTAAAACTAATTTTATAATTAATTAAATCCTATTTAAAAATTATATTTAATAACTTAATTATATAGAATAGAAAATATAATAATAAAATCAATTCATTACATATTATATTATATTTAATAGTTTATATAATATAAGATAATAAATACAATTCTATATATAAAATAATTACAAAATTAAATAACATATATAAATATATAATATATAATAATTTAATTTTATAAGAAATAAATATTATTAAAAAATATATTTATTAAATTATATTATATAAAATTAATCAAAATATAATAATATAATAATAAAATAAATTCATTACATAGTTTATAATATAAGATAATAAATATAATTAATTTTTTTTAATGGAAAGATTAGATATAAAAAACGAGTGTAATTTTTTCCTCGAGAGTATAATTCTTTCCTATATAACTATGTCCTTCAAAGTCAGATTTAATATAGAATAATTGACTACCCATTTAAAATAATTTTAGGCCGCCAAGTTTTTGCCGGGGAGATTTTACAGAAGGATCCCGTAAAGTTCAATAAAATTTTGTTTTAAATGCCGAGAAGAGTTGCCGCAGCCCTAAACGGTGAACAAAAAACAGACTTCAGGCTCGCTTGTATTGCCCGTGAAAGGAAAACTCGAAACAGAAAATAATAACGGTGAGAAAGAGCCACGGCACCCACCATTTCTCGTCTTGCATTTTATTCGGGCGATTTCAACCATCGATGATCGAAGTTAGTCTGCTCACTTCGTATAGGGAACGCCAATGTGACTGAAATGGGTAGGAGCCGTGACTTCACGAGGGAGGAAAGCTGCGCTCTGTATAAAAACACAGTTTCTGTGGCGTTCGTGCGGAAGCCCTGATATATCCAATTTTATTGAAGACATATTGCGGGTGTTATTAGGCTGGTTCTAATCATGGATACTGCAGCAGTTAAACGCTCTTCTAAGAAAGAAAAACGCCCCCATAAGATCATAACCATTTCAGATGATTCCCCAGCTGTTTTAGTTGAGACGGGCAGCCACGAATTTAATGCAAAACAACCGGTTGTTGAAAACAAGGAGGATACGCCACCCAAAAAACGCAGAAAAAAAGGCCCTCACAGTAAAAAAACAGATAGCAGTCAATTATATGAGCAGGATTTTCTTAAACCTTCAGAAACAGATGAAGATGACATGCCAACAAAGGTTTCCGAAGCTGGGTTAGAAGATGTGAGCAGTCTGAGCCTGATGAGGTCTCTGCACAATAAAGACCTGCCGCTTCAAAGGTTTGGTCTTTGAGATTTTGATATAAATATTGGTGCATTCAATTTCTAACATAGCTTCAACTACATTTAACTAACCTATCGTTATGTGACAACTCCCACATGCTTGTTATCAAACACATTTCATTTGAACGTGTGCATTATGTAATGGTATTACGAACAGTCACTCAGAGTGCTACACAGTTCTCCACGCATAGTCAGTCTTCAAGACAATAGAGCTGAAAATATGGCTTCATATGGAATTGCAAAAACTATGATGAAGTGCCCAATGCATAGCAGACACAAGGGAGTTCGATTCACTCTTTATCTAGTTGGTCGCTTCTCCCAAAAAATCGACCACCCTTTGAAAGTTTTAAAGAAGGTGCAGAGGTCGAAAGCGAAATCCTCAACCTATTTGCTCACATGAAAACTTAAGCCGGTACATTACAAACACATTTTATACATTTCCCTTATATGACAACTCATACATGTTTGTTACCCAACACATTTCCTTTTAACCTGGTTACTATGTGTTGATATTATGCACAATTACACAGATATTGCATTCATAATTTAGCAGAGGAAATCTCAAATTAAGACAGTCAATTTCATCTTGGGAATTTTTTTCTAAAATCGAAGAGTTTAATGATCAAGTAAACACACTGTGATAGGTCCTACATTCAAGATAAACGATCAGAGCTTGGAGAATTCATTCTAAAACTAAAGAAGTTTTCTGAACAAGTAAACATGCTCTGAAAGATCTTACAAACCACTTTATCCGAGTGGATGCTATCAGGTTTCTTATCTTTATTTTCATAGGCAAATTAAAAAAAGGTTCACAGGAAACAGCTATAAACCGATGACATTCAACTAGAAGCTATTCGCTTGCTGAAAACAGTATAGTAACCAAACGCCTCAACAAATTTCGTCCCCAAAAGCAAAGATGTTTTGTAGGACAGTGTTTTTTGGTATTAGTTCAGGCATCAAGCCAGATGAAACATCATGAATCATTGTCAGAAAATAGAATAAATGGGATGAGCAAATAAAAAGCCAGAGGAAGAGCTTTTGCCTTCAAATGCTCAGAAAACCACCCACTCGAACAGCAGATCATCAGCATATTACACATATCAATCAACTTTTTGATTTAAAACATTGAATATATACATATTTTAAGGCATCTATTATCTATTCTTTATATATGTCTAAACCATTTTTGAATTTACTTGTAAGTTGCAACGATTGTGAAGTTTTATGTGTTCAAATGCATTAAAATAAAGTTACACGAACATATCCAATGCCTTAATTGTTCTTGTTCTTTTCAAGATTTAGATGGTTTGTTTCTTTTGCAGGAAGATTGAGTTGGCTCATCTATTTGTTGAGTCTGTTACAGATGAGCAGCAGCAGCAGCAGAAGCAGAGTTTTGATTTTATAAAGAAAGAGAAAAGCTGGATGGGCATGCCACAACTTGTCTCCCTTATTTGTTATTGGATACAGTCAGTCCTAATATCTTCAACAAAACAAAATAACACAGCGCAAAAGTCAACAAATAGTGAGAGAGATGCTTGTCTGGATGTTCGATGCTGGGTGATTTTTAAGTGGTGTTTACAATCTAAATACTTGGAGAGAGCAAGCTTTCCTTCAAATCTGATGCGAACCATAAATTTTGTGCTCTCAGCAGCAGCTGCATTCCCAGGCAAGGAAAGAGGAAATAATAGTAGGTGTCCACCGGTATCGGAAAAACCTACTGAATATGAAGCACAAATGATTAGTACGGGGGCTTTTATGAAAGAATTTGCGGAAGTTGTACGACTGTTGTTTTCTTTACATGGGAGATACTTCCGACCCACTTTGGATTTGTGGGCTTCTTCAGCTTTGGCAGCAGCTGCTTTAGCAGAAAGAGTGTTGTCGACGGAGGCTCAAGATGATTACAAGTTTGTTCTTCCAAACCTTACATGTCTTGTGTTGGAAGAATTTGCAAGATATTTGGCTTCACATTCTAATCCAAGAAATGTTTTTCCGGTCATTGTGGAAAAGCTGTTTGAACCATTGCTGTCACTGCTAGTAGTCTTGGAAAGAGAAAAAAATTTGGAAGATCTTTGCAGGGATGAGATTACCTACAGTTGGAGGATAAAGTTAGCAAGAATCCTTGAAGACGTTTTTTCATCTGGATTATTTCACTCTGTCCACATAGATGGCTATTTAAATGTTTGCAAAATTGGTGGTTCTGGTGAATCCCAAAGAGATATGAAAGCAAAGAAGAAACCTAAATCAGCCTCGTCTAGGGAATGTGAGAGAGAAGATTCAACAGCAACATTTGTTAGTTATCATAAATCTTTATTTCAGAAACTGGAATATCTGAGAAAAGAAGGCAAGACTACTGCTTTGCATGGGATTGGGCGACTTCTGAGTCTATACATATGCAGGAAGAAAAATCAGGGAGCTAGTTCTTGCCAGTTCATTGGTACTGAGAAAACAAAAATGTCTAGAATATCTGGAGAGTCACCAGAAATAATCAATACTTATAAGCAGCAGCAAGAGACACCTCATTCTAGAGGAAATTCTTCTAAAACTAGTAGTGGCACTTCTAATAACAGTAATATGTATGAAAGCAAGCATACAGCCATTGAGCAAGTTCACCCCAGTAAGCATGATCAGGCCATAGCTAAACCTCTATTCAATCTGTTTGTAGAATTTATGGATCCATTGCAGATAGATGTTGAACATTGTGAAGATTGTGTTCATCTTCAAGAGAGTCAGAAACTTCAACAGCTGTCATGTGCTCAGTCAACCTTGGTAGCAATAAATGGTTTGCTTTCTGTTGTTAAGGATGAAAAAATCTTTGTTCCCACAGAGGATACCCCAGGGCAAGCACACTTCAATTACTTGAAAAAGATATATAATACGGTATTCAAATTGGGTGCTTTAGTACCTACTCTGCGCTTAAATGTTATGGAGGGATTTGATATAACAGGTAGCATTGCATATGACAAAACTCTTAGAAGCAAACAACAATTGCTTGATCCAGCCTTCGAAAAATTGCCTACAATGATAATGAAGGAAATTGTACTTGCCTTGAGTTACTTGCTGGACATAGAATACAGGGTAGCAGATGGTGAACTGTTTGATTTATGGTTGTTGCTGCTTTCTTACTCAGCAATGAACTCTGGCAAGAACAAGAAGCAAGAGAAGAGTTCTATGTTAAATTCTCAAATAGTTTATCTGGGTTGTCGGATTATCATTATTTATGGGGAACTTCGACAGGTAAGTTCAATTTTTCACATCTTTGTGAGTCGATGCTTGTCTGTTAGCTATGTATCATCCTTGAAAGGAAGGACCCAACTATTTCTTATAGTTTGCATGAATTCTATAATTCTGTCAATTTTTACAATTAAGCTGCTAGAAAATTGTGTTTCAACTTTCAAGTTAATTGTTTCTTTCAGGAAGAGAGGAATGGAGGAAAGGAGAGGAAACAAGAGAGTAGTTTTAGGGATCACATTGAGCTTACATATAGATGTCCATTGGGGGCCAATTAGAAGAATCATGCACAAGTAATGGCTTATTGTAAGATATACTACTGATACGTGACTAGTTGAGAAGAAACTCCTTTATTAATAGTAAAGAAAACATAGAAGAAATTCATATTAAATAATGCTACCACTAAACAAAAGCCAAGTTAATCTAGTCTTAGTGAGTCCCTTCATTTTTTCATTGTCCATTAAAAGGAAGAAAAGTTACACTTTGCTGGAAGTAAAACAGCGGTGCAAAAACTCATTAGATATTGTGGTTTATGTTCTTGAAATTTGATGTGTTATAAACATTTTCATACACTGAAATACGATCAGATCACATGTGACTTGATATTTCAAAAATTAAGCCACTTTCATCATTCCCTACTTGATTGATTGTTAATTACATTAGATATTCACCCTACACAGGCTTCAAGGGGTACAAGTCCTTACAACATGAATAACCTTTCATAAATACATCATAACTGACATAACTACATTTTAATGATAGTCAATTCAGTGATGGTGGAGCAATAGATACTATCTTGCTTTGGGGTCCTGGTGCCCATGCTCTTTTGTCTCTGTGTTGATGGCGCTACTCTATTACCTTGCAGCTGGTGCAACTTCATCCTTTTTTGGCAATCGTGTCTGACTATATGTTGGAATGTGTGTAATCTTGACAATTCACTTTTCTTAGCATGTACTTGGTCCCAAGCCCACTTATAATAATATGTAAAATTATTTTGGGTCAAGTTGGCCTTGTCACATATCAATGACTTGGATATGAATATATACACATACCAATCTCATTGTTCTCATTGTTTTTGATCTTGCTCATTCATATTCAGTATACTAAGTGTTTTCGCCTATGCTTGCATCTCTGTTCTCTCATGTGTTTCTGTTGATTTGAAGCTTATGTCACTTTGTTCCTAAGGCAGCTTTCTACATGGTATTGGAGCATGTGATTTTCTTGCTTCAACTCAAGGAAATATTTTTTCTAGAGAACTATTGCTCACTTTCTATTTTCAGCTAAAGGGTTCATTGTGTTCACTGCTACAAGCCTACCCCTGAAATTTTGCTGCCTTGGGCATCCAACAATATACTACTAGATCTAACTTTTTGAAGGAATAGCTGGTTTGTCATTTTTCAAATCTATTTAAAGATTTGTTTCACACTTTTTATGATTTTATCCCTCCAAAGGTAGTGGTCAAACCTCTAGCAGAAGGGTCAATTCCCAAAGGAAATTAGATTCAAGGATCAAAATAGATTCTGTAAGCCATGTTAGCAACTCACCATGGATGACATCAACATTTGTATGAACCAATTATGTGCATCCTTGCTTTGAAGAAAATATGATTTTTTAGTAGTGGCTTAAATTTCATTGATGTATGATCATCAAGTTTCTATATTAAATTTTGTGTTACTGGATCCTTTGGCACTTGGTTGGATCCAGGTCCGGTTCGAACTAGATTTGGGTATTGGTCTGGTTTGCTTGTGGGTCTCGATAGGGAGTGGTAAAATACTGCCCGGTTCGTTTGGGGTGAACCCGGGCAAACCCACAAGGAACTCGTCCTACTAGCGGTGGACGTGGGAGTTTTTTTTTCATTTTTAAATTATTTTGGAGCTGATTTTACTGGGCGCTCTCCTCAACCCTAAAAGTGATTTGCAAAATACATAAAACACCAAATCAAGTCCATTTTATTTCACTTCTTTTGCAAACAACAAATATCATTGCAAAAGGCTGAACATTCTTTTTTGCTTGTTGGACAAACAAAGAGAGTTGAAGATTGATCTTTGAAGGTTCTACAACGATTGTACTGTCATTCTTATGCATTTACAAGTGTTCATTGGCTGCCAAGAAGATCATGGAAGGAATTTTTTCCAAAGAGGTAAGTTTTTTTTCAAATTTTGTTTCACAAACATGAAACAAATTCTTTGCTTTGTTTATCTATATTTTTTCTATTCTTCTAGGAATGTATCAAAGATTCAAAAGAGCTAGGTTTTGTATATCTATTTTTTGTGTTCAATTTTTTGTTTTTGTTTTGAATGTGTTGTTTACAAAGCTTCTAGCCATAGGAATCACAATGGCAACTAGTTCTAGCTCCACGACTCAACTTAAATTCAAAACAGATCGGAATTCTCCTCTATGAAAATATGTTCAAATGATACAATAGGTTCTAGGTGGTGGGGGTTACATTTGGATTTGCAATGGGTGTGATGTTAAATATTCTAGTTCATATAGTTGGGTGAAAGCTCATTTGTGTGGAATATCTGGGCAAGGCAACAATCCTCGTTTTGGAAAGGATGGTGTAGTTGTGCCATTAGAGATAGTGATAGGATATTTTATGGATTAAGAACAAGTAGATGAATGGGTAGGCCGTAATTCAAGTCACCCCTTGATAAACAAAAGATCAAAGGGAATGCAAACCCCATCTAGTTTCAGTGTTGTGGTAAGAAACCATCCATTTTTGGCCACTCCTCATCTTCAAAGTGAACAACCCATTACAAACAAAAATCCAAAGGGACCTTTGGAAAGTGCATTTCAAAATGAGATTCTAGACATTGTTGACCAACATGTAGCTAGATGTATTAATGCAAATGAATTGGCTTTTAATGTTGTTCGTTCTCCATATTGGAAAGAGATGTTGAAAAAAAGTTAATGAAGCTCCAAAAGGGTACAAGGGCTCAGGTTATGAGAAGGTGCGTGACACCTTATTGGAAAAAGAGGTCAAGAATGTTGTAGATTCATTGCAGGCCATAAGGGATTCATGGGTTGAGATAGGTGTGTCTATTGTTTTAAATGGGTGGAAAGATGCAAAAAATCGACCCATGATCAATGTCATAGCGATGTCCCCTAAAGGGGCAATGCTTTTGAGAGCTATGGATTGTGAGGGGCAAGTGAAAGATGGCCAATTTGTTGTTGATATTCTCATCGCAGCCATTGAGGAAGTGGGACCCCATAACGTTGTTCAAGTCATAACAGACAATACAAAGAATTGTAGAGCTGCTGGTTTGTTGGTCGAGGAACGATATTCACATATTGTTTGAACACCTTGTGTGGTCCACTCTCCCAGTCTTATGCTACAAAAATTGGGAATAAAATTGATTGGATCAAAGAGTTGTATGCCGAGGTTGAGGACATCCAAATGTTCATTACCAACCACCATGTCTCAAGGCATTTTCAAATCATTTTCAAAATTGGAGCTATTGAAGGTAAGTGAAGTAGCATAGAATTTTACGTTTTCATTGTTTATTCTAATTCTCCTTTAAAGTTTGTTTTTAAATTTTTTTTTTTTTTTAATATTGTTAGTAGGTTGCAGAGACCCATTTTGCCTCTAACAATCGCCTTGAGATGACTTGTGAAAGTTAGAGAGGTGCTTTCTAGCATGGTGATTAGCCAAAATTGGTCTATATGGTTGCAAAGCAACTCTGATATGGCAACAAAAAGTAAGCAAATGATATTAGATGACTCATGGTGGGATCATGGAGTATCTCCTTAGTTTCATCGAGCCCATTTTGAGCATGATTCGCTATACTAACATGGACAAGCCTTGCATTGGAGAGATACATGATGGCATCAACTCAATGATTGAGGAGATGAAGAGCATCATAAATGTGAAAGAGTAGGACCCTAAAGAGATTTCTTCAAACAAGTGCATGCAATTGTTGAAGAAAAATGGAACAAAATGACCACTCCATTGCATCTTCTTGCCTTCACATTGACTCCAAAGTAGTATAGTGTTGAGATTCTTTCTGTGCTAGGAAGGCTTCCCACATATAGAGATTTTGAAGTGGTTGAAGTGTACAAGGCAACATTCTGTAGACTCTTCTCTAAAACTGAATTGCGAGATATAGTCATGAGTGAGTTCATTGATTTTGTGCTCAAATGGTTAAAGTATTGAGGCTCTTCATGATAGGTTTAAGAAGGATGCTCATAGTTGGTGGTACTTCCATGGCCAATTCTTCCAACACCTACAACCCCTCACAATCAAAGTTTTATCACAACTTTAATAAATTTTTACTTTTTAGTCCTTAAAGTTTCAACTTTCAACTTTCAATTTCATTTATAGTTTTTATTTTTTAAAATTTTATTTTTACAATGTATAATTTTAATTGTTTACTTTGCCTTCATAGTTTGCTAGTTCATTTGCATCTGAGAGGAATTGGAGCACATATTCTTTCATCCACTTAGTAAAGCGCAATAAATTGCACTCAAAAGAGTGGAGAACTTAGTAAATGTGCATTCCAACTTGCGTCTCCTTTCGCACAAACAACATGACTACAAGAAAGGGGACACAGAGTTGTGGGATATAGAGCTAGAGCATACTAATGTGGCTGCTTCCACTTCCCAACTTATTGCATATGAGGATTCTTAAAGGCAGCACTCTTTTAGCACAAGCGGCTTTGGCACTACTTGTGGTTCATCTAATGTTCCTAAATCATCTAATGTCAATGATGATGATGATATTGATGATTTAGAAAATCCATTTGATGATTAAAAGTGTTACTTGATATTATTTTAATATTGAACTTGAAGTTTGAATGATGAATATTTATTATGCATGTTTTAAATGACATTCAAGTCTATGGTGGTTATGTTGTTTATAACTTTATATGATGGTATGTGATATTCTAATCTAATCTAGGCTGTATATATATATATTTATAATATTTTATTTGTTTATTTATGATTTTTACATGTGTAAGATGCTACCTCGTTTTGCATATAAATAGTTTTTGGTTTCACCAGCTGAATTACTCAGGCATTATGTCAAACAGTTTCATTCTGCTGCTTTGATGTGTAATTAGTTTGTTTTTCCATGGAAGGGAATAAATACTTGTATGTACAGTTTATTTATACATTCCACAAGTAACATACAGAACAATAGATATAAATCAACGTTTCACAACATTCGATATATTTAATTCAATGTTTGCAGCTGACATCACAAAACTTCACAGAGTATATTTCATATCATTCACTATATACACAGAGAGGTAAAAATTACAAACTCTCTGACCTGTAATCTGTTACAGCAAAAAGGGAAAAGGCTCTTCCCAGTAAAAACTCGAACTCCTGAAGCTGTACTCTTATCCTGTTGTCCACAAGCTACAACAATACCTTCAAAACTCCCTCTATAATTGTAGAAAATGTATCAGCGACCAGAAGAAGGGAATTCAATAGCATACAAAGATAATCTGGGGCCTACTTTTTTCTCAATATCCACGTAAGTCTCCAGGTGGCGTCTAAGAAATGAAGAAAATGCTTGCACTCCTTTCTGAAGCTACGTGTTATGTATTAGGGGCTCGTCTATATCATAATTCGATGCTATCAAACTTCTATTTCAAAAATCAAAACCTCCTTATGCCACGATTACCACTATTAATATATTGTATCGGCCCTGTGTCAAGTTAAAATTTTGTAACGACTCACAAATACTGAGAAAACATTTCCTTTATCTGCTGCGGCTATTCTAAAATCTCAACCCAATATTCTCTATGTCAATGGCAAGATAATTCCCATGGACCTGTCCATAATCTCCTAATTTTCTTGAGTGCTTGTCTTGAGTTAGCGCTAGCAAGATAAGTCATGAAATCCTGGATTAATGAATTGATACCATGTTTCAAATTCTAACTCCGGTTATTTCAATGTCCAGGCGACTCTTAAAATACTCGATGCTCTTTTCATTAATCTTGTCACTCATCAAATGTCGCCACTTCCTTAAAATGAGCTTCTCAAGCTCATTCTTCATTCTCGTCACAAATGCAATTTGCCATGATTCGCGACTCTTCTTCTCCCGTCATTCCACAAATAAAATATAATTCAAGCTCCATATTTTATTTGCAATCTGTAATGTCCCCATTTTGCGAGCATCAGAGTTTGGTGGATTTAGCCTATTCCTGACCCTTGTAGGCTAATATGTCTGGATAGAGGGTCCTTTGTGGCAGTAACTCGGTGATTAGAAACATTACTCCTCAGCTGGATTCAGGTTTTGGCCTTTGCACAAGTTATTTGACTCAGTTTCACACACTTACTATTTATAGTAAGTCACTTTCAGGGTTTCTATTTTTAGACGGGCATCCGATCACATGGAGAACAGGGAGAGTCGACTCCTGGCTCAGACGGCATGGCAATTAGACAAGTATATCGAGAGATATTAAAGTTTAAGTGACTTAAGTGATTTATTTAATATTTTAATATTATTATAAAGTTATAAAGTAACTTTATAATAATAAAGTCACTTTAATATTATAAAGTGCGTTAAGTGAATAATTTAATGTGGGAATATATCTTTTATCCCACATTGGCTAGGAAGGTGTTTGAGCTCTCATAAGAAATGAATAAAAAGAGACTTAAGAGCTCATTCTCGGTATCCAGTTGATGAATATTGTTTTGATTGATTTTTATTGTGGAGCCTAGGGCTTTCGCAATTTTCTTCTTGTCATAGGAAACGAAATTGATAGCATAACTGAGGGAGTGAAATATCTCTTGAAGGGTTGCAATTGAGGAGAGGATAATTCAGTCCTTTCATTTGTGCAAATTGGTGAAGTTTCACAAGGGTTATGAAGATTATTACTTGTAGATCAGAATTTTTGTTAGCTGCTACAGTGGCGTGAACAGTGATCCGCTACAGTAACTTGGTGCATCATTCAAAGCATTCTCAGCCTAGTTGTGAACTTTCTAGTGCTCAGAATCCATTCTCTGCTTGTTGCAATTAATCTCAGATCTGTATATGGTCATAATACCTGAAGATATTCATTTCCAGACTGCTGTACACATTTCAGACCTGAGCAAACTTCCAGGTCGGGGTTTTATATGCATTCTCATCCATGCTAAATGTATATTTCTACATAGATTATCAGTAAGGAATTATGAGTATAAGTTGAAGTGAATTTCTGAGTGCTTCTAGTTGTAAAGCAGTTTATAATCTCTGTCTTATCTGAAAATGCATAAGTCTATTGGTTACATCTGAAAATATCATTGTATATCAGACCTTTGGCATTAAGTCTGGAATTGATTAAGATTGTAATAGATACCAGCAAGAGATACTTGAATATCAGTGTTCACATGACTGCAATCTGATTTGGGTGAAACATTTAAGGGTATTTTGCTGTAGGTCATTTCTGAGCATTTTGTATAAACAGACCAGCCATCTTATTACTCAGAACTTGTTGCAAAAGGGCTGTCATGTAGCATAATTGCACATTTTGAAACCTTAGTCTACACTGTTATATCTGAACTTTGTAGATGAATGTAATGATAATATTGTTGTTACAGTCCACTTAGCATAGCTTGTGATCTACATGCTTACTGCTGTTCATTCTGAGTCAAATACTCTTATATCTGACCATCATTCATAATCAGTTTGGGCCTGTGCAAGTCTTCAGTTGTCACTGTGCATTGAGTAACGAAGCTTGAAGTCAAGAGTCTTGACACTATTGAAATGGTTGTAAAGAAGATTGCAAACCAATAAAGAGTTTATGATTGAGGAGCTTATATAGCTGATTGTTCATTTGGATGCTAAATTTGAATGCTTGCCAATTATTTGTCATAATGACTATGGCTGTAGGTGTTCTTAGTTTATGATCAGCTTGTTTGACAAGTGTTTGTATTAATGCTACACGCTGTAGTTGCATACTTGCTGCCATAGAATGCATACAAAGTGTTTGACATTATGTCTACTAGTTGTATTTTTCAATTTTAATCATGGCTATGTATGAGAAGGGGTCAAGAACAGTCAGTTTACCACTCACTTGCTTTGTAAATCAATCATGCATCACTAGTAGCACTGTAAGCACTAATTGCAGCACTTTTGAAGTCATTTCCAAGCAACTAGATCAGACTGATAACTCAGACCAGCAAGCTTAAAGTTTGCATTCGAATTGTTTGACAAAATTTCAAGGGAACAAAGAAGAGTTTTTGAGTCAGCTTAGGCTAGGCTCTTCACACAATCCTGTCCATGCTCCTATGCGGCTTTTAAAGCATTTATTTCACCTTATATAAGAGGTGAGGACCAAAAATGGATATTGGCAGTTACTCAGCAAGACTATAATATGCCAGGATTCCCCTTTATATCAGCGTTTCAAACAAATAATTCCACGTCAACACAGAATATGAGCAGATAGTAACAATAATACTCTTACCTTTGTGGCCAAATGGAATCCCGTATGAGTCTCTGCCTTGGCAGCGGTATTACTAGAAATCAATTTATAATCTGCGCCCTCTGTGTAAAGATATTGTGTAAATGTAATCCAGCGCTACAACTCCTTGAATGGCCAAACTGTAAGTTATTCCCAAAAGCACGATTTTCACCAGATATAGGGTATATAAATATTCATTATCGACAGGGGCCTTTTTCTTTAATTCAAACTTTCAAACCAGAAATAACATGAATTTCTCAACCCAAAGAAAACTTGATATTTGTCAAAACCCAAATATCAACTGAAATGCTAAATCTGTCTTATCAAGATTTCACAAACTTCAACCAAGCTTTAATCGTTTTAAACCAACTGCAAAATCCGAGTGACTTTGCTAGACAAAAATTGGGTTTTCGTCCAATTCTGAGAACATGAGGGTTTTCGTCCTCAAGTTACGAAAAAGAGCCAAGCTCTCCAAACCACAACTCAACCATGCGTGCCTACAAATGAATTTCCAGAACTTTTATTCTTTTCTCCTTCGTAACTCCTCGCGCGCCTTCTTTAATTCTCATCTTTTCTCCTTTTTTTTACCTTTTATTCTTTTTATTGAGAATTCCCCTCAAAAAGTAACTCAATTTATTTATTTAAACTTTATAACTGCAGTTCCTTATGCTCTATTAATTTAAGTTGTTCTTTTTAACTTAACTAATTCCGACAACTTAAATTAATAATCCAACATTATGCTGACACATAAAATTGGGACAACATGTTTTTTGTGCAGACGAACTCAAAACGAATCCAACCCCAGAAAATTCTGCACCTAGAACAGTAGAATCAATGGAACCCAACTTCAGCCTAGAGAGGCTCTACAGATTTAACAATGCATCATGAAAGATCTAGTTGGAAGCATTCGCAGGATCATCACACTTGCAGTAGAAGATAGGTTCAGGTGCTACTGCACGAAAGAAGGTGACTTAGCTTAGCTATGGTACAAGTTCAAGGATTTGTTGGGCACCAGCAGAACTATTTGATCAATTGTCTAGAGTTAGAACTCTACACTCACAAGCTCATTGGTTATGACTTTATTGAAGACTTCATTTCGCAATTCAATTGAATCTGAGTAGATGTCGGAGTAGCTGGAGGTTAATAAAAGAAGGATTTTGAGTATGTGAGTATTTTTTTCAACAATTTTTCACATATGCTGCCTCTTCCTCGACAATCCCAAAGATCCATCTTTTGAGCAATTGTGCCAAACTCTCATGCAGTTCCAGGCCTCCCTATAGAACCTTGGACAGCTGTTACTACAAATCAAGCTCATGCTGTTAGATCCTCTGAAGAATTGAGAGCTAGAAGTCCAGGTCCTAGCAAAGGACAGTTGAGGAAAAAGCACGGTTGTGGCTATTGTGGGAAACCTTATCATGATGAATTTGGATTTGAAATCTCGAAGAGCATGCTAAGAAGATAGCTAGAGACAAATTCCTGGTAAAATTTTACACCACCTTACATGCCTCTTGTAGCTCCAAAACCTCTTTTGAATGGCTAGTTGACATAAGAGAAAGTCAAAATATGACTAGTTGCAGGAGCATGCTCTCCATCTATTCCACTGTACATTGGGGAGAATGAATTGCAACCAGTGGGGAAGGGGTGATCTCTCTATCAGTAATGCAAGATTCAAAGAAGCTCTTGGTGTGCCAGATATGGGTCCCAATATACTCTTTCTCTATTGCATCATGCACACCACTAAGAAGGTCAAATTTTGCCAACTAAGTAGGTTGTAAAGACATGAACAACAGATTCAGGATTGATGTTTCAAGGATTTGTGATGAAACAATTAAGATATATAAGCCTGGTGAATCAGATCCACCATGCAAATCATCAAGGTTTGTAGCTATGGTTGCAAAGGTGGATGGCATAAATTCACTGTGGTATCATAGATTAGGTGACACCATTTATAGATCTATGTGACACATGAACATTCATGACAAGGTTCAAGGACTACCTACCATTAATTCCCCAACTAAAGTCTGCAAAGGATGCCTTCTAACTTCTAAGCAAGCACAATCAAGATTTTTTTTAAAGAACAAGGTTCATAGAGCAACTCAGCCCCTAAAGTTATCTGAACCTGCTAACATTCCCCCAAGGTTAAACCATAAGCAGAATGAAATATTTTCTTGCCTACCCAGAATAGCTCTTCTATAGTCTTGGTTTTACATGTCCACAAAATGCCAGTGAAGCAGAAAATAGCCACAACGTTTTGTTAATTTGATTATTCTAGTCTTATATCCCCTCGGAGTTCTCTCCTCATGCCAGAATTTCAAAACTATCTAACTCCCTAAGTTGGCTGGCAAGGAATCAACAATTAATTTTCCAAAATTCCCCTTTACCTTGGTTTCAATTTCATTCATTGATTCAATCATCATATCTTTCATGAATAGTCTTCAGAAAAGGGTTATTTGGGAGGCTGCTTTACTAGCCATTTTAGGTTCTCTCTTCTTAGGTGCTTTGTAAGAACACTTTGTGCCCTAGTTTCTGATGCTGGTTTTTTTTTGTTTTGTGTTTTGATGTTTTATGAGGGTTTTCTGTTTTTTTTTGTGTTTGATGAAATATTTGCAAGAAATAAAATGCAGAGCATAAAGAAATACAAGTAACTATGATAATAGCTCCTCCAATATATTTTTATTTGCTCAATATTCAATAGAACAGACTATTACAATCATACCCGAAATTATCTGAAGGCATGCAGCTGCTGTTCGTTACTTTAAGCCAAAAAAACTTCATAGAAAAGTTCGAATCTCCCTCAATAGGCTGCTTTTTTGATCATGGAAGGTGTGGCTGGAATCCCTAGGCTTGGGTGCCCCTTTATGTATTTTTTTATTTGATTTTTGAATCCCTTAAAGGCAAAATCGCCCCTCCTCAAGAAGGCCGACCCCTGGTGCAAAAGAAGATTGCTGAAACCCCAAAACCGACCTCTTGAAATCTGATTTATTATGGCAGATGATAAATCTGCAATCGCCCACTCTGATTCTTGCAATCTCTGAATAGTAAAATCAAACCCTTTTGTCTCTCCAATTTGCACAATAGAACATTTGAATGATGCCCTCCGAAATGCCAAATTCAACAGGTAGTTCACTGTTTCAAATGGCTGCAAACACTGAAGAAGGAACGTTCTCCAATGGCTCGAGGAATTGAAAACCCTTGGCTTTCACTCTTAGACAAACAATTCATCAACAACAAGCTCAATCAAATGATTCCCAAATAACTCCAAAGTGAAATATATATCTCCTCATGAGAAGTTCGAACTTTCTCCAAAAAGGCATTTAATAACATTAAAAATGTTATTTATTTGCATCATTTAATATTTCAATTAAAACTTAGGAGATGGCGTCCGATAATTAATTCATTGATTTGGCCCCCTTTTAATGACGTTTTGACCCTCAAGTTATAACATTAAAATTTCACCTTTTAAAATTCATCATTTCTCAACACGCTATTTGAACTGGGGATTCATTTGATGATTCTCCATACGATCACATGCCTTACTAAAAATAGTAAGGATCCCATTCTGTCCATGTCCAACTTACTATAAATAGTAAGTTGAGCAAACTGAGTCTTGAAAGCCTCAAACGAAAGCCAAAGCTGATCATCACTGAACGCTGGAGGTGATACAATTTTCAGAAGACCCTCTCATCACCTTCATTAGCCTACGAGGGTCATAATGATAGGCTAATCTATTGAATACAAATGTCTCACTTTGGAGGGGACATTACAGTCCTCCCTCCCTGAAATTGCTTGCCCTCAAGTAATCTCAATGCTGGGTGCTGTAAGATCTCCTCACCTTCCCAGGTGGCATCCTCTACTGACAATTCCTTCCATTTGACCAAATATTCTGTGATAGTTCGTTTCCGTACCCGCTTCTCTCTAAAATCCAAGATAGCCTCTGGCTCAAGAATCAATTTCCCCTCGTCATCCAGGGGTGGCAACACTGCTGATGGAGTCACGTGATGTCCCAATGCCTTCTTGAGGCGTGATACATGGAAGACATTGTGAACTCGACTATCTGCTGGGAGTTCTAACTCATATGCTACTTTACCAACTCGCCTGATAATCCAAAAGGCCCATAGTAGCGTGGTTTTAATTTTTCAGCACCACTTTTCCTAAGTGTAGATTGTCGGTACAGTTGCAACATCAGGTATACCATGTCTCCGACCTCAAATGATCTCTCTGTCCTTCACTGATCTGCATATTATTTCTGTTGATTTTGTTCCTTAGTGATATTTTCCTTGAGAGCCTTCATAATGTCCTGACTCTCCTGCAACGTGTCACCAACACTAGGCACTTTGTTGTCGCTCAACAGAAGGTCGAGGAAGCTAGGGGCTTCATACCCATATAACGCCATGAAAGGAGTCATTTGTATGGACATGTGGTAAGTGGAATTATAACAATACTCGCAAAAGTAGATCCACTTTACCCATGCCTTCTACTGCCCCGCTGTGTAATTTCTGAGATAACCTTCCACCCATTTATTGACTATCTCTATCTGATCGTCTGTCTGCTGGTGGTAGCTGGTACTTGGGGTTAGTTTGGTCCCACAGAGTTTGAATACCTCCTGCCAAAAGTGACTCATAAACCGGCTGTCCCTATCACTAACTATGGTCTAAGGTAATCCATGTAGTTTGAAAACCTCCCGGAAGAACAATTCTGCCACCTGTGTAGCCGTGTATGTAGCTGTAATTGGAAAGAAGTGGGCATATGTTGTTAATCGATTTACAACCACATATATACAGTCTTTCCCTTGGGCTTTAGGCAAGCCCGTAATAAAGTCCATGGACAGGCATTCCCACTTCCTATTAGGAATTGAAAGTGGCTGTAATAGACCTGCCGGGTAGGTGTGCTCTTGTTTGTTCTGCTGACAAACTGGACACTCCCTAACATACTGAAGAACATTGACCTTGAGCCCTTTCCATGTAAACCTCTCCCTGATCTACCTGTAAGTTTTGAAGTATCCCAGGTGTCCTGCAGTAGGCACATCATGGAAAGCCCACAGTATAATGCTCTTCATCTCTGACCCTGGCGTCAAATATATCCTGCCCTTATATATGATGAGCTCATTGACAACTGCATATCTGCTGTCCTGAACTGAACCCTCAATGATCCCAGATGCCCATGTGTCCTTGGCGTATTCCGCCACTATTGGGTGCTTCCAATCCTCTGAGATCTGAACCATAGTGTTCAAGTGTGGTCTGCGAGATAGAGCATCAGCGATGACATTCTGAGTACCTTTGAAGTATGTAATGTCGAAGTCGTACGATTGAAGCTTATTGACCCATTTCTGCTGGTGGTCATTAAGGTCTCGCTACCCCAAGAAGTGTCTAAGACTATTGTGGTCAGTTTTTATATAGAATTTGCTGCCAACGAGATATTGTCTGAATTTGGCCAAAGCGTGCATAATGGCCATATCATAGATACTATAACCTCTCTTTGGTCCTCTGAGCTTCCTGCTCTCAAATGCAATCGGGTGCTTATCCTGCATAAGCACAGCACCAATTCCCTCTCCTGAGGCATCACACTGAAGCTCAAATGGCTTCGTGAAATCTGGCAAGGCAAGAACGGGACAAGTAGTCATAATTTGTTTGAATCTCATAAAGCACTCCTATGCCTCCGGGGTCCAAATAAAAGCACCTTTCTTCATCAAGTCCGTGAGAGGTGTTGCATGACGCGAATAACCGCTGACAAATCGAAAGTAGAAACCACATAACCCCAAAAATCCGCGCAACTGTGTGAGATTCTCTGGAGTGGGCCAATCTATGATAGCGTGGATCTTGTTAGGATCCATCCTCACACCTTGTGCACTAATGATGTCCCAAATATAACAATTCTGTCATGCCGAGGTTGCACTTTGATTCCTTCACATACAAAGACTCCCTATCCAAAATCCCTAACACTACATCCAAGTGAGCAAGGTGTTCCTCCCACGTTCTACTGTACACTAGTATATCATTAAAGAATACAAGTACAAACTTCCTCAACTGTGGCTAGAAGATTCTGTTCATTGTGGCCTTGAACGTGGCTGGCGCATTGGTTAGCCCAAATGGCATAACCACAAATTCGAAATGCCCCCAATGGCATCTGAATGCCGTCTTCTCTATATCCTGCTCATGCACCTTGATCTGATGATAGCCGGACCTTAAATCAATTTTTGAAAAGAAACAAGCACCATGCAGCTTGTCGATCAGCTCATCGATCTGTGGGATGGGGTATCTGTTTTTAATGGTCCTCTTGTTCAGAACCCTGTAGTCGATGCACATGCGAAGAGTACCATCTTTTTTCTTGACTAAAACCGCTGAGGAGGCAAATGGTGATTTGCTTGGTCCTCTTGTTCAGAACCCTATAGTCGATGCACATGCGAAGAGTACCATCTTTTTTCTTGACTAAAACCACTGAGGAGGCAAATGGTGATTTGCTCGGCCTAATGTGACCCATGGTGAGCAACTCCCTAATGGTTTTCTCTATCTCATCCTTAAGTTGTTTCGGATGCCTATATGGAGTAATCATCACGGGCTTAGCGCCCTCTTCTAGCTCTATGATATGCTCAATACCCCTATCAGGGGGTCTACCTGGTGGGATGTTGCTGAAAACCTTTCCATGTTTAATTCTTATCTCCTGTATATCCGGGTGGTATTCTGTTTTATGCTGCCCCTCCTGAGTTGGCATTAGCACACATTCAGTTGCCCATTCCACCATATTGTGCCGCATGAGGCTCTCCATCCGCCTGAGTGACAACATCCTGAAATTGCTATCTCTGATGGCCTTTAATAACTGAGTTTTTCCCTCTACCTCAAAACTCATCTCCATCTCACAAAGGTCAAGAGTGAACTTGCCAATAGCATGAAGCCATCTCATACCCAGGACTACATCTATGTCTCCCATGTTTACCACATAGTAATCAGCCTTAAAGTTGTAGTTATTAAGGCGCATAGGGAGATCTTTGATCATTCTTTCACACTTAAGGGTATATCCATCTGCCACTTTCACCCTTATACCTTGGAACTCCTCTGTAATGATCCCACGCTTCTCCACAAAGCGTGCATCAATAAAATTATGAGTGACACTTGTATCCAAAAGAGTGATGACCTTTTGACCTACTAGGACACCATGCATTCTGAAAGACCCTTTCTGCTGGATACTAGTAATTCGTGCCTCCTGTAGATTGATTTCCCCTTCTTTTTCCTCTTCTTTTTCTGACTTTTCATCATTTGATTCTTCTTGACCAGCTTGCTGGTCGGAATTTTCAGATTCTGAATCTTCATAAAAAGCCCACTTAACTCGGTTAGCTTTTCCTTTTGGTCTTAAGGGGCAGTCATGATTTGCGTCATATGGACCCTTGCAGTAGAAACATAGCTTCTTTTTTCGCAAATCATTTAATGTTTCACGGTCAAATGGAGCTGCTGATTTTCCTTTTTGATCCCCCTTAAAATCAGATTTTTCTTTGTTTTTGGGAAATGTTCTATTGTCTCTGAATGAAGAAGAGCCTTTTGAGACAAACTTGCTTGAAGACCCGAACTTGCTTGATGGGGCTGCAAGTTCCATACTCCTTGCCTTCTTCATTGCTTCCTGTAACGTTGGTGGATTGAAAGCCTTAACCCACCCACGTAATGGTTCCAATAAGCCCTCTATGAAGAACACAACTAACCTCCTCTCTGAAATGTTTGTCACCATTACAGATAACTTCTGGAAATCAATGATATAGCTCTCTAAGCTGCCAGTTTGTCTAAGCTGTGCCAAGTCCCTAAAATAGACTTCTGGATCCTTTTTATCAAAGCGATCAACCAGTCTATCCACAAACTCCTGATAGGTGGTGATACGATTGTGCTGCAGTGTAACCATTCCTTGATATCACCAGTCATGGGCTGCTCCCTCTAGATGTAACGTGGCAAATTTGATTGCTTCTTCCTCAGACATAGGTCAAAGCGTCAAGAAAGTGTCTAGCCTATGAATCCAAGACTGTGCTGTTACCTTGCCACTGCCATCAAAATAAGGTAGAGTGATCTTGTTGGCTGCATGCTTCAAGTCTCTATTTTGGTTCCGAGGCCTATTACCCTGTCGAGCCCTGTAATAATCCATCCTCGATTGAACAAATCGATCAAAGTGCATGAGCTCACGTGCCTCTGGTGTCAATTGCTGCCACTCATTGTGTGCAGCCATATATGCATCAACATAGGTTGGTTCCTCAACCTCTTCAATATTCTCCTCCGCTCGCTCTTCCCTCAGAAAGGTGGGTCGAGTCAGCCTGTTTGCAGTGCGGGAGGGTGCTCTCTGTACTCTCCGTGACCTTGCTACACTCCTGTCATCATCTTGATCCTGACGTTGTCTCCGAGGTAAATTCAACTGCTGTAAGGTATCTGAGAGCTGCTGTAGTACACCAGCTACCTGTTGTTGACCAACCCGTAAATCCCTCAAGGTCTCTCTGACTTCTCTGTCACCATCCCTATCCTCATCTCTCCTTTCATTCCTATGTGGACCCTCTTCTGATTTGTCACCCATATCTGTCAATGGTTCCTCTGCAAATGGATTATCTCTTTGCCAATCTTCCTTTGATTCCCCTTTACTGTGAGTGAAATATTTTTGGTGACTTCTCATGTGCCTTTAACCCTCCAGGATGGCAGGATTAAGGCTCTGATACCAATGTAAGAACACTTCGTGCCCTAGTTTCTGATGCTGGTTTTTTTTGTTTTGTGTTTTGATGTTTTATGAGGGTTTTCTTTTTTTTTTTGTGTTTTTTGAAATATTTGCTAGAAATAAAATGCAGAGCATAAAGAAATACAAGTAACTATGATAATAGCTCCTCCAATATATTTTTATTTGCTCAATATTCAATAGAACAAACTATTACAATCATACCCAAAATTATCTGAAGGCATGCAGCTGCTGTTTGTTACTTTTAGCCAAAAAAGCAACTTCATAGAAAAGTTTAAATCTCCCTCAATAGGCTGCCTTTTTGATCACGGAAGGTGTGGCTGGAATCTCTAGGCCTGGGCGCCCCTTTATGTATTTTTTATTTGATTTTTGAATCCCTTAAAGGCAAAATCGCCCCTCCTCAAGAAAGCCGACCCCTGCTGCAAAAGAAGATTGCTGAAACCCCAAAACTGACCTCTTGAAATCTGATTTATTATGGCAGATGATAAATTTGCAATTGCCTACTTTGATTCTTGCAATCTCTAAACAATAAAATCAAACCCTTTTGTCTCTCCAATTTGCACAATAGAACATCTAAATGATGCCCTTCGAAATGCCAAATTCAACAGGTATTTCATTGCTTCAAACGGCTGCAAACACTGAAGAAGGAACATTCTCCAATGGCTCGAGGAATTGAAAACCCTTGGCTTTCACTCTTAGACAAACAATTCATCAACAACAAGCTCAATCGAATGATTCCTAAATAACTCCAAAGTGAAATATATATCTCCTCATGAGAAGTTCGAACTTTCTCCAAAAAGGCATTTAATAACATTAAAAATGTTATTTATTTTTAACATTTAATATTTCACTTAAAACTTAGGAGATGGCGTCCGATAATTAATTCATTAATTTGGCCCCCTTTTAATGACGTTTTGACCCTCAAGTTATAACATTAAAATTTCACCTTTAAATTAATTAATGTTATTTAAGCTAAATAACATTAATAACTCCTTAAATTCATCATTTCTCAACATGCCATCTGAACTGGGGATTCATCTAATGATTCTCCACACGATCACATGCCTTACTAAAAATAGTAAGGATCCCATTCTGTCCATGTCCAACTTACTATAAATAGTAAGTTGAGCAAACTGAGTCCTGGAAGCCTCAAAGGAAAGCCAAAGCTGATCATCATTGAACGCTAGAGGTGATACAATCCTTAGAAGACCCTCTCATCACCTTCATTAGCCTACGAGGGTCATAATGATAGGCTAATCTACTGAATACAGATGTCTCACTTTGGAGGGGACATTACATGCTTCCATTGGGTGTGAGATAGTTCTGTGCCTCTGCCAGTGATTTAGTTAAATCCCACTATGCTTGAATCACCTCCATTGTATGTTTCTAGTGGTGGATTGGGTGCTCTCCTTTATTGAACTGGTAATTTTGCCTTCAGGGTCTTGACAACATAACCAAATTTTGGATGGAAAACTAAAACGGCAATCTCTCTTCTATCTGAAGGGTTCCATCCTCAAAGATGTTTTATTGGTGAATTGGATACTCTACTTGTGCAAATTGGCATTCTGTTCTTAGGGTTCTGAAAATGGAACCAAAAGTTGGATAGAAAATTTAAAACTTACAAAGTTACATGGCAATGAATGATTTCTATCCCTAAAGAGAAATAACCATAAACTAAACCATTGCTCAAAAGCATAAAAAAGCTATGAACTCGAGCATTCTAGTCCCATACTATGAGCTATCTCCCTAGTCTGATTGCATATTACTTAACACTACTTTACTCTGTCTTTGGTGCTAGTGATTAGAACAACATTCTAAAGTAACTGAAAATCATACACATTCTTGTAGAATGTAATATAATCACATGACAAGACTTGATCATTTTCATCAACTGCACCACTTTTACTATTCCATTTGTTATTGATTTTTCCTTACATTGGATGTAGCCATATAGGATTGAAACAGATACAATTATTAAAAAGAGTCCTAGCATTTCATCAACAAATTATATTTGACATAATTCAATGTTAGTGATGCTTTGTCAATTCACTATGTTAGTGTCATAGGAGCTCTGTTGCTTTTTGTTATTGGCAGCATTGCTATTCTCCCTTTTGGTGATGGTGCAAAAATCTTTTCTAGTTTTCCTATTAGCACTAACACCATCCCCTAAGGCCCTAGCACTTAACTAAAGATATCCATAGATTTTTCTAGGTTGATTTCTCGCATCTAATAACCTTCAAGGAATTCTCCTCATCAATGCCAAAATTTCAAATTATTATAACTCACTTTTCTTAAGTTGGCTGGACATGTATCAACAGGTCCCTTATTTCTTCTCTACTGTGGTTGTAATTTCAGCCATGGTTATGGGACTCGCCCAGACTCGCTAGGACTCAACGAGTGAGGTTGCAAAGTCAGTCACCCACCATGGGAGATCTGAGCAGACTCGCTAGATTTCGTCGAAAGTCGAGGCAAGTCTCGTCGTGAGGACTGACAACAGAGAGGCGAGTTTGAAAAGTGCAAAATTACGCAGAAATTTAAAGTTAATTTTTTTTTTACTTGGTAATAGTGCTGCAAAATGATGTATGCTACGAAGGTTTGAAGGGACCCTATGAGTGGTCTGCCCTCGACCACGCTGGTAGCGTTGCCCCGGACCCGCAGAAGCGTTGCCTGGCTGCCCAGGGCGGCGCCCTAGATCCTGCAAGGCACTACCCCTTGACCACTGTTGGGGCCTAGATCACCATAAAGGTGTTGCGGCCCCCATTGAGTGCGGCCCCGGAACTCCCCTGAGGGTGTTGCTCCTGGACGCAATGGTGGATTACCTTGCCAGCCCCTGGGCGTTGCGAAAACCTCCGTAAAGGTGCTACCCACCTTGACCTGTTAGAGCTGTTGCCCCGGACCTCGCGAGCGCTGCCCTCGACCCTGAGGCCTTTGCTCCTGGAATGACCCCACCGAGCCTTGCCCTCAACGTGAGACAATTTCCACGATGGCAAGTTGGCTACTACATCATTCGGGACCTATCTTAGACACATTCGTAGGAAGGATGTAGGCTCCTTTGAGCCATAGACTTCTAGTTATTGTTTTGAATCTTTTGATATGTCATATTTGTTTGGAACATTTGATGTCATGGATTTCATATTCCATGAGTTTTGTATACATTTGAGTCTTTGACTATATATCTAAGTGTCCTATTTCCTTGAGCAGCTTAGCTACAATTTGTGTTTATACTTATATGATCCATGTATACTCGTGTTAGTGATGAGGACCTTGATTGGGTTGACCAGGTAGATAGAGAGGTTGAGGCTATAGCCATGGCAGAGGAGGAGGCTATAGCCATGGCAGAGGAGGAGGCTAAAGCACGAGCAAACACATCCACAATTAATGTTGGTGAGGGTGGCATTTAGTCACAAGTAGAGACTATAGTTGCAGTTGCTACATCATCTAGGACCCACCTTAGATGCCTTTGTAGGAAGGATGCAGACTCCTTTGAGCCATAGACTTGTAGTTATTGTTTTGATATTTCATATTTGTTTGGGACATTTGATGTCATGGATTTCATATTCCATGAGTTTTGTATACATTTGACTATAATTTTATATATCTAAGTGTGCTATTTCCTTCAACGGCTCAGCTACAATTTGTGTACTTTATACTTATGTGATCGATGTATACTTGTGTATGTGATCAAATTTGCTTCTATTTAATGATGTTATTGTGTCTTTAAGGTTTATTCAATAAAGGGTGCTTGAAACAAGTTTTAAATCCTTAAAAATCTCTAAATTTCTAGGGTTTTTTCATTTTTCCGAGTCTGCGTTGAGTCCGGGTGCTGAGTCCCGAGTCAAGTCACCCAAGCCAAGTCCGAGGTGAGTCCAAGTCTCCTTACTATGATTTCAACCCATCTTGATATCTTTCCTTGATTAGTCTTCAAGTGTACAACTTCGTTAGATGGGACACTGTCGTAGTGATTAGTTTTGGTTCTCTATTCTCATGCACTTACTTCAATATGAAATAGTTTTGTTCTTCTGTTAGTTTTCTAGTTGAATCGCATCATGCTAGAATGTTCTTAGTCTTAGGGTACTAGTGATCAACTGGGCATTTGCATTTGCTTAAACAGGTCATTCTACTCTCAAGGTCATGACGACAAAACTGGATGTTGGATGGAAAACTAGCTGAACAACTTCCATTCCAATGAAAGGGTTTTATTACCATAGGGAAATAGCCATAAACTAAACCATTACCCATTTTATTTCATTTAAAAGACATTTGGCATCATTGTTCCATCACTATTCCGTCACTGGTCTCAAACATGATCAATCTCCCTAATCTGATATAAGTTAATGCTATTTTTCTTGTTTAATGTGCTAATGAAGAGAATAATATACTAGATGATTCGACAGATATTATTGTACAGAACTGTGTTTGGTCACATACATGAGATCATACTTGATTCATGTTTATTGTAATGGGTATTAGTTATATATAAGCTTGAAGTGACACAACCATTTACATTAGCCACAAATTTGATAGATACATCATAATTGATAATAAAAAATGGCTGCATGTCAATGATACTTAGTCAACTTGCAGATTTTGGCACAATAGGCACTCTGCAGCTTTCAGGTTCGTTGCTAATGCTATACTGTCTGTTGCTGATGGCGCTACTCTGTTTCCTAGTTCTGTTCTATGCACTAACAACATCCTCTGATTTGAGGCTGGCACTTGGTTATACATATCCAATATTCATATACCTGTCAACAGCACTTGCATGCAAGTTGTCTCTTTGATGCTGAATGAATGGACCCTGAGCAGTGTACTAGAAAGTGCTTATAGCGACTGTGTGCTCTTAAATTGTTGATAATCAGCAGAATGGAACCACGCTTCCCATCTGTTCCCAGGCACAGCTATTGCCCTTGTACTATTTTCGTGCTGATGACCTTTTGGAAAGACCTTTATTCATGTTTGCCTTTAGGCTGTAAGCCTGTAAATAATTTCAAAAGATTTACTATTTATAGAAGTCCAGGGGCTTGAAGTTATGGGCCTTTAAATATTTTTAGGCTAGGATGTTAGTGAAGTATAATGCACAGCAGCCATGAACCTTAAAACATTTAGAAATCAAATTGAATTTGTTATCTAAATGCTTTTCTCTATCCTTGCACTTAAAAGATGCTGCAAACTCTCCACTGAGCCTCTAGATCTCTACTTTTCATTATGTATTCCATTTAGTTGTAGGATTTCTCTGTTCTGCTTGTTGCCTCCCCATCCTTCTGCCATGTCTTACCTACCAAGTCAGCTGACCAGATCTCCCTCTTCCCCGAACACAGGGTTGAGCACAAATAACACCAGCCCCCTCTCAGGACTTTCCTCACAATCATGCACCTTCACATCTGCTGTAGCCTATGAAAACAATCAGAGCTGTAGGCCTGAAATCCAATATGTTCATCATCATGCACAAAGAAGTTCAGAACAATTAATAAGCTTTCCTTTCCCACAAAGCAGAGTTGTTGGATAACCCCCTTTGCCCAGGCATGTGTAGCTGTGTGTTAGACATGTGCACCTCTATGGTATGACCTAAATCTGTATCTGCTGGTATACAAATATGAGCCCTTATTAGAGTTATGTTGGATCTGAGTGGATTTGATACTCGTGCTGTCTATAGCTGTATCCCAGTTACAATTTAAAAAAGAACAAGGTTAAAAATTTAAAATAGTATATTATAGAAAAGGGGATTGAATTCCATAATTACATCAAGAGACATGTAAAGATGTTTAATACTTGCAAGCAAGTAAGAAGTTATCTCCTAATTAAAAAGCACTACAGAGCAGTCTAAATTAAAAGCATTTGTGCGAGTTTTTGATTTTCAATAATGCATGCCATTTACATTGTTTCCTTTCAGATTTTGTTAGCTTTTTATTGTACATGCATAGTTTTCTCTATGCATGAGAGCAATTGGTTGGATGGAAATTAAGTTGTTTTTTATTCTCTGTCATATGAGTATTCGATGTAGGCCCGTGGTTTTTGCTCTTTTTGAGCACCTCATCTAATGGGCGTGGGGATCCCTTTGTTATAACTTATATCTATGATAGTCTCCTCCTGTATTTTAACATGTGTCATGCCTTGCACTCATTTTTCTTGTCTAATGTCTGTGGATTGCTTTTCACTAATAAATTGCATAGCCATGCTATTGTTTTCTTCCTTTTAACATAGATCAGATTCTTCCATAGTTTGATTCTGATTGGCTTCATGATTATCTTTCTCTCTTTTCTCTTCCTCTACACGTTCCACCTTCTTGTAGTCTCCAGGGGTCCTCCTAATTTTTTGTAATCCATGCATAGATATTATCAACAATTTACTGATTATCCAAGAATTTATAAATTAAATCATTTATAACGAGTCTGGATAATTTCTTCCAGTTTATCCATATTCAGCTCCAGAACGGGGATATCTACCATGGTTTCTAAGCAAGAAGATCTCATTTTGTACAGAGGTACTATTTTTTCCTTCCCAAGCACCCCTATTGCAGCTTGTATCTCCTTCAGACCTGATTCCAAGCTTCCTTTAATAACTGCAAGCCAAAAACTTTGAATTTGGGAGGGCTGTTGCACCTTCACCTTCCCCCCTATCTGCATCACTAAAAACCTTCTTTTTAACCCTTTTTTCCCAGTAATTGTGAAATTTTCCTTGTCAAAATCTCTTATATCACAGTTACAACATTAAAAATGACTAAAAATGTTCAATTTTTTTGGAAAAGAAATTTTAAAACCCTCCAAAAAACCAATAGAATGGCAGTGCTTAACACCTAAAATCCCTGTTTGCTCAAAAAAGGATTAAATTCATGCTGATTTCCACTTGAAAAGCCCTTGTTTTTTTTATTGGCAAATCTCTTGTTTTCTTTCTATGTCACCTGTTTTTTTTAATATCTTTTGATTTCTGAGTTTTGTTGCATTCTGTTAGCAGGCTTTATCTGCAACTTTTTTTTTCATCATATGCTTTCTTTTGGTGCGACTGACCTGCAATTACTTGTTTTTGTCTCGTAAAGCTTCTCATTTGAGTAGAGGAAGCAAGATATCATGTGCTAAATAGCTTTAGGTTAAATTCTTTATAAATGACTTAGATATTGGGCTAGATGTTAGGTTAAGCTAATGTATTTAGTTAAATTTAATATGGAGGAAGCAAAATATCATGTGCTAAATATTGGCTTTAGGTTAAATTCTTTATAAATGACATTAGATATTGGGGCTAGATGTTAGGTTAAGGTTAGGTATTTAGTTAAATTTAATGTTAGATATTGTGTTAATGTTGTCTTCTCTAAAAAACACAATATTCAATCATTAAATAATATCTAATATTTTTTTCAATTGGTAAAGTGAGAGTTGCCATGAGATGCTTGCTTAGAGAAATGGTAAGCAGCTAAAGCAAAATGAACAAGTAGCCTGGTTTCAATGGTTATTACTTATTCCTGAACAAAAACTATCATCTCAACATTACTGTACAATTTAAGATAGAATTGTCTTGTCACGACTTATCAGAGTTTATAAATTCGTATTTGTCAGCATCCAACTTGACAATCAATGGCTTTACATGTACATAAACAAAAATTGAGGTTTCTTTAACAGTGACATCTAGTATGCTAAGAACTAACCTAGTATTATCCAAACAAACAGTGAACATACAGCTGAATGAAGTCACCACCGTGCACTGGAATGGTCAAAGCTTCATCTGATCTGGATGAAGGCAGTCATTTTAGGACCCATATGAGTCCTTACAGAGCCTGATGGCTTTCCATCCTTCGCCACTCTTGGGTCTGTTCTGGGATTCATGTTCTCTCCCAACCCCACCTTTCTGCTTCCGCTCCACTCAAAATTTCACCCCAGGTTCCACGGCCATTTGTTTGCTGGATGTTTTGATTCCATCCTCAGTGTGATGAGCCCTGCTGGCTCTCAGTTCAAAACCCTCTTTTCTTAAGTCTTTTAAAGTGTTTTTAGAGTTTTTTAGAGAAATCTTAGTAGACAGAAGAGCAGGGGCGCAGCATATGTTTGCTCATAAAAGACAAATTTAAACTTATTTCTTCAAATTGAAAGTGCAGAATGTATTATTTAACATCAACAGATAGACTAAGAATGATAAACATACCAATCAAGCTTCAAATTATTTAAATAAGAAACTGGCCAGATCTACAGCTGGAAGAGGTGAAAACAAGAAAAAGCTGGTCTGCCTTCATGACTCGGAAAGGTTTCTCGATCGAGCGGGTCACAAAGCTTAGGCGAAGGCCGCCCGCAGTGGATGTCAGGCCTCTCGAGGCGTTTTCATTGAATTTCTTCTGAGCTCAAATTCAAGACAATGTCGTATGAAAAGAAAATAGATCTCACAGAGAATCGAAGTTGTGAAGGGCGCCACCAAAAACCCTCAATGATTATTAGAAGAACAAACATACACTAAATAAATCCTCTTGTAGAGGCTAGCTAGAACACGTGAAGCCCTCATTTATCACAGTTGACTGATCTCTCACAGCCTCAAACGTACTCAACACTGAAGAGTTTTCCGTGCTCCAATGGACACAATGATCAAACCCTGCTCTCAGGAGAATGCTCAGAGAAAAGATGCACAAGGCAAAGAGAAATGGTCAAATGATATGAGTTTCAATTGCCAAAATGCCTCTTTATGCAAAAGCACGCATTTCCATAAGGATACGCCCTTTTTAGGTTTTTAAAATATTATAATATTTTAATATATTCCTTTTCAATAGTTGGGCGCACTTTTATAATATTTAAAGTCATTAAAAATATTATAATCCCCCTTTTGACATTTAAGTGATATAAAAAATATAAATAAAGTCAATGTGACTTTATTAAAAGGGCGTTTTAAGTTAATAAATTAACTTAATCACTTAAATTTCCGTAATATGCTCAAAACTCAGGATAATCTCGTGCCGTCAGAAGCGATGAACTCCTGGAATGCCAACGCTCACTGTGATCTAAACACTGTCCACTGAAGACACGAACAAACAAACTCTCCAAAATGCACCACTGACCCTCTATCCAAACTGGCTAGCCCACAAGGGTCCAATAAAGGGCTAACACACTGTCAACTATGATCATGCCGAAAACGGGGACATTACAGTCCGCCCTCCCGGAAATTGCTTGTCCGCAAGCAATCTCAACAACAAAGAATCAACCACTCCACCAGGATCCCAAGGATAGTGTCGTGAAATGTCCCTCCTGTCATCAACTGTCTCCTGTAACTCCCAAATCTGATCAATTGGATCATCATGCTGTACCCTGTCAATCTCAACACCATCTGTCACAGGAGAGAAGAACTCAAAAGAAAGCAAGTCAAACTGCTGACAACACTTGCTCCCTAAAACCCCACGAGATATGCTATCATCCAACATATCTAACACGTGCATACCAGAATTGTGCATCTGAAACGGGTCATGTACATGATGACTAAAAGTGAAACTGTGTAGACTCCTAACCATGTACACACTGGAAATCTCCTCAACGAGCTCTGTCTGAAATCTCGATGCACTGACGGAATCTCCAATACTATGATCAACGCTCTTGCCTAAATCAGGGTCAAGAGTAGAATCAGCATCCACCTCAAAGAGCGGATTATCACAGGAAGATGTAGCATCTGTCTCATAAAGAGGATTTTGTACTAACTGAGCCTCATAACTGTACTGATCCCAATCAAACCCCTCTGATCCCATGGGACTAGAATCAAAATGATAATCCTCCTGAAACATCTCATGCTCCTCTAGAATCTTCGGTTCTATCTTTTCACCTTTTTCGTTGACGAGAATGATAGATCGCATACTCCCATCCTCCAAACCAGCTTGCTGGTCCGTTAAATCAGCAAGGTCATCACCCTCATAAAACCACTCCATTTGTCTATTTGAACCCTTAGGCTTGAGAGGACAATTGTGGTTTTGGTCATACGGAGCTTTGCAATAGAAACATAGCTTCCTCCTACGCAAATCATTAATTGTCTCTCGGTCCAAAGGAGCTGCAAACTTCCTCTTTTCATCAATCTTTTCTGATTCCTTAGGTTCTGATTTGCTATCACTATAGGATGAAGATGCTTCTGCATTTGAAGTGAACTTACCACGTGAAGCTGTAAGTTCCATGCTACGAGCCTTTCTCATAGCTTCGTGCAAAGTAGGTGGATCGAATGCCTTGATCCAACCTTTCATTGGCTCATGGAGACCTTCTACAAATAGAATGACAAGTCTCCTCTCTGAAATTCCGGTAACCATAACCGAGAGCTTCTGGAACTCACCAATATAAGACTCCAAGCTACCCAACTGCTTCAACTGAGCAAGGTCTCTGAAGAATAGCTCAGGATCACGTCTATCAAACCTCTCTACCAGTCTATCAGTAAACTCCTGGTATGAGGTAATCCTATCATGGTGCAGTGTAGCCATGCCATGAATCCACCAATCATGTGCTATGCCATCAAGATGAAGTGCTGCAAAACGAATGGCATCCACCTCAGGCATGGGGCGTAGTGTCAGAAAAGTATCCAGTTTACTAACCCAGGCACGTGCTGTAACTCTGCCACTGCCATCATAGTGAACTAAGGTTAGTTTGCTGGTTGCCTGTTTAAGATCACTCTGTTTGTTTTTAGGCCTCCTGTCATTCCTGTTTCTGGTGTGTTCTCTCTTCTGACTTATGAATCTATCGAAGTTAAGGTGCTCCTTAACTCTCGGTGGCAAATTATCCCACTCATCATGCATAGCCATAATGTTATTTGCAAAATTAATCTCGCCACCCTGTTCAACTTCGTCCACTTCCTCAGCATCATCTCTGGTAAAAGTAGGACATGTAGCTCTCTCATAGGTACGTGCTGGAGCTATAACTCTATGAGGCTCTCTGTGGATACTGCCTTCTCGATCTGGATCCAAACTACGAGCTCTGTTTATTGACAAATTTTGAACATTCGTGCTGAGTTGTTGAAGAATAGTTGCCACCTGTTCTTGCCCTGCAACCATCCCTCTAAGCACGTCTTTGGCTTCTCTGTCCTCATCCTCCCAAGTATTCCTGTGAGAACTTTCTCCAGCCCTGTTCGCCATATTGTCCCAATCTAATTCCTCCTCCTGATTTGCAAACGGAAATGGTGGAAAAGGATTTTGGTCGCCTCTTTGATTTCTAGGACCCCCTCTGAAATAGGACTTGCCAAAACCCTCTCTGTGAGACCTCATAAATTTCTCAAACCCCACAAGCTGGCAGGATGTGAGCTCTGATACCACTGTGATGAGCCCTGCTGGCTCTCAGCTCAAAACCCTTGTTTCTTAAGTCTTAATATGTTTTTTAAGTTTTTTAGAGAATTCTTAGTAGACAGAAGAGAAGGGGCGCAGCATATGTTTGCTCATAAAAGACAAATTTAAACTTATTTCTTCAAATTGAAAGTGTAGAATGTATTATTTAACATCAACAGATAGACTAAGAATGATAAACATACCAATCAGGCTCCAGATTATTTAAATAAGAAACTGGCCAGATCTACAGCTGGAAAAGGTGAAAACAAGCCTGAATGCACGCCATGACTCCAGGAAAGGTTTCTCCTGATCAGAAACTGGTCACAAAGCTTGGAAAAGACAAGCCGCCAATGATAGATGTCAAAGCCCTCTCAAAAAGAAGGCGTTTTCATTAATTTCTTCACACGCCTTTCTCAAGGCACAAATTCCAAGACAAGCCGTACGGCCATGAAAAAGAAGGAAAGGAATCTCTGAAAGAAGAATCCCAGAAGCTGTAGAAGGACGCCACCAAGAAACCCTCAATGATTATTCTGAAGAACAAACATCTGCATAAATAAATCCTCTGTCTGCAACTGTAGAACTTCTGTGTGAAGCCCTCAACTGTACGGATTCAGCTGATCTCTCACAGCCTCAAACGTACTCAACACTGAAGAGTTTTCCGTTCTCCAATGGACACAATGATCAAACCCTGCTCTCAGGAGAATGCTCAGAGAAAAGATGCACAAGGCAAAGAGAAATGGTCAAATGATATATGTTTCAATTGCCAAAATGCCTCTTTAAGCAAAAGCACGCATTTCCATAAAGATACGCCCTTTTTAGGTTTTTAAAATATTATAATATTTTAATATATCCCTTTCAATAGTTTGGGCGCACTTTTATAATATTTAAAGTCATTAAAATATTATAATCCCCCTTTTGACATTTAAGTGATATAAAAATATAAATAAAGTCAATGTGACTTTATTAAAAGGGCGTTTTAAGTTAATAAATTAACTTAATCACTTAAATTTCCGTAATATGCTCAAAACTCAGGATAATCTCGTGCCGTCAGAAGCGATGAACTCCTGGAATGCCAACGCTCACTGTGATCTAAACACTGTCCACTGAAAACACGAACAAACAAACTCTCCAAAATGCACCACTGACCCTCTATCCAAACTGGCTAGCCCACAAGGGTCCAATAAAGGGCTAACACACTGTCAACTATGATCATGCCGAAAACGGGGACATTACAGGGACCTGTACATGCATGTTTTTCAATAGCTAGTATTTCATAGTAGTAGGCTTTTATTATAATTTATTTGTTATTTCATAAAGAGATATTTTATGTCAAGTAGTATTATTTTAGAATAGGCTATATTTATTAATGTCATTAATTATGAGTTTATTGACATCATAAGTAATTTATCAAAATCTCTGTTACATCCCAAATTGTGACGTACTATTTACCGTTACTAGATAGAGTAAATGTGAATTCTAGAGGTGAATTAATGATGCTTGTACCTTGTTTTCAATATGAATGTTGTTTCATTTGATGTTATTCTTGGTGAAATACTGCATAAAGGAGAATAAAAGGTTATTGATTTGTGAATAATCTAATGATTCTGTTGTACCCAAAACCAAAATTTTTGCTTCACTAAGGCATTTTGCTTAATTGAGTCTAAATCTTATTAAAGTGTTGTCAAATGGTCGTTTGGGGTTTTCAAATATGGAGTTAGTGTCGATTACTATATAGGTCTAATGCAAAGAGATTTAAGAAAGAGTGAAAATCTGAGCGAAAATGTCAAAGGTATCTCGGAAGGGCACATTCTGAAATAGGCGCCCTATCTTTTAGGGGCCCAGATCCTGTTTTTAGGGTTTGTCACCTTCAGCAGACATTTGTCTGGCATCACGTCAGCTTCGCAGTGAGCTATCAAGCTTGTCAAATGGACCTGTTTCGAGCAAGTTATGGAAGATACAGTGCAAATCAAGGCGAAAGCGAGAATTGGCTAACACTGGAGAAAAGCGCAGCTTTTCAGAAAGGCGCCCATCTTTTTGAGGTGCTAGATGTAGGTTTTTGACTGAATGCCCCCCAAGATGTTTATCTCACATTCCAAGCAGCGCGCCACATCCGGAGGATGAATCACGAGTTGGCGCTGGGCGGAAGGTCAACGTTGGGTCAAATCACAAGTCAAAATATCGAGAAGAAAAAAGCAAAGAGCACATTTTGTGGCGTAAGCTTTTCGGAGCCTTTAATGCTTTCTTTGATGATTCAGATGTTCGATTGTGTCGAGTATTCACGTTCGACTTCCAGGTTTCTGTCGTCGGTCGATAATAAATCATTGCGATCGAGGTTTTGTGTATTATTTTTATGCGTTTCCAAAAATACGCTAAGTCTGGAATGAAAAGCGCAACTTTTGAAAGGGTGCTCTGTTTTCTCACCCCTCAGATGATGTTTTACGGGGAAATAATGCCTTCGACGTCAAATGCGAGCGAGCTTAACCCGCGGTGAATCCCGAGTTCCAATCACAGTTGATAAACATAAGTTGAAAGTTTTGTTTCCCTTAATTTGAAATACGAAGTTGAAAATTTAGCTGTTCGAGCAGCGACTTTTAGAAGCAGTTTTTCAAAATGCCGGTTTATGACATGGTCAAGATATCATTTAGTGAGTTCTTATTCGGGCTCTGCAATGCATCATCAACCCATTGATCGGAGAAATCGATCAACGGTCGAGAGGATGAGCAGAGGTCCGGCGAGGTTTATTCTAATTTTGTAATTGGCTAAGTGCAGAATTCGCCCAAGTTCAAATTTGAATTTTAATGAGTTGAATGGGCGCCCATAGCGGAGTTCTTCATGATTGGGCCCGAAACAATTCACAGGTTGTCATCTTGAGTTCATATGTTTGCATAATGGGTGATCTCGATTGCATATTCGATTAACTATCTTGCATGTTAAAGTTTAACTGAAGATTATCACTGAAAGTCAACTGAAGTTTGCATGCATGGCGAATTTGGTCAAAATTGTGAAGATGGCGCTTCATCAAATGTTAACTGAAGTTCAAAAGGGACGAAGTGAAGCATGAAGTATTATTTGTGAAGCATGAAGCGTTTTTAGTGAAGAAATGGCGAATTTGAAGTTGAAGACTTCACTCATGAAAAGGTCGCCATATTTAAGGTTGAAAAGTGAAGCATTTTTGTGTGAAGCTATGCACTTTTTAAGGAAGGCAACTTTAGTTCAAAAGGGTTGCTATTTTTAGTTTTATATTGAAGCATGAAGTTGGCGCACTTGTTGAAGATTGTTAACTTAACTTCCAAAAGGCTAGCTATTTTTAGCTTAGTTATTGCATGAGTATGGCGAACCCTTATCCCATTCTTATTGTTAACTGAAGTTGCAAAAGGGCACGCCTTAGGTCAAAATTGATGAATCCAAGTCAAATTTGAAGATGGCGAACTTAAGACAAGTCTTAACTGAAGCTAAAATCGCATGATGAGTTTAACTGAAGTGTTGAAAGGGCAAACCCTAAAGCACGTCCACTTATTAAGCTTGTTCGAGTTTCAGTTAACTATGAAGACCAATAAGAAGCCTAGCGCCATTTTTAAAGCATGCTTTATTTAGTGCGAATTTTCAAAGATGAAAGTCTATTCATTTCAGCAATGGCGTCCATTTTTGCATCATCTTTTGCTCTGAAGCTTGTATTCTTTTGAGCGACCAGCAAGTTGAAGGTGCTACAGGTGTCCGATTTCAGCGTTCTTCGAAGCAACGAGTTCAAATTGTTCAGAGGAAGTCAATTCTAGACTTTATTTTCACTTTGCATGCAGGTTTTATAAAGATTTGAAGAAGAGATTTGCAGATTTTTCAGAAGCAGACAAGCAAAACTTTCTATCTTCTGTCTTATTTCTTCTATTTCTCATCTTAGGTACTTTCTTCGCATGCCAAAGAAATTCAACACATATTCAGAATCTGATCATCTGGGTTCGCATATTTCAGCATTTGCAGCAAAACCCACGTCTTAGATTTTTTCGAGAAAATTGCCCCGCAGCCTTCATTCTGAAGCTCTGTGCTTTTTTTTTGAAGATTTCTTTGCATGTGGGCCAAAATCACATCTTTTTGAAGATCTCATCATCTGGGTTTGTTCAGAATTCCGTTGTGCACAAAACCCATGTTCCAGATTTTCTCATGAAAAATTGCCCCGAGAAGCTCTAAAAACCCCTGCAGTTCTCGACTGAAGAATCTTCGCATGTTAGGCTAAACGGCGTTTTTTCACAATTTTGACGTTGTGGGTTGTCTTAGAATCATTTTCCGGACAAAACCCATGTCTCAGAATTTTTGGTGAAAATTATCCTTCGACAAGCTATTTTTAGCCTCACTAGGAGCCATTTTTTTGCTTTATGGAGAAAGTTGTCAGAATATAGTCGTGTTCACAGTCAATGGGCGAGTTTTTCAGAATGCAATTCACCTAGACTGAATTCAAGACCAAATCGGTCTTAGTTCATGATTTTATCAGAGCAGCTGATAGTGAAGCGTTACGCTGCAGAAGGAATAGAGATCACTTCATTTACGGAGCCGCCAAAGCCACTCAAATCCCGTACCATTATCTTCGTGAAGATGATACCTTCGCTGATCTCGAGGTTGTGCAAAGCTGAGTTCGAGAAGCTGATTCGTGATAGCCTTGAAGGTGAACCTAGGCGCCAAAATTAGAGAATGTTTCAGTAATTGCAGCCAGTTTGAGAAAGGCGACTGAAGAATGCAAAGATGGTGTGCACACAATTACAGAAAGTGGCAGAGAACTAAAGAAACAGACTGTTATTTTTAGCAGCATCAAAGTGCCAGATGACAGGGAGATCGATGAGTTCTTAGTCGAAGTGTTAGACCGAGTTGACATGGAGTGATCTGTCAGTTAGAACGTGCAGTTAATTTCTAGGGTTGAGTCCTGAGCAGCAGTTAACTTGACTTCCAATCTTCAGTTCACTTGCTGACTTAACACATGCTTATCTCATCCTCGGAGTTATCAACACAGGAGTTAGGGTTAGGGTTTCTAGTTAACTGAAGGTAGTGGCCAGTTAACTTTGCTTTAAATAAGGACGTGCATGCTTGCATTGTTGTCAGTGGGTTATTTATGCCGGTTAAACGGTGGTTGCCGATTAAGCGTATAGTTTACTTCATTAGGAGTTAGGCGCGCAGCTTGCATGCATTGCAGGAGCGTAGTGAACTCAAGGTGATTTTAGGGTTACCTACACCTTGATGTATATAAATAAGAGCTTTTGCTCATTTGTAAATAACTTTTGCACGAGAGAAATATATGCTGCGCCTACCTTGCCCTCAATATTGCTCTTTTTGTATCTGTTCATGTGTTTTTACCATTATGATGAATTGTTATGCCACATAGGGTTTCATGCAATTGTAATGGTGGATTCTTTATGTCTTGTGAATCTTTTATCATTTCAATTAAGCGTTATGCCACATAGGGTTTCGTGAGATTGTGATGATAAAATCGTTTTGTGAAGTCTTTACTACTTTCAATTAAGTGTTATGCCACATAGGGTTCCATAAGATTGGCGTGGTAAATTCCTCCCATAGTTAGATCTGTTTGAACAAATTTACCATTGTGATCAATCGTTATGCCACATAGGGTTTCGAGAGATTACGGTGATAAATCTGTTTTGTGAATCTTTATCATTATAATTAAAGGTTATGCCACATAGGGTTTCGTGAGATTGTGGTGATAAAGGCTGTTTTGTGAAGACTTTACTATTTCGATCAAGTGTTATGCCACACAGGGTTCCATAAGGTTGTCTTGGTAAATTCTTAAATCTGTTTTGTGCCCAATAAGCTTGTTTAGATTGAGATGATAGTTGCGCCACCTTGCCTTCAAGTAGAGAATAATCTTGTTTATCGTCCAGAATAATCATCCTCCATTTCCTCATGCTCTGTTTTCTTGAGGAAACTGGATAGATTTAAAGTAGTTAGCTTAGTTGTAGTTAATGATCTGAAACAGAAAATCCTTAGCTGCGTTCTTGGTTTTCTTAACCTTGTGCCTCTTCCAGTGAGAACAAAAAGATAGGACTTAGATTACTTTTCTTTTCCATGCATTCGGCACAACAAGGGAGCTTCCCTCCTAATTTGAAGAGCACTCATTGCGTAGTGTACATAGCTGTCCATTACAAACACACTCCGGTGTTAGATTTTACATGTGATTCATATATTCTGCTATGTTTTGAGCATATGACTCCCGTTGTCGTGTCATCATGTGCAGGTAAGAGGACCATTCCTCCAGGAAGAGGAGAGATATCACTCGGGGAGGAACTTGGTCGGGTAAACAGTAACGAGTACCAATTGGGCATGCACACACATATTATAGACTGAGTAAGCTAAGTCAATTGTTGAGTTAAGGGTAAGTCATCCTTAGGCTTGTTTATTATCATTAGGAGTCGTATCTACTTTTGAATGTATGAATAAGTGATGCTTGCCAATATAACCATATGTGGAATAATGTTACAGGTTAGGAGGTGGGCATGTGTATATGTATATATACATATAAATACGGTATGTACAAGTGTCCATAGGTATATTCATGTCGATACAAACGTATGAGAGCAGATGGATATGCCATACGTGTGTATCGATATAAATACATTTATGAATACGTATACATAGAGGAAGTATACAAGTAAATATACATGCATACATACCCACAACCAACCTGTTATATATATGTGAATATGAATAAATGTTATGATGATATTACCTCGGAATCTACGTATACACATATATATATACATATACATGGGTACGTATAATGAAAGTATGCTGACTGGCTCGCAGTATACGTACATTGTAATTTAAAATGTATTTGTATATACATGTATATATGTAAAGGTAAATATATTTATATATTTAATATTATATCAAGTATGTATATAATATAGTCTTTACAAAATATATATATGTATACGAGATTATTTAAATTATTAAATTTAAATAATTATACATAAATATATAATGTAAATTAAAACTATATTATATAAATATTTCAATATAATAAAATAAATATATAGATAATTTTATTAAGTGGTATTGAAAATCAAGTAAAGTGAGAAAACTTTTAAATATTTAAGAGAATAAATATGGGACTCAAATATAATTGAGTTAAAGGATTTAAATTCTTTATCAAAGGGAAAATATTTTGAATAACTCGACTATGGGGAAAATATAAGACTCAACATAGGGAAATCGAGCCTTTTATTTGAAATATTCAAATCAAAGTAAAATCGAAATAATTTGAGAACATTTGAAAAGAGGAAAATGAAATACGTTTTTAGAGTTCATACCCGTAAAAATGAAAATAGCGAATGAAAAGGAAATGGCGCCTATAGAATCGTGCGACCAGGGCCAAGTTAATTGAATGCGGCTGAGATAAATTCGAGTGCAGCCTGAATAATGGGAAAGGTGGACGCCATCTAACCTGGGATTTAGTCTTGCATTAAACCATCACTTATCCCTACCTGTTGAATCGCACCAATACCAGAAGGTGTCGCGATTTTATGAACTGGTCATGTGCGAAATAAAATTACCTCATTGCTGTCAGCAAATGGAAGTCGAGATCTTCTCTATAGGGCGACACATTTCTCCTTTGAAACATTCCAAACCCCGTTGGCAGCATAGACGCCTTGAAAAGGGGAATTGGTTAAATTTACTAACACTATATAAAGCCTGCAAATGCTCATTCTTAACACACGAAATTAGAAATCAGAAGTTCGTTTCTGTTCATTCATGAGTGAGAACTGTTTCTGTTGAGAAAGCAATTATCAAATTGAGAGCAATATCAGAGTAATCACCATTTGTTGAGGGAGTCTTTAGTCTGTTAAGGGTGTATTTTGTTTGTGTTGAAAGAGCATTCTTTGTATCTGAGAATAGCAGTTTGAAACTACCAACAGCTGAGTTAAGAGTTCGCTAACAAAGCCAGCTGGAAGTCCTTTGGTAGTAGGCTGGAGGAGAAGCATTTTCTTATTTCAAACATCTGAGGAAAGATCTTGTCAAGCATGTTAACTCTTTCCTTTTTCATGCTTTCTGCTATTCTTGTATTCAAAAGAAAGTCTGTTTCATATCCTTTGATTGAAAAGAATAGAGAGTGAAGGTTGTTGTACTTAGGATTGAATGTCTAAAGGATAAATGATTATTTGCAAAGAGATAATTTGTGAAATAAGAGGGTTTTTGCATGTTCTTTACTATTTGTTTTGCGTTCATTAGTGTACGGAATACACTAGGCATTAAAGAGAAAATTGCATTAATTGTATTGACTCCATATATGGAGTGTATGCTTGTACATAGCTATTTAATACTAGGGAATGAATGGAAGGCATTTAATAAGTTACCGATCACAACTAGTTATAGGTTAACTTAGTCAAGTTAATGAAATTCCTAGGATGAGAGTGTCCAATATAAGGGAGATAGTTGTGAGTACTTAATAATTTGTTCTCCATTCTAGTAGATAGCTTGATGTAGGAAGTCTAGGGTACGGACTACCCCGATAGACCAACCTACGCGTAGTGTAAGAAAGCCTTAATGCAAATCGGCCCTGAGTAGTGCATATGATAAATGACCTTCATTCGAAGTACTGAATGATAATACTTAGGCCAAAGTAGTGAAATGTACAACATCCACTTAGGTGTGAAATAGTTGAGACTACACTATCAGTTCATTGTGATCCCAAAGTACATACTAGTTCAAGAGATGTCGTATGCACAAAACCTAGTTATGTAGGAACACAACACTATGCTCAGTTGGTAATCGTTAAAGGATACCCTACCAATCTCTTCTTCGAAGGGAGGGCCATCTATATAACAATAGGTGTGCGGGGGACCGCATTATAAGTCCGTGGTTGGCGGAAAAGCGCCCGAGTGATGTTTCTCCTCCTCAGCAAGCGGCCGATGTACCAAGATTTGAAAGGACGGACTCCTGGACCTTCTTACTACTATTTGTTCCAAAGCTCATTGGAGCTATGTTAATTAAGGTATGTGTTCTTGTTTCGTGTACTTGTGAAGTTATTCTTTTAAAATGGAATCTTTATTGTAAAATTGATATAGCAACATGTTCATGTATTATCAATAAAGAAAAGGAAAATTTTTATTGCAATGTCATGATAACACGTTTACATACTTGTAGGATGTAAATTATGAAGATTTTAATTTTACCGAAGGGTTGGGTTGTTACAATCTCAAAGTGTCAAATAAATAAAAATTGTCTTATTTGTAAGTGAACACATTATCGCTTGTACACGGCATTCATATTGAGGGGGACATTCTATAATTGAACTTTAAAGACAAATTTGCTAAGAAAGTAGCAAACCACTTGGAGGTTGGAGGACACTCAGCGTCCTCTTGTCAATCACCAACGACGAGGCCACATAGAGCTATGGTGGCTTTTTTATTTTTTTTGGGTGTGTTTTTTTGTTGTGTGCAGTGTGGTGTGTACCTGTTTGCAGTGTCCTTGTTACTTTGTGTGGTGGATGTTGGAAGAGCAATTGTATAGGATGGCAGATAATTGCAGAGATCGATGATCCTTTGACTGTCGTACTTCATTGGAAGATGATCAGTCAATGAATACGTTCATTGGCAATATTGATCATGTGCAGCAAGATCCGGACAGTAGTATGCAGCATGATATGATTCACTTTTCAATGTTCCTGGTTATGTGAATAAAAGGAATTTCACATTGTGGGGGGAAATAATAACCAATGTTCCATTCCCATTCTATGCCAAAATAGCTAACGTCAAGGGCAGCTTCCAGTGGCAGTGGTGGTTGTCTATGTTGTTCCAGATTGAGTGGCAATGATCAATAACAATGACTACAATTAAGAACACTGTGTTCTTATGGAATGTAATGTGCAAACTTTTCCAATGTAATTTTTTCATATTTATGATAAGTATGTCCATTCCTATATACTTCCCTGATGTACAAGCATAGTGGCGAACAAAAGTACCAAAGTAGGTCAATTCATGGATCTTGAAAAGATTTGTGGGAGATCTAAAAAACCACACAAGGTCGACAATTGATGGGTTCCTGTCACGTCAAGGTTCGTGGAAAGCCTATTTAAAACCATGGAAGGAGAGAGCCTTTTTTTTGGATCAAGGTCATGAGTCACATAGTTGGACATGCCACGGGGGTGAGCATATTGCAAAGGAGTGTGTGAATGTTTTTCTATCATGTTCACACTAAGGGGGGAATGTTGGGAAAACTATTGTTAGTGTTCACATGGGTCAGAATTTGTTACAAGTGTTGGGAATTATATCATTTCCATAATTGTTAGTATTGTTTGTGTGCTTGTTTGAGTTGTTAAAACAACTCATAAACATAGAGAAATAGTTATTGGAGGTATAACAATCCTCCTATAATATAGGATATATCAGTCCTATATATATTTGTAATATGTATTGAATGAGAGCAGAGAAGCGTATTATTATGATTAATCTTTTTATAGCTTCTATTAACTCTCCTCAAATCTCTGATACATTATTGGTCACATAGCTTGAAGTTTCCCCTTGGCCAACTAAGGGTGCATTCCCACCAACTATGAGTTGATATAGATCATCATACTCTTAACCAAGGCCAATATCTTTACTCCCACCAAGAGGTGAAGACTGAGCATAACTTCATCTTCAAATGCCCAATGTACCATGAGATTCAAGGGAGATATTGCTGCTTCTACAAAGACCCAAGCAACACTCTCTCTACTTTCTTTAGATATCCAAACCAACAATGCCTAGCCCTCTATCCATGGGAGGTTGTCACTCTTCAACACAGATGTTTACAAGGGGTCTCTAGGAATCCTACAGCCCCCAAGTTAATCACCTTTTTCTTAAAAACCATCCAAGAGACTAAAGGCTCTAAACAACCCTTGCATATTGCTACTTCAGACATAGATGCAGATAGACCTATGAGAGGTCATTTCTCACAACTTATGCCACAACTATTTAAAAAATGACTTGCGTTTGAGAAAACAAAAGAACATAGCATTGAAATATAACAACACAAAAATATCAAATGAGTACAACAATAGAGAACAAAATAAAGTTGCATACATTCTATCCAGTTAGCTGATAGATCTCTCTAATTACTCTATCATGGAATGTAGTGATGTGCCTGATTGGGAAGGTCTTGTGAAGTTGATTGAAAATGAACAACTTCCTTGATTGGGTGAAATTTTCTCTTCAAGCCATCAGTATTATTTAATCGCAAGCTTTTGAGTTAACGGTTTAAAGGCTTCATTAGAAATGATGGTGTTACATGTGTAAAAGATTTGCAGGGACAGATTGCAATTCTTGTTATTTATGTTTCTCGTGTGTTCCTTGCATTTGCTATGGGTTGTGCTCTGCAAATGAACATTCTCCAATTGGTATTTTGGTATCTTAGATGTATTATGCTACAATTTGCAGGATTGTCAGTGGAGCTTGTGTGGGGCATGTGGAGGCTTTTATATTGTAGCCTCCACAAGGGCAACGGGTCGGATCACAAACTAAAGAGAATTTTTAATTGCTCTCACCTAGCAAAGTTGAAAGTAATTAAACATATTCAGGGCAATGAGAGCCTTGAAAATAACAGGTCCCTGTGTTCACAGGCAACAATTTTGGCTGACTCTAGAACCAAATTGGCAGCAACAGTTCAGTCAGAGGAAGTGAGAGGCATATGGAGGAAATGCTGGTGCAATCAACGGATGATCTGGAGGAAAAGCAATGCCTGAAGAAGAAAGAAATTAGTCTTCTATGGGTGGGCTTGTCAGGGTATGGCAATATGGTGATGCATGAGGAAACACAAGATTCAATAATGGACGTGAGAAACCTAACAGATTTCTGTCAAACTTTGCATCTGCTGATCAAGCAGAAGGTGGTTTCACATCACAAGGGTTAGCTCAAGGTGACTAGTGGCCACACTCTGCCAAGTTTGGAATGTGATAACTTGATAGTATCAATCAGAAGAGTGGACATGGTAAAAGGGACAAAGTTTGATGGCCTTGAAGCAGCTGCGAGCCTGGCAGTAGCTATGGTGAAACAAGTATGATCTCTGGCAATGGTAATTACAACAGGGCATATGCTAGGTGGAAGGATGCTCCTTGCAGTTCTGAAATTGCCCGCTGGGGAATCTCACAACTCCCTGAATGTGTTTTTCTCTTTCATGCTTGGTGATGGTTTTTTGGATCAGCTCTCTTTGGCTGGATGGTGATTCTTTAAACACCTTTTGTAGTTTGTTCTTGTCTTGGTTTCTATGTTTGTTTGTTTTATTTTTAGCATTTTGGTTGTTGCCTGCTACATCCTTCTGTGGGTTGTTTGTGCAGGATTTTGGCTTTGCTATTTAGTCTGGTTTTGTAATAGTTCAAGCACTGGGGACCCATAATAGAGCACCAGATCATTTATCCAAATAAAAACAATGAATTGTTTGCATAAAATTACCAATTGCAGAAATATAAATTTTGATCAAATATAAGAAAATGAACAAATGACATTCTAAAGCTTTGTGATTTCAAAACAAATAGAAGAGCTCTTAACATAAAGATTCACAACCTCCACCAACATCAATATCAGTGTTGATTACTTTTACAATCCCACAAACAGTAACCACATCACCGGGTATGCATGCATCTACCAGGTCTTCAGTTAATTCACACTCTACAGTCCGTGGCATTCTCCCTTCTTCATGATTTTCAGCCTGCAAGAGCTCCTGTATTCTGCATGCGTGAAGACATACATCAACACTTCTATCTTCAGAATCCGATGCAATGAAAATTTACTTTTTACTCAAGAACATTTTGTAAAAAAGGTCAACTATTAGTTATTGCCAATCATTAAAAACCTGAAAACAAACCTGATTTTCTGAAAATCAAGTGTCTGTGCAGTAGATCTGACCGGAAGAAACATTTTGCTCTTGCAACCATGAAGAATGCAACTTGTTGGTGGGGAGTATTTCCCATCAGAAAAACGACGTGAAATGGTTGATTCACATTTTGTGCACAAAAAATTCATTTGTACCACCAAAGGTTTCACTACGCTCATTCTTACAACTGTGCCACGCACTGATACAAGTCTTCCTGCAGATTTCTTTTGAAACTGAAACTCATTGTGCATAATTGAGATACATATAAATATTGGAAAACATTGAAAATTTTAATTCAAAATAAGCAATAAGAGAAAATATAAAAACATAGAAGAAAAAGTTACCAATAAAGGCAGCTTTCAAATTCTTAAGTGCCAGTATGGAATCAGGATGATTATATAATCTAATGTTAATTTTTCCACGATAGTCTCTTTGCTTGTCTCCGCATGATAATACCTGTTTGACAGAATGAAGCTTTTTGAAATAAGTCTTGAGATGCTAGAAAAAAAAGTTAAACTTTCTAATTGATTAGCACTGGAATGTGTAAAATATTACACAGATCAAAAACAACCTTGAAAAGAACTCTCTAAAACAAAACAAAACCAGAAATTTAAAAAACTAACAATAGAATCAGTGATAGTATACCTCATGAACAGCTGCTGCCATGCACAATAGAGCCTCTTTAGGAACCATCTCAAGTGCTGCATAGAATTCCACAACTGTGCAGTTTTTCTGTAAGTGTGAGAAGTCTACAGGTAAGAAGCATAAGCCATCTTCATGTCTTACCTGTTACAGGTCAATAGAAATTCTTCATGTCTTATCACTTCCTATTAAGCAACATATTTCTTATTGACATGTCAAATAACTTCAAATGCAACAAATGCAAAATACTTTGAAGTAGGCATAGCTTTCCTTATTATTGTCTTGTTCTAAGCACTCAATATATAGCAGTTATTTTCACTTTGCATTGAAATCTCCAAGTTGTAGCTCCCAATTAAGAAAATAATCAAGAAATGGTGCATAGCAATGTCGGATCATTTCAAAGCACACTCTAAGCCTCACCACCCACAGCAAAGAGCAGTAAATGAGGATTAAAAAACCCAAGCTTTGCCTAACAATTAAGCTTAGTATATTATGTATTTCATTAGCATTTTGCATATGTGCAATAAGGTACATGGACAATCAGATACTGCAATTCCTTTTCTCAAGAACATATCACAGTGAATCCGTGATTACAGGCCATCATTTGATAAAACTGTAATTTAATCGCCAGAATATCGCACACCTGTCTGCCATATAAAATTTACATTTTTCATTTGCGATTCATTTTTACCGTCCACATTTCAATTTTTCAAGAGCAGATTCAGAGTCCAGTGAAGCAACATTTCTTGAGATTGAGAAGTCCATACTTCTATAAATAAGTCTTCTTATGATGCATTTTTTTATTTATTGCCTCCTAACCCATATTATGTTGGGATGGGATGGCCAAGGGACTAGTTCAAAACCAACAAAGGTTGAAAACTTCATTGACAAAGTAAGGCAAATTCATCTTCAAGTACAAGAAAACTTGTAGCGATTTTTTGCATTTTAATTTGCACCTTTCAGTGCAACACAAAATGCAATAATATGTACAGTAGAACTACTCTTCAAATTAGAAGGAGAAGCTCCCCATAACAAAAACTAACCTAATCTAAAAAATATGTACTTTCCATTTATAATCTATACAATGTTTTATGAAATGATTCAAGCACAGAAAACATATCAAAAGGTATGTTATTATGCATGCGATACAAACAAACTTAAAATAACTAGCATGCTAATGTTGTTTAGCTCATAGCAAAGACTAAGCAATGCAAGTACAACACAAAGATTGAATAGATTTAAACACAAGGACACAAACACTTCAGTAAAATGAATTAAGGAATTGCATACAAAGCCACAATCTCCAATTTTGAATAAACCTGCAATACAAATCTTGCAATCTCACTAAAAGCAACTTAATTTACCTTAATACATATACGTTATAAGCTAAACAAGATAGTTGCATTCAAAGCTACAACAACCAACTTAACATCTACTACAATACAAAGCTTTCAATAAATGTTAAGCAATATTCAACTCATAAAAGCACAATAACACAAAACATCTCAACAACAATTTAGAAGCAAGATAGGCATTACTAAATTCTATTGAATGAATAATATTCAATACATATAAAACCTAAGATTCTAGAGCACTTATTTATAATGTTTTACACTATTTTGCATGAAAGAAAAAGCTAACACTCCTACACTAACAATAGAAAGCTAAGCTTATTAAGTGAATTTGACCATAAATACTAAATCTAACTCCAACAATCTTCATGTTGACTTTTGATAAGACCAACTATCTGCCTAATAATAAACCTTGTAGAAGCTCAGCTAAAAATAACTGGTAAAAATAGACTCATGAAACATGGGTCAATGAGTTTGACTCGAAACTACACGGTTGAATCCTAATAGCAATATCATAATTTGACACGCTGTGGAAAAATACCTCCTACTTATCAAAAATAGACTTCTCAAAATATGTTGATCTCCTCAAAAAATGGAAATAGCTAAAAACAACACCGACTATTTTTAGCTCAAGCTAAAAATAGATTTTTTGATAGTTGACTCTTGGATCGATTCTCATGAAGCTTCTCTATTCTGGTCATGGTGGATCCTCTAACAAACCACCAAAACACTAACAATTCATCTTCATGTTTTGAAATTGAAAACTTTTCTTTATCAAACCCTAGCTCAAAATTTTTAACTTTGAATGCTCTAAAGACTAAAACCATAGATTTTGATAGCAAGTTGTCCAATGTGTTGAAAAACTTTCACATTGTTGTTGTAGGAATGCTATGATCACAAACAGCTCAAAACCTTCAAAATGCCATCATAAAACATGAAATATTCTCACAAAATGAATAGATTTGTTGTTCAAAGACCTTATATGGCCAGAAAACCCAGCTGAAATGATAATTGAAATTCATCGTTATAGAGACTGAAACCACTGTGCTTAATTCTCTGCAACCTTATACATCCGAATACCCCCAAAATCTTGTCACCCATATCTTCAGATAGTTTGTCCTTCATTAGACACAATAATCATGGACCTTGAAGTACTTTGTATTAAGGATGATAACTTCTTATTATTTGTGTATTTTTTTGTAATGAATGAAACACCACAAAAACTATTATAACACTAGAAACTCCAGTATGGCTTTTAGGTATTACCAAGTGTTGTACCAAAACCAAAAATTTTGCTTCACTAAGGCATTTTGCTTAATTGAGTCTCAACCTTGTTAAAGTGATGTCAAAAGGTCATTTTTGGGGCTTTTAAATATGGAGTTGGTGTCAGTGTCATGTCAGTCTGTTACCGAAGAGATTTAAGAAAAGTGAAAATTTGAACGAAAATCGTCAAAATTTTCTATCTCTGGAGAAGGGAGCACATTCTCAAATAGGCGTCCTATCTTTTAGGGGCCCAGATCCTGTTTTTAGGGTTTGTCACCTCCAGCAGACTTTTGTCCGGTATCACGTCAGCTTCGCAGTGAGCTATCAAGTTTGTCAAACGGACCTGTTTTGTTCGAGTTACAGAAGATACAGCGCAAAACGAGGCGAAAGCGAGAATTGGCTAACACTGGTAAAAAGCGCAGCTTTTCAGAAAGGCGCCCATCTTTTTGAGGTGCCAAATGTAGGTTTTTGGCTAAATGCCACCCAAGATGTTTATCTCACTTTTGCTCGAACTTCGTGACGCATCCGTCAGTGGGTGAATCTGGGTTGCTGAAGTGCCTGAACCTGAGGATGAACGTGGGGTCAAATCTTAGTCAGAATATCAGAGGAAAAAGCAAAAGAGCACATTTTGAGAAAGGCGCCTAAGCTTTTCAGGCCTTTAATGCTTTCTTTCTGATGATTTTAGATATTCAATGTGTCTGTGTTACTTTCAGCTTTCCGTTGCCTGTTTTCGTCAGTTCAGAAGATGTCTTGGCAGCTTGCAGTCGGAGTTTTTATATTATTTTTGTCGTTTCCAAAATTTGGCTAAGTCTGGAGTGAAAAGAGCAACTTTTCAAAAAGGCGCCCTTGTTTTTCACCCCTCAAACGTTTTCTTGGGAAATGTACATTTGCAGTTGTTATGCAGAATGATGTCAGCTACGCAGTGAACCTGAGTTCCAGTCTTGAAAGTTGAGAAAATGAGAGTTATGAAGGATTTATTTTTCCCTTCGTACGAAATGCAGAAGTCAAAATTTGACTGTCTGAGGAAAAGCGCAGCTTTTGAAAAAGGCGCTTGGATTTTTGAGCCTTCAGATGTCAGTATTATGACGTGTGGTCTCAAGGTATCTTTTGATCAATTTTTGCTTAGCTCCGCGATGCACCTATCAGCCAGCCAATCGGAGAAGTCAGTCAACCAGTGTCAGAGGATGAACAGAGGTCCCGGCAGAGGTTTTAGCTTAAATTTTCATGAAATTTGGCTAAGTTTGGAATTCGCTTGAGAGTTCAAAGTTGAATTTTCGAAAGAGAGTTGAATGGACGCCTTAACTAGAGTTCTGACTGCAGTTAGACTAAACGATTTTTGGGTTGTCATCTTCAGTTCATATATTGGCATGTTGAGTGATCTTTCAGTTTGCATGTCGAGTTAACTAGTTCGCATGTTCAGTTAACTATCTTGCATGTCGAGTTAACTTGATTGCATGTCCACTTAACTGAAGATTATCACTGAATGTCAACTGGAGTTCACATGCATGGCGAATTTGGTTGCAATTGTGAAGATTTTAGTGAAGATGGCGCTTCATTAAATGTCAATTGAAGTTCAAGAAGGACGGCATGAATGATGAAGCATATTTTAGTGAAGTATGGCGCATAAAGTTGATAACTTTAGTTCCAAAAGGGTCGCCATATTTAGGTTTGAATAGTGAAGCATGAATTGGTGAAACTACGCACTTTTCAAGGAATGGCAACTTTAGTTCCAAAAGGGTTGCTATATTTAGATTTTATTGATTAAAGCATGTGAAGCTGGCGCATTCTTGAAGGCCAACTGAAGTTTGAAAAGGGTCGCTATTTTTAGGGTGTTTATTGCATGAAGATGGCGAATTCCTCATCTCAATCAAGATTGTTAACTGAAGTTATCAAAAGGGTCGCCTTAGGTCAAATTTGGTGAATCCAAAGCAAATGTGAAGGATGGCGAACTTGAGAAGATGATTAACTGAAGTCAAACTAGTATAGAGTGGTTAACTGAAGTGTTGAAGGGCAAACCCTAATGCATGGCTCTTTATTTAGCATATTCGAGTTTTAGTTAACTAGAAATGGGGTCCAATTAGAAACCAAGCGCACTTTTCAAGCATTCCTTGCTTAATGCGAATTTTCAAAGATGAAATTCTATATATTTCAGCCATGGCGTCCATTATTTTATCATCTTTTGCTCTGAAGCTCATATCTTCTTGAGCGACCAGCAAGCTAAAGGTGATACAGGTGTCCGATTTCAGCGTTCTTCGTAGCAACGAGTTCAGATTGTTCAGAGGAAGGCAATTCTAGACTTTATTTCCACTTTGCATACAGGTTTTATCAAATTCCAGAGAAGAGATTGGCAAATTTTTCAGAAGCAGACAAGCAAAACTTTCTATCTTCTGTCTTATTTCTTCTATTTCTCACCTTAGGTACTTTCTTCGCATGTCAAAGAAACTCAACACTTTTTCAGAATCTGATCATCTGGGTTCGCATATTTCAGCATATACAACAAAACCCACGTCTTAGATTTTTTCGAGGAAATCGCCCCTAGTCTTCATTCTGAAGCTCTGTGCTTTTTTCCGAGAATTTCTTTGCATGTGGGCTTGAAACACATTTTTTCGAGAATCCAGTTATCTGGGTTTGTTCAGAATTCAGTTGTGCACAAAACCCACGTTCCAGAAAAACTTCGAAAATTTCTTTCGTCAGAGGCTATTTTTAGCTTTGTCCAGAGGTTTTCAGAAAGTTCTCCAAATATATTCGACTTTACAGTCAAAAGTCATCATTTTCAAAATGTAGTTCAATCTTATTGATTACAAGGTGAAATCAGCCCTTACCCATAATTTCATCAAAACTTCAGATACAGACCTGAATCATGTTTATCCAGTGGTTAATCTGAGCAGTTTGGAAGGTGTTAGCAGCAGTTCGTTGAAGAATCTTGAACGTTCAGGGTTGCTAGCAGCGGCATCCATTCCTGTTACTACTTTTGATCTCGAGTTCGTTCTTGCTTGCATTAAGCATTATAACTCGTCTTCACGTCAAATCAGATCAGCAGATGGCAGAGTTGTTTGCAGTCTCAAACCGAAGGACATAGAGAAATGTTTTGCTATTCCTCCTTGCTCAGATAACTTTACTGTGGTTCTTGAAGCTTGTGAGAAGATATGGGATACTGATCCACAACGTTCACAGAGAAAGGTTGCTCAAAAATGGTTGACAGTGCAGAAAACTAACTTGCCTAAGAAGGTTGGTCGTAGAGAATTCAAGGAGGAAGTTACTGTTTTGATAACTTTACTCAACCGAGTTACAGGTCAATCAGATGCTAGTACTTTCCGTCCATGGATGTTTTACCTGATTACCAGAATTCTTGATGGTACAGAGCGTTTTGATTAGGCTATGCTGATTAGTGATTGCTTACATCAGCAAATTACTAACTTTCTCAAATATCATGAGTTTCATATGATATCCTACTTGGTGTACTTGGTCGCATTTCAAGGTAGCTATAGACTTCTAAAAACTAATGGCACTCTCGGTGTTCAGCGTGTTCATGAGTATTATTCTCAGTTGGAGTTTTCTCAATCCGAGCAGGACTTCAAAGCAGTCAATGATCACTTTTCCATGAGAACCGTGAGAGATCTTGATGACGAAATGCACATTCGCATTTCAGCCGAGGCCAAATCAGCGACGGAGACTTGGGCAGATTGGTTCATACAGTTTCCTACTTTCACATACCTTCGTGTTTATGGGTATGTTGGAGAGCCCCTGATGTTGCCAAGATATCCGTCAGACAAGCTCATTTTCATGGAGTTCCTCAGACAGATGCAGCATGTTCAGTTCTTTCTTCGTAGTCGTCATAAGACTGCTGCTAATTTTCCATTCACGTTGGGAATTTACACATGCAATGCGGCGACAGATGCCAAGTTTATGACTACTGAGATAGAAAGGTTCAAACTCAAGACTTACACTGAGAGGCGTTCCTATGATCCTCTCGGTCATTATGCAGATCGGTTAGAGCGAGGGATTGCACATAAGCCAGCACTTGAAGACTTCTGGGCTAATTGTGAAGATGAGTTCGAAGTTCGTCGTCATCATTATTGTAGACTTACTATTGGACAGCTTTCTGATTACCTGTCAGAAGATGTTGATGGTCTGTTGGATGATGATGGAGAAGTTCTTCTCAATTCATATGTTAAGGATCAAGTTGCTCGGCAGCCACTTCGTTCACCTGATTGCTTCGCCAAGGAGAATACTTCTATTGAAGAGGTTTCCAGATCAGTTATCAAGACTAGCAAGTTGTTCTTGGAGAGCAAACGAACGCGAAAGTCAGTTCCTATAGCAGAGCCGCCAAAGGATTTCTCTTCGTTACCTTCTACTTCTAGAGCAAGACCCAGAGTCAAAGCCATTATAATACCTTCGGAAGGGGTTAAACTCAGTGGAAACACAGGGAAAAGAGCTACTCGTAAGAGGAAGCAGAAACAGGTTGAGAATGTTCCTGAGGTTCCGGTAGAGACAGTTATTCAGACTAAGCCTCATGTTTCACCTCCTAGTTCACCTCACGTACAACCTATTGACATAGATTCTGAGCCTGAGACACCAGTTCAAACAGGATCGGAGACACCTGAACCACCCCAGGTTGATACATCAGGGACAGTCTCTCCTCGGATTGAAAATATTGTTCAGTCTTGTTGGCTCAAGAAATCTTTAGGGAGTCAGAGGCGTGAACCGTCATACAATCTTGATTTATCTGAGTTCGGTGAACCTTATCAGAAAAGGTCAAACAAGAAGATAAAGAAACAAGTGTGTAGAAACCCTAGTTTCCTCCGTTTCTCAAATCTGACAGTTTTGTTTGTCTTTTCTGACATTTTTGGGTTTTTTGTAGTTTTTGGGTTTTTTGCATGTAATTGAAAGAATGCGAATTTGCTTGAAAATAATAATAAATTCTATAAAAATGCTAAATGGCCAACATGCATAGGAAATACAAGAAATATTGAAGGCGCTTCATCTATTGTTCATATGGGCTCAATACAACATAGATTTGATATCATGCAATAAAGAATACAATCTTTTATTGAGAAAAAACCTGGTAAACAGCAAGCTGCAGATGATCAAAATCTGGTACGGCTGAGTTGTTTTCTCCTTTCTCCTCCTGTCTAGTAATCCCCAATGCCTTCTGGAACCCCAGCGTCCTCAAAGAAGCAAACTAGAAGTCTGAAAGGGAGGCGTTTCTCTTGAAGACTAAAGTACGGCTCAAGGATAGAAAGTACGGCCTGCAGCAAGGTACGGCCTATCAAAAACAGCAATAAAGAATGTACGACCTCCTCTGAATTAACTGTCCAGGACTCTGATAATGGTGCGCCTTGATGAATAGATATTCTCTGGATGCAAACACTGAAAGAAACTCTGAAGATAATGAATCCTCTGAAGATCAATGATTTCCTCTGAATGAAGAAACCTCTGCTGGCAATAAATCAAGTGTTATTTCACACCCTCTGAATTGCTTCCGATGGAGATGGCTCGTTCCCCAAGGAATTCGAACTTGAAACCCTAAAGTCTCTTGCTCAGATCAAAGTTGATCAATCTCAAAATCAATAATCATCATAATGGCACAAAACCCAATGCAAAACCCTTTATCTCTTGAAAAGTGCGATTTCCACAAAGATAGGGTTTCATTAAAATATTTCGAACTTTTCCTTTTAATTATTCAATAGTCTCAGCTCAAATATTTTATAATAAATTAATTGCCAAATTGGCCCCTTTCCTGATGATGGGCGACCCCTCAATAAAATCACTTAAGTTATAATTTAATATTATAACTTTATATTATAATCATCAAATAATTAATATTTAATTAATATAATTAAATATTAATATCTCCCTCGTTACTCATCCGATGACTGATCCGTCTGAAGCTGACGAACACTGAAGTGATTCTGAACGCTGCCAAAGCCATACTGCTAAAAATAGCAGGGGTCCCACGCTGCCTGCCAGGAACTGCTAAAATAGCAACTTCTGCAAGAAGTCTCCGATTGAGCCCAAACGAAAGCCTACTGATCAAACTTCACCAACTGAAGCTAAGCCAACTCCAACTAGACCCTCTATACCATCCATCAGCCTACGAGGGTTGCATAATAGGCTAACTCTTACGAACTCTGATGCTCGCCAAAAATGGGGACATTACAATCCGCCCTCCCTGAAATTGCTTGTCCCCAAGCAATCTCCACTGCAAAGAAACTCCAATCCTCGGGAGGCCCAAAAGAAAAACTGTGAAATGTCCCACACATCACGAACTGTCTCCTGTAGCATCAATAAAAACTCAACTGCGCGAGCTATCCCTGGATCCCAAACCCAGAGTGAAAGTCTGTCGTGACTGTCATCCTCAGGCGGCCACTGCGCTCTACTGTCTCCAACTTCACCATGCTGAGAATAGTGAAGTAACCCAATGGGACCCATCAAATACTCGGTGCCAAAGCTGTCGCCACCGGGATCCCAATACAATATGAATTCACATCCACCTGTCATGCAGAGATAAAAACTTCTAGAAGCATCTGCTACCCCGAATCTCTCCCCGTCCTCTGCTAAACACTCATGGATGTGATAACTGTCCAAGCCATCATGCCAACTAACACCATAGTCGCCCTGTAACTATGTACCCCTATGAAAAATCTGCGACAGAGAAGTAGCAAGCCCTGTCAAATACATATCGGCATGATGGATAACTGACTGCTGTCCCTGCAAGTAATACTCCACAAACAACTGAGTCGAGTACTTGCAGCCGCTAATCCCATCTTTCGAAGATGGTAACTCTGCACACAGTAATGAATTACTTCCCTCGACTGCACCAAGAGAATCACCCTGTGCACAAGAATTGTGCATCGAATACGAATCATGTACAGGTGGATCAAAGAAAAAGCTATAAGCACTCCTCACCGTGTACACCCCATTAAACTCCTCTGTGAGTCTTGTTTGGAATTGCGATGCACTGGAACAATCCCAAACACTACGGTTATCACCCAACCCAGAACTAGTATCAAGAGTACGATCAGCTTCCAACTCGAAGAGTGGATTATCATAGATCAAACCACCATCAAATTCAAATAATGGATTATTCACAAACTGCACAATCACTCCATACTGATCTGAATCATCCATCTCTGAATCGCTGGAATAATAAATTGAATCGTACTCCTGACTTGGCTCAACCAGCTGCTGATCATAATCAACTGTATCGGAAAAAATGATTGATTTGCTTCCAGGAGAGGGAAACAAATCAACATAAGAAGCAATCTCCCAACTGGATGATACTTTGGATATCTTCTGTGAAGATGGACAAGTGTCGAGGGTTGTCACACAACTCTCTAGCGAATCAACAACCATGTCACAGGAACTATCAATGATCTGCCTTACAACACCTGTCATGGGACTAATCTCAGGAGAACCTGGTGCAACGCGTGGCTCACTGCAACTCTCAACCAGTGCACTCATCCTACCTGTATCAACTGCACCTGTGACCGTGATGGATGTAACCACATCCTCAACATATCCCTCACTGCTATGAACCATGGGCGTATACTCCTCACCAACCGCTGCCATGGAAATCTAAACTATATCCAAAAATGGTGAAGATTGTGCCAAACTCAACGCCACGGTAAGCTTCTCAATCTGTAACTGTGACTCTTGAAGGGCCAACTGGGTGCTCTGCAATGAGTCCATAGTCACCTCAAGCTCATAAGTGAGCTCATCGATCTACTCCTCCTTTCCCTTCAATGCATCATAACAAATGCAATCCCACTCGAGAAGGAAATCCCTGTCTGCAAGTAGTTTTAGGTAATTTTGTTTCATCATTCCAATTGCTTCTCGTAGTGCATGTATCTCTGCAAGGGAAAAACCACTATCACCGTGCTCATCTGTCAAAGGAGGGCTCAAAGGAGGGCTCCAACCATAGGTAGTCAACATCTGACGAGCAACGTCAAAATGCTCAAGGGCTGTGGCAATCATATTGTCATTCACTTGTAGTTGCCCAACCAAATGATGAGGATTTTGTAGCTTACGACCCCCATACAAGTTTTCCGGTTCACAATACGCCCTATGATATGAGGTTGATTCGTCATCACTCAATACATGATAAGCAGCATCATGTGTGCTTTCATCCATGCACACCTCAATATCTAAGGTATTGCTGCTCTGTACCTCAAAGGATGGCTCAACTGGCATGGTAGAAGTTGCTGGTATGACAGTATCTTCACACGCTTCTACTCCCAAAGTAACTGCATGCCCATCCAAAGCATGGTCCTGGGATTCCATATCAACATATGAATCCTCTAGCTTGTTTTCAAAGATCTGATCCGGAAAATCAGACTCACCATGACATAACTTCTCAACACCAGATGCATCACTAGTACCCAACTCTTGAGTCTCTTCATGTGACAACTCAATAGGATTACTTTGCATATGTGAAATCGCTACTGTCTCATGCTCACGCGAAGTTTCATCATCGCTGTCCTGAAAATCAGAAGTAACCTCCATAGTAGAAACTTCTTGAGTCACCTCTTGTAAGGACGATGTAGGTAAATCATTACCCAAAGCTGTGTTAGTGTTTTCTTGAATCAAATCAGCACTTCTATCAAATTCATCACATAAATTTCTGCATTCTTCATAGGAATCTGAAGATACCAAATCATTTTGATGAAGAGTTGTATCATCCTTATGTGTAGATTCTCTATCCTTTTCAGGTGTAAACAACTCATGAGCTATAGTGAGATATTTCTTCTTGGCAAACTCTGTCTTATGGCAAAGACTCGGGCGCAAATCCATGTAACTCATGAAAGGAAGTTCCTTTTTAATTTTCTGAGGTAGAATGCTATACTCCTGGAACATGCTAATCACTTCTCTTTCTGTGTTTTGTGGTGTTCTTTCCATGGTAATCCTTTCGCTGGCCTCAGGTGGTACTAACTCCCACTCGTTGTTCGCTGCCCTAAGTGTACCAGCGAACAAACCCTCATGCTTCTCACCTGCAACAGCCTCATCGGGCTCCTGTCTCACAAATGTAGGCCTAGTAGGCCTATCTGCTGTCCGTGAAGCTGTCCTAGGAGCTCTCTGTGATCCTGCATCACTCCTATCGTCGTCACGATGTGGTGACGGTCTCCTCGGAGTACCCAATCTCTGAAGTGCAACTGCCAACTGCTGTAATACACCATTTGACTGCCGTTGACCTGCACGAAGATCTCTGAGTGCATGCAAAACCTCTGCATCGTCCCGATCTCTGTTATGATGTGGAATCTCTGTTCTACGAATATCTGTTCTGTCAGCCATGTTTTCCGGCTGCCGGATCGAACCCTGTTGCCTGTCAACCAAGGCTCGCCTGCATGTGAAATACCTGTGAGACCCAATCTGTTCCGGCTGCATAAGACTACTAAAACCCTCAGGATGGCAGGATTTAGCTCTGATACCACTGTAGAAACCCTAGTTTCCGCCGTTTCTCAAATCTGACAGTTTTGTTTGTCTTTTCTGATGTTTTTGGGTTTTTTTGTAGTTTTTGGGTTTTTTGCATGTAATTGAAAGAATGCGAATTTGCTTGAAAATAATAATAAATTCTATAAAAATGCTAAATGGCCAACATGCATAGGAAATACAAGAAATATTGAAGGCGCTTCATCTATTGTTCATATGGGCTCAATACAACATAGATTTGATATCATGCAATAAAGAATACAATCTTTTATTGAGAAAAAACCTGGTAAACAGCAAGCTGCAGATGATCAAAATCTGGTACCGCTGAGTTGTTTTCTCCTTTCTCCTCCTGTCTAGTAATCCCCAATGCCTTCTGGAACCCCAGCGTCCTCAAAGAAGCAAACTGGAAGTCTGAAAGGGAGGCGTTTCTCTTGAAGACTAAAGTACGGCTCAAGGACAGAAAGTACGGCCTGCAGCAAGGTACGACCTATCAGAAACAGCAATAAAGAATGTACGGCCCCTTTGAATTAACTGCTAGGACTCGATAATGGTGCCTTGATGAATAGATATGCTCACGATGCAAACACTGAAAGAAACTCGAAGATAATGAATCCTCTGAAGATCAATGATTTCCTCTGAATGAAGAAACCTCTGCTGGCAATAAATCAAGTGTTATTTCACACCCTCTGAATTGCTTCCGATGGAGATGGCTCGTTCCCCAAGGAATTCGAACTTGAAACCCTAAAGCTTCTTGCTCAGATCAAAGTTGATCAATTTCCAAACTCAATAATCACATAATGGCACAAAACCCAATGCAAAACCCTTTATCTCTTGAAAAGTGCGATTTCCACAAAGATAGGGTTTCATTAAAATATTTCGAACTTTTCCTTTTAATTATTCAATAGTCTCAGCTCAAATATTTTATAATAAATTAATTGCCAAATTGGCCCCTTTCCTGATGATGGGCGACCCCTCAATAAAATCACTTAAGTTTAATTTAATATTATAACTTTATATTATAATCATCAAATAATTAATATTTAATTAATATAATTAAATATTAATATCTCCCTCAAGTACTCATCCGATGACTGATCCGTCTGAAGCTGACGAACACCGGTGATTCTGAACGCTGCCAGCCATACTGCTAAAAATAGCAGGGGTCCCACGCTGCCTGCCAGGAACTGCTAAAAATAGCAACTTCTGCAAGAAGTCTCCGATCGAGCCCAAACGAAAGCCTACTGATCAAACTTCGCCAACTGAAGCTGAGCCAACTCCAACTAGACCCTCTATACCATCCATCAGCCTACGAGGGTCGCATAATAGGCTAACTCTTACGAACTCTAATGCTCGCCAAAAATGGGGACATTACAAAGTGCATATCGAGAAAACTCCAGAATCAGAGATTGTGATTGAAGTTGCCGTTCCTCCAGAAGGTAAAAGCTTAGATGAGGTCGAAGTGGGTGACTTTACATTTACTAAGGCAAATCTTGGCAGGACCACTAGAGAGACAGACGTGACTCTTCTTAAGATTGTCACTAATAATCTTGAAGAGCGCATCACGAAGGATGGAGAAGATAAAGCCTTACTCAAGGCTGAAAATAGTCAACTTCGTCAGTACATTTCTGATCTTGTTCACGGAAATCCGAATAGAGCACTTGTTCTTCCTCAGAGTACACCTGCAGAACAACGAAAATTGGATCAATTAGTCAGTCATGGCAGACTTTTGGACAACTGGATTGACAGTTTAGTTGCTACTGGTCGGTGTCTTCTTGCAGATATGTATCAGTTGAGAAGTGATGCACATAAGCTTCGTCAAGGTGTTCAGTCACTTGAGATTGCAGTTGCAGAGAGTTTGGCAAAGGATCGTGTTCTCGTATCTCACTTGTCAGTTGCATACGATGCCTTGGAGATGGTCGAAGATCAAGATAAAGTTTTCACTTGGAGAGAGCAGCACCTTCTCAGAACGAAAATATGTGAGAAGATCTCTACTAAGTTGTTTTCACTTAAGGATGATGTAGTTGGAGTGCTCGCACTTGTCAGCGGTTTCGTTGTTCAGATTCCGTGTCATTATCTTCTTGAAGATGGCACGTATGTTGAGTTGGACAAAGTACAAGCAGAGTTCGAGAAGATGATTCGTGACAGCCTTGAAGGTGAACCTATGGCGCCTAAATTAGAGAATATTTCAGTGATTGCAGCCAGTTTCAGAAAGGCGACTGAAGATTGTAAAGATGGCATGCACACAATTACAGAAAGTGGCAGAGAACTAAAGAAACAGACTGTTATTTTTAGCAGCGTCAAAGTGCCAGATGACAGAGAGATCGATGAGTTCTTGATCGAAGTGTTAGACCGAGTTGACATGGAGTGATCTGCCAATTGGAACCTGCAGTTAGTTTCAAGGGTTGAGTCATGAGCGGCAGTTAACTTGACTTTCAGTCTTCAGTTCACTTGCTGACTTAACACATGCCTATCTCATTCTTGGAATTATCAACACAGGAGTTAGGGTTAAGGTTTCCAGTTAATTGAAGGTAGTGGCCAGTTAACTTTGCTTTAAATAAGGACGTGCATGCTTGCACATGGTCCATTTTAGGTTAGATGTTTCAGTTAATTGATGGTAGCTTTCCAGTTAACTGTATAGTTTACTTCATTAGGGTTTGGCGCATATCTTGCATGCATTGCAAGAACTGTAGTGAACTCAAGGTGATTTTAGGGTTACCTACACCTTGATGTATATAAATAAGAGCTTTTGCTCATTTGTAAATAACTTTTGCTTGAGAGAGAAATATATGCTGCGCCTACCTTGCCCTCAATATTACTCTTTTGGTATTTGTTCATGTGTCTTCGCTATTGCAATTAATTGTTATGCCACATAGGGTTTCAAGAGATTGTAATGGTGGATTCTTTCCATAGTTTAGATAAATCTGTTTTGTGAATCTTTTTATCGTTATGATTAAGCGTTATGCCACATAGGGTTTCGTAAGATTGTGATGATAAAAGCGTTTTGTGAAGTCTTTACTATGCTGATCGAGTGTTATGCCACATAGGGTTTCATAAAGATTGTCATGGTAAATCTTCCCATAGTTTAGATAAATCTGTTTTGTGAATCTTTTATCATTACGATCAAGTGTTATGCCACACAGGGTTTCATAAGATTTTGATGATAAAAGCTGTTTTGCGAGTCTTTACTGTTATGATCAAGTGTTATGCCACATAGGGTTTCATAAAATTGTCATGGTAAATTCTCAAATCTGTTTTGTGCCCAATAAGCTTGTTTAGATTGAGATGATAGTTGCGCCACCTTGCCTTCAAGTAGAGAATCTAAACACGTTTATCGTCAGTTAGTCATAACCTTGCTCCGTTTCCTCATGCTCTGATTTTCTTGAGGAGATTGGATAGATTAGTTTAGTTGTAGTTGGTAGATCTGCAAAACCAGAGAAAACTCAGCTGCAACGTATAAGTTCTTTCAAGAAAGTCTTGTGCCTCTACAGCTGAAACAAAAAGACAAGATTTAGTTTAGTTTATTTCCTTGCAAATACTTTGTCAAGCACAACGAGGGAGCTTCCCCTCCTAATTTGAAGAGCACTCATTGCGTAGTGTGCATAGGCTGTGCGTATCAACTCTTACTCCAGAGGTGCTAGTTCTTACGCCAACACCAAGTAATGAAAAGACATGCACATTTACATGATAAGGTTTCATTTTGAGGTGAGCTTCTATCGTTGCTGCCCCTACTATTTCTACTGTAAGAAAGAATGAAGATTAATGAAGATCAAGGGTCAGATTCAATCAGCACCCCTCTTCTCTACATACAAGTTGTTTTTTCCTTGCTTTTACTATTTAAAAACTTGGGATTTTCCACTATCGGCCATCAATCTTTTTGTAACAAACCCTGCTTGTTTTTGAAAGGCCGTAACTATATGCAAAGATGCACTCCTCTATAAATAGTCATAGCTTTTAGTCCAAATATGGCCAGCCCTATTCTTGGAGTACTCCATGACATTTATATACTTGATTTTCTTATACTGTAGTGTCCTCAACCAAATATTTTGTACATATTTTCAGATCTAAAATATACTCAGTAAATATAACATAAAATATATGGAAATAACCCCTACACAAGTTTGAAGCCAAAAAATTGACATATATATTGTGGATTTTACACAAACTATGTCATAGATTTACTCAATGTTTACACACATGGAATATAACCAAATCAAAATGTTGGAGCTGATTTATATTGATCAAATTACAGCAAAATTCTGTTTCAACTCAGAAATTACAGCAAGCCATCTGATATCAAGATCAAGAAATAAACTATGAATGTTGTAGTTTCCTTCTACACAAGCTTGCAATCACAATTATTAGAAACTATGCTGAAAATCTAACAAAACTTTGAAGTGAATACAACCTCTATATGAGATTTCCCTCAAGAAACCAAAGGAGTTTCATCATCTAAATCTCTAAGAATCCAAGGTTTTTCATCCTCAAATGGATAGATAAAAGACAAGGCTCAAACTATTTTGGTAGAGTTTTGGTATGATAGACGAAAATGTCAAAAATGAAGAAACTACCTCCAATTTATAAAGATTGAGGGCCAAACTTGGGCACTCAAAATTCCAATGCCCCTCTAGCTAAAAACAGCTGGTAACTCCACCATAAAAGTTTCTCATAGTATATGCTAAAAATAATGAAAGTTACACAAGGCCCATGGAAAGAATAAAATATTTATTTTAGGCACCCCAACTTGTGAGGTCCTAACTCCTGGTCTGGTGGGCAAAAATCAAGCATATTTGATGTCTTGGAAAGATTTGCAAAAGACCTATGCTTGAAAATGAAAAATACAAGATGTTTTAGACAAAGTAGGCCCCAAAAATGCTCCAAAGACCTCCAAAGCAGAAAATTTATGAAAATGCAGAGAATACTGAAAAACTAAATATTAAATTGAAATTATTTCCTTATCACTTTTTGTAAGTCCACAGGAAATATGGAATGGGCTTTTGGGTTCCTGAATTAAATTATTAGAAAGGGAACATTACACATACTTAGTTAACTCACTCTAACAAGTACACACGTGGACATGGTTTTACACACCTTTCCAAACTCAAATTAATTTTCATTAATTGGCACATGCCATCAAATGAAGTTGCAGATCTTACTTTTTGGCAAACTTGTTTCCTTGTATATACAGGCTCACACCTACGACCTGCAACTACATGATTTCAAAACAAACTTAATTTCCTTGCCTAGGGCATGCACCTATGATTTGCAACTTCATGATTTCAAAACCAACGTAATTTGCTTACCTGGTATGAATGCTTTTACCTGTTCATGTTTAACTTTTAACTCAAACACATTTTTTCAACCTTTGATTTGTGTATGATGTTGTATGCAAATACAAATTTTGACAACTTCAAATTCTTCTATCACATTCAATGGCATGCAACAATGTAAGCAAATAAGATTTCTCATTTGAAATTTTGTTTTGATGCCCTAAGGTGCACACAAAGCAATAGGCTTGCACATTTCTTTTGTTTGTTTGACAAAATCTATCTATATACAAAAGGGTGCCCACTAGAATTAAGATATACACATTTGGACACCTTCAAATTCATAAACCCCTCAATGGAGTGCATTCCAAACTATAGCCTTGCATATTTCAAATGAAATCAGACACTTCTATCAAAATTTGATGGAAAACTCTCTCAAAAATCACATCTCTGCTGAAATTATGTAGATGGTCATTTAAACTTGCTACTTGAAAAGATGAACACAATGGTTAAGATAGAGATTGCTGATGAAACAATGAAAACTGATATAAAAGTCCCAATCAATAGAAATCATTATTGTCAAGGAATCCTGCCCATCTTTAATCAAAAGAATGCCAACATATAGACCACAACTTTCAAGACTTGGAAAATTCATCATCCCTTATAATAGTGTCCAACCGCTCACACAAGATATGATACACCTTGATGAGTCTCTATCAATCCTTCATGGATTTCATCTTGTTTTGACAAAAAGACAAGGATTTGGTTAAAAACATTACACGTGACAAAAAAAATCGTATGGGTGCAATAGGGATCTCAAGATAAGTATAAAGCAATGATGATCAATATAGGACAGGCACAAGTTTTGAGGTAGAGATAAAGTATGACTGTACTTGAGCATATAAATACTCCAAGGTCAAGCTAAGAAGCTAACCTATTTGGGTAAGGTCCATTTGTGATTTTCAAGCAAGTGGGATCTACTACATACATATAGACCTATCTCCTTTTATCCAAAAGTTTGGATCTAAATAGTTGGGTCTTTGGGGTCACATTGTTCCTAGCTCATCAAAGAGTTGGCAAGAAGCTTGACAACGGAATTCATCATTATACAAGAGTGAAAGGACTAGAAATGGCTAAGGTTGATTAAGGATGGTATGAAACATCTCTAACAAGCCTACATTTAGAGTTGTAGATTAAAGAATGAGCCAAAAAAACAAGACTGGTAAGTTCAAGGCTTTGTACAAGCAGCGAACATGTATTTGTTCCCCGCAAATTTGTTAAAAGTGGCAAATTATTTATTAGCAATGCCATGCCTCCTTTCCAGAACTAAAGAAATTAATTGAGGACCCATAGCCTATTCTTTATTTCTCATAGGCTAAGGAATGAAATAAGGAAAAAATTTAGTGGCCCAATCTTTTTCTTTTCAAAAAGGCAACTTAAATATTATTATAGGGCCTATGTAATATTTAAAAAGTATATGTAATTCAAAAAGTTCTTTTTGTAATTTAAAAAGTATTTTTAAATACTTGGAAGGAAAAAATAAATTCAAATAAACGACCAAAAAAACAACTATAAAAGAAAGGCATTGTTCAAAGCAAATCATCCCATCTTGTCATTTTGTTATTTCCTTCCAATCTGGAGTTTGAAGCATTTAAAGATGAAAACCTTTGGTGTTGGAGATCCAGAGGATGAAAAACCCCTTGGTTTTCCATGGTTGAATTTGAGAACAAAAACCATCATATCCATTTGAGGTAATTCTATTCAAGGATCACATTTGGACTTATTGATTGTGATTATTTCAGGGTTACCCAGGGATGCGTCCCTTCCCCCAAATCCCCCATCCCGGTTCCCAGGACGTCCTGGGTACTAGGGGATGGCAGGGGGACGGCAAGGGACCGTCCCCTTTTTTGCAAAATTTTTAGGAAACGTCCCCGAAACGAGGGGACGCCGTTGACCGGATGAGGGACGGCTGACCAGTCCCGGGGACGGCCAAGGGACAGGGGACGGGGATGTTAATGTTTAACAGCGTCGGTTGATCCTTCCAGCTCATGTTCGTTGAGAGAGTATTAAACTGAATGTAGTCTTCGACTATTCATTTAATACTCATTATTTTCGTGTCTTATATTCTGGCCGACATAAAAGGTTTCCTTTATTATTTATCTATTAAAGGCCGACATTTGTAAAAGGATCTTCTTAATGTATTGAGGCCGACATATAATGAATGGATATATATTCGACTTCAAGTTGTTCATCACATAGAGATACATTCTTCTTCGATTGCTCTCTGCCAGTCCGACATAGTCAAGTGCAACACTACTGCGATCTAGAGGAGATCGTCCTTATAAAAGGCGAATATAGCATTGAGATCTTAATAGAGGTGAACAAGTCTATAAATAAAAGGCGAACTCCATAAAGAATCTCGACTCCAATTCTATCAATGGCGAACAGGTTCTTTATGCTACTTACCATCCTTATCAAGATGCGGATCTAATCATCAGATCAGTGCGAATTTCCCCAGAGATCTGAGTACATCCTTTCTGGTTCAGTGATCTCAGAAAAGTGCGAACAGGTTCAGACTTAGTTGAGAATTTACCAGATCTGATCTGTAGAGTGTTGTCATGCGAGGTGAAGTCTTCAGTGCTACGCAAACATTATCAGTTTTGCATTTTCTCTCAGGTGTGATCTAGAGCTTGACATCTGTTAATTGGTCTTGTGTTAAGACTTCATTGTAAGTTGTAAATCTACTACTGTTACATCATATATATAAGAGAGAACTTTGTTGCTGGGTTTTTCTCCCTCAAGAGGAGGGTTTTCCCAGGGTATATGCTGTGTTATTTTGCCTGATTTTTGTTTTATTTTTCTGTACATTAATCTGATCACTTAAAATCAACATGGTATCAGAGCGGGTTTATGCATGATCTTGATCAGATTTATTATGAAAATTAGAAATTGATATCTGGGAAAGAATCGAGCTTTTGTAGAAAGTTGTTATTAGAAGAAACTAATACACGTCTAGTGGAGAACACCTCTTCTTGGTTGCAAACTAGAGCAGAGGAATGTATTCAGGCTGGTTGTTCGATGGGCATTGTGTCAGCTATCTATCTCAGGACTGAATGGGTGGGCTTCAACAATAAGTTTTTGAATGCTTGGCAAAGGGTACATGGTTGGTAGTAAGCGGCTGTGTGCTTGGGATTAAAGCTAATGCAATATTGAGTCCCCTATCAACTGTCACTTCACAGAAAAGTTCATTGCCATAGCTGGTGTTGTGAAAAAGTCTCACGGTTGACCTAACATTGCTTTCAGATTTCATTCACAGTTCTGTATTAACAGGTCCCCAGGTTTCTACCGTGAGTTGGAAAATCTGTGCTGTGCTTACTACAACCAAGGGATAACTTCAGGTCTGAAGTTCCAATGAAGTTATGGCCATGTGAAGGCAATAATGGGCCTGTGTTCAAACCGTGAAGGTTGTGTGTTGATCTATGTGCATAAGCAACGTGTCTTCATCAAAAGATAAGTATTTATTGCTTGCTTAGCTATTCCATTTATTTGGATCTTGCGTGATTAGAATAGAAAGATTGTAACTTCTTTTGATTTGTGCTATCTAGCAGAAAGATTTTTGAAGAATTCAGGGGCAGATTAGAATATCCTGTATTTGTCATGTCTCTTGCTGATGTAAGACCTCTTAAGAGACATCACACAGCCAAGGTCTCGCTGCTATTTTGGCTTCTCCTCTCAGACATTGGATCTGACCTTGGGTCAGATATGATCCAAAGAAAAAGCATTATGACTTCAACAAGATAAGTATCTTATTCTGTTCATTCTTGTTTTGAAATCTAGGACAAAAATTTCAGTCTGTAGAGTTGTGCAGATCTGATGTCGCTTAATTGGTTGTGTATGCATTGTAAGATCATGTTTTTCTTTTGAATAGTGTTTAGCAAATGGGATAAAGACCCTTTGGAGACACCATTCTTTGTGAGTTGTTTCATGCTTATCATGTAGATCTCTGAGTGTGACTTTGAGAGGAAAAAGAGAATTGCATTTTTCGATTGTGATATGTTGATCACATTGATATCATTCTCTAAATGCATGAACCGTGTTAGAGCCTTGACTCTTGGAGAGAGCTGGTTCTACATGCTAACCGCATAATGCATTCAAGAAATTTGGAGTTGTGCAGACTATTTGTTTGTTGTGCTGAGTTTGGCACTCTCGAGAGGAGTAAAAGATGAACGAAAAAGTCACACCAGAAATTATATAAAGATAAGTTTCTTTATCCCTCTAGTTTGATCTTTTGATTTATTTATTCATGTTCTAACATTGTGCACAAAATCTCATGTAGTCATGTTATAACTTGTGATTGTAAACCTTGTATGATTCCAGTCTTGTTATTTCTTTGAGTAACTATAAACTGTTAGTAATCTCTCTCTAAAATGCTTGCAGTTCAATGTTCTAGGAGCAAGAAGGTGATGAGAGATTGCTATGAAAAGCTTGAGGCATCATGTGAGGAAGTCATGCCGACCAAAGAAATAATCAAGCAGCCTTGGAACTGAGCTGGTGGCCAGAGGGAGCTCACTTCCAGAAGTCTTCTTTGCAATCTTTGGAGCAAGGATCAAGAGGGAGTCTTGTAACTCACTGAGAAGAAGTGAAGATTGTTGCTAAACCCTTAGAGGATCCCTTCAGTTGCTGAGATCAGATTTGCTCAAGATTACCTTCTGAATTTGCCATTGGTAGCTCCGCAAACCTATTCAGAATAGTGAGATCTGAGATAAGGTCGATGAGGACTATTCTGAACTCTCTTCAGTACCAAAGGGTGCATTGGAAAACATTTATCTAAGTCAAAGTGTTGCAGTCAATCTTGGACGAAGAGGTCAGAAGGTTGATGCAAGTGCCTAAAGATTTAGAGGGAGCCTGCTGAGCCTAAAGAAGATGGTCATCTTGCTGTAGCTAGTTCAGATTTGGTGGATCCTACATTGTACAGACAGCTGATTGAATCCTTGATGTATCCAGTTAACACTAGACCGGATATTTGCTATGCAGTGAGTGCACTTAGCCAGGTCATGTGTGATCCGAGGTAGATACATCTTGTTACAGCTAAACATATCCTGAGATACTTGCGTGGCACAGTTGGATATGGGTTGAAGTATACTTTAGATGCAGACTTGGAGTTACTTGGTTTCACTGATTCTGATTGGGCAGGCTGTGTTACAGATCGGAAGAGCACCTTTGGTTGTTGCTTCAGTTTGGGTTCTGCCATGATCTCCTGGTGCAGCAGGAAGCAGTCTTCTGTAGCATTGAGTACAGCAGAGGCCGAGTATATTGCAGCTTGCATGGCAACTCGAGACGCAGTGTGGCTTCGCAAGCTCCTTGCAGGATTGTTTGGGCAATCAATGGAGCCCACCATTATTCATTGTGATAATCAGAGTTGTGTGAAGCTCTCTGTCAATCCTGTGTTTCATGACAGAACCAAGCATGTTGAGATCAAGTACCACTATATCAGAGATATGGTACTGCGAAAATTTTGTCTGATTGGTACATTACAGCGATGAGTAGGCGGGATATTCTCACCAAGCCTCTCGCGGAGTAAAGTTGTACTTTTCGAGACAAGCTTGGTATGGTGGAGAATCCGGCCTTGGTGAGTATGAGTCTGATATCCGGTGAGGCCTTGCTTAATGAGTTCTTCTACGTGAGAGGTTCGAGTGAAATCCCTTAATGCACTTTACTGGAGAAGAATTTGAGGTGAAAGCCCTCATTTCCACCCTCTGAGAGAGTCATGGTGGATGTCATGTGTGCGACTCCATGACATATCTTGTACTTGTGTTTCACCCTCTGAGAGAGTCATGGTGAAAGTCACGTGAGGTGACAACATCACGCAAGTGATGAACACTTGTACTTACTAATGCATCTTCTTCTGTGACGGAAGAATTCGAGGTGAAAGCCCTCGGTTCCACCCTCTGAGAGAGTCATGGTGGATGTCATGTGTGTGACTCCATGACAACATCACGTGAGAGAGTCCGTGATGATCTTTCTGTGCTTGTGTTTCACCCTCTGGGAGAGCCATGGTGAAAGTCACATTGAGGTGACATCATCACGCAAGTGATGAACACTAGTACTTAACCATGTGATGGTTAATATCACATTGAGGTGATATGTCTCTCTTTATATCTGATTGCAGACAGCAGTGGCAGATAAACTTCATGAGGAGATAACTTGCAGCTAGAAGATCTCTCCCTAGCTGAGAGGGAGTGTTAATGTTTAACAGCGTCGGTTGATCCTTCCAGCTCATGTTCGTTGAGAGTATTAAATTGAATGTAGTCTTCGACTATTCATTTAATACTCATTATTTTCGTGTCTTATATTCTGGCCGACATAAAAGGTTTCCTTTATTATTTATCTATTAAAGGCCGACATTTGTAAAAGGATCTTCTTAATGTATTGCGGCCGACATATAATGAATGGATATATATTCGACTTCAAGTTGTTCATCACATAGAGATACATTCTTCTTCGATTGCTCTCTGCCAATCCGACATAGTCAAGTGCAACACTACTGCGATCTAGAGGAGATCGTCCTTATAAAAGGCGAATATAGCATTGAGATCTTAATAGAGGTGAACAAGTCTATAAATAAAAGGCGAATTCCAAAAAGAATCTCGACTCCAATTCTATCAATGGCGAACAGGTTCTTTATGCTACTTACCATCCTTATCAAGATGCGGATCTAATCATCAGATCAGTGCGAATTTCCCCAGAGATCTGAGTACATCCTTTCTGGTTCAGTGATCTCAGAAAAGTGCGAACAGGTTCAGATGTAGTTGAGAATTTACCAGATCTGATCTGTAGAGTGTTGTCAACGCTTGAGAATTAAAGTCTTCAGTGCTACGCAAACATTATCAGTTTTGCATTTTCTCTCAGGTGTGATCTAGAGCTTGACATCTGTTAATTGGTCTTGTGTTAAGACTTCATTGTAAGATGTAAATCTACTACTGTTACATCATATATATAAGAGAGAACTTTGTTGCTGGGTTTTTCTCCCTCAAGAGGAGGGTTTTCCCAGGGTATATCCTGTGTTATTTTGCCTGATTTTTGTTTTATTTTTCTGTACATTAATCTGATCACTTAAAATCAACAGGGGAAGGCTAGGGGACGGCCAAGGGACTTGGGGATGGCCAGAGGACTTCTAGGAGTCCCCTGGCTGTCCTCAGGACAGTTAGCCATCCTAGAAGTCCCTTGGCCGTCCCCAGGATGGTCAACCGTGCCCCACATCAAAGCATGATCAAAACAAAACAAAAAACACATTTTCATAGCAAGGGAGTGTGAACTTAATTACGTCCATCCATTAAATAAATTGGTGCCACTGCTTGTTGTCTTGAAACTTTGGATAAGTGTAACTGATACAATTATTCAATATTGGTTTATGTACTGAGGTGCCTAGATGAATTCCAGTGAATAACCTAACACTTAGTGCTTGTTCTCAATGCTACTGTGCCTCATAAATAAGTCTCACAGGTCTTACTCTATTGTGAAGATGATACATAGCGAGCCTTGGGACATCTGATCATGCAAAACAATAACATGATAACTGTGCAAATTATTTGCCTAATGCAACTCACTATCATTCTCAGAAGGCTGCACTCCCTTGTTCCAATTATCAATAAACAAAAAAATTATCATCAAAGTATCTGTTTTCTTAGTTCAAAATCAAGCTTTCCATTGAATAACTTCTAACTTATTCATTAAGATCAATGCATACCCAATAAACCATATCAACTTGAACACAAATGTTATATGTGAATGTTCTATAATGTATATTATGCATGCCTTATCCATATTATCTATTGAATATTTAAAATTTCCCTATATTTTTTAAATTTTCCCTATATTTTTATATAGCCGTCCCCTACCGTCCCTAAATTTGGCCTCAAAAATCGGAAACTTGGGGACTTGTCCCGCCGTCCCCTGCTATCCCCGTCCCGAAAACTTGGGGTAACCTTGGATTATTTTGATTCATATTTGCAAGCAAATTATTCCACAACATCAAATCAGCATATTTGGCCAAGTTTTCAAGTCTACAAGTTGTTGCACCACATTTATGCAAATATCCCTATTGGATATCGGCAAGTAATCAAATTGGTAGGTGTTTGTAAGCATTTTTCAAAGGGGTTTCATTTGTATCTGTTGTTGTGCCATCCTTTTTCACTTGACATCCACTACCATATATTCATCGGTGATGGAGACGAAAACACCACATCTCAACTCAAACCCACATTGTAATGTCCCCTTCTAGTTAGACATTCACACAACAGCATGATTAGCCTATCAGTGGCCCTTGTAGGCTAATGGGGCATGGTTAGAGGGTTTTTGTGGCAGTTACCTAGATGGCGGTTGGCTCTTTTCATGGATTCGCTAGTTATATGGAGGTCTCTTATGTTATATTGAATGTTAGAAAACATAATGTGTTGAAAAACATATTGTTTTATCCAGACAGTTTGCTATTATGTTTGCACTTAATGAATTATATTTTAATATTATAATAAAGTGCAAAATATAAAATAATATTATAATGATTTATTGGGAGCTTCTAGAAGGCCGACCTCTAGTGGTGGAAAAAGTATAAAGAGAGGGGAGTGGCTAGTATTGAGACATCCAGGAAATTGATATTGCTTTTGATATGTCCATTGTGGAGCCTAGGGTTTCTGCAGTTTGCAGCCAATAATCTTTGGAAACGAAAACTTCCATTGATTAGCATAACTGAGGTGGTGAAATATCCTCCAAAGGGTTGCAAAGATTGGGGGAGATAATTCAGTCTCTTCATTGTGCCAACATATGTGGCCAAAGGCCAATTTTGTGAAGTTTGATTGAGGGTCTGATTTGAAGATTATTTTTCCATTGGAGTCTACATCGATTCGTCTTTCAAGAGACGATTTTGCATCATATATATTCTGATATATTTTTTCAGTCATCTAGGAGCCAAGATTTTGTTCGTAATGGCCTCTTCTTGCATCGATTTCATTGGAGACTTGGAGCGCTCCACTCTAGAGGGATAGACAATTATTTTGAGTGCTGTTTGGAGGTGCTTAAGGGCAGCCATTAATTTATTTCATCAGCATTCAGTCAAAACAGGTGCGGTTTCCTTTCAACTTCAATTTGGGCTAGAGAGGAGATCATTTCATTCGATTTTTGTTGCTACTTCTTCATCATCATAAGGCGCTGCTATTAATCAAGTTCCTTTATATTGTTTGCATCTATCATAGCATATAGGATAGTATTCATTGTTGCTGTAGGTGATCATCTAAATCAGATTGGCATTGTATTTGAATCTCATTTGTAAAGCGAAGAGTCTTGGCTATTTTATCAGCATTGTATTAGAGTGGACATATCAATAAAGGAGTTATAAGTTGCATGCCATATGTTCAATGTAATGTTCATTTTTATAGCATTCATTACCAGCATATTAGTTTGCATGCCAATTGTTTGTAAATATGTCAGTTAGCTGTAGGAGTACGTTTCTCATGTAGAGTTCATGTGTTTGCATTCAAAAAGCCAAAAAGAAATTGCATTTGCATCTAGTTCATTGCTTAGACATTGTTGAGTTAATTTGCAAGCTTCTAGACTTCAATTGAAACCATTTCAAGCAAACAAGCAAACTGAAAAATACAGAAAACAGCTAGTAAAGAGATTGTATGAGAAGTGTTTGACAATAATCCTTGAGGCCTAAATCAGCAAACTAAGGATAGTTATCGCAAGGAATACTATTGTGGTATCAGGACATTTTCAGTGTGAACATTGCCAATTTAGTCTATCTCTCTTCCTTTAGGGTGAAAAACACTAGACGTGTTAGAGGGCTCATAGTAACTAAAATCTTTGTTCTCATTTTGGTGAACCTGGCCATATTCTTTGAGTTTAGATTCAGCAAGTTAAGGCCAAAGTCTTCAAGGGATATTACACACATAAATCAAATTACAAAGACTCTATGACCGATAAACTCCAAATCGACAATTACATGTGTCAATTTTAAGATCGATTACAATCACACATCAATTTAACTCAAACTTGAAAACAAATAAAATAACTTTATTATCAGATTCATGAAAGTTACATCACATAACAAGCAATTCTAATGCTTCTTGGTCTTCCACCTCTTTATCTTCCTTTTCTTGTCCACACCAGCACATTCTCTGCTTCCCCTCTATACATACACCATTCAAACCGTTCACTATCCCCACGCATCAACTCCTTTCATCTGTTGTTTCTAATGGCATTATGAACTCTCACCACACCTTTCCCATTCCTCTCTCAGCTTCTCTACAATTCTATCCAATAATAGACATTTGTAGGCTGCTTCTTACTATGCGTAGCTCACACTCCAATCCAAGGACTCGAACCCCCTTTTCAAGCCTCTATTGCACCTACTCTCCAGCCAACTTTAACTCTGCCTTTTTCTTTCTTTCTATACGCGTCCTTATTCTATCTACCATTGTCCTTTACAATGTCTCTTCATCGGTTTTTATCTGCAATTAACTATCACCTGCAATGTAAACAAAAATACAAGGCCCCTTGTATCCTTCACCTGTGCCCTCCATCTCCTCTTATGGCACGTTTCTCCACTCTTGACCTGTTCTCATATTTCCAATTGTCATTCGAATATGCAAATAGAAGCACACCTCTTTTCATTTCCTCACGCAACCTTTTATTCTATTATTGGCCCTTAAACAGTCTTGTAAGGTTTTTAAATCTGCATTTCATTCTTTTTATTGGCTCATAAGCAATTCATCATACACTTTAAGTTTTCATGGCAATCCTAATTTCTATTCCTTTAATTGGACCCTCTAACCTTCCTCGAATAACTACGTCCCTTCTAATCCAACGCAATCACCTGTTCAAAATGCAACAATCAGCATACACCCTCTACTATCTGGTCTCCAAAACATTACCTTCTATATACTGCCTATTTTCTTCTTGGTTGCGTCTCCAATCCCTCTTCCCTTCGCCTTGCTGTCTCATCAGCCTCCCTTCTCCTTTAGCTACCTTCCTCTCTCCAACACAGCAATCAACTCTTTTCACGGCATAGGTTATGGGGAGTTTCTCTGTATAGTTTCTCAATCCTACCCCTCCCCTGTCTTCTTCCACCGCCACTATTGCCTTTCTCTGCCCCCTTTTTAAAGACCGTTGCATTCCATTTCCAATTTGATAGAATTTGAAAAGGCCTATCAAACTGAATCAATGGCTGCCTGTTAAGCCCCTTGCTTAGAATATGAACCATCCCCTCTTCAATTGTTTTTAATTTAAATCTTCAATTCCAATTTTCAACTCAATTCATTTGTGTCGAAAATAAGATTTGACAAAAGAGGTTAAAACTCTCAAATATTGAAAAGAAACGCCTGCTCAAGGTTATAATTGGATATGCGACATTTAATCAATATCAACCAATCTCTGATGAAGACCACTAAAACTTAATTGAACTGTCAAAGGAAAACCAAAATCAAAATGAAAAAACCAAACCAAAATCTTTTTGGTGATGTTGATCACTTGTCTGCCCGGATGCTCCTGCATTAGACACGTCGGGTAAGAAATTTGTGAGCATAGGCTCACAAAGGTGGAGCTAAGTGATAGAACTAATCTTCGAGACTGCAAACAATCTCCAGCGAACTCCATCGCTAAAAGCCCAACCTCCTCCACCAAATAGCCCGACCTCCTCCGCCAAGTGCTCTTCCTCTTCTCTCCATGCCCTCCTCTGGCATGCCTTCACGACAACTTTGCCCTTGCAACCTCCATGCTGCAATCATACCTTGATCTCACAAAGATTCCACTTCGTCTGTTATAATCTGCACAACACTTTCCTCTGCACCTTCAGCTCTCAATCATTTGGGACTCCGCTCACCTACAACGATAATTTTGAGCTTCTCACTCGCGCTTCCAACTCTACGCTTTCTAGCCCTCAACTGCTTGGGACTCCACACACTTGCAACAGTACTTTTGAGCTCGTCAATCGCGCTTCCACTATCCATAGGTTTCGTCACAAGTTGCCTCACATTCGGCGATCTGCTTGTGCCTTCAAAACCTCTACTCACTCCCTTCTCCACCCACAGATCCTAGTGTGAACCACCTCTCTCTCAACACTCTATCTGCACGCTCAGAACCTCTGGCTCTGATACCACTTGATGGAGACGAAAACACATCTCAACTCAAACCCACATAAATCATATTACAAAGACTCCATGACCAATAAACTCCAAATCGACAATTACATGTATCGATTTTAAGATCGATTACAATCACACATCAATTTAACTCAAACTTGAAAACAAATAAAATAACTTTATTATCAGATTCATGAAAGTTATATCACATAACAGGAAATTCTAATGCCTCTTGGTCTTCCACCTCTTTATCTTCCTTTTCTCGTCCACACCAGCACATTCTCTACTTCCCCTCTGCACATACACCATTCAACCGTTCACTATCCCCACGCATCAACTCCTTTCATCTGTTGTTTCTAATGGCATTCTGGACTCTCACCACACCTTTCCCATTCCTCTCTCAACTTCTCACAATTTTGTCCAATAATAAACATCTATAGGCTGCTTCTTACCATGCGTAGCTCACACTCCAATCCAAGAACTCAAACCCCCTCTTCAATTGTTTTTAATTTAAATCTTCAATTCCAATTTTCAACTCAATTCATTTGTGTCGAAAATAAGATTTGACAAATGAGGTTAAAACTCTCAAATATTGAAAGAAACGCCTACTCAAGGTTATAATTGGATACGCAACATTTAATCAATGTCAACCAATCTCTGATGAAGACCACTAAAACTTAATATTGAACTGTCAAAGGAAAACCAAAATCAAAATGACAAAACCAAACCGAAATGTTTTTGGTGATGCTGATCACTCATCTGCCCGAATGCTCCTGCATCAATTGGCAAGGTTTAAGGCCTCATAACAGCAGCCATACAGAACAAGGGGGAAGATCAGAGGCTGCCACACCACTTTAGCATTGGATCGCAACATTATTTGTTCCTTAACAGCCATGGATCCCAACCATAGTTATCTGTGGAGAGCATCTTTGATCACCAACAACCATATCCATACAGTTGTACAATAAAATTGTGTTGTTGATATTTGATATTCTGAAATTTTGGGAAGTTATTGGTTCTACTGTTTATTTGGATTTTGCCGATAATTTCTAATCAGCATCAATTAAGATTTAATATACCATAAAATATTGTTGTTTGGTAGATTATTAATCAATTAAGGGTTTGTTGTTCTTGCACCAGTATTTGTGAGTTCCCAGAAATTGGCTATAAAATAATATCTGATTTTATTTCAGTTTAATAGAGTTGTTCTGCATTTGTATTTACCCCAATTACATAAATCGGAAAATACATTTGTTGATCAGATCTATCATGTTTGATTGAATGAGGGTTTCAGAATTATAAAAGCCCATAGATAATTCAGATTTGTTGTAATTATTGAACTTTTTTTTGCATTGGAGGGCATTCTAAGAATCATATCAGATTTGAGGGTTTGAATCCGCTGTTGGGTGTTGAGTATTTTGACTGATAAGGGTTTTTGCAATTGTCATACTGCTAATCAGCATTAATTTCAATAGGATTGGCATCTACATTTGGTATTTGTTTATTAATTCAGCTTGCACATATTTGAAAATTCATCTATTTCCTAAGGTTATCAGATCCGGGAGATTACAAGCAGAAGTGGCAAACTCATTCTAATACAAACAAAAAGAGGAATTTGTGTAGCTTTAACATCTGTTCTTCCATTTTGGCATATGGCTTTCCATCTTTAAGTGTTGGGGAAGCTGTAAGAAGGTCTTAAGTTACTTCTCCATGTTTGGAAAGGGATTGGCTATTCATCGTATCTCTCATATTGCTTATGTTTGTAAGATTCATTGGATGTATTCAAGGTTTTTGATAGTTGCAGGGGCAAAGCGAGGGTGAAGGGGCTAGAAACTTGCTGCAATGGTTCCAAGTAGCCATTTCAGCTATGCAACATTTGTATGTTGATTGAGATAGTGATCAGATGCTTCCATGCATACTCTTCCTGGAGTTTTTCACCCATTTAAGGGTTTTCTCTGGCTGTACGTGGCATTTCATATGTTCTTGTGATATGTTTGTGTCCTGTATTACATGTTTACATGATGTCTGATGCTCTTGGGCATGCATTACTATTGTTTGCATGTGTTTGAAGAGGTAAATAACATTTTGAGAGTGGGTGTTGTTGAGAGTTAGCATTAGAATCTGTTAATTGGTGTTTGGTAGGGTTATAATCCCAATCTTCACAGATCATCCTTGTATGAAGATATATTCAGCTGTGAATGTTGAGAACTTACATCTCTTTGAGTTGTGTGTAATAAAATAAAAAGACAGCCTGTTATTACCATCCATTGAATAGTTTGCACAAAATGCTTAAGAGGAGTTGAACAAAGATGTGCTGCAAAGTAAGGAATGGACATCAAGGAAAGGAGAGAATGCAGATAGGCAAGGTTACTTGAAGAGCCAATTGCCATACAAATCCAAGTGGTATGTAAAAAGCAAGTGAGGGAATTGTTCCCTCTCCTCATTAGTTCTGAAGATTTTGGGGAACAAAAGCCTCCCTATTGAGGAGTTGTGATTGGATTTTGATCATTCATTGCCATAAAATTTAGTTTGCTCAAACAAATTGTAGACACTCAAAATTGTCCTTAGCCCGCGACAACATTTTCTGACTAATTTCCCATCTAACTCTAATTCCACCTAACCCTAATTTTTGTCTTCTTCCTCATACGCTCATAATTAAATAATTTTTATTATTTAACTGTACTAATTTCTTCCTTTTCATCATTTCTCTGATTAAATAATTATTATTTAATTATTTAATTCCTAACTATCTCATGTCTATTGATTAAATGAATATTTTTCTTATTTGTTTAATCTTACTAACCTAAAGTTCTTTATAATTAATTAAATTGTTCAATTTAATTAATTAATCATTTGCATTCAAAAATAAATGAATTTTTATTTATTTCATTTTTGAAAATTACTCATTTTAACTCTTACAAATTTCCATAATTTTCGAAATCCAACTCTTCCATCACCATAGGTTTCGAAATTTGATTTTCATACATCTCCATTAATTTCTCAATCTTCTTCCCCCATAAATTTTGCTTCCATCTCCATTAATTTCTCCAATCATTTTCCATTGATTTCTACTTCATAAATGAGCAACTTTCTCATGAAAGTTGTCTCGTTTGATCTCAACCATTCATTTTCTTCTCAATCTCGTCTGTTCATTTCGCCATCTCTTCGTCTATAAATTCGATCTTTGAACTTTTTCTCGAACCATAGTCTTTGAACTATAGCCATTATTATTGTCACGAGCTTACCCACCATGCACTCCAAAATTGAGAGCAACATTTCACAAATTCAAAAACAAAAGAGAGAAGAGCAATAGAGGTCAATCAACGATGGCATAAAGGTATAATTTGATTTGTTTGTTTACATTCAATTTCGTTTATATCAATTTGTGCTCTATTGTTGGATTGGGATTTTATAGCTTATTTCTAACAGTTTGTGGTTGCTATGTGTGTTTTAAGCTTCCCAACCTAATTTCCCGATCTACACAAACAACTCACTCATGATTTGTATGAACAAGAAAAACTCAAGACGTGTCTCATTCACACCTTGAAGGCAAGAAAACTAGATATACATAATCTACAGAGGATTGAACAGAGGGCACGCAGGAGAAGGAAGATTCTGTGGCAATCCAGACACCTGCGGTTTCAGCAGCAAAACAGGAATAAGTGAAAATTCCTCACCTAGACGTATCCCTCTTACAAAGAAATTCGTCAGGTGACAAATTTGTTTAGTAAGTACCGGTAGGAAATAGTGGCAAATTAGAAGCATAAAATTTGTCCAGAAAAGATAAATTGGCCAAATTCAATTGGCTTGTAATTCTTGCTGATTTGGATGAGATAATAATGGACAGCCCCAAAACTGTTAAGATTTTATCCAGAATAGCTTTCTCCGTGATAATTCTTCGTGTTTATTTCCCTTTTTGTCTGTTTTCACTCATTCACTTGCTCAATTTCTTGATATGTAACTGTTATCATGATTCCAGCACTGAGATTTAAGGAGCAGTAATTCAATTCTATTACTATCCCGTTTATACCGTTTTAAGCATGTTCGGATTCATGAAATGTCAATCCTAATTACGAACCATTTATGTCAAAATCCTAAACCTTTTCTGTCACTTTTCCCATTGCTTTAAGTGTGTCATCAAATTCGTTAGGAAAGAAAAAGAGCTATTATAATTAACAGGACTATTCTCGACAGCTGCCCTCGAAACCAAGAATATCCTTAAACTAAACTCTCAGAGGAAACGTCCAGGTTCAAATCCTATCCCAGCCAAAACATAAAGCCCTGAAATTAAAAACACATGAAAATAAACTCGACTGCGGAGATTTTTCAGTCCGAGATATAAATTTAGCAAAAGAAGAAAATAAAAGACGGAAGATAAATTAGAAAAATAAAGTTCGGTGAATATCAAAATTTCACAAAAGAAGGGGACAATAAAAAGAGAAACGTCACCTGATGGAGGAGATAATCGCCTTGTGAATTAATAAAATCAATGAGAGATGCGATGAGTTGAACCCTGCGGTCTGTTTCGGCAAGATCTTCGTCTGGAAAGTAAACGTACCAAGCGCTATCTACTTCTACATCTTCCGTAAAAAATGCAGGTATTCCGGCATCCATTGAAGTCGAATTCAGCCTTTCAGTGAAATTTATTCTTAAATTTTGGACTCTACTCGCGTTTTAACTTTCGTTTTTCATGAATTATTCAGCAAAAACTGTTAGGAATTGTTCTGCTATTACTTGAGTGTGCAAATGCATTGCAGAGAATAACGAAATGATTACACGGATTTTAAATGTACCTCCGTTCAATCGTGGACGTTTTTAGCGGGAACAACAACCAAACTCTTTTACAATGAAGTGCCGTAGAGTGCCGACCGCTTTATACGGGGCAACTTAAATATGGCTTTCGAATAGCGATTTTTAATTTTAATTTTAATAAAGTAAGTTTTGGGTATTAAGTGGGAGGAGATTGATGATCGGTGTTTTTTAAAGTAAGTTTTGGGTATTAAGTGGGAGGAGATTGATGATCGGTGTTTTTTTCCCTCAAATACTTATTAATATTGAAAATGGATGGAACAGATGATATACTGAAAAAAAAAATTGGTTGAGAAAAATGTTTTTAATGTTAAACTTAATTTTTATTTTTAAAATAAAGAATATTAATTTTTTTTAACTCAATTTTGTTTTCTTTTTTCATTTGTTTTTTTTTTAATTTTATTAAGGGGTGTCTCCGCGACTCAGCCCAGCGGCCCATCAATCCTTACCTTGGGTACGTGAGGTGAGATAGGGTGAGAATAGTCCCCTGCGGATGAGATCCCTTGCCCTCAAGAAGTCTCGCCTCTTAAAATGTGTTTTTCTATATGTAAAAATAAATAAAATTTCTTTTAAGTTTAATTTGTGTTAAGTTATAAAAAATGTATACACATAAGTATAATTGATTTAGATTAATTATTTATTTATTTAGGACTTATCTTTGTAATAAAGAAGAAATGATTCAAATGAATGTTTTGGAATATGTAAAGTCTTAAAATTGGGAATGTTTGGTGATAGTTTGTTAGTCACCTCAAGATTTTAAAAAAAAATCTTTATACAAGGACAAATCTAAGAATTAAGGTTGTCTACCATTGTGGATATGTCTTGTACCAATGAACTAGTGCTCTAAAATCTACAAACTTATGCTCTTCACTTCATCTGTTGTGCCTCTCAATCTTCTTTCTAGGTTTCGAATCTTGGTGGATCTTGAAAATTTGAGTATGCTCTTCTCTTGCATTATATAATGACCTTGAGAATATAAAAAAATAATAGAAATGCCAGATTTTAGGGGGGTTCCTCTTTGTAGATTTGTATCACAAGTACATTTTAGAGCTTTTTGGTGAAAAAATGAGTTCACCATCAAGGTTAATGTGTCTAATAAATTCAGTTTTTCCTTTTGTTTTGACCAAATTAGACATGTGAGACCAAATCTACATGGGTTTCAAGTTAAGGTTTGAAATTCGAATCTATTGACTAGTTTTTTTTATTAAAGCGCCTTTAGTCTAAATGGACCTTCCAATTGTGTCTAGAAGACCCAAAAACCATTGTTTTGATATATATAGTTAGTCCTATTTTGGTGCAGGATATATTTTAGGGAAAACCCAAGTCCAAGGACAAGGGATTATGGGATGATAGAATGACGTATTATAAAGGAATTTTTGATAGTGGGTGGAAATAGCAAGGGAATTTCTAAGGGATAGATGGAGGGATTTGAATGTTATCTCCAAGGACTATGTCATGTAGGAATGACATGCCCCATGCTATAAATGACATGTATAATAAGGCACTTGGATGCTCATAATGATGGATGATAGAATGATAGTGGATGGAGGATATGGGATATGAAGGTATTTGGATGATTAGATGTAGGATGTGCGAGTACATAGAGTATCTATATCATTGATGGATAAGATAGGAAGATTGACTACCCCTAGCATTTCGCATGGTTAGTGGAGAGGTGTTCCACAAGCTTCTAATAAACATAAGGTGTGTGGTGAAACCAAAAGGAGGAAACATGAGGCAAGGGAGTTGGGAGGGGAGATAACTTGATGGTTCAAGTTATTAAAATATTCATAGAATTATAGAGGATATGGAAGACTTTTGTGATGGGTGGATGTATGCCAAGAGGACTCTAAAGTATGTGTGGATATTTTTCACCTATCATTATCAAGGTTGAAGGAGGGTGGAGGGATTGGAAAGGATAGAATGCCATGGGTTTTAGTGTAGGTTTTTACTTTTATATTGGGTTATTTATTTTCCATTGGTCATAGGTTTTTCCTACACTTTTATTAGGATTTCTTAGGGCAATAAAGTGGGTTTAATTAATTGATAATTAGGAGATAAGGTGTCGAGGTGTCACCATCATAAAAGGGAGGAACATTTACTATTTTTAGAATACTTGGTGGTCACTACCTATTGGTTAGATTTTCCACCTCTCATCTACCTAGTTCTATATAAACTCACTACCTAGCTTGTATTTGCATATTTATTTACATACTTTTGTATTGTTGCATACATTGGCATACATGTACATTGATGCATGTAATCATTTTTTAGCAACTTCTCTTTGAACTCCTAATGCAATATTATCATCTTGACATTTATACATCTCTTGGAATCATGGGTTTGTAATTGTGTTATTTCATTTATAATTTTATAGCTTATTTCTCTCATAGAAAGATCTTGGTTGTTCATTTGTTTCATATTTCTAACAAAGTATCAAAGCTTCGATTTTAAGTACTTGAATTCCTTATTAAGAGATTGGAGTGTTTTGTATGATCTTGTAAATTCCTATATGCTCTTATCTTGTGTTTCATATAATTTAGAGAATTAGAAAGGAACTATGAAGATCTGTGAATCCCACATTTGCATGTGTGTTTTTGGCGAGATCTAATGATTTTAACTATTTCAGCTATATAGTGGTAGAATTTTTTATGGTTCCATTATGTTTGGGAGGCTTGAGAAAGTTAGATTTGGTTTTCATTTCACTCAATTGGAAATTGTATGACAGTAGCAAATAAGGTTTTGAAACTCATATCTAGAAAACTTCTTCTTATTAGATCATTTTTGGCCCAAACAAAGCCAACCATTGCGTTCAAGAGGCTAAATGGACAAATTTTATTGTAAATTTATCTATATTCGATATTAGGAGAATTTGAGACAGAAAAAATTGTAAAGGGGTCATACAACTCTCCCTACATAGTTCATATGACAATTTTACATTAAAAAATAGAATACATTAAAATAAATATTAAGCACTTTTAAGCATTGGTGTTGAGAACTAGACACTATCACTGGGGGATTTAATCCTTGCACTTAGCGCTCATAGATAAGCCCCTACAACCCTCATAGTGTGTAGACCACTAGGAAGCGACAACTAAGTCCTAACCGCTAGCAACTAACATTAAAATTGTAAAATTATTTTAAACCGCAACTCAAAATAGCATAACCATGAAAAAATCCACCATAATACTACCCAATCATCGCCCCCATGCCCACCACCACCGATGGAACCACCCAAAGGCTGCCAGGGGGTACCAAGGCCCTCCTATAGGCCAAATTGGGTATTTTTAAAACTTTGCATAATTTTTGCCACAAGTGTCAAATTTTGGTGAATGAATAGTCAATAAAAAGCTAGAGATAATAACTTTCCATCCACAAAAAATTTGATAAAAAAAATTCTTATTTTTTAGATATTGCATATTGAAGTTGTTTGTTGTTTTCCTTCAACAAACCATAAATTTCACCCCAAATATTTTTTTTTTAAAAACAAATAGGCGTTGAAAATATGTTGAAGATCACTACATAGCTAAAAGATTATTTTTTAAATATTTTGTATCAAACATTGCATTTTTGGCCATTATGGGCCTATAAAGTATTGTAATTTGATAAAATTCTTGTAAATGCACTAATCATAAAGTGCTAACATTATAATATCTAAGAGGTAATTTTTGAGACTAGTGAAAAAGGGGTGTTCTTTTGGTATCATGAGTTTTCTATTCACCCTTATGTGATAATCAGGGATAAGGATAATTACAAGTCTTGGAAAAAGTCATTATGACCCATCTTAAATGGCTCAAACTTTTGCCATATACCTTTATGGGTTCATACCTAAACCAAACACGCTTGGAATGAAATTAGTATGAGGTAATAGATTTGATCATATAATAGAATTAGTTGGTTATAGTGTTGATCATGACACTTTTGGGCTATAATGGACATGAATTGTCCCCACACACTTTCGACTAAGATTTGGGAGATGTTGGAGACCCTCATATTTTCCATTCCCAAATCATTCTACTTCAAATTTCCTCATTCTCCTTGATGATGTAGATAATACTCTTTGATGATGATACTTTAGACAAGCTTAAGTATTTGAAAGTCTTAAACATTTAGATGACATAGAGACTTTTCTTTTTGATTATCCTCCTCATATCGAGATCACATCTCTATCTTTTGTTTCTACTTCAAAGTTTAGTGTTGCTTCCTTGAGAGCTTCCAATGGTTCCTTGCAAAATACATCCATAGTCTTTCTTCTTCATTTTTTTTAGAGAACATTCAAAGATGAGTGTGGAGACTTTTGAGTGGCATTTGGAGGAAACATCTTTTTCTTCAGAGGAGATACTTGAATCTTTTGATCTTATTCTACATGCTTCTCTACTAGATTTTGGATTTTCATCTTCATTAGTGTGGCCTAGAACACCTAACTTGTTAGTGGCAATTTTCAGCATCAACACGGAGACATGTGAATAGAGTTTAGACACTTCGTACATTTTTATCTTTCTTCCTATATATTCCTTTTAATAATAGGAAGACACCATGAATACACCTTTGGTTTTGTTTCTTTCTAAAGGGAAGAATGTTGTTCGACAATCATAGTCCATGTTTTATATATACTTTTGAGCATCTACTATTGGCTCTCTTCGAAGAATCTCTTTATTTTTGGGGGTGTAATTCCTTGTTGTGGGAGGAGTCTTCTTCTTTGGGGGGGTTTATATGCACATAAATACCTAACATGGCCTGATTTGATGAGACCCATCATCATTTCACCCACCTAATATATGCTTAAGGGGGTGTTAGTGTACGTTTTTATTTTCCTAGTGGGTTATTTATTTTCCCTTAGTCATATTTTTTCCTACACTTTTATTAATCTCTTGTAGGTTAATAAAATGAGTTTAATTAATTAATAAATAGGAGATAAGGTATTGAGGTGTCACCATCCTAAAAAGGGTGAGAATTTACTATTTTTAGACTACTTGGTGGTCACTCCCTATTGGTTGGAATGTTCACCTCTATCCTCTACCTAGTTCTATATAAACTCACTACTTAGCTTGTATTTGCATACTTTATCAAACATGTGCATTGATTCATGCAATCATTATTTTGCAGCTTCTCTTTGAAATCCTAGTGTAATATTGTCATCTTAACATTTACACATCTCTTGAAATCATTAGTTTGTAATTGTTATATTTCATTTGTAGTTTTATAGCTTAATTCTCTCCTAAAATATCTTGGTTATTCATCTATTTCAAATTTCTAACAATGGGTAGACATGGATACAATGGATAGGTAGATGAGATGAATGTAATAGGATGAGGTAGATAGAATGAAGTGGGTGAATGTTTCCCCCGAGTCTAGATTGTAAGTGGATGGAGGATTTACACATTATGCATGTTTGTCAAGTTTTCATTATGGTAATTTTCCAAGGTGCTACAAAGAGTTGTTTTTACCGTTGGATGAATGATTTTTCTTGTTTTTATTTAATTTTTATTTTGATTTATACTATAGATTTCATATGAGAGTAGGGATTAGATTGATTGTAATGTGGATGGAGGATTAGAAAACAATGGGAAACTTGGGCATCTATTTCCATACCAAAGTAAGAGGAGCCTATTCAAAATGACTTATATGTTGGCAAAAACCTTGTTGGTTTGTAGGCAGGGTTCTCCAAAGGTGAAACATGATGTCATCAAAGTTGGGATGAGAGAGGATGTTATTAGGGGAGATAAAGTGGAAGGTAGGTTGGATAGAGGATAGGTGGATTAGGAAAATACATGGATTTAAGAAATGTAATGGTAGATAGAGGTTGCATGGTGGATGGGTTGTTGGTAAATGTGTGGATGAAAGGATGGAATGATGGTATTAAGAGGAAATATTTTAAGACCAACATTGACACATATCATGACGGGTGTTGAAGCTTTGGAGTGAATTTAAGAGTTAAGGAAGGATTTAGGGTAGGGTAATTTTAGAAATGAGACCAAAATGGACTTAAGAAATGGAATATTCTTAGATGGGGGATGAAGGGATTTAGGAGTGGAGAAAGATTTTGGAGTAACTGATTTGGATTTTTATTTTGGATATATCACTTTTTTTTTATTTGACATCCACGTAGTTTTTTTTTCTTAATGGTCCTTTGTGGCCTTTGAGATTTAGTTTTTCTTAGGATCATATTTTTATTTTCTTTTGTATGTTGATTTATTGTAACATGGTGATCCTTATGTTTTTTGCAAATTATTTACTTTGGCATCCAAATTTATTCCAAACACATTTGTATGGATACATGAGGATGGATTATTTAGATAGGGCGTGGAAGGATTGATGGAGGGAATATGTTGGAAGGGGTTCAACAATGCGTATTTATTGATCCTAATTAGGAATTATAAAGAATGGATTGGTAGGATTTGACATGATGGATTTTAGGATCCAAGGACCCAAAATAGATGGGGAAGATGGGGGACTCAATTTCTGGACATAAGGGACCAAAATGGATTTAGTAGATGGAGGACATGTAGGATAAGATTGGGGAGGAATAGTGGCATTATTTTTAGATTAGTATGATGGACGAGGGGGGATGGAAATAGGCATCTTAATAAGCAATGTGAGACACATGTGGGTTTGGAAGAAGATTCCTTAGTATGTATAAATATTGTATAATTTTTTTGGGATTATATGCCTTGACGCGTGTAACTAAGGGCCTATAATCATGGATTTTATTTGATATGGGTGGAATCCAAGATGCCTCAATTCTCATGAAGGCCTAAGACTTTTCTTTGGTAGTTCATGTTTTTTAGCATTCATTTTGCAAAGGGATCTTAGTTATTTTTTTAACGATATTTGCATCCATTTTGAGGTAGAGAGGCATTGGCGGTGGATAGTTATTATTCTTCTATGGTGAGAGAACCACCACAGGTAAATCTAATAGGCCCCTGGATGGTTTTGATAAGGGATGGTAAGGGGTCATGAAATGGATTAAATAGTATGTAAGGATATTTATTTGGATGGGGAGATGTTTCAACATGCTTTGGAACAAACTTTTGACATAGCCATATTTTCTTGGATGGTGCAATGGGGAAGGAGTATTTGATATGATTTATTTGGATAGACTCCTTGGATTGGGTAAATTGAGAATAGGGGATTAATTATGTTCACGAGGTTAGGATTGGATGGGTTTGATTTATTTGGTGGTGTTACAATTTTAGGTTATAATGATAGTTTTTGTGGGTGACAACCTTGTTAAGGATCAACTTAGATGGTTTTGGATTGGTGAGGTGGCATGAATACAACTTTGTAATTTTAGATTAGTACTTGGAGGAAATTTGAATAGGACGATTTGGATGGTTTAGGATTAGATGGGTGTTTTGATTTACAATTTGGTAGATAATGGGATAAGGGATATGGATAAGGGGTGGAGGAAATGAGGACCTCACACAAATATGAAGGTTTGGGTATGGATGGGAGATAAAATGGATTTCCCTTGTCAAAGGTGTCATAATGGTGACCAGTAGATATGTATTGAAAAGTGAAGGCGTATCTTGTACTTGCCAATTCTTGGTTAAAATATGTTTGATTGTGGATGGGTGGGTAGTGGAAGCTTGTGGCAAGATTTCTTGTGATGATTTCATCAAGGGGATAAATTTCATATTCATATTGATTAACAAGACTATCATCATTATTGGTTTTGAATGTATATTTAGTTTATTGTGATGATGAGACTCATAAAAAATGGATTCATTTTTTTGGTTTAGGATCATTGATTAACTTAGATGATGTGATTTTGAATGGCTTGATGAATTTGTATTTTGAAGGCTTGGACCTTAATATTTTAAAGGGTAAGGTTACTTGTTTTTTATTGATCAAGGTCAAGGATACATGACACTTGATAATTACATGGATTGATTGGATAAAATAAAGATCAAGGATGTATGTCACTTGATGTTGGATTGATTCGAATGATTTTAGGTTGGATTAAGGGTAGGTAATGACTGAGAGGTTTAGGGTGATGAGGAGAGGCAAGTGTCTCCAAGTCATAGGTGCACATTGAGAGGTCCAATATTCAAGGGAAATAAATGGTTGAGGATTCCCTTGGGAGGGGTGGATGGATAAGATTGGAAGGGGTTTATTGAAGTACCTTAGGGGTAAAGGAAAATCTTTTGTGATGTGTACCGAGACTCATGCCTCAAGTATAAAGGCCCATGCCTAAGTACTTTTTGGAGGTTCTGCAAGGTTTGAATAGGATGATGAAGGTTTAGGAATGTGCAAGTGGGTGATTAGTGGGCTAATTGGTTTTACCCAACTTAATGAAAAGTTGATAATAAGGAGAATTAAATAAATACATAATATATTTATTTATTTATTTAGGATGAGGACAAGGGACTTAGATAAATATATATTTAGATTTATTTATCTAATATTGGAATATATACTAAGGATGATAAGAGATTAATGCTAGGAAGAGGGTTGGGTGAATAGTAATAATTAAATCATAAAATATTATTTAATTAATAATGGGACAAAAATTCAATAATTAATAAGAAAATAGGGATTTATTAAATAAATTATAGAGGAAATGGTCATGTGGGTAGCTAAAATAACAATGTCTCAATTTTATGTGTCTACAAATTTAATTCACTTTGTATTTTTGTGGCTTGAGATTGCATAATCTGACATCCAAAATTTCATTGACAATTTAATCCAAAACATTAATTTTTAAATGTAAATACTAAAGTGTATTATAATTCCACATTCCACTAATAGGGTAACTCAATTAGTCATGTGATAAAAAAATCACATTCAATTCCATTCAATTGACAATACAATTATAGGTTAATCTCAATATCAGATGCTTGTGTGGGTTTAATCATTCTCTCTTGGTTACATAGAAAATTAGTTGCTTTGATCTCTCATTTGTGATAGGCGTTTTGGTTACAAGTGATTTTTGGGAGCTATGGGGTTCACTATCAACTCCAACAACTTTTACATGAACCTGGACATGAGAAAATTATCAAATGCAGTTAATTTCATCAAGTAAATGCCATCAAATTTTAATAAGGCATTAAAAACCATTTTATCACGAATTTTAAATAAATTTATAACAATTGTTAGAGTTGAAAAATCAAGACTTAATTGTAATTGCAAATTTATGGAAAATTTATAACATTTTAAACAAACCCTAAAACCATATGAAAGCTTGATCAATGAGTTAAAAAAAGAACGTTGTGTGTATATATCACACAAAATAGTGGAAATACCTAGTGATTGTATATATTTCAATTGGATATATAATGTCTTCTTTTAGTGTGAATATGCCATGGTGAATGTGTATATACTTCACCACCATACTATGTACATGTTTTGCAAACCCTTGAATATACCAGCAAAGGTTGTGTATATATTTCAAAGATATTGTATATACATGGATTGTATGATTTTTTGCATAGTACGATGTCCGTACAAGATAGTTTTTATACGATCGCACAAAATTTCATACTAATGTACCTTCAAGTAACCCTGCAAAACACTAATATTTTTTTCATAAACTAAATATTAAGTGTTTTATGTCAAAACTCATCTCTTGGTTGTTCTGATCACAATGGTGCAATCTATTTTGCCTTCAGAGAGACCTATAAAAATATGATCACTAAAATCCACTCAAAAGGCCTTCAAACACAATTAGTACAAATCAAGAAGAAAATATGCAAACATGCAAATGGAGTGAAATACGAGGGTATTCCCTTCTTCATAATGTAATGCCAAGATTTGAAACTTAAATAAGAACAAACAAAACTATGCAAGTTCTTATTCCAAACATGCAAAACCTCTAGATAGAGCTCACAAAAGAGATCAAAACAAAACAATAACATCAAAAACCAACTTGAAATGTTACCATATACATTATGATTTTATTTGCTCTGACTTTGGGATGTGGATGCTCTTTGTTTGAAGTTCACCAATTTGACAACGTATACTTAACATGAGTGAATGGATTTATTTGGATGAGAAAATCTTTGAATTTATAGATTTTGGGAATGGTAAATGGATGGTTAAAATCTAATTATGAGATCAATGGTTGAGAAGAATTTCTTAGGATAAAAAAGAAGATGGAGGGCAGAGATAAAGGTGGTTAGATTGTCAATGGCTAGGATTAACTTACAAAATTTAATAATTAGTTATGTGTAGACACCTAAATTTGGACACTTAATTTATCCAAATTTATCCCCTTTCGTCTAAACATCCCCTTATCCACATTAATTAAGTAATATCACTATTATTTAATTAATCTCTCTAAAGTTCTTATAATCCCTAAGGTATCTAGTTAAATAATTAAATACCTTCCCCCTTTCATCAAATGAATTAAATAATATTTTATTTAATTCCCTTTATGTCACATCCTCCATCGTTTTTTATCTAATCCTAATTATTTCTCATAATCTCATCATTAAGGATGTGCACATGCCTAATCCTTGATTAGGATGTGTCACATCCTCCAACTTTTACAAATTGGCCTCTAATCCTTCATTAACTAGCCTAATCAAGCTCTCAAATAATTTTTAATTCCTTTTATCCTTCCAAAGAATATTAAATTCATTTTTCCCTTCCCCATGTGATCTTTGACTTGTCACATCAAGTCACATGTGAAATCTAACCCTCTTCTAATATGTCATTAATTAGTCTAATCAAGTACTTGTACAACCTTAATCACTCTTTGTCACTTAACTAAATCAACCCTATTAAATATTCTTTCTTTTTGGAGAAGACACCCATTTCCCTATGTCAAATTTTAATTCACATTTAATCCCCGAATGCATTTAAAAGAATTTTAAATTCATTCTCTCATCCCCATGAGAATATTTGAGGAATTTTTAATTCCTCACATGTCCTTTCACCCACATGGGGACAAGGACCTCCTTTATAAGGAGATCTTGTCCCAATCCGAAGGTACTATGTACATTTTCCATGTCATGTACTATCCTTCCACCTCATGTACACATCACTTTTTTGAGCCACTTCACATGCCACATGTCAAAATGTGAGGGCTTGTGAGTTCTCAACTCACCTTAGCCCTACATCTTGATCTTGGTGGGTCAATCTTGACCATCCATTTCTCTAGAAAATTCTCTATAAATACCCCCTATTTTCTCTCATTTTAAATGAAAGATCATTCATTGTAGCCAAACTCTTGCAAAAAAATTTTAAGAGCCATACTTAGCCATTTTTCACACTTCCATACATCCTCATATCATTTCATGCATTTACATCTTGTGCCGTCCAAGGAGTATACAACACCAAAGATCGAAGGACTAACCAAAGGATTGATTCGAGACAAGGTAAAAAATTTCATTTTGTATTGAATCCAATTAGGCTAATCTTGAGGTGTATAGTGTTTTTAGTGTTATTTGTTTTCTCTTGTTTGTTGTTCGTATTCTAGCACGTAAATTCACCCTATCACAATGAGTATGAGGGAAATTAGGGAACATGTGCAACTAAGAAGGCTATAACTTTGGAATGTGTTGAGAGGATAATGAGACCATAATGACAAGTGTTTTTAAGTGCTCAATATTCTTGTAATATGTTGAGGGACTATAGATTTAATTAAATAATAACATTATTTAATTATTTTAGCCACATTTGTGAGATGGATAATAGGTGGAATATATAATTATTTATTAATTTATTGTGAGTAGATGGAAAGGTGTTTAAATTTAATTAAGTAATGAACTTTAGGTAAAGGGAACATGTCCTAGGTGATGACATTGGTCGATTAGGAGTAGGTGAAGGTGATTAGGTTGAATAGAACTAAGTGATGGAATTGACCAATTATAACTAGGGAATATTTTAGGTGTCTACACATAAGAAGCAAAGATCATTTCAATCCAAAATTTTAATCAAGATGTGTTTGCTTTGTAGCAAAATAAAAAGTTTTTTTCTCACCATAAGAGAGTTCATTTCCAAGATGTACATCATGATAAAGAGAGCAAACAATTGCTTAACTATGCTATCAAATATAGTATTCCTCAAGAGTTTCTAATGACATGATTAAAACATAGACCAAATTCTCTAAAAGAGGTTGAAAGAGCTCCTATGTTGGATAGTTTATTCACCATGTTCTTCAAGGCAATGTGACCCACTTTTTATGTTGATTTCTTCTAATTCCCCCTAGGAGAAGTGGAGGAAAATAATACTCTAGGGCCTAAAATCAACCAAGGCTTGACTAAACTCATACACAAAGGTAATTAAAACAATATCATAGTGAATTGGAGGCTTATGAAATAATTGAACACTTCTAACTTGATTATTTCTAAAACTCTTGCAACCCAAATCAAACCCCTCAGACAATATGAGAAAGAAGCAAATTTGTTCCCTTAAAGGTAGCTTATTCTCAAAAACTTAGGTCTTACTTTAGAAACAAAAAATGGGCCAAATAGTTGGGCAAGATATTATTTTCAAGTTATGTTTCAACAAAACCCATAACAAGAATATATAGATCTTCATCTTTAAATGCTTGACTAGTTGTGCTTTAAGAAACACTTTCTCCCCAAGTGAACATCTTATTCAATGATGCTGCCAAACTTTCAGTCAACAAACAGTTCATTGCTCTCTTTATCCTACAAAATCCCACAAGACAAGGTTTCTTGCATATTTCATCCCTATATGCAAGTTCACAATTTGTCAATGAAAGCATGACATTCCTTGTGAAAGGGGAAGACATCTAGAATGCAATTGAAACACTTGATATCTATTGTATGGCCTCACAAACCCAACTTTCAATGCATAAAATATTCTTATTCAAGAAATCCTTCATAGATGGAATCAATTCAAAAATGGTGAAATCCTGTACTACCTTACATCCCTTTGAAATCAAAGGACTACCTTAGCCAAATGCTTTCACAACATTGACATCTTCTACTCTTCTTATTGATCGCTCATTTTAATCAAATATGTCTTATCTCTTCTTATCAATTGCTCACTCAATCAAACGAGATATTCATAGGCAAAACATTTATTTTTCTCTTCTTAGAGGTTGACCACTAAATCCAACTATGACAAGGAAATAAATAATAATAAAGCATTTTTTCCGAAGTGGGATTTCATGAGAAAGGTACTCAACCCACAAAAATGTTGTGAACTTAAACCATAATTTCCTAGATTTAAAGCAAATGTTTAATAGGAAATTAAATGTTGTAACATAATTAGATATGATGTAGATTTCTAAAATACTTTAAAAGAAATAAAACTAACCACTTAAGTCACTAAGGCAATTTTATTACAAAGGTAAACCTTATTTTTTAATACCCCCTCTTATGGCTTATTGCAATAAAACAAAACATACAAGCATAAAGCTCAACAAACTTTGAACAAACTAAGACCCCTCACAATCATGTATTCATCAAAAGCTTTTCTTTAAAAATCATTTTTGAACTAAGTAGAACTCCATCAAGCCATCTCGTAACTAAATTATCAAGTTATTTGATTACCACCTCCCCAAACTCCTCAATCGCAAGTCTCCCAGTTTCATAGGGCATTGTCTATACATGTGACAATTTGAACCGATGGGAATGATGGGCATACATACGTGCTGCTAACGGTTTGTCAGTGATGTACGCGTACAATACTCCGTACATGCCCAACAATGATGAATAGCCTATTAAATCAATCAAATCAAGTTCTCGCAGCTCTAACGGAGCCTTAATGAACATGTGTAGTATTTAGGGTTAGAAAAAAAATATTAAAGCAAGTCAATATTAAAATTTAAAATTTAAAATTTATTGATATGTGTTTTTAGAATTTAAGTTAAAAGTTTAACTATGGAAACACATAAGTTAGTAAATAAATTTTTATTTTATTTTATTTTAAATTATTTAAAAATTACTTTATAAAAATTTAATTTGTGAAAGAGTTATTTGATTTATTTTTAAAATAATTTAAGTTATTTTATTTGTATTTATCAAATGTTTAATATGAAGTTTGCAAATATATTTTTTATCCTAGATTTAAAACTAATTATTAAAATATTTTATTATAATATAATACGATTAAAATATTATATTATAGTATATAATATAATTATAAAACCTCAATGTAAAATATTTTATTATAATATAATATGATCAAAATATTATATTATAGTATATAATATAATTATAAAACCTCAATGTCTATAATTATAGTATTTTTATTTTATTTTATTTTATTTAAAATAATATTTTATAAAAAATAATTAGTTAAAGAGCTATTTTATTTACTTTTAGAATTATTTTAACTTATTTTATTTGCACTTATCAAGTGTTATTTTTTGGAAAATAGAATTCCTCTGCGAACAAGATTTTCAATCTGCAAATTATCAGCAACAAGTGTAGTTTTACGAGTAACAAAAAGGAACAAAAACCTATAATAAGGGTATAGCAAGTGACGCATGGTCTTTGAATCTCCCAATAACTGCAAAGAAGAAATGTGTCTATTCTTTGATTCGTGTGTTCCAGATTTCAACAGATTTTTACCGAGTCATTAGGTTTTGAAAACAAGCGTCCTGCATGTTAACGTTATGTGAAAGGACATTTTGCTTGGAAGCGGCAAACAATTTGGTAAAATATTTGTTTTAAATTGTTGGGTTTTTTTCACTGGTTGTGCTTTGTTAGCTCTAATATGTCAAAATATTTTCTTCCCTTTCGTATCTATCTAGTTTGAGAGCTTAGAAATCTTAGTTCACTAAGCGTACATAAGTTGATTTAAGGTTGATCATTGACCTTAATTTTCTTGATTCGAAAAGAGGCTGTATGTCCATAGTTTTTATTAATTCCTACAAATATCTTTAATTCCTGCATCATCTTTCAAACAATACATTTAAGGAGTTCAAACTGCTTCTTATTATCATTTCTTGTCATTTGATTACATTCCCCTAATCCTAGGTTTCTCGCATGTTTGTCCATCAACAACGTGACCACATACAGAGAGCGTTGATCATCACCATCTTTTTCTCTTTGAAAAGCCATTATAATCAACTCATAATACTCCAGCAAGGAATGTGTTATCATCAGACCTCTGATTTTGTTTCTATCCTCAGAGCGCTTGATGTTTTGTCTATGTTCAGTTATTGAAACGTGGGATTTGTGAAATGCTTGCTTTGCATTAACCTACAATGCTGCTCAATATTTTATTTGCTTAATTAAATAATAATTTGAAGAACTTTTTTACGATTTTTCTTAATGAAGGAAAGAAGAGAGAAAGTAGTTTTGTTCTAAATTTTGATCAATTATGTAATTAAATAGAAAGTAATATTTTCTTGAACTGTGTTTCTTTTCTTGTTTTGGTTACTCCGAATGTTGAAATTTTCAGTTTGCTTACGGTTTTTGCTTTTGCCAAACCTCGATTTACATACAGATTACAAATTAATAAACTGCTATTTTCAGTGACGAAAGATTGAATTTCCAATTTAACCATTTGAGAATTTTCCAAACTCTTTCCTTTTTTAACCTTTTGTTAAAAAAATTACATACTGCTCCTTCAAACTATGACGAATCCTGACCAGTTTTCTTGTAAAATGGTAACAAACTTATGTCAATATGTTCACTCCTTCCATGGAATACTGAGTTAATTTGACGGAGCTATAACAAATATACTATCAAAAATATCTTGCTGCTTACTCTATTTTGTTTTTTATTTAAATAGGATAAGCATTCAAATCACTCGGCATATTGTTGAAATGGGTACTGACATATTAACTTCTTTTATTTTAAGGAATTCATTTTGTTTTGTCAACTTTATCAATTTGTATTTTTTTTAGAACTTTTAAAAATTGGTTAATTATTTTTTCTATTTATACTGTGTATTCATCATCAAATTTGTGCATGACCTAGTAGCATAGCCACTTATACTCTCAATCAAGTCCCCTATTTTCCAAAACTGCCCTGCCAACATTTGGCAGGAACTTCACTACAGCTCAGCTCTTGTTTTCATTTAGAGGCTTCCTTATCTAACATCTCAAAGTTCAGCAAGAAATTAAAACGATAGTATTTGAAATAGTTTATTACACATTCTCGTGGAATAAATTGACTTAATCAACACAATAAACAAACCAATTCCACAAATGGGATCAACGCTTTATGATTATCATAACGCCGGCCACTATGAAGGATCATTTGGTTGGGGATTAAAAACTAAATAGAATGAGCCGAACACTAGGAGGGGTCATTAAGGGTGCTGTTAATATTTAAGACGAAATGTGAACACTAAATTTTGCTAATTTTAGCAAAATTTAAACACTAAACTATTTCATTTAAAGGCTTCCTGTTTATTGCACATTCTCCTAGAATCGGTTTGTTCAACACAAAGAGCAGTCCCTAAATTCACAACTTCAATAACTAAGGCAAAAAGCTATTTAGAGATCTCTTGAATGCAGTGACTCAATTAAACTCTCTTTTTCTCTCTAGAGAAATCAACATATTATGAACATCATTTGCAAGACGACTACTACCGTTCAATATAACTTCAACATAAATTTGAGATGCCAAAAAAGCACTGCGTTGATCAACAGCCTAAAAGAATCCAAATAGACAAAACTTGAGTTTTAAGTATTTGGAAATTCAAGATTGATTCTACATACCAACCCACAGCTTTGCTTTATAGGCTTTTAAGCGGTCAAAAAGCTAGGTTTTCATTAAATAAGCCAAATCTAACTACTCCCTTTTAAGACATAAAGGAATAGGTAGGCGAATATTCAGGTAATGAGGGAGAAGGAAATCATATGGTCCACAGTTTCAGCTTGATCTGCCAGCCCTCTTCCAATTCATTTTTTTCAAACATGCTTTGTTGAGCCTCGCTCTCTGTCAAAACGTAGTCAAAACATTCAGACGGCTAGTAATCAAACATTCATGAAAAACAGATATATCACTTGCTACAACAAGAATGGTTTCCTCAAGGAATTATCAGAGTCTTAACATTGACTTCTTGCTACGTATGTTTTCTTGTCTTGTTGGCTTCAAGTATGTCTCCACTCCAGTGCAGAGCTGGCTCAACAAAGAGTCCCTTGGAACAGCAAATGACTCGGTTTATGAGGAACCATTGCAACCTCCACTAAAAGCTGCAAGCTCTAAATAAGAGCTTTCTAGTACATCCCTAGTTGAGATCAAATTCTCAACTCCAATGCAGAACTAGCTCAACAATGAGTCCCTTGCTGCAGTAAATGGCAGTGAGAACAAACAACCTATACAAAAATCTAGACGACGTGAACAAAAGCTTTCCAATATATTCACACAGTGTACACTACAATATCTACAACAAGGCCACCAAAAGGATCGCTAGAAAAAGCTCGCCTGTCCCAAAAGAATAATGTTTGTTTCTTATCTCTTTCACGGTTTCACCTCATTGCTTTTAATCGCTAGGCTAGGTTTACCCATGTACGAGGATGATGATACTTTGTATTCGTTTTTATCTTTGATACACTTTCCCACTCTTCCCATTCATGAAACTCCCATTATTTTTTACTGTAATTGTGCTATATAACTGGTATTCATATTTAGATTTACTACCAGTTGTCTTATTTACAGCCCAGCTCAAACATGGGAGTATGGTGTTCGCTGTAACTTTCCAGATATATTCGAAATAAAAATAAAAAAATACATCCATGCTTTAAAAAATGTAGCGTCTTTGTTGGTGGGTCGTACGCTGCTCTTGAGTACCTTTGACTGTTTGCCTCATCGACGTTATTGAAATCAGTCTTTCATTAAAGATATATTTCACAAGGTGTAACGAATGTGTCCTATTCTTCCCCTTCTACTTCCTAGACTCTCCATCAAACCGAAAATTAACATACAGATTAGTACTTATCTAATGCCAAGCATTTATTGCATAATAAATCTTTCTGGTAAACCTTGCATATATAGGCCATGTATAACGTGACACACCATTTCTCAATCTATGCTATCTATGAAACTCGAATTATTCTCTAACTGTAAAGATTTTATGCACCTTAACATCGTATATTAAATTTGCATATCCCTCTGTGACCGCCAATGGATACAAAGACTTAATGGGTTGTATTTTAAAAAAAGTTAAGATAATGAGCAGATTCGGTACCTTTGTTATGGAGCATCCAGATTCCATAGACTTTCCCTAAAGATCATAAATCCTAGCAGTCTGAAACTAACAATCCAATGGGACGATACTGAGAATATATAAAACCTTGAACAAGCGGATGCAACATACCATCTTCACGTGTGGGCATCAAGGATTAACAAAGGCTTAGGAACACCTTTCTTTGGACACAACTACATGCCAGGGCAAAAAGGCCATCATGAGCGTTAAATAGAAACACCATTTTTTTCACAGTTGGATACAATTATAAAACCTTGAACAAGCGGATGCAACATACCATCTTCACGTGTGGGCATCAAGGATTAACAAAGGCTTAGGAACACCTTTCTTTGGACGCAACTAGATGCCAGGACAAAAAGGCCATCATGAGCGTTAAATAGAAACATCATTTTTTTCACAGTTGGATGCAATTGCGTATGCTCTTTGCATCAAAAATTTGGATCAGAAATGTATTGTCAATGAAAAAACATTCAGGATTTAATGCTAAAAAGTACTCCTAAACATCTTACGACTGGAAAATCATTTCTCTAGAGCACCTTGTTATTGAATTAGTTTGGTTGAGACACCACATCTTTTCAGGACAACCACGTAATTCAGGGCAGTCAGCACCAAAGTCGGAAAACTCAGACTCAACGCGGACTCACCAGTCCAAAATAGGCCTCGACGCAGACTCCGCAGCACAAAATAGGACTCGGACTAAGGAGTCGGCACAGACTCGGCAAAAAAACTCAGTTAGGACTCGGAAAAGAAGAAAACCATAGTCTTACAAACAAAAAAAAATAATGTAGTTACAGAACATTAGAGCCTAATTTGATTATCAATTTCTCATAATTCAGATATTACACATGTTATATGATCTTGAGAACATAAGAGCCTAATTTGATTATCAATTTCTCATAATTCAGATATTACACATGTTATATAATCTTCAAACACTCGATATTTGAAATTTCATCATTCATACTCATAATTCCAAATTTTCAAATGAAAAAAATAAACCAAAAACAAGCTTTAAACATTCATACTTATTATTTCCAGGTGATGCCAAGAGTCCTAAATTGGAACTCGAGAGTCCAATTCTGGAACTCAAGCAAGTCACTCGCCAGACCTGGGGAGCCTAGGTCCTAGCCTAGACTCTCCAGAAGTAGAGACTCAGGAGTCCTTGACGAGTCGACTCAAGGAGCCCTAGGACTCGAGAGCACCAAGAGTCTTTTCCAGGACTCAGAATCCTCAAACTATGGTCAGCACACTGTTGTTGGTTACATTTTGGGGGAAACATTACTCCTTTCCAGCAGGTCAACTCATGCTTTTGCACTGTTAATTTTTGACAGTTAATGTTACAACAACCTATTTTCGGTCAAGTAAATTGACCGACACGCTTTCCATTATCATTTCTATGATCACATTACTGAATCTCCGCCCAGAAACAAAACATGGGTGGATTGGAGAAATGGTTGATTCTACATTGATTAACCAAATCAGTCATCTCGAACCACTGGATTTACAATTTTCTTTTATTATCAACATCATTAAATTAGAAAAGTGACAATTATTTTTCTTTAATTACCCACAATATTTATCCAGAAGCATTAGATTTACATTTTCTCTAATTATGAACAGCTTTTAACGTAGAAACATTGTATTTACATTTTTAATAATTTTTTGGTTTAATTTCCACAGCATTTAACTTCAAACGTTTGATTTTCGTGAGACAAAATTAGGTACGGGAGTGATGCTTTGGGCTCCCGGCTTAAGATTAATACAAAAATAATCAACCCATAGAGAAAATAAATTACAATAAACAAAACCCAAGGGATTGACTCCGAATAATACAAAAAAGTTCAACTAAAAATAAAACCTAAGGAATCGACTTCGATTAATACAAAAAAAATCAACAAATAGAGAAAAAAAATATAATAAAATAACACCTAAGGAATTAACTTCGATAAACAAAATGACTTAAAAAACGAAGATTATAGGCCTAACTTAAATCCAAATTGAACAAGTAGCCAGATCCATTCGGAAGGTTAATGGGTTACAGTTTTGTGGGAACGTAAGATACCTCATAAATAATTCATGGGCACCAACAAAGAAACATTAAAAAGTTCACATTCCATTTCATTGTACCACCTAAAGCTCTGGTCTAAAACATTACAAGCAAACCGTAAATAATGAAAATACACAGATTCAATAAAAAATTCGAAGAAAATCATTATCAATCAAGATGCATTTTGTTTAATACAAAGGTTGAGCTGTGAAGGCTATGGCCTGTCCCAAAGGTTAATAGCAACAACGCCACATTACCCAGGGCCATAGAATATAGCCTTCTACCACTTGGAGGCGCTTTTCTCTCTTACATGTAAGAAGAGAAAAACGCCATCAACAAGCAGATATTTGCTGTGTGACGTTCACGGTGGACTATACGACACATTATCAGTCGCTCCGAGCCGTGAGGACAAATGGGTCCCCGTCACATACCTTTCACTACCACACCTCATCAAACCACACAAAAGCGTATGAATTTAGGGTTTTACAGACGAAATTTTACACTTATCTACTTAGGGCTTCACAAGTAGAGGTTGATTTAGGAATATAATTAAAGAAATTGAGAAAAAACTTGCCAAAAATAAAACATCTACCAAGGTGGATCAGATATTCTGGCTTTATCTCTAAAGAGAGTGCAGCGGATTGGAATCATCGTCGATAATTCGGGGAAAGAATCCTCATCTCCATTCATTTGAACATTAATTTAGTGTTCATAATAACATACGAAAATTAAAACCAGGTAGGCTTTTACCGTTGCCCTCTCTGAAACGAATCCTGCTAACAAAATCGGCCATTCATGACTTTCCTTTTGCTTAAAGGGTTTTGCTTGCTTCGATAATCGTCTTCACTGTATTTATAAATATCAAAACCGCCTTCCTCTCCATTTATAAATACCCATATTAGGGTTTTCTTTTTTCTTGGTAATCGTTTGCTTCAAATTAATAAAACCTATATTTAGGGTTTTTCTTTTTCTTGGTTAAAGATGTTATAGTCGTATGTACACGTAAATTTTGGGTAAGATTTTATGGCTCTATTTTGATGGATGGGGGATTTATGAGATAGGGAAAAATAGTTATAGGATCAATTATAATTTTAAGGTTTTTAATTTTGTTTTTGAATTTTTGGTTTTTATTAAGTGGATTTAGGAATTAAAAAAAAAAAAATTGGAGTTTTTTCATAATGTAGGTTTTAATAGATTTTATGATTTCATAAATTTATTATTTTAAACTTTGAAAGTAATTTTATTAATTTTTTTACAATTAATTATAAATATCTTAAATATATTTATTTAAAAAAATTGTAAAGATGTATATTTTATTTCATTTTATTTGTACATAATTTTTATTTATTTATTTAAGAATTATAATTCGCATCTTCCTTTCATTTTATTCTTACATTTTTCTCTTTACCTCAACCTTCAATTTATTAAAAACACTTCAATTTTAATATAAGACTTAGATATAAATTATTTATATATATTTAATCATATTTTAAGAGTGTTATCTACTAATATACCTATATTTTTAAAAAATATATTAAAAGAAAACTTTTGCATAATAATAATTTAACAAAAGAATAGGTGTTAAGGTCATGACCAAAAGAGAGAACAACATGGCTATCGTTGGAGGAGGCATGGATAAAAATGAATGTTGATGGGGTTGTCAGGGGTAATGGGTTTATCTAGTGCCAATTGCATCTTTAGGGACCATAATGGAGTAATATTAAAAGAAGGTTACTACCCTCTTAGATTAGGAACAAATAATGAAGCTGGAATAATGGCCTTAAAACTTGGTCTCAAGGAAGGTTGGAAGTTAGGTATAAGAAGAATCAAGATCGAAGGTGACTCAATGATAATATTTAATTTGTGATTTGAAACCGTCAAAATCAAAATTGGAGATTGAATAATCACTTGGAGGAATGCCTAAGACTACTTGATAGGTTCAAAGACTTCAAGTTAAAACACATATATAAAGAGGGAAATGTTGAGGTGGATGACCTTGCTAATAAATTCATTGATCTCTAGCAACAATGAGCTGGAAATGGAGAACAACAAAGGTGGAAATCCCATGCAGTATGGCACGAGGTGGTATGACATCATAAGTAAAGTCGTGTAGACAGATGACGAAGGAGTATAAAGTCTTAAGGGGTGGAAAATCTGCCATAGATTACGTAAGATTTAATGAGCATGGAGTGGTGTGAAAAAATACAAAAGCTTTTCTTCCCACGACCCACGTGTGGGAAGAAAACAAAAATCTCTATTTAATTGCCCCCAATCCAATAAGATGGATGTCCATATATGATAATTTTGAGAGTGTGTGGAGGAGAGAAGATGGATACGCCTGTTTGTCTCACCAACTCATGTAGGCAGATGGCATTTTTGGGAGAGGTGACAAACTAGAGGCTCAAAGTAATCTTGCAGGAGCATAGCGGGCGGATGAGGAAGGCGATCAAATGGGTACTAGGGGCAAATTTTTTGGTTGAGGACTACCGACACATAGTCAACACTGGCATATCCTCCTACTTCGTGGCCTCTTCAATGAACTTGGGAGAGTTCAAGGACATGATTTGAGAGCTCTCACTTATTATTTTCAAGAAGAAATACTTACAAGGCCTAGAGGAGGTGCTAAGGGTGGTTAGGTATGGCCTCAAATTGTCGTGATTGAGGGACATAAAGAGGGTAATTGAGGAGGTTGATGTGGTGGAATGGGTTCCATTCTTGGGAAATTTATACACCCAAAAGTTGAGGTAGCACTGTGCACTGGCAGAGATGGGGTGTCAATACCTAAAGAGGGTAAATAATTTGGAGCCAATTTATGACCTAGAGTGGCTGAAGGAATTTAACGAAAGGACGTTGGATGGTGAGCTATGAGGCCCTCGTAGGGCAGAGTGAAGGGAATGGCATGATAGAGTAGTATAGTTTTTTTGGGAATTTTGTAAAATATCGGGTTTGTGCTACCCATAAGCATTGATATAACAAGGTGGTAAGATTGTAATAATCATTTTTCAATAAAAAGGGGGTTAAAAATTTATAAGAAAATCAAGAAATAATACATAAGCAACCAGAAGAGAGCAGGGATCCCCTGAAACCCCAAAAGGGTACAATTACATATTTTTGTCCTCCAGAATAACCTTTTCCAAAGTCCTCACATACTCGTGGGGCAGAAGGTTCCAATCTCCCACATCCCACCTAACCTCATGATTAGATGTCCACTTAGCCAAACAATCAGCCACTCTGTTCCACTCTCTAGGAATATGACAAAAGGAGATATACTCCAATGAACGGCAAATGCTCAAAATTTGTTTGATTAGTAAAGCCAATTGCTAACTAGCTCCCTCAAGCCTTTTATCATTCAACATATCAACAATAATATGTGAATTGGATTCACAAATAATCTTCCTCCAACCAAGGGAGTAACCTCTTTCCACAACATAAAGAATAGCCAAGGTCTCCATAAGATTGTTACTCTATTTCCCTTTATAAATAGAGAAAAAGAACACACTATCACTAGCGTTGTTTTGACAAATGCCACCAATCCCAGCATGACCAGGATTCCCTTGAGAAGAACCATCAATATTCACCTTAAGAACATCTTGAGGAGGGGTCCACTTACCTTCCCTCTAAGTTTTTTGCTTGGTGCGTCGAGATCACCTACTACCTAAGTAACCAGGGCCACTAACCATTAGATTCAAATTCCTTATGATAGCCGCGTCACTAGGATCCATAGTGTCTAACATATCACATTTTGTCGAGATAGTTTCTTGAACCCTACATAAAATCTTCTACCAAAGTTGAGCCACCACCATTTGCACACCCTGAAATATCCTCCTATTTCTTTCCAACCACAACTACCAAATAATTAGGGAGGGACCAAGGATCCAAGCTGATGCAGGAGGATCTAGCGATGTAGGGCAATCTTGCATCACCCAAAAAAAAATTGTTTTCTTTATTTTTTTTAGTTGTTTTGAGTCCCATGATGGCACTTAAAGGGTATAAGACTGTCAGGCATCAAAAATAGCAAAAATTAGGCACTTACTATTTTTAGTAAGTCGGCCTAAACGGGCTCATATGGACATGAAAATTTACCCCAAAGCAGAGCTGGAAGATATTTTCGGTCGTGAAAGAATCACCTCAATACCTTGCACGGTTTGGGAGAAATTAAAGTTTTCATCCCAAGAAATTTCTCCAATGCAGCTTCAAATTTAGATATAAAACTTTAGAGGCCCCGAAACAACTCAAAAAGTGGACGAACTGACCTACGGTGGGTTCATGCGTTGTAGAGCTCATTGAGAGATTTTCAACGATATGCAATAATAGCAAATCAGACACTCGAATCAAAAGTTATGGCCACGCAAAGTTGACCCTCTAAAAAGTGAATTTCATTACAATTTCTTCCTAGGCCAGAAATCGAATGGTAGAACTTTTGGCGCCAAAACAAAAGGGGAATATGAACTTTCTAGAACATTCTAGGGCAGTTATTGGGGAAAATAAAAAGGGTTAAGTGGGGGTTGTCGAAGGTGGCCCTGATAGTGCAGATTGTGGCTTCGAATAGTGAATTTTCTTTTTAGAGTTGATTTTGTTGTAATGAATCAAGCCCATGAGGCTGTAACATGTAAACTTTGAATCTATAATTTCATTTTCTAAAAATAATTGAAAGTGAGTCATTTTTTGGTCTCACATCTTCTGTGTTGGTATCTATTGTGATTTATGTGGGTTTTGGGCGGTGTGGCCCTCATCGAGTGGTATCAGAGCAGGAGTTCCTGAGCTTGTAACAGAGCACCAAACATGAGGCAGTTGCAGCAGGACCTGTGAGTGTTGGTTGAGTTCAAGATGCCTCCAAGACTTGCCCAACATGGCAGAGGTAGAGGTCGAGGTGGTGGAGGAAGAGATCCACCTAGAGATGAAATCAGAGCCCTTAGAAGGCAATTAGAAACCTTGCAACAAGAGGTTCGAAGAAGGGATGTGCAATGAGACAGAGATGACAGTGAAGATGAAACAAAAGAGGAAATGGAAGAGGAAGAGGAAGAGGAAGAGCAGGATTCAATGGATCCTAGAGAAAGAAGATTGTTGTGAGCGATCTCAAGCATTGGGAAGAGACCTAAAATGGAGGTTTCAACTTTTAGTGGAAATCTGAATCCTAAAGAATTGATTGATTGGATCAATGACATGGAGGAATTTTTTGAGTTTGAGGAGATTGAAGATCCTCATAGAGTGAGGTTTGCAAAGACAAAATTGAAAGGTCATGCCAGTTTATGGTGGAAAGAGGTCCAGTTAGAAAGAGGAAGACAAGGGAAAGATAAAATTTCTAGATGGGATAAAATGGTGTCAAAATTGAAGAAACAATTTATTCCAGTTGATTACGAATTGGAGTTTCTCAAGAAGATGTAGAGCTTGAGGCAAGGAACAAGGACGGTGAAAGAATACACAAAGGAATTTCACAAGGTCCTGATTCAGATAGGATATTTTGAGGCGAATAAAGAGAAAGTTGCTCGTTATATTAATGGGTTGAAACCAAGCATACAGGAAGAATTGGCACTAGTAAGAATGACCACTATTGAGGATGCTTATAAGCTTTCTCTAAAGGTTGAAGAATGACTGAACAAGAGGTTTGAGAACAAACAATGAGGTGGAGGCCATGGAGGAAAGACCGGTGGACGTTCATATGGAAGTCAAAATGAAGATCAAAAGAAGAGTGAAGGCTCTAGTAGTAGCCAAAACTAGAAAGGAGATAACACCTACCATCCTCGTGATCAGAATAATGGAGACCAAAGAGGAAGGGGAAAATTTGTACGAGGACCAGGAAGAGGAGGCTTCTGTGGAACCTATTTCTAGTGTGGAGAAGAAGGACATAGAGCCTATGAGTGTCCTCGACATCAAGGAAGGACAAATAGAAGACCTAAGGGTAATGCATGAGTTGCACATGTTGATGAAGATGTTGAGTCTTCACATTCGGAGGATGCAGAAAGAGGAGAGGTTATTGTTACTAAAAGAGCCTTGCTAAATGAGGAGAATGAGCCCACTCAAAGGAAGAATTTGTTTCGCACCAGATGTAAGTATGAAGGTAAAGTTTGCAATGTTATTATTAATGGAGGTAGTACTGATAACCTCGTTTCAGAATAAATGATTAGTAAGTTGCGGTTGGAAAGAAGAAGGCATCCAAACCCACACAGGATTGCTTGGTTGTAGAAGGATCATAAAGCCTTGGTAAATGAACAATGTCTGGTAAAGTTCAAGATTGGAAATTACCATGATGAGGTATTGTGTGATATTATGCCTATGGATGTTTTTCATTTGTTGTTAGGCAGGTCATGGCAGTTTGATCGGTGAGCAGTACATGATGGACATGCCAACACCTATTATTTGACAAAGGATGGGGTTTGTCATAAGTTGAAGCCCTTGAAAGAGGTAGAGGATAAAGTATGCAGTAATGCGAGAATTTGTTTGGTTGATGGAAGAAAGTTCCTAGAAGGTATGAAGCATGAGCACATGTGTTTTGCATTGATCCCTAGAGTTGATAAAGAAGATACTATTGAGGTACCTAGAGAGGTTTCAGATTTGTTGAATGAGTTTCAAGCTATTATTTCTGATAATGTACTTGAAGGTTTGCCTCTTGTAAGAAATATTAGTCATTAGATGGACCTGATTCCTAGAGCCAATTTATCGAATAAGGTAGCTCATTGTATGACTCCAGTAGAGAGCGAAGAGTTGAATAGACAAGTGCAAGAGTTGTTGCGGAAATGATTGATTTGAGAGAGTTTGAGTCCATGTGTAGTACTTGCAGTACTAGCACCAAAGAAGGATGGGGAATGGCAGATGTGTACAGATTCTAAAGCCATCAACAAGATCACCATCAAGTACAAATTCCCCTTGCCAAGGATGGATGACATTATGGATTGTTTGAGTGGAGTTGAGTACTTCACGAAGATAGATTTGAAGAACGGATATCACCAGATCCGTATTAGAGAAGGATATGAGTGGAAGGCAGCCTTTAAAACCAAGGAGGGCTTATACGAGTGGTTAGTCATGCCTTTTGGGCTAACCAATGCACCAAGCACATTTATGCGGCTTATGAATGAGGTATTAAAATAATTTTTAGGAAAATTTGTTATTGTTTATTTGGATGATATTCTAATTTTTAGTAAGACATTGGAGGAGAACCTGATGCATATTCAAAAAGCTTTTGAGAAGCTAAGGGAGGAGAAACTGTTCATTAATTTGAAGAAATGCAATTTTGTGAAGAGAGAGTTGGTGTATCTGGGATTTGTTGTCTCAACAAAGGGTCTTAAAATGGATCCAGAGAAGGTGAAAGCTATCATTGAATGGCCTACCCCGAGGAATGTTACAAAGGTAAGATCATTTCATAGGGTGAAGCCACAATAGTGGTTTACAATATGATGGAGGAAGGAGAAATGAGAAAAAATGAACCCATGGCAAAAAAATTGGTTTTAGGGGTTCAAATGAACCTACAAGTTCGACCGAACCCAAAAGGGGTTCGATCAAACTAGGGTTCGAGCGAACCCATTAATTATTGGGCCCACATTTCCCCCCCCAAAAAAAAACCTAAATTTTTACACTTTGAAGCCCAGGTTGAGGATGAAAATGGAGGAGTCTTCACAAACCCAATTGGAATCAGGTAGTCCTCAGAACGAGCTATCCAACGAATATAATTTTAATATGTTTTGGTTTTATTATGGATTTTTTTTTTAGTTTTATTAAACATAGGTTTTTCATCGAAAATGAACGTCATTATTCTGCACATGTGGAAAAATAGCAGATTATTAAAAAAAATTGAAAAATATGAGTGCACCAGATATTGAAGTCCTTGATACAATAAAAAAAAAGTTTGAATTTTGATATATACAAAAAAAAGTTATGCATTATACGATCGCACTATGCCTGAATTATAATTGGTTTGACTTCAAAACTTGATTAAAGAAAAAATATTCAATAAAAAACTATCTAACCAAGTGGAAGCACTAGATATCAGAGTTACAGATCTAAATTCGAAAGAATTAGAATTTTATCCTTCATGGAAAAAAAGTTATGCATTATATGGTGTGTGTCACTTTTTAAAAATGTTGTTTTCTGAAAAGAACCAGTTTTTGTGGGAAATGGAAAAAAAGTGCAATCTAATTCCAAAAATTTTGAAAAAAATATTTTTAGAATTTACAGACAAAATGTGACAAGACTCTAGTTTGCATCATCTTCAAATTCCTCACGGTTTAGCCGCTATAGGTGCCTGAATGTGAAGATTTAGTTAAAAATAATAATTCCAGTGTCTAGTTTGGCCAAAAATTGTAAACCACTATTGTGGGATCACCCCATGGTCTAGCAAGTTTTTACAAAAAAATTATTAAGAATTTCAATAGTATTTGTGCACCTCTAACTAAAGCGATGAGAAAGGATAGAAAAGAGTTTAAGTGGACCACAGGAGCAGCCAAAAGTTCTGATATGTTGAAGAAGAAAGTTATAGAGCAACCTGTTTTGGCACTTCCAAATTTCAATAAGGTCTTTCAGGTAGATTGTGATGCTACTGGCACTGCCATAGGAGTTGTTTTGAGTCAAGAAGGTAAGCTCGTTGCCTATTTTAGTAAGAAGTTGAATGATGCCAAGAAGAAATATTTTATCTATGATCAGGAGTTTTATGCTATAGTTCAGGCTTTGAAGAAATGGAGACACTATTTGTTGGCAAAAGAATTCATTTTATATACTGATCACCGGGCTTTGTAGTATCTCAATAGTCAAGGAAAGTTGAATCAAAGGCACTTAAAATGGGTTGAGTTTTTGTAGATTTATACTTTTGTTTTGAAGCATAGGAGTGGAAGGTCAAACAGAGTTGCAAAAGCCTTAAGTAGAAAGCAAAATTTGTTGATAGAGATGAATATAGAAGTTGTTGGGTTCAATGAACTCAAGAGTTTGTATCCAGAAGATCCAGACTTTGCAGAAGCTTGGAAGGCTTGTTTGGAACCTGTTACATTGGATAGGACGCGATGGTTGAATTTATTAATCCAAGATGGGATGTTTTTTAAATGAAGCAAATTGTGCATTCCTAGGAGTTTTATGAGAGAATCTAATCAAGGAGAAGCATAGTGGAGGATTGGCTGGACATTTTGGTTAGATAAGACCATTGCTCTTGTTAATGAAAATTATTATTGGGCACAGTTACAACATGATGTGAAGAAGTTTGTACAAAGTTGCAAAGTATGTCAAATGACGAAAGGAACAAGTCAGAATACTGGATTGTATCAACCATCACCTATACCTGAGAGGCCATGGGAGGATATTAGCATGGATTTTGTTCTTGTCTTTCCAAGGACACAGAGAGGGCATGATTCCATATTTGTGGTGGTGGATAGATTTTCAAATATGACACATTTCATTCTGTGTCATAAGACCGGTGATGTTCATGTTGCAGAGTTGTTCTTCAGAGAGGTGGTGAGACTCATGGTCTACCAAATAGTATAGTCTCAGAAGAGATACCAAATTTGTTGGTTATTTCTAGAGGACATTATGGAAGAAGTTGAAGACAGATTTAAAGTTTAGTTATGCACACCATCCACAAACTGATGGACAAACAAAGGTGGTGAATATTAGTTTGGGCAACTTGCTAAGATGCTTAGTTGGAGATAAGCCCAAGGGATGGGATTTGATTATACCACAAGCAAAATTTTCTTACAACAATTTTTTCAATAGGAGCATTGGTAAATCACCTTTCCAGATTGTATATGGGAGTGGTCCCAAAACTGCTTCTGAACTGAGAAAGATGGATAAGGGGGAGAAGAGTAGTGCTGAGGCTGAAGATTTTGTTGAGCACCTGAAGAATTTGCACGAAAAGGTGAAGAAACATATCAATAAGATGAACTCACAATATAAGGCTTAGGCAGATCAGAAAAGGAGGCATAAGGAGTTCCATGTAGGAGATGAATTCATGGTTCATTTGCGAAAGGAAAGGTTTCCAGTTTGTACATATAACAAGTTAAAGATGAAGAAGTTTGGACCATGCAAGATCCTAAAGAAGCATGATTCAGGAAATGCTTATGAGGTAGAGTTGCCTAGTGGAATAAAAATTTCTCCTGTGTTCAACATTGCTGATTTGACAGAGTATCATGAAGGTGATATAGAGGAGGGGCCAATAAATGAACAATTGAAAATTCTAGCACTTACTTCATAGAAGGAAGAGATAGAAAAAATCCTAAATAGTCGTGTGGGTAGAAGCACAAGAAACATGCAATATGTAAAGTACTTGGTGAAATGGAGAGGAAGGCCTGTTGAAGATTCATCATGGTTATCTGAGGCTAAGGTTAACCATCTTGGTTTCCCTCTAAACTCCTGAGAAGTGACAGGGTCACTTTTCAAATTACCCTAGGTGTCTAATGCAAGAGCATCTAGTGGTGTAAAGCACTCTTGCATCACCCAAAAAAAAATGTTTTCTTTATTTTCTTCAGTTGTTTTGAGTCCCATGATGGCACTTAAGGGGTATAAGACTGTCAGGTGTCAAAAATAGTGAAAATCGGGCACTTACTATTTTTAGTAAGATAGCCTAAATAGGCTCATATGGACATGAAAATTTACCCCAAGGAGCAGAGCTGAAAAAAAATTCCGGTCACGAAAGAATCACCTCAATACCCTGCACGATTTGGGAGAAATTAAAGTTTTTGTCTTGGGAAATTTCTCCAATGTAGCTTCAAATTTAGATATAAAAATTTAGAGGCCCCGAAATAACTCAAAAAGTGGTTGAACCGACCTACGGTGGGCTTGTTGGTTGTAGAGCTCGTCGAGAGCTTTCCAATGATATGAAATAATAGCAAATCAAACACCTGGATCAAAAGTTATGGCCCCACAAAGTTGACCCTGTAAAAAGTGAATTTCATTAAAATTTCTTCCTAGGCTAGAAATCGAACGATGGGACTTTTGGTGCCAAAACAAAACGGGAATATGAACTTTCTAGAACATTCTAGGGCGGTTATTGGGGAAAATAAAAAGGGTTAAGTGGGGGTTGTCGAACGTGACCCAGATAGTGCAGATTGTGGCTCTGAATAGTAGATTTTTTTTTCAGAGTTGATTTTGTTGTAATGAATCAATCCCATGAGGTTGTAGCATGTAAGCTTTGATTTTGTAATTTCATTTTTTGAAAATAATTGAAAGTGAGTCATTATTTGGTCTCACATCTTTTGTGTTGGTATCTGTTGTGATTTTTGTGGGTTTTGGGCGGTGTGGCCCTCATCACAAGCAAACTTAAGAAAAGATGTATGTGCAGGAGGCCAACCCATACTATCCCAAAACTCAACCAAAGAAGTGGCATGAACATAGGCATGATTCCAAGCCCCCCACCAGAAGTGCCAAACTACCCAAGAAAAAGGGCACAAGAAAAAGAGAAGAGAGGAACTTTCCTCGCTATTAGTACAAAGAACACAGGTATAAGGACCATGAAAACCTCTCTTTCGTAAATTATCCTAGGTAAGACATCTATTCTGCACCATCAACCATAAGAAAAAAATGCATTTGGGCCAAGAAAATTTGTTCCAAACTTGCTTCCACCAAGGCACCTCGAACCTCCCAAACATCTATCTATCCAGCTCCAGGTAGCCCGAGGCAACAAATGATTTACCCTTTAGAGAAGGACCCAATGCTAGAGCGTCCCTCCCAGAAAGGGAATTGCACATTCTGTCATCCAAAATCATAGCAAACTCAAAATGAGCCTCCTCAGTTCCCCTCGGTGGCCACTCTTGTAGAACCTTCCAATGCACCACTTCCACTTCACCCAAAGCCTGCACCAATTTAAAATCTTTCACCCAACTCCAACTAGCTTCAAGAAAACTATTACAAAGAGGAAAAATATGAGGATACATGGTCAAGATGGAGGGATACCCATCCCAGGAATCATGCCAAAAGAGAGCAGCCACTATTGCAAATCCAAAAGAGACCCTGCTTAATGAGCTTCACCCATCTTTTAAGAGTATCCCAAATCATAGACCCCTTCCCCAAAAGGCTGCACTGAGGCACATCCAAAACACTCACCCCTTGAAAGTACTTAATAGTAAGAATCCTAGCCCAGTCTTAATCTTGGCTAGTACACCAAAGCCAATATAGCTTAGCAACTAAGACCTAGCCAATCAAGCTTGTAGGATTGAGCCCAAGACCACCGTCTTGCTTCAACCTACAAACAAAATCCCACCTGATAAGGCTCCATTTTGAAGAAGATAAATTACCAACCCATAAGAATTGACAGGCTAAGGCATCAAATTCCTTAACAAAGCACTGGGGAGCCACTCACACAAAACATCTATAAATAGGAAGAGCCTGCACCACAAATTTCAATAGAGTCACTCGTCCAGTTGATGAGAGCCATTGACAATTCCAATGACTTACTAGCCTGCAAAATTTATCCAACACATCCTGCCTAATATCTCTAAACTGAGAACCCACCAAGATGGGAATCCCAAGATAAGACAAAGGGAGAGATCCAATCTGAAACCTGAGAATCTAAGCAATCCTACGTTGAATGAGTTGGGAAGTGTTAAAGAAGAATATTGAAGACTTGTCCTCATTGATCTTTTGTCCAAAAACACCCAAATAAATATCCAAAGTTTTCCTTAAGTTTATAGCCTCCTGAATCTTGGGCATGCCCATCAAAGCAATATCATCCATAAACTGCAAATGAGAATAAGTATGCAACCTACCACCCCAACTCTAGTTGTGAATCAAACCTTGATTAACATAAGACTTGATGAATCTTCCCAACCCTTCAGCCATAATGATAAAAAGGTAAGGAGAGAGAGGATCCCCTAATGAAGGCCCCTAGAAGCATCAAACAACTTCAACGATTCACTATTAATAAGAACAAAAAGGGAGGAAGAAGTAACATAGCTCACAACCCACTCAATCCACTCCCTGTCCAAACCAAAAGGCTAAAGAACCTTTTGTAAAAAATCCCATCTAACCCTATCATAAGCCTTTGCCATGTCAAGTTTAATGAACATGGCTTTCTCCTTTGAAATTCCATAGAATGAATGGCATTAGAGGTAATTACGACCTTATCAAGAATTTGTATGCTAACAACAAAACGCCCTTGCTCAACATAGATCAAAGATTTGAGCAAAGGCTTAAGTCTTTCAACAATCAATTTAGTGATAATTTTGTAAACCAAATTGTAGAGAGAAATAGGTTTGAATTATTCTAGGAAATTATCTCCCTCCCTCTTAGGAATAAGAGCCAAGAAAGTAGAGTTCATAGCCTGAAGCATCTGATTATTATGATGCAGTTCCTAAACCACCACAAGAAGATCTGATTTGAATATTTCCCAAAACTCCTGGAAGAATTCAATAGGAAAACCATCTAGGCTAGGAGCCTTACCTTTTTTTCATTTGAAACACAACCTCTTCTAGCTCAGGCAACATGATAGGGTGCATGAGAGCCACATTCACCTCATTAGAAGCTAAATAAGGAATACAATCTAGCATAGCATTCACTTCACTACCAACAGGGATGAAAATCTCAGTGAACAGGGCAGAGAAGAACCAAGTAGCCTCCCTAAAAATCTCAGCCATAGAAGACAAATACAGGCCCTCTGATGACACCAGAGAGGTAATAAGATTTTCCATCCTTCTAGCTTTAATAGTTAATGACTCTTCCCTAACTAGATTCATAGTGAGACCATGGTCCCGGATCTGGTGGGTGATAGCAACTAAATCGACTTGAGTAGACATCTTGTTGTAGTGAATATTACCAAAACATCGTTTGTTCCACTTCTTGAGCTTGTACTTCACATACAATAATCTTTTGACAAAGGAATACATACCCCAACCATGAGCAGGCTTCCCCTGTCGCCACTATGTAGCCATAAAGTCATGAAGAGAAGAATCTTGCAACCACATAAGTTTAAACTTGAAAGACGGGCTCTTGGGGACTTTGGAAGTAGTAATAAAGAGCTTAATCGACCAATGATCTGACCCTTTCTAGTCCAAAATCTCTAAGTAGGTAGACCACCTATCCCCCACCCAAAACCAAGAAACCAAGAAATGATATAGCCTCTTTGAGATAGCATGCTTCCCACATCTCTTGTTATTCCAAGTGGAAATACCATTTCTTGGCTTTACATCCACTAAATTTAGAAGATCAAAATTATCCTTGAGAAGGAAAGCAGATTGGTCAAGCCTAGAAACCCCATCACGTTTCTCCTCAAGACAAGAGACAACATTAAAGTCTACTGCCACAATCCATGGGAACAAGGGAGCCAAAGTTATGATATAGCTAACATGAGCCCACAACCGAGCTTTACTAGAAAGATCAATAGGAGTGTAAATATTAGTGAAAAGGTAGGTTTCACCTATCTCCATACTAGAAGCAACCACAAACATAGTCGAGTGACTCGAACACCACCAAAGAGGAGTAATCTTGGATTCCAAAAACAAGCCATCCTTCCAGAATTGCTATGAGCCCCAACACACTGACACATGCCACATGACCAAATGTTACGAGCTCTACTCAACATACCATCCACAAATAACTTGGTTTCCTGAAGGAGAACCATATCAAGACCATGAGTACCAATAATCTCTCGAATAGCCTTTTGTCTAGGGATGTTATTCATACCCCACATTCCATGAAATAACAATCATTTATGAGATTGGGAGAAGTGGGAGTCAACTGTTTTCACTAACCTTGAATCCACCAAATTCTCACCAAACAACTTAACCTTCTCCAAATCCTTCTTGCGACCCACCTTGGAAGGTTTCTCTAGAGGCCCCTTCTTTAGGGGCTTCTATTGTAGACCCAAAGCATGCACAACCTCATTACTCTTCCCAACACTCAACGCATCATTAGACTAAGAATAAATTGGATCCTACACGTCACCAACCTCATTCAATTCCACTTGTCCTCTATGATCTAGACCAACCCATATCTGAGAGGTTGCATTTGTGACCATCAAATCACCTTGTGTTTCCCCCAATGGAAAGTTCTAAAAAATTAGCTCTTTTGTCACCAGACAAATCCACCCCCAAGAACTTCCCACCAGAAGGAAGCTCAACAGGACACCCTTCCTCCTGGACAAGGTCCTCTAGAACATTAAACCAATTGAAGACCTCGTCATTTTTCCTATCCTTCAAGGTTCTCTTCAATCCTCTCTCTATTACGAGTCTTGACTGGGATGAATCTCTCCTTATTTTCCATCCCCTCCCCCATAGGGGCCTTCCCTTTATCATTCTTAGGAGTCAGATTGGGGTTAGAGTTAGAATAAGTTGCACCAACCACTTGATTAAACCAAGGACATTTCCTTCACAAATGCCCATACTCATGACATAAATGAGATCTAAAAGGAAGAGTTTCATAATCTAGTTGTTGAACCCAAGAAATAGAACCAAGAGATATCTCTACAACATTTGGCAAAGGGTTATTCAAATAAATTTCCACATAGATACGGGCATAAGTAAGTACCTTTTGGTCCAAATTTTATTGAGTTGGACTAACTAGCTTGCCAAGAAGAAGAGCAATCATCTAAATAATATCACTCCTCCAACATTCCAATGGAAGTCGTGGGAGCCTTACCTAGACGGGAACCCTTGAGGGAAGTTCCTAAGATGCATTGAAACCCACATGCCAAAGTTTCATGAAAAGCCTAACCTGATTGAAGAAATAAGGCTCACCTTCAAGAGCCCTATTCATATCCACCACGCATGAAAATACAACTATAAAATGATTATTCGCAGCCACCTTAATCTCTATATCTCCTTTGGGATTCCAAATCTTCCTGGCCTAGGATTCCAAAGTTGGAAAAGCAAGACAAATCCCCATGAACTTATAGATCAACTCGTGATTGCTCTAGTACACAATGTCCTCCACCACAAATTCAAGTTGTATTATCAAGACTAGATGTTCAAGGCTTCTCTCCAAACATCCATTCACTTTCTCGATTCTAGAGACCCCTTTCTCCAACAACAAACCTTCACCAAATGAGAATTTGTTTGAATCCTGCATGGGATTTGCATGCAAATAATGGGATGGATCAACAAAATACATCCTTCAAGAAAAAACCCCTCAATCCAAAACAAAACCTTGTAGAGGGCAACACCCCATAGGCAAAGACAAAACTCTAAAAACTCCCTTGAAGCAAAAGAGAAACCAAAAAAGGTCAAAGAGAAAAATCAGAGTAGGAAACCCCAACACAAAACAAAAAAAAACCCTTCATAGCCAACATTGACTCCTCCACCCAATAAAATACCATCCAATGACCCCTACTCCTCTATGCAACAACCAAAAGCAACAATAACAAAGGAAAAATGAGCAGGAGTGTAGCCAGGGCAGAACCCTAGCCCACGCTGCTCATCACGTCACACAACCTCCCATCCATCCTCTTCCACCTTCCAAAATTACATACCGATTGTAATAGTCATTTTGTAATCCTATATAAACTTCTATTTTAATATCAATATATGTAACTCATCTATCCTTACCTAGCAATAAAAACAAAAGAAAATGTATTTATTGATGAAGATATAGAAGCATCCAATTTTTCCATTTTAAAGTACATTTCTAAGATATAGAAGTATCATCCACCCATTTTCCATATAACTTATGCACCTAAAATATCTGGATATAAATAAAATAACTCTTAAATTAAATAATAATTAAGGATTTGTATCTACTAGGATTATATACTAGTATAGATATCTTAAATACATTTATGGAGATATCAATTTGGACCTTTTTTTTACTTAAAGTTGTTTTATTTATTACATATATAGAGATAAATTCCATGTGTTGTTTACATTGAAAGTATTATGTTTATTATTAAATATTAATATTTTGACGTGTAAATGGTTGTCAAATTCAAGGTTAAAGGTAAGAATTTTTGTTGACACACTCATGTCATTTCACTCGACCTCTTGTTGTCATTATAGAATGACTCCCGCCATTAACTAACACACTCATGTCATTTCACTCGACCCCTTGTTGTCATTATAGAATGACTCCCGACATTAACTAATGCACTCATGTCATTACACTCCATCTCTTGCAACCATTGTAGAATGTCTCTCAACATTAATAAAAATTATTTTAAAGTATATTTTAAGATATAAAGTATTATTAATTTTATCAAAGTTTTTCATATAATGTATCTATTTTTTACACACACATATAGATAAGAGGGGTTTGTATATATAATAGAAATGTGTATAATAACATAAATTTGTTTTAATTAGTTAGGAGTTATTTTATATTACATTTTAATTTATAAAACATCTCTTAATCTTACCCACCATTTTTTTATTATAAATTTTATATTATTAATTATAATATATTATATTAATTTGATGGGGCATCACATCACAATCCTAAGATCTCAAAAATAGGATGTATCATCATAAATGAAATGGAAATTCTCATTTGGGCATCTTCGATACAACTCCCCCAAAGCTCTAACAATTAAGTGAAGTTTAAAGCGTTACATGAAGGCTTAAAGCTATGCATCTCTGTTACACCCCGTTGTAGTACTAATTTACTTTTACCTAGTTGGGTGAAAATGTTTTATTTGAGTGTATTTATGTTTTATGTGATTTGGAAATATAAAGAATAAATGTTGATTTAATTTAATATTATGAAATGATTTTGAATGTGAAATATTTGATACAAATTAATGTATTGTTTTCAATTGACTACTATTGCAAAGCGTGAAGTTGGATGCAGGAATAAAATCAAGCCTCTTGAAGAGAGGGAAAGTATCACGCAGGGAGAAGAATTTGGTCTGGTAACTTCTAATAAAGACATAAACTGAGCTTTCACACACACACACACACACATCTAGTTTGGTCAAGTTGGGATAATAGCTTGGGAAATAGTAAGTTACTTTTAGTCTTGTTTGTGGTTTGTTTGTTACATCTCTGTCTAGGAGTTAATTTTTGAGTCTCTTTGCAATGTGAATTTTTCCTTGTGTTTCTATTTAATCGATGAGATATATACATAAAATGTATATATATGTATGTGTCAATGATAAACTCATACACATGAGTATGAGTAAATGCATGCATAAGTATACGTAGATAGACATATCTACACATGCTCATGGATGGATGATCCAGGTGGATTTTCCACATGAAAATTCAAGTGTTCCCAAGGCTTCAGAAACTAACGCTAGATTGAAGTGCTCGCTAAAACGATTCCAACGTCACTTGAATCACGAAAATTAGAGTCCATATGCGCAAATGGCGCTTGGTCAAAGTTTGCAAAAAGGATGGGTTGACTAGGTCACACAAATGTTGACGTGGCAGGTGCAGGTGACGTGGACCTGTTAGATGTTGACATGTGGCATAGCATGGGCCAATTAGATGTTGACACGTGGCACTACATGACACTACGTGGACCTATGTTATGCTGACACGTGGCAAGTTGAAGGTGAATAATAAGATGCCAAGTGGTCCAATGGTTGGATGCCACGTGGAACCTCGACAACTTCTCGTCTAGGCGGTTGTTGCTATCTCCTATCAAAAGGAGGTTGGGGTGGTTCGAACCCCCAACCTCCTACACACTAATTTTGTCCTTTATCACTAAGCCAAGCGAGATTCTCAAAGATATAAGGGGGAAATAATTTATTTAAAGAAGTATTAAATGCAAATTCCCTTAAAAAGGGGTTGGGAGGTTTGAACCCCCAACCACCCAACTCCCATGCAAGCGCCCTACCAATGCACCAAGCGCATTACTTGGCCAAGAATGCAGGGTGATGAATATTTATCACCTGTTCAATGTTGAAAGGTGGAGCATGATTTAAGGGGCTCGGGTTTAGCCCGAGCCCCCTCACTAAATCCTAACTAATATTTAAATTTTAATCCCTTTTAAAAAAAAAACCTAACACCATAAATATAAGATTTGAAGATTTTATTAAGTTTTTAAAGGGGTTTTGAAGGGATTGAGCAATGTAAGCCCTTTATTAGAAGATTTTTAAAGATTAAGGGGATTATTATTGTAATAGTTGAGATATATTTGTAAGCCCAAAAATTAATAAGGGGCTATCATTTAAAAGAAAGGGATTATTTTGAAGATTTTATGTAAAAATGGGGGATATGAGAGATATTATAAAATCATTTGGTTAGACACCAAATTGAGTAAATTTCTTGTATAAAAAGGGGGGTAGCTTAGGAGTTTGAGTAAGTGGTGACCTAGAGAGAAATTCCTTGGTGAAATTTTACTCGACTTTCGTGCTTTCTAGGAGTTTGTTTCTTGCACTTTGGAGGAGCTTTTCCAAATTTCTTGTAAACCAAGGAGAAACCATGCTAGAGTTTTGTACTGATTTTCTGGAGAATTAATCGGATCGGTCCACTCATTGGAGAGGGACCCTGAGACGTAGTCATTTTTACGATGAACTTCGTTATCAACTCTGTTTGCATTTTCTCTTCTCTCTTATTCTAATTTTCATCACTTTTTTATTTACGTTTATATAAATAATGTTTATGTGTTAATTTCGTTTAAATAATTTGGATTTAAAATTATAAACGTTGTGCATTCAAATGCAATTGTCATAGATCCATAAAACAGATCAATGGATTACCCATATGCATGGGAATATTGATCGAACAAGGTGACATATATATATGTGTTTAAATATCAAGGCGAGGTATATATATAGTATATGAGTATATACATATATATTAACATACATGTATGTAATGATGAAAAGGATATGTTCGTATATATATATGTATGTATACATACACATGCATCAATATGTGAATTATGACAATATATGAATGCATATTCGTATATCAAATAATGTATTTTATAACCTTATGAGTTGTTATATATATACATATATACATATATACATATATTGTATAACATTATGTAATTTTTCTCTCCTTCTTTGGAGTAAGTTTCTTGATCTCTAGAATTTGGACTAGGTTTTCCCAGGCTCCCTTAGTAGCTTTTCTGACCAGTACAAATGTCTCTCTTCATCCCCCATCCTTCGAAGGTTTTGAGATCTTATGGCCCCACATATTTCTTGTGGTATTTGGAAAGAAAGAAACAATCGAATTTTCCGGGATGCTAAACTCAAGGTGGAAAGTGTTTTTATCAAAATCTGAAGGGCTATTTTGGAGAACTTTTTTCTTCATGGCTTTGACTCTTCTCGATGTGCTACGTCCTCTTGCTTGGATGGTTATGACTTAGTGGTAACTGCTAAGTGGAATATTTCTTATGTGTCATCTGAGGTTGTTAAGTCGAGCATCAATGCTAGACTAAGTACTAAGTGGAAGCCCCTCCTCCAGGGTGGGTTAAGATTAATTTTGATGGGGCAGCCAAGGGGAATCCTAGGCTTGTAGGTTGTGGGGGGTGTTGAGGGATGATTTTGGTAGGTTATTGGGCATGGTTGCACTCCCTTTGGGAAATCACTCCAATCACTGTGCGAAATCCGAGGTTGTGTTCATCACTATCAAATTTGCGTTGGATAAGGGGTACTCCAAACTTTAGGTTGAGGGTGATTCATTGAACATTGTTAACTACCTATGTGGAATTCATAAGCAAAGCTAGAATATTGATCATCTAATCGAGGATGCTATAATGATGCTTAGATCCTTTGAGGAAGCTCATGTCACTCATATCTATCGTGAAGGAAATTCATTGGCAGACTTCTTTGCTAATGAGGTTTTCATAATTAATGATTTCAAGGCATGGGAGGAGTACTCCCTCTTTCCCGAGGATGCTAAGTATTTATTGCGAAATGATGGATATGGTTGAGCTCGATCTCTAGAGTGTTATTTATATTATTACCTGCATTCTTGTTGCACGCTTTGTGGGTGTTGTTTTGTTGGTTTGTTTTCTTAAGTCTGTCTCATTCTCGAGTAATCTATTCACAATGTCTGTGATAATGGGGGGTGACTATAGCAGAATTGATCCATACTCTTGTGAAAAATGGAGAAAGAATCATAAATTATGGAGGATTTTGGAGCATGGTAATTTCATGCCTTTCCTGGAAAGGTTGCATGACCATGATCCTAACACCTCGATGGACTTTGTTAGCTATTGGCATGATAGAAGGCTACAAGTTAGGGGTATGGAGTTTGTGATAAATGAGGATTTCACCTCCATCACCGATTTTTTCGTTAGTGAGTCATAAGTTTTTCAAGGAGCAGAGGAGCAATGATGATGCCATGGAACAGTTTTTCAAAGATGATGAATGAAAGAAGTTGATTAAGCTACCTTCATGGGGCTACGATAGGACTTCTTTGAAGAAAATTTAGGATGATATCGTGGAGGTAATTATGAGGTATGTGACCCTAGATGGTCAGTATATTGCAATCTTAGGTCACCATTTCACTTTGTTGAATCATTTCAGGCATGGGTTATTTATCTCGTTTCCTTTCTTTCTTTTATCTTCATTGGAAATATTGGTGTATGCTCATTTGAAAAATAGGAGGGCTCCTGTACTACATGGGGGACTTATATTGCTCATAATGGAGCATGTCAGAGCCTATATCCCTACCAAGTCATTGAAGGGTAAGGAGAAGGCTATTAGTGATGATTCCCTCTCGTCTAGGTTGGATACTATTACTGGTGAGGAGGACTGAAAGGAAGAAGATGAGGGGGGGTCTTTGTCCCTTGCGCTGACCCCCTCCAAGAAGACAAAGAAGGGAAATATCAAGAGGAAATGTGTGGCTAAAAGGATTGTTTTACAGGAGTCGGATTCCCCTTCGGATGGTAATGATATTGAGGTAGGTTTTGGTGATTCCCATTCTAAGGGAATTAATGTGGTTAATGGACAAGTTTCAGTGGTGGATGGTCGAAAGGAGGAGGTTGTGTCAGATATTGTTAAGGACAAGGATCCCAAGGAAATGCCATGAAGGGCATCTAAGTGGACTGCAAAGATGAAAAATCAGGTTGTGAAGGGGGAATTGAAGGGTATTGAGAACTAGGGTAAAAAGAAGGGTGTTGCGGATACTACTGTTGAAATCAATGAATCCCCTATGCAATATTCTCCCAATGTGGAACACTCTGTTGGGAAATATTTGCATGAGGATGAGGGAACGAGGTTTGAAAAACCATAGTCATTAAAGTTGAATCCCCTCTTTGAAGATTTCATTTACTTGAATGATGATAGTACCTTAATGTTCGAGCTTCTGGATATGGCTCACTTAGGAGCCACCTACACGTACAAACTATCCAAGTGGGTTTTGCAAGAATTCAATAGGGTGAATATCAAAATAAGGAGTCTAAAAGAAAATATGTAGAATGTGTTGAACGGTTCTTCCTCGAATATCTTAATTGAAAGACTCGTGGACTTAGAATGTGCCTTTGTGGATTTTAAAACCTCATGTGGGAAGCACCTCACTGAAATGGAGGCCAAGGTTAATGAAACTAATGCATACATTAAGAAGCTACTTCATGTTAGCCATAGTTCTGTTAAGAAAAGTGTTGAATCTTTGTAGATCCTCATTCGCAAGATAAGTGAATTAAGGGAAGATCAACTTTATTTTGTTGAGTTGATAGAGAAGGACCATTCCTCAAAAGAGAAAGGGAAGAAGGTTGGGAAGGATGAGGCAAAAGGCCCAGGTACAAGAACTAGGGGCAACTTGAGGAAGACCTTTGAGGAGGATAAGAAAGAACAAATGGACATGGTCTAGCTACATCGAAACCAAGAAATTAAGGTGGCTAACACCTTAAAAAATATGAAGTAGTGTCCTTTTCTGTGTTGGTCTCTGTTACTATTTTTTTGTTGTTGGTTTTCTATGTTTTGGTTGTTGGTTTGTTGCTGGCTACTGTTGATGTCTCAGTGTTTTTAGTTATGAGTAGGTTTTTTCCTTTGTGTTGTAAAGGGTTTTGGGTCCCTTCAAAACCTATTTTTCCCCTATAATCAAAATATTATCTATATATATATATAATATAAATGATATTGATTTCATAGTACTGAAGTATTAAAGCGCATAGCATTATAAACATAGCAAATGATAAGTAATGTGCGCAACCAACAATTTAAGGGAATCACACATAAAGTAAAGGCAACACATAAATCATGAATAATGGTTAAAGCACTTTAAAATGCTGAGTTAAATGAATTAAAACAATACCATATAAAAGTGCATTATTTCATATGCCATCCAACGTGTGAGTAAACAACCATAGACTAAGTCAATGTAAAGGCTTAAATGAATAACACACAGGAAAAAATTGACTCAATCATTGCAAACATGAGCCAAGAAAATGGGAACATGGTATCATTATGGCACCAACTTGTTAGAAGCATGAATTGACTAGAAGTATATTTTGTAATATGAATTTCAGAATGTAAAGCATTATGAAATATGGGAAATAGTCAAGTGTGCAACTATCTATGTAAGTCGACCTGTAGAAGACAATTACCTTGTATTTATGATTATCTTACTTGCTGTTCATTTAAAAAGTGCAACTCATTCACCATAGTTGTGTATGTGTTTATTGCACAACGTTTATAGTTGCCACCTTTTCTTAACCTTGTTGAGTCAAACTATTTGAGCTGAGAAGTGTCATTCATGATACCTTGTTTCTAGCCTCTAGTTGTTGATCCTTGTGTATAAATAGAGGAGCTATCTACATCTATAAGGATGCATATTTGCAATTTTGCTGTGATTTTTCTGAGCTAATATTTTCTGTTCTTTTGAGTTAAGTGAGATTTTGAGAGTTGTGAGAGTAATTTGAGAGTGAAATTTAGTGAAGAGGAAGGAGGTTTATTTGGGGAATTGCATACTAATTTAAGGGAAAGTTGAGATAGGAACCAATTCGATCAATTGAAGCATTACATAAATATGCATGTTGATTTATACCCTCTTATACTTTTTGTGTTTGAAAGGATTGTGTGACTATGGTTGTCTTGTTTGGAAAATTGGATTAATTGATTATTAGGGAAAAGTTATTTTAGTCTTATGTAAAAGTGAAAGATTGCTTGTTGTACCTAGTGTAAAGATCTATTTCATTTGAAGTCTTTGTACATATTCCATATTAAGGAATAGGCAGTTATAGTGGGGATAAATATTATATTGTGGGTATAGTTTATACAACTAATGGTTAACCTGGTTAAGACTTTGAGTCATTTTGATTACTTAGTAGAAGTATCTTAATTAACATAGAGGTTATAAGTTATTCTTGGGGTTAAGGTTACTCCATGGTGTAAGGGAATAGCCTATGCATAGGTGTGAATGGTCAATACAAATCTCATGGGAAGGTGGGTGAAGTTTTATGACATTCACTCTAAATCTTGGGTGATGAATACTTTGGCCAAAGTAGTGTAAGTTGCCACTATTTACACTATCATTCAATGTGATCTAGGTTTACATACTAGGTAGGGGAATGTCATATGTGTAGGTTGTAGCCACTATGTGACAAATCTAGATATGTAGGACACAACACCATGCTCGGGAAAGGTCAATTTTATTATGAGGATACCAAGCCAAACTCTTCGTCGAAGGGTAGGGCCATCTATCAGATTGATAGATGTGTGGGGGACCGCAGTTAGTCCAAGGTTGGCGGAAATGCACTTAAGTGATGCTTCTCCTCATCAGTAGGCGAACAAGATTTGGAATGGGGATATCCAATACCATTCGTACATCTATTGCTAGTAAACTCTATGGAATCTTGTATGTTTATTATGTATCCATTACTATGGAATGATTGTAAAAGATAAATGTTATCATGTTAACATGCACTATGTGATTCATTACTTTGGAAAGTTGTAATACTTTGATATAACGCAATGGAAAAGTTTGGAAAAATATTTATTTCAAATGTGCATGCTATCTTTATAGTTTTGGAAAGAAAATTTGTATTGCTCATATTGATTAGATGCTTAAACTATTTACTTGAGGTTAAACTTGGGAAAATTACTGCATAGAACAATGGGCATGCTACAATCTCAAAGAAAAATAGTATGTTGATATTGAACATTGTTGGAGTAATCAGGATAATCACTTGAGAAGTAATTAATTATTAAGTCCCTTATTACTTTATTCACTAAAGCTAAACATAAGAGTGCTTTTATATTAATTAGATTGGGCTAAATATAGGTTTAGTTTTGTCATTTCATGAGATTAAGACACTTGTCACAATCTAATGCAATCCTCATCTAGGGCTTGCTTTTTTATGCTTTTATAAGCATTCATCATTCATTGTAATCTATTATTCACATTTATTCGTTTACTACAAAAGGCATATCAGATGCTTTTGTGGATCAATATTTTCTCTCTTGGTTGCATAGAAAATTAGTTGCTTTGATCTCTTAGATGTGATAGGCGTTTTGGTTGCAAGGATTTCTAGGAACTGTGGGGTTCACTATCAACTCCAGCATGGTATTAAAGCATCAAATTTGTGACTTTATCTTCAAATTTTGAGAGATCTGGCCTTAAGGGAAAAATTGACTCATCTTAAGACGAAATAGGCATCATTGTTGAGTACAAAATGGTTGAAAACCCTAAGATTTCCTATTGTTTCATTGATTTTGGTGAAGTTGAAAAAAAGGAAAAAAAAAAAGGTAGCTAAAGGTCAATGCAGAAAAATCCATATAGTCGTACAACCCTACATGCGACCCCTAGCTTCTATTAATCTGTGTGCATATTTACTGGGGTTTTAAAAAGTCATTCTAGTTTTTCTTTATATTTTCCAAAAAACCAAAAAAATGAGGGTTTTTTATCAAAAAATCCCAATATAAAAAAATAAATTAAAAGTGGGGGAGATCACCTTGTGTAGGTCATACTAGCTTGGCAACAATCAAATCAAAAGGGAAACACAAGCCCATATGCATGCAAAGACCAACCTTGTTCATTGGTGACCATTGTGATTCACCAGTGATGCATCATAGCCATTCGGTGGCTCTAAACCTAGCAACACAGCGACACCCAAAACATCTCTATGGCCTTTAAAATTTTCTTGGTGCCAATTAGAATCTTCTCGGTGGTATTCAACCTCCTGATTGACCAACCATAAAGACATCAGGCGAAGTACCGACTAGGGGAATATTCCCCTTAAAAATAATATTTTGGCTTTCATTGCAACAAAAGAATATTCCAAGCATTTTAGTCTTTCTGACAATCGACAAAAAATTTTAAGCGACAAAGCATTTTATTCTGCCAAAGAGCATATTCCAAGAATATTTGTCACTAATGTCATGTTGGTGTTAGCATGACGTCAATAGTACGGATGACGTGCAACCCCTCCGTGCCCCCCTCTTAGCCCTTTTTTGCCCTAAAAGAGTGATTTTTTTTCTTTTTGGCATAACTCGGGCATACGATGTCAAAATTGGGAAAACAAGATATCATTGGAAAGCTGGTTCTGAGAACTTTCCAGTGGAGCATGTTTCATCATCATGTTTTTTCGTTGGTTCCTGTTATTCTCAGTCAAAGTCAGATCTTCATTTTGTGCTTATGAGCGCATATTTTTTTTTCATGATTCTAGTGGTATTGGAAAGGTATTTTAGATCTCTTCATATCCATTCATGCAATTTTCTAGAATCTGCCCTGATTACTTTTTATTTAGTATTTTGTGATTTCACATTATGCTTAATTACTTGGACATTTTGGCACATGGAAAGGATCTGTTTGCATTGGATGACATCATTTGATTTGATTTATATGTACTAAGGTTATTAGTTTCTTATTTTATCATTTGAGTGAAGTCTCATGGGTTTTTCTATTCATCCTTCTATGATCAACTTGGAAAAGGATAACTATGAGTCTCAGTAATGTGAATGGTGATGTTAGACCTACATAAAAACAATCAAACAACACATCATTAGTCTATTATGCAAGTTAAATCAACATTCCCCATAGAATTCATTTGAAATGCACAAAACAAGAAATGGAATGAAGAACACAAACAAAAGTTATCAAATCTTATTTAATGCAACAAACTCTCAATCCCACGGGGGAATCGGTGCCATTTTGATGTGGAAAATGGCCCTTTCCCAATCCCTTGTAAGCTTGAATGATGATTTGATGAAGATTTGATGCTCCTTGGTTGAATTCTTGCATAACCTAGCTATGAAAATGAGAAAATGGATGAATAATGGATGAGCAAATTAAAAATATCAAGATAATGTCTTTGCCTGAAGTTGTGTATCAAAATGCCTAAGATTGTGGATCCAAATGAGCATGGTGATCTTTCACAGATTGTGGATGATCCAATATAATAGAGGAGGCCTCTATTTATAGCAAAGAAGGATGGAGGATTGAAGAATAGGATGAATGTGGGATTAAAGATGGACCAATGGCATTGTGCCACTTGTCAAGATGTTAATGGAAGGAGGTTGAGCACATTTTGATCAATGTGCATGCATTTGAAATTTGAATTTGAAGAAGTGACAAGTTGGAGGGAGAATAAAATGGAGTAAATGCCACTTGGATCAAGGCAAAGGACATGTAAGAGGCTTTTTAATGCTGTGTTGGAGAGGACAAGTCCTTTTGGAGGGACTTTTTGAATTTGAAGAATATTCCATCATTTGATGCCTTTTTGAATGAAAAAGGGGATTTAATAAATCAAATAAATTGATTTATTGTGCAAGTTGCAAAATCTAGAGGATTTGATGGATTAAGATTAGGATTAATCAAGATTTGATTAATTTAGATAGAATTTAGTTGATTTGACATTTTGATATAGATTTTTGGATTAATTTAAATCAAAATGAGAGGAATAATGATTTTAGACTTAATTAAATAAAGTTTGATTTATTTAATTAAAGAGGATGATGTTAGATTAAATCAAATAAAGATTAATTTATTTAATTTAAGGGAGGTGACTTTAGAGCTTAATTAAATAAATTGAATTATTTAATTAAAAGAGGGACTACAAAATTAATTAAACAAAGTGATTTATTTAATTAATAGGAGATGATGACTTAATCAGATAAATTTGATTTATTTAATTAAGAGATGAAATGTGATGAATTTAATTAAATAGAGATTATTTAATTAAATGATTAGTAAGGAGATGATTTAGGATGAACTGGTGTTAGTAAAATCAAGATCAAGTGTATAGGATCAATTGGTATATTTTCTGTGTCTATAGGTAAAATGGCATCTTGACACATATTAGGTGGCTTGATATTTTTCCTTATGTATATGGGCTCATACCTACACCAAACACACCAAGGAGTTTATCAACATGGGGTATTATTAGTGATCATATTGTAGAGTTATCTGTTCTAGTGTTGATCTTGACACTATGTGTGTTGTATTGAACATTGACTATCCCCACACACTTTGGACTCATCTTTTGAAGATCGATGGAGACCATCATATCTCTCCATACCCAAAGGATCCTATGGTAGATTATCTCATCCCTCTTGCAGATGTAGATTCCATACCCTTTGATGATGATACCTTAGAGGAGCTTGAGTATATCACAGGTCTTGCATGTTTCGATGGTTCAAAGACTTGTCTTCATGTTCCCACTCTTTCCATTGAGACTACATCATCATCTTTTGTTGTTCCTAATTAGTTTTACATTGCCACATCTTTGGTCCCTATTGATTCAATACAACAAAACATACATCTTCTAGACATAGCTACTTGGGATTCACATCTTGCAGACATAAATCATCCTTATTTGTGGAGTCCTATATTATAGACCTAAAGGATTATTTCAAGGGCATTCATCTCCTCTTTGTTGAAAGCCACATCATCGATATTGGCACACCATCTTCATCACCTTTGTAGCTTGTTCTATATCAATCTTCACATGACCTTTGATTGACATCATCGCTTTCTGATATGTGGACAAGTGAGCACTTTTCAGAGGCACACATCATTTGGATTTGGATTCTTGATTCACCCATCCTTTTGGATTGGCTTCTCCAATCACCAATGGATATGTTTCTTCCTAAGAGGAGAAATGTTGTTTGTAGGCAGTGGATCATATTATGTCTTCAGATGTTCATCATTGGCACAAGATCTACTTCTTTATGGGGGAGATTCATATCCTAATTTTCTCTCTTCTATCAGGGGGACATCTATTGTACTTGTGTGATTGGAGCAGTCCTTAGGGGTCACATTGAATCCTCCTATCATTCTCTCACTAGTGCATTTTTTCATTTTCTCTCTTTTGTAGAGGAGTTTTTTTCTCATGTGGTTTTCTCCTTTTTCTGGTTATGAGAGGTTTCATTTATTTGTACATGGGTGCCTCATTGAGACTTGTATCTAGGACCCATCCATGCATCCATCATTGCATTCTTCATTAGAGTTTTATATCTTCTCCCTAAGTTGATCTTAAGGAGGGGTGTTGGAGTAATCAGTATAATCACTTGATAATTAATTAATTATTTTAAAGTCCTTTATTACTTTATTCACTTAAGCTAAACTTAGGAGCATTTTTTAGTAATTAGATTGGCCTAAATATAAGTGTGGTTATTAAGACATTTGTCACAATCTAATGCAATCCTCATCTAGGGTTTGCTTTTTTATGCTTTTATAAGCATTCATCATTCATTGTAATCTATTATTCAAATTTATTCATTCAATATAGAAGGCATATCAAATGATTTTGTGGATCATCTTTTCTCTCTTGGTTGCATAGTAAATCAGTTTCTTTGATCTCTTAGATGTGATAGGCATTTTGGTTGTAAGGATTTTTGGGAATTGTGGGATTTACTATCAACTCCAACAAACGTGACTTTGTGATTTGTATCAACATCATCAAGTAAAAAAAGTGATAAACTAGAAATTGTAGAAAATTTTGGATAAGATATGCACTTTGCTAAGATTACATACATACTTCCCTATAAGGCACCTGTCTCAAGAATACAACTAGTAGCTAATTTTCTAGCTGATCAAGGATGTGACCAAATTTCCTTTGTCAAAATCTCAAACCAGATTGGTGATTAGGACATATTAGACAAGATCATCAATATTGATCATGTTTTGGTCGTGTCATTGTGAACCTCGAGATTTTGGAAATTTCTAGAATGGTCTTGTCAAAGTGATAATTGGGTTCCCCACTAATCTATGTTTATATTTAGAGGGAAGGATGGCTCTAGCATTCATATATAGCTAACAAAGTGATCATTGACGCCATGCAATACAATTGCTCCTAAGAAGAGGTATCTGCCCAAATAAAATGATTATTCATGATCAATAATACAAAGAAATGAGTGTCAATAATGGAGGCGATTGGGATGTGGATGCTTTCAAGTGGATATATCCATGACTTCTACATCGTTGGAAAATTTCTCACTACATGTGTAGACTTCACGGGCCATGAGATGTATGTGAAGCTTTTGGCTCGTGCTTGGCTAAGGTAGGATATGGTAAGGATGGCCTATGAAACTGTCTTGAGCTATGATTTAAAGCATTTAAACAAATACATCAAGAGTGGAATCAACTAGAATGACCTATAGAACAATGCAAACTTGAGGCGATGTCTTAATTTGTTTTCAATGGGATTGATCTTTGGGAAGTTTGAGCAATTTTGGATGCTAGTGATGAAGAATTTGGGTCTACTCAACCCTCAATAAACAAAGTGTTTGGATGAATTGAAGAAGGGTATCTACCACATCCTACATCCCTTACAACATATAAACCCTTCTTTAAGGGATATTTTAAAACTTTAAATATATGGGAATTGCCCGCTTGGCAACACTTGCCTATCAAAATATGTATATTTATTTAAGAGTTATTTTATTTTATAATTATCTAAGAATTATTCTATTATATTTAATAATGAAGACATGAAAATAAATAAGGATAAGAACGTAAAAATTTTAAACAATATGGAACCTTTTACCTTGTTTACTCTTTTCTCCCAAGATTAAGATAAAATATAGTGCACTAAATGCTCCACTTGATGTGCTCTTTGTGATATGTTGATGATGGAATGTGATTTCTTATTAAACCAGTAGCATAATGTTGGTATTAGGATGGTAGATTAAGAAAATGGAATGATGATAATGTGAAATCAATTGATCAAATGGACAGTATGATGATAACATAAGAGTGGATGCCCAAATGGGATGAAAGTCCTTCAATTTATAGATTTTCCATGAAGAAAATCAAAGGGCAAGATGCAATATCAAATGGATGGATAGGATTTGAAAGAGATGAAGGCATAGATTAAAGGCATAGATGTGGTTTTCTCCTTTTTCTGGTTATGAGAGGTTTCATTTATTTGTACATGGGTACCTCATCGAGACTTGTATCTAGGACCCATCCATGCATCCATCACTGCATTCTTAATTAGAGTTTTATATCTTCTCCCTAAGTTGATCTTAAGGGGGGGTTGTTGGAGTAATCAAGATAATCACTTGATAATTAATTAATTATTAAGTCCTTTATTACTTTATTCACTTAAGCTAAACTTAGGAACATTTTTTAGTAATTAGATTGGGCTAAATATAGGTGTGGTTATTAAGACACTTGTCACAATCTAATGCAATCCTCATCTAGGGTTTACTTTTTAATGCTTTTATAAGCATTCACCATCATTGTAATATATTATTCACATTTATTCATTCAATATAGAAGGCATATCAAATGCTTTTGTGGACCAATATTTTCTCTCTTGGTTGCATAGTAAATCAGTTTCTTTGATCTCTTAGATGTGATAGGTGTTTTGGTTGCAAGGATTTTTTGGAACTATGGGGTTTACTATCAACTCCAACAAACGTGACTTTGTGATTTTTATCAACATAATCAAGTAAAAAATGGTGCTAAACTAGAAATTATAGAAATTTTTGGATAAGATATGCACTTTGCTAAGATTACTTACATGATTCTCTATAAGGCACTTGTCTCAAGAATACAACTAGTAGCTTAGAAGCTTCACCATACTGTAACCCCCATTCAAACCCCTTTTTAACAAGCTTAGAAGCTCCCAGATTAGGGTTCTACAAATTCAGGTTTTTTTCTTTTTTCATTGATTTTTCCTTTTTCGGTGATGACAGTATAGCATGATCAGTCGCCACATACCAACATTGTCAAAGTGATAATTGGGTGCCCCACTGATCGATGTTTATATTTAGAGGGAAGGATGGCTCTAGCATTCATATATAGCTAACAAAGTGATCATTGAAGGCATGCAATACAACTGCTCCTAAGAAGAGGTATCTGCCCAAATAAAATGATTATTCATGATCAACAATACAAAGAAATGAGTGTCAATAATGGAGGTGATTGGGATGTGGATGCTTTCAAGTGGATATATCCATGACTTCTACATAGTTGGAAAATTTCTCACTACATGTGTAGACTTCACGGGCCATGAGATGTATGTGAAGCTTTTGGCTCATGCTTGGCTAAGGTAGGATATGTAAGGATGGCCTATGAAACTATCTTGAGCTATGATTTAAAGAATTTAAACAAAGACATCAAGAGTGGAATCAACTAGAATGACCTATAGAACAATGCAAACTTGAGGCGATGTCTTAATTTGTTTTCAATGGGATTGATCTTTGGGAAGTTTGAGAAATTTTGGATGCTAGTGATGAAGAATTTGGGTCTACTCAACCCTCAATAAACAAAGTGTTTGGATGAATTGAAGAAGGGTATCTACCACATCCTACATCCCTTACAACATATAAACCCTTCTTTAAGGGATATTTTAAAACTTTAAATATATGAGAATTGCTCGCTTGGCAACACTTGCCTATCAAAATATTTATATTTATTTAAGAGTTATTTTATTTTATAACTATCTAAGAATTATTCTAATATATTTACTAATGAAGACATGAAAATAAATAAGGATAAGAACATAAATTTTTTAATCAATATGGAACCTTTTACCTTGTTTTCTCTTTTCTCCCAAGATTAAGATAAAATATAGTGCACCCATTGCTCCACTTGATGTGCTCTTTGTGATATGTTGATGATGGAATGTGATTTCTTATTAAACCAGTAGCATAATGTTGGTATTAGGATGGTAGATTAAGAAAATGGCATGATGATAATGTGAAATTAGGTGATCAAATGGACAGTATGATGATAACATAAGAGTGGATGCCCAAATGGGATGAAAGTCCTTCAATTTATAGATTTTCCATGAAGAAAATCAAAGGGCAAGATGCAATATCAAATGGATGGCTAGGATTTGAAAGAGATGAAGGCATAGATTAAAGGCTTAGTAAGTGTCACAAGAGGGATAGATGTGTAAGAGTTAGGTATGCTCACACATGTGTGAGCATACCATGTGTAAGGAATAGGGTGGCTTGTGAATGAAACTAGTGAGAGCTAGGGTAGTACTTTATGACATGTGTAAGAGGTAGGGTGGTTACACACGTGTGAGCTTCTCACACATGTGTTAGCAAGGAGTAGGGTAGATAGGTATGCTCACACATGTGGGAGCATTTGGGAGATAGGGACACTTTTCAATGATGTCAAGTTTAGATTTTGATCCATGTAGATGGATATAATGGTTAAAATTAAATGGAAAAGGATTAAGAATCACATGAATTTGAATATTAGAGGAAATGATAATAAAAATTAATTATCCTAAATCAATTAATTAAGCAAGTATTAATTAATTGGTTTAGTTGGAGGATTTGAGGGATAAGATTAGACTTAAATATATAAATGCAAATTTATTTAATCAAGGGTGAGGTATAAAGGTGAAGGGTTAAACTTAATTAAATGAATACTTTTTTTAATCAAGGGTGAGGGACAAAGGCAAAGGATGGATTAATTATTAATTATTAATTATTTATTTAACTAGTTAGGATAGGATAAAGTCAATTATGATCATGTATGGAAAAATTTTGGTGTCTACAACTAACATTTAGTAAATAATTATTTTATTAAAAAATATATATACTAGTTAATTGCATGAGACTCTTTGATGCCATTGAGATTTTATCTAAATAATTTTTTATTTTATGTATAAAATTAATTTTACTTTAAAAAGATAATTTTTATTTTATTTTATATTTTAATATAAAACTATTTTATTGTTAAATGATATCACATAATAATATGTCCATATATACATTACATATTTTTAAATAATATTTTTTTGATAGTTAAATAGCTGCTATATGGGGTAGCACCCTGTATTAATCAAAAAAGTTTGTACATATGCTCAGAGTTCAACCATACTTCAGACATACATATGTCCCTACCGCCTACTAATTTACATTCATCCAACATCTTCTACTAAGCCTATTGACAACCCAAAAAAAATAACATTACCAAAATGGTCCATCTGGCCACGAACTAGCTACCAACACCTAACATAGACCCAACAGCCAGACTCTTTCATTATTTGAACATTCTTGACTAAACAATGAAAACACAAAACAAAAAAAGGACCACACCAACACCCAGGAACTAGTCTTCACTGTCACTTGCCACTTGCATACTTTTGGCTTCAATTGCATTCAGAACAATAGGGCATTCTGCACTTGAAGCCCGATGTGCAGGGTGATTGGCATGTTCCTCCATGTCTCTAAAGTTGTTTTCTATCCACTCTTCACTCACACCTAGCTCCCAGTCCTCATCATCCATATCCCATACTTTCCCTTTTATCCCTTCTGCTTTCACATAGTCATGTAGCCACCCAATTAACTGATTCCTAACAATTTATGTTGCTCGCATTAGGAAGGTGATGCTCCTGTCAGTATCCCCCCAACACTTCTTGAGCTTCTCCAGTTTCAATTTTTGCACCACAAAATTTTTTGGCACCTCCAAACCGTTACCTAGCAACATGTAGTAGTTTTGTGGTAGCATGATGAGCACATTTTCATCCACATTGTCTAATGCCTCGTCAATTTCCCCCAACAACTAGTGAGCAAAAACCATTTGAAAAAGCTTCTTCCCTTCACCTTCGAAACCCCCATGTAGAGAAGCATCGCTAGAAACATGGCTACAATCTCAGTGTTAGCCCTAAACTTATGGCGTGCAAGCAAGAATTCCTGACCCAAAATCTTTTTGATCGCCCAGAGCACTAATGGATGTGAGGACACCACAATTCCCTTCAGCCGCTTATTGGTGATTTCACCATGGAAATCTTGCTACTGCTTGGTGGTATTCAGGAAGAGTAGAATTTCCATTGCACTTAGCCTCATGGGAAGTTATGAAACAACTAACTTTGTGAAACAATGCAACCACCATCCCCTATTTCAACTAATTCACCTTACCTCGTCATGATAGTCATATTGAGTAACGTACTTCCCACAACCCATCAAATGATTCATAATTTTCTCTTAAAGATCTGAGCCCCATCTCCACCATTTATCCATATGCAACCACACCAAAAATTTATTTCCAATTTCAACATTAGTCATTTCTAATGTCGTAAGCTTTGTAATCGTACTTTGAAGGCCAGTTAATGTGTGACTTCTATTTATGAGGCTTGTCCCCTCATCCATGTATGGTTCCAACCATGCACTCTGTCCATTTCTTACCTCCCATGTTACATGTTTAGATATAATGTCTCTGCATTCCAAGATGTAATTCCAAATTGTCGACCCCTTTGGAGGATCCACAATAGTTAGAATGCATGTTGGGCACTCTAAATCTAGGTATTTATTCCTTGACACCTTGACCCACCTCTACTCACCTTTCGCATACATGCCCCAAACCAATTTGGCCCCCATGGCCAAATTCATTAAAGTGAGTTGCTTCAGTCCCCCCCCCTCTAGCCTCCTTGGGAGTGCACACTTTATCCCAAGCAACTAGTGAGAACTTTTGTTGCTCCCTAGTGCCACTCCAAAAGAACTTCCAAAAAATCTAATTGAGGCTTTGTTCAATTGCCTTGGGGATTTTTAGACATGCCATTGAATATAATAGAATGGAAGAGAGAACAACCTTAACCATTTGGAGTCTTCCAGCCGAAGACAACCATTTCCCCTTCCATGACTCCAATATGTTCTTGCAGCTATTCACTAGACTTTCCCAATAGTTCCTTTTGTTGACCCCAACAAAGAGTGGCATCCCCAAAAAGTGACCAAGGAAGTTGGTCACCTGTAGTCCCAATACTCTTGCCAATTCTCTCTGAAGGCTTGGCTGTGTGTTGAGAAAAAATACCTTTGATTCCCTCCAATTTATGCTTTGCACAGATGCCCGACAGTAACCATCTAGGTAGTTCTTGATTGTTCTAGCTTCCTTTCTGTTTGCCACTCCAAAGAGAATTGTAACATCAAAAAATTGTTGGTGTGTCCAATCCATTTTTCACCGAGACCCCCCTACCACTTGCCTTCCCATCTCAAGGCATTGATGCCTCTCCCCAAGGCCTCTACCATGATTATGAAGAGAAAGGGGGAGATTGGATCCCCTTATTCCCCTAGTTGATGCAAAGAAACCATGCATTGACCCATTTATCATGACTGAGAAATTGGCCATTGAGATGCAACTCTTGATCCAGTTAATCCAGTCCTGATTGAAACCAAATTTCTTCAACACATCTAACAAAAATTGCATGTCAACTAGGTCATAAGCTTTTATTATGTCTAGTTTAAGGATCATGCATACCTCTCTTTATTTCCTAGCCAAATGAAAAGTCTCATGTGCTATTATAATACCCTCCACAATCGATCTCCCTAGGGAAAAACCACTCTGCTCTTTTGATATGACTGCATTTAGCACCTTCTTGAGTCTATTGGCAATGATTTTTGTTACTACTTTATACACCATGTTGTAGAGTGTTATTGGCCTGAAATCACCCATTGATTGTAGATCCTTTTTGTTAGGGATTAACACCAGAAAGGTATGGTTAATTGCCCCCAGCATTGTCATCTTTCTCCTAGACTCTTCAACGGCCAAATATAGATCATCGCCCACTATGTCCCAATTTTTTTGAAAAAAACCAATAGGAAAACCATATGGACCTAGGGCCTTGTCTGAGTTGAGTTGGAAAGTTGCCACCCTCACCTCCTCCTTGCTGATCTTTTGATAGAGAAGCTTATTTTTCTCCTCACTTATTATGTTGGGGATGGTGTTGAGGAGCCTCTCCCACTCCTGACTATGCACTAGGGACTCTTTGTTTATAATTGCCTCGAAGTAACTTACCACTTCCTTGTTCACTTCCTCCAGGGATTATGTTAGGCTTCCATCCTCCTTTATTTTCATTATTTTGTTCCTACTTCTATTTGCCACTGTTGTTCTATGGAAGTACTTGGTGTTCCTGTCTCCTTCTTTTAGCTATGTTTCTCTGGATTTTTTTTTCCAAAGGCATTCCTCTTGTGCCATAGAAAAAAGGACCCTTTGCTTGACATGACATTAATTGGACTTAATAAGGCCTTGATTTAGGTGTTGTGAGGCATTTTATGCATCCACACTAGGTCTTGGACCCTTGCAAATTGAACAAAATGCTTATAATGATGTCTTGTGAAGGTGTTGTGAAGTGTTGTAAGATATTTCTACACTCTTCTAGACTCTATTCATTACAATTCACCTAAAAATCACCTCTTCATCACTAAAAAAGTCCTATTTTGAAGTGTTGTAAAGTCTTGTAACAAGATTTCATGCTTTTCTAGGCACATCTTCACTATTTATCCCTTTCTTATGCTTTATTTGGCCCCTTTATGCCCTCATATGTCTTAATTAAGTGTGTTTTTGAATGTTAACCCGATAAACAACATTAAATACAACTTAATTCCTGACACCTATTTTCAGGTCCTAGGTGGAACCCATTTTCCATGGGTGGCGAATGAGTCCCCCTTGGCTCCAAATTCAAAATATTTTAAATTTCCTTTCAGGTTTTTATTCAAAAACACTTGGTGTAGGCCTGTGATGAGGTATGAACAGTTAACTAAGGAAAAAGTGTGTATAAATAAGTGTTTTTCTCCTCATTTCACATCTCCCATAATCTCCTAATCTCTCATTCATCTATTCATCCATTAACTCATCATTTATTCATCACCATTCTTCTATCTCAAGCTCAGCATTTTAGGGCTTTCACATTGCAAGTCATCAATTTAGCTTCCTAAGACATTCAAGGGAAGATTCTACATGTTTTGTTGCAGTCTTTCAAAATCTATCATCATGGAAAGGTAATCTATTCCATTATTGCATGTTTCATTACATATTTTCATCATTTTGGTTTAATTACCTGAACGGGGTTTGACCAAGGCAAACCCCCATGCCTTAACATTCAACATTTCTTTTTCTCTTCTTGTGTGTTTGCAGATTTAGGTCCTTTGGAAGCTTGGAAATCATTGTAGATAAAGTTTCAAAGTTGTGAAAGTCCTCTCTTCATTCAACAAGTCAAAGAATCAACAAAATCTCATTTTCAGACCCGTGAATCAAAGTTTCAGAAATAGACACCCGTAGGGCATCAAAGTGCAAATCGGAAGCTCCATAATCCACTTTTGAAAATCCAAAAATTCAAAAGTGGAATCATTTTCCATGGGTGGTGAATGAGTCCCATTTCTAGGTCAATTTTATGTTTTCTGCATTTTCTAACATCCTTTTGACAGAAACAGGTTCGGACTCAGTTTACCAGAATTGGGACTGATTCGCCCAGAATGGCAAATGAGTCCCTCCAGGCCTGAAAAACATCATCAAAAACATTTCAAAATCAATTTCTAGTCTTCATCAAAGTTCCAGGTGCACATTTTCAGTTTGATTCATCTCTATTGTAATTTTCCATTCATTTGTAGGTGATTTTGCATTACAAAATGTGTTTTCAAACAAGTTATTTTACCTTAGTTTCTTTTCATTAATCAATCAATCCTAGTAGTTTCTTGCATTCAAACATTGCATCTAGGAATTTTTCATCCTTTTCCATCCATATAACACTAATCTTTGAATGTAAACATAAGCATTTTTGGACCTGTCTTTCTCCTTTTAGGTGAAAAACCCTAGAAGTGCTAGAAAGAAAGTAGGTCCCAAAAATCTATGTTTCACCTCCCTTTTCAATACCTCCATCAATTCTCCTTTTAAAGCCTTCCCCACCTCAAAATCTTCACTCCCCATCCCTTTCTCAATAATATGATCATTTAGTGCTGCCAAATCTTGTTCTAACCTTTCATTTTCTTGGAATATATTCTTAAAATGAGCCTTGTTCCATTCCTTCAATTTGTTTTTGACAAAGTTCAATTTTTTTTTGATTTTGAAGAGATATGAGTGGTTTCCAATTTTAATTTCATTCCACCAGGCAACAACTAAGTCAGGTAGGTCCTCATCTCTGAGCCACACATTCTCAAATTTGAAAGGATTTCCTTTTGGTGGCTCATCGAGTAGGATGGCCAACTAGACTGGAAAATGGTCTAACCTATGTAAGGGAGGATAATTGCCTATCTAAGTTCATTTTGGACACCCCAATCACCAAACAACATAAACCTATCTAGTCTCCCAGCTATGCTGGTGAAGCCTATCCTTCTGTTCGACCAGGTGAAGATTCCATTTTTGGTTTGCAAATCTAGTAACTGATTGTTATTTATAAAGTCTTGGAAGTCTTGCTAGACCATCATTGTGCAGCCCAAACCTCCCCTTTTTTCTTCATTGTTTAATGTGGCATTAAAATATCCTGATATGATTCCCCTCCCTCCCTGAAGATTACCCAAACTATCTGATATCTGTTTCCACAAGATTCTCTTCTCTACTATGGACACTGGTCCATACACATTTATGATGAAGAAGTGTTCATTTCTCTGCAATGACCTACAACTCATCATCATCCAATTTCCATTCTCCATTACCACTTCCCTCGAGACAATTAAAGGGTTCTAGATTGCCCCAATTCCTCCTAAAGCACCCTCAACACCAACAAAGAAACGTTTCCATTGCTTCCACTAGCAAAGCCTCTTGTCACCTTCCTCCCTACTCAACTTAGTTTCTTGCAACAAGAATATACCTACCTTGGATTGATCAATTTGATGCTTGGTTAAGTGCCATTTTTTAGGGGCATTAATTCCCCTAACATTCCATGTTACGAGCTTCATTGCCCCTGGGGAAGGATTATATCCTTCCCTGACCTTAGTTTCATTTTCCCCACTGTATTTGCCACAATCTCCAACTTTTCCTTGTTAGTTTTGGGTCCCCTCTTCCCATTTCGTTTGATTTTTGGCTTCTTTAATTTTGACTGTGACTGCTCTAGCATCCTTTCTTCCATCATCTCCCCTTCTATAGCCTCCCCTAGATCTTCCTCCTTTGAATCAACTTCCATCTCACTCTCTTCACCATCTATTTGTGATGTATTTTGCTCTAGGTTTAACATTTCTTCCCCTTCTTCTATTTTCTCCATTGTTCTAGTCTCTTCCTCCACGCCCCTTTCATCCACCCTAGTTTCCTGAATTCCCCCCTTGTGTACTCACTTGTAGAGCCTAGATTGTACTAATCCCATTCACAACCATTTTCATTGTTAAGCCTCAATTTTACATTGCATTCCAACTTTCCATGATCTTTTGATTTGCAGATGGGACACAATTTTATTTGGTCTTCCCTCTCCACCTTAATTTTTTGAAACCTTACCTTCATACAAATATCAATCTTCCATGGAAACACCTGCCCCAGGGTTAACCCTAGGCAAATCCTGACATACGTGCCCAAACATCTATCCTCATTGTCTTTCTCTAATAGTAATATTTTTCCTATGCTTTCCCCAATTTCAATCAAGATTTCATCCTCCCATACTTCTGATGGTCGGTTATACAACCTAACCCACATCGATCCCTCTTGAATTGTGTGATTCTATGGATCAAAATCTGGATACCATTCTATCATATGTATCTCCACACTATTTAGATAATGTGGGCCACTGCTCATGGCTTCCTTTTTCTTCTCCATGGTAGGGAATTCCATCAGGAAGAAGTGGTTTGGTAATGCTCTAGCCTGAACCCTAACACCCCATTTTTCATTGATCCACCTCCCTATTCTTGCTACCTGCACCATCCTCCATCCCATTTTAGAAATAATCCTCTTTCCTTCCCTTTTCCTACTAAATTCTTCATCCTATGTTTATCCAAATTGATAGAATGTTTAAAAGTGTTTAGGGCAGGAGACTTACCAATTAGATTGGTGTGAAGGTCCTTCATATGTGATTACCTTGTCCTTTCCTTTCCATGGCATACTTGTCTGCTCCTTCTTTCCATGCATTTTTTCATGCCAGTTAGTAGATGAATCCACCCTTGGATTCCCTTTTTCCCAGAACCACCCACACCTACCATCCTCAAATCACCTTCAACTTGCACCATTTTTCCTGTTGGTGTTTGGGTATCAGGTTGAATTCCTGTGATCACCACCAAAATCCCTAGGTCTTTGATACCAGTCCCGAGCACGCATCCATGGGAGTACTAGTTTGTTCACCCAATTCCTCTATCCTTGACTCGCTCCTCGACCACGATTCCAATTAGGTCGCTATTCTCTCCTATAACCCGGGTGGCATTTATCCACCTAGTTGCCTCCTTCAAAAACCCAATGCGGCACATGCTCTCCTCTAGCCCTCTGTTTTTTCTGCAGGTTCTCCATTCACATGAGCTTCCAATTCGACATCTCCCTAAAAATTTCCTCCTATGTCCCCTACCTTTTTTCGCTCCTCTTCACACATTCGCCATATTTCCCCCATTTTTTTAAGAAACATTTCTATATTTCAAAATAATATTATATAAAAATAGTATTACTTATATATCTATACTTAAAAATTATTTTATTTTATTTTCATTATTTTTGAAGATACTCTTATATTTACATAATACTATTTATATATAAAAGAAAATTACTAACAAGGGGTAGCTCCCCTTTATATTAAAATATGATAATACGAACATTTACATTTGTCATAGTTTTGAGCAACATTGAGATTAGGCTAATGATGTAGAAGATAGTGCAACCTAAATATCATCTCTTGCAATCTTTCAATCTATGTAGTAGTGAGTAATCCATCTTGGTGATACATATAGAAGGTGTAGATCTTAATGTTATTCTTGGCTAGCCCATCTCTAAGGAGAGTGATAGCTTGTTTGGGGTCCTCATTCCTCCTTGCTATAGAAATGCATATCACATCTCCAACTAAATTGGAAGCAATATTTTTTCTCAATTTTGAAATAGCATTGGTTGCCTTTGACCTAATCCTTGGCATGATGAATTTGTTTATTGTGAAGATTCCCCAACACTTGTTTCTCATCGTTTAAACCACATTATATAGAAATAAATCCAATAGAGTAGCATCATGGACATGAGCATGTTGTAGGTGTATTTTTCCAATGACATCCTTGATGGCATTCTCTTCATATTCTGAAGATATGATAGAGACACATCAAAGTTGGGCCTCCAAGGTTCCCAAACCACAATCATAGACACAACTCGAGAAAACGATACTCTTTACCATTGCTAATGGTTATCCTTGTGAGAAATAGTTTAAACATAGTTGATGCTCATATCCAAGAAGCTCTACAATCCTTGAGACTAATCTATCAACCCAAAAATCCTACATAGAGTAGGCTATAAGAGTTATGACTAGTGATCATTTTTTCCTTAACTAGTGATTAAATGGTTTAATTTCAACCAATCACTAAGCACACTAGAGAGGGTGAACTCATTAGGCTTACTATAATTCATAGCATAGAGCTAAAGAGTTTCAGTGCCTCCTCAGCACACCCATTTTGTGTATATCCACCAATCATTACAGTCCAGTAGATAACATTTCATCTAGGAACGCCCTCAAACATTTTGAATGCATCCTCTATGCTCCCACATTTTATATTTATAGGGTTTTATATTGTCTTGTTCCAATGAAATTTAGCTATGTAATGTTATAGGGTTTCATATAGTGTGCGTATAATTTTTTTTTCAATTATAATAATTTATCTTTAGTTATAATGTTTCACCAAAAATCTAGGCGTTATTAGTCAAAGTGTGAACTGAAATTTGAGCTCATAAATTCTACACAACCGAAAATGGAAAATATGAAAAACTGATGCAATCGAAATATATAAGCAATTAATCGTAAAACAAAAATTTGAATACCTTTTGTCTAGTGGATGGAAGGGTAGAAAAGAAAGGAAAGGAAAGGTCCTTTTATAGTCCATGATACCAGGTGATATGTTTTTGGGTCTACAAATGGATTATAGTATATGGGACTCCTCACACTCCCAATATGAGGGAGGTACCTTACTCGTGCTCCATAATACGAGGTGTACATACCTTTCCCCCTATAGGATTTGAACTTGTGACCTCTCTTTCAACAATACAAGTTCTCCACCACTAGGTCAACTCAGCTGTAGACAATATATAATTAATTGCATAGGGAACTAGCTTTGATAAAACTGTTTCCAGTTTGTTGTCATCTATGAGTGCTAATCTTGTCAACATGAGATCTAGCATGGCTTCTCTCTCTATCTCCATTGCATCCACCATTATCTCACTAGTACATAAATAACAATATGTGACTGAAAAAATACTAAAAACTTCTTATAAATGATTGAACATGGTCGCATGACCAGTAGTAGTTTATTTCCAGTCATTTATAATGCAACCAAATTGATGACTAAATCATTTTTAGTCATTTGGTTGATCGATTTGGTCATTAATTTAGTCGCTCAATTGATCGATTTGGTTGTTGTTTCAATCATCTAAGTGATCGACTTGCTTGTTAATTTAGTCATTTGATTGATTGATTTGGTTGTTGATGTAGTTAATTTAATTGATTTGGCAGTGTGTAATTTAGTTAATTTAGTCATTGAATGTTTTAAACCAATCACTTATTCAATCATCTTTTTATTCACTAGTATATTTTGTCGTTAATTTAGTCATTGATTGATGTTAACTAGTCACTTATTTAGTCATTTTTATTCATTGATTTCCGTCCATTGGTAGTGTATTTAGTCATTAATTTTAATCATCATTTTGATCAATTTGGTAGTTTATTTAATTATTTTTGCTCACTAATTTCTATCAACTGATAGGTATATTGATACATTGTTTATTAATTGCATAATCATTATATTTAGTCATATTTATGAACACTAATTTCTGTCAATTGGTAGTATATTTAGTCAATTGGTAATTTATTTAATTATTTTTGTTCACTAATTTCTGCCTATAAGTTCTAGAAATGAGACAATGCTTTAATTGAGGTTTAAACATATAAAAACACAGAAAAACATAATCAATCATTCATTTGTACATAATGAAATGGCTATTAAGAAGGCAAAACACTAAAATTTTATTGAGAAAATGTGTTCTTACAGTAGATAGAAGACATAAATGTGTTTTTGATTTGAAAAATGTACTATTACAAATTGTGTTTTCTCAATGTTGTGACTGAGAAAACTAAGTTACAATGCCTTTTTTTTTGGTTATGCAAGATATTACAATTTTGATGACAATTCTATGTTGCAACTTATTTGCAACTGCACATACATGTATGTTGCACTCTCTGCAACTTTTCCTCTTCTCTACACCTCTTTATCTGCTTTGTATTTACTTCTTTTTTTGTACCCCTATTCTTTGCATCTATTGCTTACACAACAACATATCTGCTCTTCTATAATGCACTAGTTTTAATGAGTGAAACCAAACAAAAAGAGAAAAACATAATGAAGGAGTTTTACATTACATGTGTAGTAAGATAAAACATTCTCTATTCTACTCATAGAATGTACATCCAAATCAAATTTTTTGGTTTTTGTTTGGGTTCAACTTATTCAGGCTCAGTACATTCTCTGTCTGCAACTTCACTCTCCACACTTTGTTGCTGCTAACCCTTCTTTTTCTCTTTTGCACTTACGACTAAATCTCTGTGATTTTTTTCAAATATTTTAGTGGCCACCCTATGAAGGTCCCTAGTTTCTCTTTCAAATGGACAACTCCATCTATTTTGTCTAGATGAGGAAGGGGTTTGTTACTTGAGACCTATAAAATACATACATTTGCATCTCTTGTTCCTTTCAATTTGACTCCATGTACAATAGATAGTGAGTGAATCCGCCCAATGCCCGCAACAACACCATCATGCAGATCGAACACCTCAACTGTATCCCCTTCTTAGAGTTTATCAATAAATGTCTACAAAAACAAAAAAAATTACACATTATGTTGAGATATAAAACACACATTATATTGTTTTTGACAATTGTATGTAATGTCTTATGTATTGGAACAAATCAATTTTTGTATGTGCTTTTATAAAACACTCTATTACAACTAAGCTCTAAGCTTCCATATGTAAGTTATATGTTCTCCCTTAATTCCATAATCTATGTATACTAGCTAATTACACTTCACTACTATTCTAACGTCCAACTTCTATCAAATAGGTAATGATTACCCTTATTTACATAATAAAACAACCATTACTTACTTGAATAGTACTTACTTGCATGTGGTTTCATAGCACTCACCTTGAGTTCAACATGACTACCACTATGAATATCATGTGCATGCTCATCGAGTTCATCATCATAACCACTATCAACGTCATTGCAGACATTAAGTTGTACAACTTTGCAGAGAGTTCTATTAATAGGGCCTTTTTCTTTTTTTCCTTCTTTCATATAATTGCTCTGCATCATGTGGTTTAATCATCATGCAAAAAATAATATAAGTCAAGTAAAAAATGCAAAAGTTATAAATTCTTGTCCAAAAGAACATTTTAAGCACGAAGAATGATAAAAAAATTGGGACAAATAACTAACAACTATTATATTAATTACCTTAACTTCAGGACAACTAAGACGATTGTGCTGCACATTCTTGTCCACTTCATCACTATCAATATCGGCATCTTTGTTGACACCCTGAAGGAATTTTTCTTTTCCTATTGCTTTGAAAAAATTGCTTTGCATGTGGTTTAACCATCGTGCAAAAAATATACAAAGCATTCAATAGTCAAGTAAATAATGCAAGCTATTAATTTTTCCAAAAGAACATTTTTTGGATCACTCCAACAATAAAGAAACTAGGTTGGATTCTCCTATGCTCAGATTTCAATAATCTACATATTTAGAGGCATTTGTACATAGAATTTCCAAACAAGAAGAAATGAGATCAATAGAGCCTCTTACCTCATCTAAATCCATGGATTTATGCTCATTCCATGCAAAAACCATAGGGTTAACGGTTTCAATCAACTATGTAACTTGTTGCCTGAGACCTAATATGCAATTCATTACCTTTTGGTACCCTAGTTCATATGAGTTGACATGATCTACAAAGGCTCCTACTGGGCATTGAATAGATGGCTATAAAATCTCTGTTGACGAACTAGATTTCAACTTCATCCTACTCTTAGATTTACTAGCATCTAGTGTTGCCATATAATTGACAATATCTTCTCCACCTACTTGTCTATACTATTTTCCACCTAAAATACAAAGTCAATTTCAACCTACAATCAGTTCAATAAAAAATTGAAATAAATAACACAATGTAAATTGAACCAAAAAGCCATACACTTACTGCAAATTTTTCCATTTTGGCGTGCAACTTACCTCGGCCAAATGTATATCCAACCCTCACATTATCTCTTGCTCTCTTGCCTCTGTTACTCTTTACCAAATATTCTTCGAAATACATACTTTCTCTTAATGCCTCCCACTCTTTGGGAGATAGACTGGTGCTGAACCTCTCTTTTCCCAACATGATTTTTTTCTACAACTGTATCTACAATTGTTAATCGAAACTCTCATCCTTCGCTTGTAATACTTTCTAGAGATTTGTCCACCAATAGTCTCAAAAGAATTTTCCATTTTTTGTATAACATTTTCCATAGCTCATAGATCTTGCTCTGCAAAATTTGATTTGCAAATTTCCAAATGGGCCCTACATCTTACACCCAACTTGGTGGCCTACTTTGCAGCATTTGGCCCAATGGGCTCACCATCTCTTGATACCTCAAGCAAGAATGGCTTCTTGAATTCTAATTTTATTTGTTTTTCATTCCTCTCAGTAGATCTGTACAAATCTTGACTCAATCTTTGTCTTTTAAAAAAAACATCCACATCTTCTATTAAATTACCACTACCAGTATTTCTGGCTAATCCACTAGTTCTATCAAAAATTCTAGATGCAACAGGTGCACTCTGAGGCACAACAAATGCAAGCAGTATCTCTTCACGACTTTCATTAACCAAAACTTCATGCTCCTTTGCCTCATCAGGTGTGTCATGAGTAGGTAGTTCAATACCAGTCTTTGTGGATTCCAAATTATTAAATGCATCCTTTAATCTTGAAAAAAGCATCTACAAACCTGTTGTTCCTTTGCCCTTATGTTTTTCAATAATCTATCTCAGACTTATTCATAAGAGATCATCACAATGTTGCACATCACCACGTGTTATATCAAGTTGCACATCACCATGTGCTATATCAAGTTGTACATCACCATGTGCTATATCAGGCTACACATCACCATGTGCTATACTAGGCTACACATCATCACAACTATCATTTTCACCAACTGCATTTGTTGAATCACAAAAGCATTGGCTTCTACGAAATGATGACATTGTATCTTTTTTTCCTTTTGTTTTTTCTACACATTTTCTTTACACTCTTTTTGTTGCCTATAAAACAAAACAAAAAATCATATTATGTCTTATATACATAAATCTCTTGCCTATAAAATTTGATTAAACACTATTAAACAAATAATATACTACTTAGTGGATTTACAACTTGCCTTTTCAAACCAAGACTCAAAAAATATTCATTATTCTTGGCCACTTTTTTAGTATGCGCACACTCATATTCTATCTCTAGAATTTGAACATTATGATCACTATCATCTAATTTGCGCCTTACAATCCTTGTCTTCATTTTCTGAAGTCAAAATAAAGAATAATGTATAAATCAACAACTTGAACCAGTAAAACTTTATTGAGTTCATAAGTTTATAATTTTTGACTTTCCAATCCGCTGATAACTGCAAATGGAAACTTAAAATAGAATTTAGTTTACAGATTAAAAAGAATTTGTAGTAAAAAACCAAGAAGATGTTTACAATTATAGGTATCAAACAAATTTTCCTTAGGGATATATTCGCAAGAGAAGAACTCATAAAAGCATAACACAAGCAGGATAAAGGAAAAACATAGTCTAGTTCATCATGAGGTGTGTTAGAACCTTAAAATTTTGCCTAGTTCCATCATCACAATTAACCTTGAGCTCCATGACCCAAGCCTTGACCCTTATATTCCTTTTTATTTTTTACTGAACATATAATTTTTTAGGTCCAACTGACACTGAAAGACCTATACATAGCCAAAAATTCATCATATATATACTTAAGTAAAAACATGTCCAACTAAAAACATTACAAATCCCTTAACAGTCTCTTACCGCGATCTCACAACAGTAATTTGAACCCTTGACAGGCTGGCGGTGTGTAACAGACAACATGAAGATGTTTACCACCATACTATAAAATTATTATGATGAGGACATAGTTGGGTGGTAAGAGAGAATTTAAATACATCATAAACTGCCATACCGTGAGAAGGAAAAATGAAGGGTGTGTTATAGCAGGGAATAACCCACCATCCCATGAGGAAGATCATAAAGGCATGCGGTAGGGCGGTATGAACCACTATACTGTCGAAGGATGTGACAAAGCATGCGGTATGGTAGTAATTGTTAATGTAAACCGTAGTACTGCGAGTTAAACAAGTCAAGTTTGTGGTATAGAGGTAAGGATCCCGCTACCTCGCAGTGAAATGCAAAGAAGCATGCGGTATAGTGGTTTATACCCCTCTATCCCATGGTAGTTATAGAAAGTGGTGGCGATAAAGTGGTATTAAATGCACAAATCACAACTGTTTGATCTTGTAAAATCAATGGTGCATGTTCAAGCTCAAACTACGAGCAAAATATTTAGCATAAGGTTAATATTAATGTTGACATGACTGAGATCAGAAGCCATTAAACCAAAAATTTGACATTCTCTTTGCACTCATTTGCAAAAATTATCGTACAAGGAGCTGGGAGTTTGAGGAGGTTAAGCTCTGCAACCATTGTAACCCGGGTAAGTGCACAAAAATCTTGTGAATTAAATTTTACGAGTACAAGATTGTTTGGAATTCTGCATTTTAGAAGTATAGAAGTAAGATAGTTAAATTGTGAATTAAGTTTTATGAGTACAAGATTGTTTGGAATTCTGCATTTCAGATACACTAGGAGAAGTAAGATAGTTAAACATCATGCCACCTAAGAAGAAAGAACTTGAAACTAAAAAGGACATCATGCTGCCCAAGAGGAAAGAACCTCAAACTAAAAATGAAGAATCTAAGGTTAAAAAAAGGTCCTTACACTAGTCTATCATGGATATACTCCCTGAATTAGTTGAGAGAGGATTTAAGAATGTTTTTAATGATATGGGTCACAGTTGTAGAGATGCCCTTATCCCTATCTCCGGGTGGGAACTGTTCTGGTACTTTTATGACAAAAGGGAGGGCAAGATTTTGATGTCAAATCCATGGGCATTAGATTTGGCCAAGTTAATTGTCCCAAATGTTTTTATAGATGTAGAGCTCATCAGAGTATTGGCTCAAAGTTATTATCCTACTACTAGGTCTATGAGATTGCTAGATGGTTCACCATTAGTTGTGTTGACTAAAGCGACCATCATTGAATATTTTGACCTAAATAAACAAGCCCTGACTAAAATTGATTTGCAAAGAGGTAAAGAAGAATATACTAGATTGAGGAAAACCCATAGAAGTGATGAAGTCCCCATTTACATGAAAAGGGGTGTGAACAACATGATGATTCCTATATTCCCTTCTGCTACTGAACCATTTGAAGTCTTAGATTTCCAATTCTATTTAAAGAAAACCTACTTTGCTCTCTAGTACTCAAGATAGATGCAGAAGAGTGAATGCTAGTTAGTTTAATGATGATGGCTATTAGGATCCAAAAACTCTGAGACAAACATTGAATATGATTTTGCCTCATATCTTGAGAAAGCATTGCATGAAGCATTTCTACAAGTCAGGGAAAATAGAGCCCCCATAACATTCAGACAATATTCTTTGTTGTGCCACCTGATATTATACCATAATAAAGATAAATGGAGCAAAAGGATGTGTTTAGGTCAGATTGACAAGCAGGGGAATTCACTGCCAGTGCAACTATGGTGTTATATATGGGACAAAAAATGTAAGAATTCAAATTATATGATATTCTATGATGAGTTTGTGTACAAAATTATGAGATTTCTTAGTCACCAACCACCAAGACTACACACACTTGTGCTACAATTATTAAGACCCTTGGCTTTGAAACCCAAGCAAGGCCATACTCATAACTTCGGTGATTGGTTTTTTCTACCAGATACCACAATAATTAGGATTTATGGATGCCCACAGGCCCCACATATACTGCCAAAGTTTGTCCCCCTTCGATTAGCCTTTTTAGAGTTCATGTGGAAGATTCTATGGATGGAAAAGGATGTCATGAGTAAACAAAGGAAGGGTACATTTCTACCCAATTTGACATGTTGGGAACTATTAATGGGATTCAATACACTTGAAGAGTTGTAGAATTATCTAAAATCAAGGTACTCTTTATAGTCTAGAAAGGAAAGAGCTTTTGACCCTGAGGGTCACATGAATTTTTTAAGACGCACCACCCTTAGCAAGGTTATGGTTAATCACCAGATTGACTATGAAGAATATGTAATTAGAAATTGTTTCACTCCTCAATAGGTATATGATAGGAGGAGAAAATGGGAACTTATGAAAAGGCTTAAGGAAGAAAGAAAGATGAAGCACAATGATTTCTTGGGTTATTTCATAGAGGAAGCAGATCCTGTCAAGAGGATTGATATGATAATTGATAAGTTTCATGAATTATATAAGACTACAATAGATATAGGGAGACTTGTCAAATTGTGTCCCAAAAGGCTCAGTGGTATTGTAATTATAGAACCAACTCTAGATATTGTTTCAGTATGTCATGCTTCTCCAGGATCACCTCCTGAACAACCACCTTCTAAAAAATAAAAGACACAAGAGATAGAGCCACTTGTTTCCTATGAAATAAGTGAGGAGGTTGGAGATACAAAAGAAGCAGTTAATATGTTAAGAAATTTCAAGTATGATGTTGAAGTGGACCAACCTATGCTTGAAACTGAAGCCCATAGGCCTGAAGCTAGAGCTGATATTGAGGCACAAGGAGAAAGAGAAATGCATGAGGATGACAGGGTAGTTACAACTCACAAGTTCTTGGAAGATGACGAATTTATCAAAACCCTTGAATTTAAAGACTTTTGGATTAAGATGAAAATGAGAGAGTTTGAAACGAGGGTTGAAATAAATAAGATGGGAGCTGAGGAATCCCAACATGACTAGATAATAGCCCAAACTTTTAATGAATTAAGGATTGATAATAGTGATGTCAACCCACAAGAGGCTAGAGAGATGATTTTGAAAAGTAATATACTTATTATCCTTGGTATGGAATTAAAGAAAATGTTTTTAATTGATCAAGTGAGAACACAGGAGGACCCAATGTTGATTGCTGAGTTTGACTTAGATGAAGGGGTAAGTGGCATAGGGTATAACCCTAAGATTGAAACCTTGGAATTTTTGGCCAAACAAAAGAGTACACAAAAACCAAGGTTACTAGATGTAGTGCAGGAAATGAAAGGGACACCTATGGCGAAAAAATTAAAGGATACATATCCTCTAGAAGTTGCAACCATGACAATGCATTCAACTATGTTCACCCAAGCTGCAGTTAAGGAGATGGAAGCTAGATTGGGAGAGTACGAAAAGGAAACAATGTTATACTAGCATCCTGCTCCACCAATTGATATAGAAAGTGCTTCTATTGAACAAGTGAGCATTCTTAGACAAGAGATTGAAGAGTTAAAGAACGCCAAAAATGAGGGTAAGGAAGGAGTGAATAAGCAAATATGCAATGTTTTAGAGAAGGCCCTCGAGCATAGGATAAATTTAATTGTGGATAAGTTGGAAAGTGTGTATGATTGCTACAACTCACTAACATAGGCAATGGATTAAATGAAAACACATCTACCCATACTGGATCCCCTTTTTAAGAAATGGCAACCCATACACCACATATTGGTATCCTTGTGTAGAATCTTATAGAGGAGTACTGAGGCTCCTATAACATTAAAACCTACAGAGCAGATGGCCAAAAATAGTTGTAGATGAATTCCAATATATGCAAGGAGAGGACCAAAAGATCAAAACAATAATAGATTCATTTCATACTTTGAATAAGTGGTTTGTGCCAAAACTATTGAAAGATGATGACCACTTGAAGGACCTCAACGAATGGAAGAGTGAATTTGGCTAGATTGTTCCATAGTGCATCACCCGCATACAAAAGGATGGTGAGTTGAGTCTTAATAGGTTTGAATTAATCATGGATGGAGTAATAGCGTTGGATGTTGGATATTCTAAGTTTATCATTGATGGCAATGCGTTACTAGAGAACCAATGGAAGATTCACCTTGCAAATATATTAAAAATTCAAGAATACAAATGACCACATGATTATACAATGTACAAGTGGGAGCAGAGGTATATGGGTCCTCCCCTCGAATAGTAGGCCTTGGGGGTTGTCACAGTGGAAGAACCGCACATTTAGATACACTAATATGGAGAAAGGACCTTGAATAGATCTTCAGTGATCACGGGTGCCTTACAAAGATTAATGAACTATGGTGTCACGAGTGCCGCTGAATTCATTAGTTATCTACTTTCTTTGTTTTATGTTTTAAGAAAAACTAATGTTTAGTCTAGTTTATATGAAGATGCATGAATTTTGAAAAGATGCCATGTATTTTGTAACGGTTTGAAGTTTGTTCTTCTCTTATAAAAGAGAAACCAAGACTAAATTTTGATATCATCATCATAGACATTTATAGAAACATATATGAGGAGATTTATGTTATATTGTAATATCTATTTGAAGCAATCAATGGACAAGAAGATTTAATCTGGTGTTGAAATTCTAGTTTCAATTATTTATTGATAATATTGTGTATGATTGGATTTTTTAATGTATTTTAGGTTGGAATATAGGGGTATATTATGAATTGGTATCAATTATTTGTTCATAATCATCGGCATTGTTGATTACATTGCATTGCATATCTTTCAAACTCAAAGCCTTCACATTGCATAACTAATAACTAGATGCTGATAGATGACAACATTTCAATTATAATATAGTTTTTACAAAGTCAACCTAAGTAGTTATGCAATTACTTCACATTGCATAACTAATAACTAGAAGCAGCTGCCGATTGCATTTGCTTGTCATGGCATTCCATGAGACCACATTTCTTTGAGGCATTTTTTCAAACAATTCACTGCCTTATCTATGCTACCACATTTTTCATACATATTGTCTACCAAAGCATTTTATCAAATAGTTCACTACCTTGTTGCTATGGCTAAAACACTAAACAAGTTCTTTCAAACAAGCTATGGATGCTTGGAAAAAATCTATCAAAGCATAATAGTAAGCAATAGCATAGACAAGGAAGTGAACTGGTTGAAAAAATGCCTCAAAGAAATGTGGTTTCATGGTGATGGAATGCCATGACAATCCATAACAATTCCCTTGTCATGGAATTTTTCATGGCATTCCATCACCATAAGACCACATTTCTTTGAGGCATTTTTTCCAAAGTTCATTTCCTTGTCTATGCTACCACATTTTTTATACGTGTCTACCAAATAATTTTATCAAACAAATCACTACCTTTCTGCTATGGCTAAAAGCCTAAAATAGGTGATTTCAAACAAGCTATGGATGCTTGGAAAAAATCTATCAAAGCATAATAGTAAGCAACAAGCTATGGTCTCATGGTTTTTTTTTTGGCGCGAAAATCAACGTGATTTTATTTGCATTTTATTTGTAGGTTTTAAACACATTTTTTTGGAAATTTTGCTATTTGAAATTGGGAAAAATCTCTATGGTTAATTTTGTGGATTTTTTAATTGTAGGATTCTCATAGTTAGTGAAAAAGGTAGTGTTCATGAAGGAATGGAGAAGATGCATGGAGCCTTTGAATTATACCCGTATTGTGCAATGGCATTGAATCATTTAGCAAACCATTTTTTCTTCACAGGGCAACATTTTCTTGTGCAATAGTTGACTGAGACAACTCTTGTTTCAACTGACCACCCTCTCATGAAATCTCATTCATATTATAATCTTGCATGATCTTATCATAGTAAAGGTGATTATGACACCACTGACTGCTACTACATGGCATTAGTCAAGGAAATCCAGAGGCCACAGGATTTTGTGGATAGGTTCAATTGAAGCTAGGAGATTTTAAGAGTTCTCTCTCAAATTTTGAAAAGGTTTTGGAGGTCCACCTTGAGAAGTGTGAGAGCTTAAAATTTGTAGGCCATATATATGCTTAGCAAGGGTAGGCAGAGAAGGCTTTGGAAATTTTAAGAAAGGCAACTCGCATAGATCACGTGATGCCCATGCATTTATCAAGATGGGTGAGTTATTAATATCGACATACCCCAGTGCAGCCTTAAATTCTCTTAAGACAATAGTCTCTTTTGAAGAAGAGTAGATAATAAGTACCCATTGAATTGTTAAACAACATTGGGGTTCTTCATTTCGAGTGTGATGAACTAGAGTGGGTTCAACAAACTTTCATGGAGGCATTAGGAAATGGCATTTGGGTTGAATTCATAAATAAAAGCCCCAGTGCCAATTATGCAGTTTTTTTGTGCGCTTTAAGGATATGGAATTCTTCCATCAACTAGAAGAAGGTGGTGTTTCACTTGAGTTACCATGGGATAAAGTCACAACACTATTTAATCTTGCTAGGTTGTTTGAACAACTACATGATACTGAAAAAGAAAATCTTTTATACAAGCCAAAATTGTTCAAGTTTCCTGATTATATGGATGCATATCTACGTCTTGCAGCCATGGATCAGGCTCAAAATGAGATCCAACTAAGCCTAGAATTGATTGGGGATTCACTTAAGCTAGATAAAAACTCATCAAATTCTTTATGTATGCTTGGAAACATGGAACTGAAAACAAACGACTGGCTTAAAGAAAAATAAACAATTAAAGTAGCATGCCAACTTGTCTTGGCTAATGAAGCAAAACGAAAAGTTGATGAAGAACGAAGGATTTAGATGGATAGGAGAAAGCGAGAGGAAGAACTTTAGCGGGTGATGCAACAAGAGGATCAATTTGAACATGCGAAGGAATTATGGAAGAGTAATTGTAAGGATAGGGATGATGATGATGAGGCTGGTCAATTTGAGAAGAAAAAGAAGAAGGAAAAGAAGAAAAAAAAGAAGGAAAAGAAGAGAAAGAAGAAGGATAAGGACCACAAGGCTTATGATTCTTATATGGAGGAACCTGATGTTGCCATGGAAGATGAGCCAAATTATATGAGTGATAAGGCACAAGATGATGCAAAAAATTCCCAAGACCTTCTTGCAGCTAGGTCTAGAAGACTTTGATGATGGCGAGACAAATTCTCCAGTTTCAAAAAAATCACAAAGGAGAAATGCATACTCTGATTCTGAAGATGATGAACCATTGCAGAAACAAAGTTTGAGAGAAGATGATCCATATGATGATGATGTCTAGGCTTCCTGAGCTTTAACCAAACCTAGCTCCTATTTTCCAAAACAAAAAACCCCAAGGCCCATGGGAAATGAATGATGAGCATTTGAGTTTCAACTTGATTTCATTTCAAAAAAGGGACATTACATTGTACAAGATTTTTTAATAGCAGAATAATTTAATCCACCTATTTGGGACTGTAAAATAAAAATAGATGAATTAATCTATTTTCAATTATAGGTTCTTTTAATCTAGAATCTAATAGAAAGATAAAGCGAAGGACACATAAAATGTTCTAAAATAAAGACTAAAATAGGTTGCCCATAAAAAACAAGAAATAAGAAAAATGAAAAGATAACATACAAATGATTCATTTGAGGTTTTTGATAAGATATCATTTAAATATGTCAAATGGATTTGGAAGGGACAAAGAATATTTGATTGACTAAAATTTTGAGGTAGCTTATCCATCGTCAATGAGTTCATCGTCTTCTCTTGGAATCTATTTCTACAATGCACCAAGGCTAGAATTGATAGGGGATGCACTTAAGGTGGATAAAAACTCATCAAATGCTTTATGTATGCTTAGCAACATGGAACTAAAAACAAATGACTGGATTAAAGAAAAAGAAACAATTAAAGTAGCACGCCAACTTGTCTTGGCTGATGAAGCAAAACAAAAAGTTGATGAAGAATGAAGGATTTAGATGGAAAGGAGAAAGAAAGAGGAAGAACTTTAGTGGGTGATGCAACAAGAGGAGCAATTTGAATGTGTGAAGGAATTATGGAAGAGTAAGTGTAAGGACAGGGATGATGACGATGATGAGGATGGTCAGTTTGAGAAGAAAAAAAAGAAGGAAAAGAAGAAAAAGAAGAAGCAAAATGACCACAAGGCTTATGATTATTATATGGAGGAACCTGATGTTTCCATGGAAGATGAGGAAAATTATATGAGTGATAAGGCACAAGATGATACAAAAAATTCCCAAGATCTTCTTGTAGCTGTAGGCCTAGAAGACTCTAATGATGGCGAGAAAAATTCTCCAATTTCAACAAAATCACAAAGGAGACATGCTTACTTTGATTCTGAAGATGATGAACCATTGCAGAAACAGAGTCTGAGAGAAGTTGATCCATATGATGATGATGTCTAGGCTTCCTGAGCTTTAACCAAACCTAGCTCCTATTTTCTAAAACAAAAATCCCCAAGGCCCATGGGAAATGAATGATGAGCATTTGAGTTTCAATTGAATAAAATAGGTTTCCCATAAAAAAACAAGAAAGAGGAAAAATGAAAAGATAACATACAAATGATTCATTTGAGGTTTTTGATAAGATCTCATTTAACTATGTCAAAAAGATTTGGAAGGGACAAAGCATATTTGTTTGACTAAAATTTTGAGGTAGCCTATACATCGTCATTGTATCCATCATCTTCTCTTGGAATCTGTTGAAACTCAAATGCTCATCATTCATTTCCCATGGGCGTTGGGGATTTTTCTCTTGGAAAATAGGAGCTAGGTTTGGTTAAAGTTCAAGAAGCCTAGAAATCATCATTATATGGATCATCTTCTCTCAGACTCTATTTCTGCAATGGTTCATCATCTTCAAAATCAAAGTATTCATGTCTCCTTCATGATTTTGTTGAAACTAGAGAATTTGTCTCACCATCATCAAAGTCTTCTAGACCTACAGCTGCAAGAAGATCTTGGGAATTTTCTACATCATCTTATGCCTTATCACTCATATAATTTTCCTCATCTTCCATGGTAACATCAGGTTCCTCCATATAAGAATCATAAGCCTTGTGGTCCTTATCCTTCTTCTTTTTCTTATTTTCCTTCTTTTGTTTCTTCTCAGATTGACTAGCCTCATCATCGTCATCATCCCTGTCCTTATGCTTACTCTTCCATAATTCCTTCACACATTCAAATTGCTCCTCTTGTTGCATCACCCGCCAAATTTCTTCCTCTTGCTTTCTCCTTTCCATCTGAATTCTTTGTTCTTCATCAACTTTTCATTTTGCTTCATCAACCAAGACAAGTTGGTGTGCTACTTTATTTATTTCTTTTGCTTTAAGCTAGTCATCTGTTTTTAGTTCCATGTTGCCAAGCATACATAAAGAATTTGATGAGTTTTTATCCACCTTAAGTGCATCCCCAATCAATTCTAGGCTTGGTGCATTATAGAAATAGATTCCGAGAGAAGATGATGCATACAATGACAATGGATAAGCTACCTCAAAATTTTAGTCAATCAAATATGCTTTTTCCCTTCCAAATCCATTTGACATAGTTAAATGAGATCTTATCAAAACCGTCAAATGAATCATCTGTATGTTATCTTTTCATTTTTCCTCTTTCTTGTTTTTCATGGGCAACCTATTTTAGTCTTTATTTTAGAACATTTTATGTGCCATTCAATGTATTATGCTTTATCTTTCTATCAAATTCTAGATTAAAAGAACCTATAATTGAAAATGGATTAGTTCATGTATTTTTATTTTACTATCCCAAATAGGTGGATTAAATTATTTTGCAGTTAAACAAATCTTATACAATGTAATGTCCCATTTTTGAAATGAAACCAAGTTGAAACTCAAATGCTCATCGTTCATTTCCCATGGGCCTTGGGGATTTTTCTCTTGGAAAATAGGAGTATAATAATAACTCAAGAGGATCTTAATGTCATAAGACATGGGGCAACTTAAGTGTTGGCACAAAGACCAGAAAATGTTTATGCTGCAAATGGAGCAGCCATTGTGCTAGCTGAAAGGGGTCAATTTGATATTGCAAAGGAAATTTTTACACAGGTACAAGAAGCTGTTGCAGGAAACATCTTTGTTCAGATGCTTGATGTGTGGGTAAATCTAGCACATGTTTACTTTGCACAAGGACAGTTTGTGCTTGTAGTGAAAATGTTTATGTTGCAAATAGGGCATCCATTGTAAAGTGTTGGCATAGAGACTAGAAAATGTTTATGTTGCAAATGGGGCAGCCATTATGCTAGTTGAAAGGGGTCAATTTGATATTGTAAAGGAAATCTTTACACAGGTACAAGAAGTTGCTGCAGAAAACATCTTTGTTCAGATGCCTGATGTGTGGGTAAATCTAGGACATGTTTACTTTACACAAGGAAAGTTTGTGCTTGCAGTGAAAATGTATCAAAATTGTTTGAGGAAATTCTATTTTGGCACTAACACCCAAATTTTATTATATTTAGCTCGAACACATTATGAAGCAGAATAATGGAAAGATTGTAAAAGAACATTATTAAGAGCAATACATTGTAATGAGCATTTCAAATTTGTGTTTAATGTAATGAGGGTTTTGAATTACCTTTGAATTCACTACACAGGACGTCCCCAAGTCTGATTTCGCTATAGATGATCTCGGTGAATTCAAATTTGTTGCAGCAAACTTTGAATTCCTTGCCCTTGCCTGCCTTTTCAGAAGTCTTCAGGTCCTCTCTGAATCCTTATCGCCCATGCAAGTAGTTGCTATAACTGATCAAAACAACTCACGCCAAGCTAACAAATGAAGTGAGTTCAAGCGAGACGAATGAATCTACAATGAACAAGAAATGAATTTGCAATGAAAGTGAATAATCGTGCTAATACATCGCGTGCATGAATACATCGTGCCAATAATTAGTCAAATTGTTTTTCAAAATTTTTGTCTAATTTGGATTTGATGACTAACTATTTAGTCATTTTTATTTCTTTGACTAAATAATTTTTTAGTCAACGACCAAATTAATCATCTATTTACTCATTTATAGCTGAGTTGCAAAAAAGAGTATAATTTAGTCATTTTTAGTTGTTGTGACTAAATTTTTTAGTCACTTAGTCATTTATTTTCCAAATTATACTAGTGTTATGTGTTTTTGTGTTGAGGGTTTTTAAATTTTTGTTTCCTCCCATTTGTTAGTTTTGAAATTTTGCGATTGCCAAATGAAATAACTGACAACCCATTATGGAAATATGAGTGAAATAATTGAATAACATTTAGAGAAATCATAAACCATGCAAAATATATAATGAGGTATTCATTGATGGGTTTCCAAGGGTTTTCCTTGCAAAAAGGGGTTTTCATCTAATATTCAGAGTTCATTACGTGCTTTTCTATTGAGGATTTTATAATTTTGCAATTTTAATGTTCAATTTAAAAGTATCACAAATGAGGAAAATTGTCCAAATTGAGCTCATGTGTGACTAACCAATTTGGTTGTTACGTGTTCATCTTTGAATGCCCTCACATAAATATGACATTTAAAAATACGCTATCATTTGTCAACAACACTTAATGGCATGGACCAAGCTTCAGGTAGACAGTCAAACTTGCACAACCTATATGATATAACAAATTGCATGCTTCATAACACACTGCATTTGTCAACCTCCACATCACAACATACCCAAGCCCTTATGTTTTTTAAACCCGTATATGTAGGTGTGCATTACAAATAGCAAGAACACCAATTTCTTGCCATTATTGGTAATAATGAATAAACTTGTTGATAGTGGAGAAAATTGTGTAGTACAAGTTGGGAAACATAATGTGTTTTGAAGCCTGCCTTTACTTATTCCCAAGCTTTGTCTTGAAATGCAGATATACAAACATATAGATGAGGTTCTATTTTATCAAATAACACATTTCTCATTAAAGGGGGACTTTATTAACCATCAATACATAGTGTACTTCATAGTATGCACTTCATTCTATTTTGTAAAAATTCATGTTGGAAAACCCTAGGTGTTAGAAACAAGCAACCCAAATAGTGTTGTAAACCCCTCTACAACACTATTGGTTAGTACCCCTCACCTCGATTTGGTTAGTTTTCTCCTCCAACTCCTCCATGTGCACTCCAACCTTCAAATTTCAATGTGCAGACTGGAAACACATAGTGTTTTCACCCTTCTTTCTCCAAACAAAAAATGCACATGTCAGTCCACCTCCAATTCTCGTGCCAGAAAAAAAGCTCTAAAAATGACAACTTCTGCCACAAGCCACAGGGGCCTAGTTTTATCGACCGATAGGAGGCGGGAAAATGAACCTGACGATGTCATTAACTCTTCCCTATCGTTTCCCTCACGTCTAGTCCTATCTGCTAGTTTCATCACTTTTATCCCCTATTTGGCGAGGCACACACTATGATGTCTCATCATATTATGTATGTTTCTATGTATGTTTTTATGTATGGTTTTATGTGTTTTTGTATGTATATAGGTGTGTCTTTTTGGCATAAGCATCTGCACAAATGACAACACATTGTGTTTCTAAACCTCCAAAATGGGCAACAAGGAAAACTCATATTTGTAAAGAGGCTTCTACATTGCAAAACACATTGTGTTTACATAAATTTTGCATTGTGTTTACAAAACAACAATTCCATTACAAAATTTGGGAAGCCTAATGGCCATTTCTCTGTTATTATGGCCTCGCCCTTTGTAGTTTGTATGGTATGTTATATTGAGCAAAAACAATTACAATAACAATGTTCCTTATTCACAACTTATGAAACCCAACTATGAAACGATGCTTCATAACTGAACAAAGGTACATGATTTAAATGGAGAAATACTCTAATGTAAAATCATAAATATTATGTTCTTTTCCAAATATATCTGATCTAATTACCAAGGATCCAAAGGTTACTATTCTATTCTAGGAGATAAATGATATCGATGTAGTGTTGGAGAAATCATCCTAAAATTAACACAAATCAATTATGAGAAGGATAATTAAAAGGATGCAGTATCACCCTTCACTGATGCTTTAAGTATTTCCCGTGCAACACTCACACTTCAACAAGGAAACATGATTCATGTAAAATTTTGGGATATAATACGCACACAATAATGTAACATTTATTTTATTTAAATTAAATTTCAAATTGTTTGCATTCCCCACACTAAGCATCTCATCTATATGTAACTCAAAAATTCTAGATGCAAAATAAATTTTGGAAATTTAACTGTCTAGTATACTTGCAATTCAAGCTATGACAACTAGAATCACCTATATTTAGTGCAACAACTTCACATTTTCTGAACTGTCCTCAATCCACTTGCCCTTGTTTAGTTCAAATTTGTTTCCTCACCTATATCAACCACTTGGAAGAAAGACAAGTTTTAGCAATATATTAAATTGGAAAATTAAAGATATTTGGTGCTACAAAGAATTCACTTCATTCCAAACTTCACCGATATTGGATTATATGTTGTGTTGACTGCAATATGCCAGCTTGTACCGACAATAAACAAACATATTAAATTGTACAATGGGAATTTAGTTTCCAATTTAACCTATTGCTAACACTAGTAATATATATTAGCAATTATATCTACAATTTTTCCATTCTGTTGGAACTATGAAGCACTGATTGTTCATTCAAATATATATCTCAAACTCATCTCTATTGGCATATGAAAGAGGCCATAACTTGCATAATCAACAAGGGTAGACAAGACAAATAAGAAAGATACCATGTACTATTGTAAAACTTTTGTTTATATCATTATTTGTACAAACAACTGAAAAACTACATATTATTGCAAGACACATTGGTTGCAAATCACATTGTGAATCGGTTATGCAAGAATAAAGGTTAAGAAGTCAATGAAAACCTTGGTGATCACCTTGATTGACCAAAAAGTAGCAGGTGATTGCATTGGTTAAATATGATAATGCACAAAATAATTACACATTGGAAAACACTCTGTGTTTCATTCTCCATGCTCAAACCTAAAGGGTGAAGAGAAAAGGGAGGAGTTGCAAGTGGGGAAACCACAAAACATACCAAATTGAGGTGAAGGTTGACTAAGCAATTGGGTTGCTACTTGTAAAGGGATTTAGAATAATATGTGGGTTTTAGGTTTTATAACACCCAGTGTTTTCCAACCTGGAATTTTAGAAAACAGTAAGAATGTAATCAAAACCTTTTGTGATCAATGCAGTAACAACCCAATTGGTTTGTCACCCCTCAGCTCGATTTGGTTAGACACCCAGTGTTTTCCAACATGTAGTTATATATAGACAGTAAGAATGTAATGAAAAAGTTTTGTTTAGTACACAATAAGAATGTAATGAGATGTAACTAATTTGTAGACAAAACACACCTATGTACATACAAAAATGCATGAAACCATACATAGAAACATACATAACATGATAAGACGACATAGTGCAGGGCCCACTAGATGGGGATAAAAGTGACGAAACCAACAGACAGGAGTAAACATTAGGAAAATGGTAGCAAGGAGATAATGGCATCGTCAGGTCATTTTTCCCACCTCCTACCGGCCGATAAAATTGGGACCTGTGGCTTGTGTGACCATGGGGAGGAGTTACAGGTGGGGAATATAAAAAACATACCAAATTGAGGTGAGGGGTGACTAAGCAATTGGGTTGCTACTTGTAAAGGGTTTTAGAATGGTATGTGGGTTGCAGGTTTTATAAAACCCAGTCTTTTCCAACCGGGAATTTTAGAAAACAGTAAGAATATAATCAAAACATTTTTTGATTAACATAGTAACAACCCAATTGGTTTGTCACTCCTCACCTCAATTTGATTACACACCCGGTGTTTTCCAACATGCAGTTATATATAGACCATATGAACATAATGAAAAAGATTTGTTTAGTACACAAAAAGAATGTAATGAAGATCACCTTCGAAATTTATGCAAACCACATTGAATGAGATAGATAAAAGATAATGTATTGAGTGAAGAGATTCTCCCTACTATTCAGAAGTTGAGGAAGGTGCATGTGCAGTATGCGCAATTGACAAGTGGCAATGTAGAACTCGGCCAACAAGTAGTAGAAAGTATGTAATCGAAAAGGAATATGCTCTAAAAATACTTGAAAAGAAGCAAACCAAAGTGAATGAGATAGATAATGTATTGACTAAAGAGATTGTTCCTCCTCTTCAGAAGTTGACAAATGAGCATGTGCACTATGTGAAATGGGAAAATGGCAATGCAAAACTAGAGGAAGCAGGTGCTAGAATGCATGGAATGAAAAATGAATCTTCTCTAAAAAACACTTGAAAGGAAGCAGAGTAGTATGAATGAGATACATAATGTACTAACTATAAAGATCCTCCATGCTCTTGAGAAGTCGAGGAAGGTGCATGTGCTGTATAAGCAAAGGGAAAATGGCAATGCACAATTGGACAAAATGAAGAGGTTTTGTATTGCATGATAATTTTTGCAGGAAAATAAATTCAGAGATACTACTATGGATGGAGTTGAACAAGTAAATTTTATCATAAATAACTTCTACAACACAATATATTTCCACTATGAACTGTAATAGCTATTTTATTTATTAGTTTTGAAGCTTCATAAGTGTCACTTTCCAAACTAATAACTTGTAATTTTCCTACGATACATTGCACGAAATTGTCTTGTCCATCAAAAAAAATTCTCGAAATTCCCTAACTTATTATCCTTTTCAAAAATAGTACATAGGAATTTGAATATTCCAGCTCTTCAAGCGACTCTTAATGCATTCCACTCAATTATGAACACACCTTGGATAACTCTGCTTTCCTAATTTTGATTCAATGAGATAAAAGAGGAGTTAGCCAAACTGTGGTCAACATTGATTGGAAGTGCATTAAAATTTGTGCTTGAAGAGGAAGATTATTCAAATTACTTTTGTACCCTCTCTAAAAAGGATAATAATGTTAGGGAAGTTCTTGAAAAAGATTGTATGGACAAAACAACTTAGGTGCTCTATGTCCCAAGAAAATTACAAGTTATTAGTTTCACAAAATTAAATGTAGACAACATGAGTCTAATGAAAACCTTTAGTTTTGTAGATAGTAAGAATGTAGTAAAGTACATTGACCTTCACAATTTAACGCAACTCTTACTTACACTAAAATTTGGATTTCAATTTCCTCATATGATTTTAAAATAAATGCAAAATATAATTTAGATCAAATAAAATGCTCACACTAAACTAACTGACATGGGACAGTGTGTTTTCCAACAATGCATACTATATATATGTTGCCAACATTTAAAATGCTCAGACAAAACTAACTGACACGGGACATTGATTTTTCTAAAATAAATTTTTTTAGCTCCAAAATACTCGAACAAATCTTTTCATAACTAACTAGCATGAGACAGTCTGTTTTCCAACACTCCAAGTAATGCAAGCATTTTATTTTTTCCAATCAGATGAAAAAATGGAAATGCCATATTTACTTCACCAAGGAGTTGTTCTAAAATATCAAGGTGGACTTCATTAAATTTTTGGATCATACGAAACAAAAACTTTTCATGAAGGAATAACTGAGAGGAGACAGTGTGTTTTCCAACACTGCAAATAATGCAAGCATTTTATTTGTTCCAATCAGATGAAGAAAGTGAAATGAGATTTGGGCTGCAACAAAGAGTTGTTCAAAAATTTGAAAGTGGACTTCATTACATTCTTGGAGCATAACGAAACAAAACTTTTCATAACAAATTAACTAACATGGGACAATGTATTTTCCAACACTGCAAATGGTGGGAGCATTTTATTTGTTCCAATTAGATGAAAAAAGGGAAATGTCATATTTACGTCACCAAATAATTGTTCTAAAAGATGAAGGTGGACTTCATTACATTTTTGGAGCGTACAAAACTAAAGCTTTTCACGAGGGAATAACTGAGAGGAGACAATGTGTTTCCAACTTTGCAAACAATGTGAGCATTTAATTTGGTCCAATCAAATGAGGAAAGTGAAATGCCATTTTGACAGTACCAAAGAATTGTTCAAAAATTTCAAAGTGGACTTCATTACATTCTTGGTCGTAATGAAACAAAAACTTTTCATGAGTGAATAACTGAGAGGAGACAATGTGTTTTCCAACACTACAAATAATGCAAGCATTATTTTTCTTCCAATCAGATGAAGAAAGTGAAATCCCATTTTGACTATGCCAAAGAGTTCAAAAATTTGAAAGTGGTCTTCATTACATTCTTCGAGCGTAACAAAAAAAACTTTTCATAACAAACTGACATGGGACAGTGTGTTTTCCAACACTACAAATAATGTGAGCATTTTATTTTTTCTAATCACCTGAAAAAAGGGAAATGCCATATTTATGTCACCAAAGAGTTGATCTAAAATTTGAAGGTGGACTTCATTAAATTTTTGGAGCCTACAAAACAAAAAAATTCCATGAGGTGCAAGCATTTTATTTGTTCTATCAATGGGAAAATTCCAATGCAAGACCGGAGGCAGCAGGTACTAGAATGCATGGAATGAAAAAGGAATCTTCTATGAAAAGACTTGAAAAGAAGGAGAGCAGAGTGACTGAGATGGATAATGTATTGATTGAAGAGATCCTTCATGGTCTCGAGAAGTTGAGGAAAGTGGTCCATGTGTAGTATATGCAATGAGAAATCACAATGCACAAGTGTACAAACTGAAGAGGTTTTGTATTGCACAATAATTTATGCAGGAAAAGAAAGTGAGAGGTGGTGCTATGGGTGGAGTTTAACAAGTAAATTCACAAATTCTTGAACATAGGAATTCCACGAAACACATATAATTGGAAATGGATGAAAAGAAGGTAGATATATGAAAGTCCTATGCGAATACCAGGGAGGTGTAAGACTAGTGGGGATGAGGAAAAATGCATGGATGCTTAACTTGTAGATACAAAATCACTAGTTGGAAGTGTTGAAACTGAAGCAACACAACACAAGACTATAATTAACCACTTAAAAGAGGAATTAAGAGATAAGAAGAAGATTTTATCATCAAAAGAAAAGGAGATTAATTAATGTTGTTGAGAGTTGTGACTTAGCATTTGGGTTATTACTTGTAAAGGGTTTTATAATAGTATGTGAGTTGTAGGTTTTATAACACCTAGTGTTTTCCAACCTGGAATTCTACATAACAGTATGAATTTATTGAAAAGATTTTGTAATTTAGATGGTACAATGTAATGAAAGGCCACATAGTGTTTTCCAAAATACAATTATTTTGTGCATTTTTTTTTTCAATCATGCAAAATTTAAACACAACAATGGAATGTGTAATTTTCAAGACATGCATACTATTTTGTAAAACTCCATGTTGCAAAACTGTATGTGTTAAGAAACAAGCAACCCACTATGAGACAACCCTTTACATTTAAACAAGAAGATTCAAATAACTGAAAACCTACATTGTGTTTTCCAAATTACAAATATTTTGTGCACTTTTTTTCTTTCAATCATGCGAAATTTAAACACAAGAATGGAAGGTGTGATTTTCAAGACATTCATATTGTTTTGTAAAATTCCATGTTGCAAAAACGTGCGTGTTAAGAAGCAAGCAACCCTTTGTGATACAACCCTTTACATTTAAACAAGGAGATTCAAATAACTGAAAACCCACATTGTGTTTTCCAAATTACAATTATTTTGTGCACTTTTTTTTTTCAATCATGCAAAATTTAAATGCAATTTTTACTCAAATTAAAAGTCCTTATAAATTTTGAAGGGGCCTTTCAACACATTCACACTATCTAAATTACAAAAGCTTTTCAAGACATTCATTCTATTTTGTAAAAAATCATGTTGGAAAACCCTAGGTGTTAAGAAACAAGCAACCCATATAGTGTTGTAAAAACCTTTGCAACTGAGAGGAGACAATGTGTTTTCCAACACTGCAAATAATGTGAGCATTTTATTTGTTCCAATCAAATGAAGAAAGTGAAATGGCATTTGGACTGTAGCAAAGAGTTGTTCAAATTTTTTAAAGTGGACTTCATTACATTCTTGGAGCATAACGGAACAAAACTCTTCATAACGAACTAACCGACATGGGATAGTGTGTTTTCCAACACTCAAAATAATGTGAACATTTTATTTGCTCCAATTAGATGAAAAAAGGAAAATCCCATATTTACGTTACCAAAGAGTTGTTCTCAAATATGAAGGGGGACTTCATTACATTTTTTGAGTGTATGAAACAAAAAAAATTCATGAGGGAATAACTGAGAGGAGACAATGTGTTTTCCAACACTGCAAACAATGTGAGCATTTTATTTGGTCCAATCAAATGAGGAAAGTGAAATGTCATTTTGACTGTACCAAAGAGTTGTTCAAAAATTTGAAAGTGGACTTCATACATTCTTGGTCATAACGAAACAAAAACTTTTCATGAGGGAATAACTGAGACAAAATAGTGTGTTTTCCAACACTACAAATAATGTGAGCATTATTTTTGTTCCAATTAGGTGAAGAAAGTGAAATCCCTTTTCGATTGTAGCAAAGAGTTCAAAAATTTGAAAGTGGTCTTCATTACACTTTTAGAGCGTACAAAACAAAAAATTTTCATGAGGAAACAACTAAGATGAGACAATGTGTTTTCCAACACTACAAATAATTTATAACAACACTATGGCTTGCAGGTTTCATAATACCTACTATTTTCCAATTTCATTATATTCTTACTATCTAATTCATAAAAGGTTCTCAAGACAATCACAAAACATACCAAATTGAGGTAAGGGGTGAGTAACCAATTGGATTCTTTACTTGTAAAGGGTTTTAGAACAGTAAGTAAGTTGTAGGTTTTATAACACCCAGTATTTTCCAACCTGGAATTGTACAGAACAGTTTGAATGTCTTGAAAATATTTTGTTATTTATACAATATGAATGTAATGAAACACGACTTCAAAATTTATAACAAGTCTTATGCAGAGTAAAAATTACATTTCAATTTCTTAATATGATCCAAATATGCATGCACAGTAAGAATGCAGGTTGGAAAACACGGTGGGAGGTGAGTACATAATTTATGAAACCCCCAAACCACACAATGTTGTATAACCATCTACACACTGAGGGAAAATGAAAACCCTTGTTTTTTCCTCAATGAAAACCCATCTTCACAATGAATAACTATTCAATTTTTCATAGTCCCTAGGCATAATGACAAAATGGCATCTATTTGTGGAAAATATACATACCTACTAGTTAGTTGCCCGCACCTATCACATGTGTTATGGTAGGAGAGAATGGTTGCTCTACTTCAGACTCCGAACCCCTCCAAACCCTGCAACCTTCAAAATAAGAATGTCAAAAATGGCGACGTTATGGGCTTTATGTGGTTTTCAAAATATATCATTTCATTGCAGAACCCACATTATTTTTTCCAACCTCATAATATATTTCACATGGTTTTTGGTTTTTGTAAACATTATTTAGTTATTTCATCCAGTAATCACAAAATTTGAAAACCAACAGACAAGAGGAAACCAAAATTAAAAAACCCTCAACACAAAAACACATAAACAACTTTGCATTTCAAATGAAAACCCATTTTCCCAAGGAAAACCCTTTGTTTTCCCATCAATGAAAACCCATTTTCACAATGAATAGTCGTTCATTTCTTCACAATTCCTAGGCAGAATGGAAAAATGACATATATTTATGGCAGATATACATACCTGCTAGCTAGCTAGCTACCCGCGCCTATCAAATGTGTTTTGGTATGGAGAGTGGTCACACTGCTTCGGCCTTCGAGCGCTTGCAACTCCTTTCTGCACTCTCTGTCAACCTGCAAAACGTTAGTGTCAAAAATGGAGGCAAAAATGGGACCTCGTCTAGGCTTTTTCCTATTTGCAAATTATGATTTTGAATGTGTCCTTTTGGGCTTTTTGTCCTTTCTGAAATATGATTTTGAAAACCCACTGGCACTGCCACGTTTTCCCGGTGATGGGATAGGTGATGGGATCAGTCATGGCACACATCTCAATGTCTATCAAGTCTTTCCATCGGTTTGTTCGTCAAGTCTTTCCATCAGGGCGTTTTGTCCAGCATGTGGGATGCGGGATGAGGGTTATGATATAATGTTACATACGTAGGTGCATTTCGTCTACACGTTAGCTTATCCCATTAAAAAGTTTGATAAGACTTATTTTTTCTTTTTAAATTAAAGAAATTATGTATAGTAAATGGGAGATTATGGGTAAATTGTTAAAAATTCTAAAAGTTTATATTTGTATATTTATTTAGTTTATAATATATTTTTATGAAAATAATGTATGTTTAAATATTAAGAGGATAAATTTGAAAGAATGTTTTTTATGGAAAATTTTATTTGATGTGTAGGATTTTCAATTAAAATTATGTTCTTGATCATTATATGTAATCATATAAATATGCATAAGTTAACATTATTTTATTTTGTAAGATTTATGTACTTAAATTTTTTATCTTAATTTGCACTCATTTTAGTGTTCATCTCCTTTAAACATAATTAGATTTAATTTCATTTGTTTTTCTTGAAAACTCTTCAGTGGTATATCACCTAACCTAGACCCACTCTACTTCAAACTTAGTATTCCCCTATGTTTTTGTTTTTGTGTCCTCTCAAACAACAATGCACTTATGTTAGTGTCCCTCGCCATTATTGAATCCTTGCACCACCAAAACCTAACATTTTTCCTTACTTTATTTCTTAACAACTAGCTCACTATCAACACTATAAAAATGCACTTTTAATCCTCATTTTTAGGATCTCTTACACCATTTTACACTCTCTTACTATCTCTCTCTCTCATACTAAGTTTTCTCCCTTCTCATACCAAGTTTCCAATTCCTCCATTGTTGAACAAAAAAGTTACAAGGACTCAATTAAAGATATTTGAAAATACATTATTATCCCCATTAGCAAGTCCTTGAGCTCTATTTCATCACCTTATCTCATCCATACTTAAACAATACAAACATATTTCTAAATTTAGTAAGCCCTGGTGTATAGGAGCGAATTTACACCCCTTATGCAAATTCCCCCTTTACCCTTCCTCACTTTAGAAAACCAAATTCAAAGGCTAAATTCTGCATAAGCCCACTGCCTTCATTCCACTTGGCAGTTGTTTTGTGTATTGGCAAAGGAATAACTGTCGGGGACGCCCGCACGATGCTTAAACATCCACGTAGCGCGCTTATGTCCCTAGAAGATTCCAGTGTCTGGAGCCTACAAAGGCATTACACTTCCCATTGGAGGTTGATTTGTACCGCCCCCTTCGACTGACCGAACTGAATATGGCCGTTTTCTTCATTCCTCCTTCAAATTCACTCCTACATGATTTTCATCTTCTTCACAAGCCCACACAATCTCTTTTGCATCTTCTAAGCATTCAATTCAACTCTCTACACACATTCTCAAACATTCTCTTAGCATCCATCACTCTCAAGCAACACTTTTCACTCCATAGCAACAACATAAACACTCCATCAACTTTGTAGAGCAAGTGTGGAACAAACACCATTGCAGCAGGAGCTTGAGTCCTCTCATTTTCTCCTCCATTAGCTAGTGAGCTCTTGGTGGAGGTGGTAAGCTTTCTACTCCTCTCCTCTACAATTTTATTGAGTAGCACAACACTATTTTTGTAGTGCTTTTGTGTTCTTTACTTCATTTCTCTCTTTATCATATATTTCTCCATTATCGCTATCTTGGTTGTCCGTGGAGGTGGAAACACCTAAACGGGGGTTTGACTAAGGCAAGTCCCTATATAGGTGGAAACACCTAAACGGGGGTCTGACTAAGGCAAGCCCCTATATAGGTGGAAACACCTAAACGGGGGTCTGAGTAAGGCAAGCCCCTATATAGCCACCCAACAATTTTCCTCTTTATTGTGTGTAGGTGGACGTGCTACTTGGAGCTAGTTGGAAAACAAGCTTTTCTATGAGATCATTCTTGTCACCCTAGCATTAATCTACTTGTTTTATCACATTCGTCTATACATTTCTTGTTTCATAGTGTTATTTTGTTCCCCTAAAAACCATTAGCTAGGCCATTAGTCCATTTTCTAGTGTTCAACCTTGTCTTTTTAGTCCTCTGGTCGTATGGATGCCAATGCACCTGAGAGACGCCAGCGCGCCACGTTGTCGTCCCGGAACTACACTTTCGTCCTTGGGTAGAAAGCTACTTGAGGCACAATGTTGAACCCAAAAACTGGCTTGCCTAGCCCCATTCTGAGTTTCAGGTCTGTAGAATGGTTGAAGGACCTTATAGTCCTTATCATTCTTGTCCTCCACTTCAAAACTCCCCTTTAAGCTGAGGTAAGTTAGGGTAGCCTTTCGCTCTTGGCTCTCCGTGACCTGGGGCCTTGAACGTGGTTGATCCCCCTCTCTTACACCTAGTAATCTTCATCACTCTTATACACCACCATTTCCACTTCCACCTACTATTCATACACTAGCAAACTTTACTCAGGCTAAAACATGCAAAACAAGGGTTTGATTGAAGCAAGCTCCTTAACCTAATTACTCTTTTTTTTCTCTCTTACAACTTTGACAAGTTATTTCTCATCACTCCTGGTATATTTCCAAATTATGTGAGCACCACAAGGAAGCCCTATTTTTGTTGACTAACTCCAAAAAATTTAGAGCTATATAATCAACGAACATTAGCATTTGCAAATGGTTGTTAACACTCATCAAACACAAGCACCTAAAGAACATTAGTAGCACCGATAAAAAATTGGCACCTAAAGATGGACTAATTTCCCACTAGACTTGAGCCTTATCCAAACTACAAAAACTATCCCAAAAGTTTCAAGTTGAAATTCAAAAAATTATTTGTGTTTGAAAACATCTATGTATCAGATATGTGTCAAGACACTAGTATTAATCTTGAGATTTTGACCATAGATTCTACCTCAAAATAAAAAATTTCCTAGTATTTTTTCTAACACTAAGTCAAGCCTAAATTGTGACAATCCTATTAGGACATATTGAAATCATAAGAAAATATATTTATTCTACACCTTTAAGTTTATAGGTACTAATTTTTCTCTTACAACACACCTATAAGAGCATATTATAGAGATTTTATAGTGAAGAATCTATAGAAAAATCTTTGTTTCATCCCCCTCAATCTCCCATGGTTGTATTTTCCCCTTGGGCATATTATTCTAATTTTCCTCTTTTTCTTCCAAAGCCTTCCCTTCCCAATTTTGTATACATGCCTCTCATGTCATTCTCCAAAGTGTTCCCTTATTCGCCTTACCCATTGAACTCTCCATATATCACACACCATATTAGCTAAATTGGTCCTAGAGTTTTGTATGCTTTATGATCCTTTTCTACACACAACACTTTGTGCCTTCACTATATGTTATCACACACACTCAAATTTATAAAAAAAACTAAGTTAAGGTTGAAAATATACCACCCAAGGGACTAACTCAGGCAACCTCCTAAATAGCCACATCCATTCCCCTTTCCCCCTTTAATTTTAGATTCAAATATGTAGAGTTTGGGAGCTATTGTATGGGATTTATTTGTGGATTCAAAATGAATATATGCAAGTTCAATTCAACTCATAAATGTACACCATTCATCTATGCTCCAACACCACAAGCATATAAGTGACCTATAACAACACTTTTACAAATTTATTTGTCTTAAACTTGTAGGAGCATTTTCTTCTAGCATAGGTGTCATGTTTTGGTTCCTTAAAAGGGTGTGTGTGCCCCTTTTCATCATTGGTGTTTAGATAGATTATACTAGACTCGTAAGAGTTCCCAAACTACTAGTGTTGAGGACCCTTAGAGGTGTTACACCCAAAATATCTTCTAGGGTCGCATTCTTTTTTATGGTTCTTGATTAGGCATCATTCTAATATTTCCTTTAAGTTGATATGGCCTATAATACACCCAAAGATGCATAATTCTTCTCCACTTGATATAGATTTCTAGTTTACAATTTTCATTTCCAAACTATTTTCACTAGTTAGGTTTGATTTCTAAATCTAATTTTTATGGTATATGTCTATTATTAATCAATAATATATCATATTTGTATATCTTTAGTAGTGAATGAAAGATTGAAACCTAAGTGTGATATTCAACATTACCAAATAGATTAACCTAAGGGTTCTTTTTTGTTCCTTCATTTGGTGGAAGTGACATGACAACGTGATTTTGTTTCTAATATACCAATTTAAAACTTGAAATGAAGTAGAGGTGTGCAATACATTTCCTACACAATCCTATGAGGGGAGGTATTTGTAAACATGAGCATGTATTTTATATTTGAGTTTCAGTTTTGTTGTATGTTTATACCTTGAAGGAGTACATGTTTTTATGTGATATATATGATGGTACAACATTAATATTTTGGTGCTTATGGTACAGGTTTATAAGTGTTTTTTAGAGTTGGAATTTGATGGTGACAGGTACATAGTTTGTCTTCAATTTTGAGGACATGAAATGACACATGTGGAGACTTGGAGTCACGTGTGGGTGATAGTTGAGTGTAGGTACAACATTGACAATGATTATGGTGTCATAAATATTTAAGCACATTTGAGTATTGGCACGAAATGATCATGTATGTGGTTGTTTGGTGGTGATATGGCTTGGTATTAGGAGGTTGTTCTTATCTCTTTGATGCTTGATTAGTTCCTTGACTATAGTTACTCATTTGTGGACATGTTTGACAAATCAAATCCATGTTTGATTTGGTGTTTGAGTCTTGTTGTCTATAGGATTATCTTCTTTGATATCTCAGTTTGCAAGTTACTAATGTGATGATGAGTTTGCATGCTTTAGCTTTTGGGATCTTTGAGTTATGCAGGTTGTGAATTAGCTACCCATTTTCTTGCAATGGGACGAATTGGATGTGGACTATTTATATCCATGAGATTGATTCAGTGTTGATGCAGACTTTGTTAGTTGGACTTATTTTTGGTCATTTGTACATTGGTATATTTTTTTGAGATAAGAGGATGGATGATCAAAGTACTAGGATTGTCAATGTTTAGGATTTGTAACATTTGGTTTTATGACGATGTCATGATAGCTTGGTTACATTTTAGTGGGAGATTTTGATAATGATAATTTGACAGTGTAGCATTGATTCCTAATGTTTTGATGGCTTGGAGATACTTGTTTCTACTTGGTATTATTGGCATTTCAATTGTGTGTGTCAACTTGTACGATCTTCATTTAGGAGATGGTTGTCACAATGTCATGTGTAGCTCGATATCATGGTTCAGTAGGAGTTGTTGGTAGTGATGTGGATTCATTGTTGGTGATGGATAATCTTCTTTAATGTTTGTTGATGTCTTGGAGGAGCTCTTAGATCTTGTTGCTACAAAAGAGTTCTTTCATAATTCCTGATGTTTGATGGCGGTTGTATCTTCTTGGCTTGGAGATCTTGGTTCTACTTGGTATTATTGGCATTTCAATCGTGTGTGTCAACTTGTATGATCTTCATTTAGGAGATGGTTGTCACAATGTCATGTGTAGCTTGATATCATGGTTCAGTGGGAGTTGTTGGTAGTGACGTGGATTCATTGTTGGTGATGGATAATCTTCATTAATGTTTGTTGATGTCTTGGAGGAGCTCTTAGATCTTGTTGCTACAAAAGAGTTCTTTCATAAATTTGCAGGTTCATTGTTAAGATATGGTTGTCTTCATGTGATTGGATATGTTGATTCTTGTTTTAGAGTGTTTGGTATTGTGTCATGGTTTAATCTTGATGCTATCTTAGAGGTTTGACATGATACAGGTTTAGGTTCCTAATTTTGCGATCGAATTTTGCGATTGGAGCTTTGACATTAATCTTGTTGGTTCTCTTGGTATCGAGTACATTGGTCATTTTCTTAGGAGCTTCATGATGGTGTTGTGTTAATTTTAGAGCTTAGTATGGATTGATCAATTTTAGGTTCTCATGGATACTTGGAGACTTAGGTGAGGTTGGAGATCTCTTGTGATTAGATACATTTGCTTGAGACGATTACTATTTGGAGGTTTCAACAAGAAGTCTGAGGAGCTTTCACTTGGATATGGATGTGAGTTCATGACAAACGTATAGAGGAGATTGAACATTTTGGAGTGAGTCATGATGACTTGGTTATCCTAGAGGAGCATTCTCATTCCCCGCTCTTGGTCTACTCAATGATTTATCATCTAAGAGGTATTTGCCATTTTTGTTTTAAATGTGTTATGTTTCATGCTTTGTTCTCTCATGGGAATGATTTTTGAGCCATGGTGATTATTTTGGGAGACTCGTTTGAGGATTGTTTAGAATTTCCACATAATCCATATAGAAAAGTCTATGCAAACAAGTATTCAAAATCTATATGCAAAAGAATAGACACCATACCATCAAAGATGACACAAGATATACCCTCCAAAAGCATCCATCACTCATGTATTATTCAATAATAAACATTACAATACATCTTTAGATTCCTCCATGAATACCTTTGAAACACCAAACGCTCTACAAGCACTCCATGTGAACAAGCATGTAACACACATCCCATGCCATGCAACTTCAACCCTCACAAATTCTAACAAGAGATGCTCTCAACCTGCCAACCTTAGACAACTATCAAGTGTTTGTTTTTTTTAAATAAGCTCAAACAAAACCACCAAGTGGTATTACATAAAACAATGTGACAAATACCATGACCTTACAAAACCATTAACCTCTCATTTAATATTGATAGTAAGTTTTCTCAATATTAAATTTTATTCTCATGTGCAACCCCACATTAAATATTTAATCCAATGTTACATACAACACATAAAGTGACTTCAAGAATGCTAGACCCATGTGATGCACGCATGCCTAGATTCCTTAGGCGCACCACATAATAAATAAATATTACATTATATCATTAAGCAAGGTGGACAACACATCTTTTCCTAACATTCTCCCACTTGTTGTATACATTGCATAAGGGGAAAACAAGTAAACTCAAACATGAACACATAAACAATCCCTATAGCCACATATACCATCAAGGAATCAAAGTGCTTCATGCACTCCATCAAGATACTTGCAACAAGATTCAAGGTGACCACTATCTCAAGCATGAATGCTCTCATCCTCCATCATGCCAATACACAAAGATAAGAAACCATCCAAAGAGATGCCACACTATATTTCACAAAGAAGCATAAGTCTTACCTCCAACCGATATCCCAATACATAAACACTCAATCCAAAGGTAACAAATATGTATCAATAGCTGTCAAGATAAAATCACCATAGCTGAAAATAACACCCACAACAAATGCTAACACATCCAACTATCCATACCTCAAAGTTATACAAATCATAACAAGTGAACCACATGCCATCAACATATACAACCCATAACATGCAATCACAAGCTCCAAGTGCCAAACCTGTCATATGACGAACACACACAACTAGGAACTCCCACTGCATGGGTAATGTCAAATCTGAAAATGATCAAGGCATCCAATGATCCACTAATAGTAACACAGAAATGTAATCAATATCATATAATACCAATGAACATCCACAAAGATATGCAAATCCTCCAAACCAATACGTTGCAATCCAACTCTCACCACAAGTCTCAATAGCTCTCCCAAGTTCTCCACACCCAACAAAGGAAAGAGATAAAGGAACCTCCATGCCATCACCAAAGAACAATGAACAACATATGACCACAAAACATAGTGATCACCATAGCTCCACACAAGATCTCAAATCCAATGTTATGTGAATACAAACATCCAAGAAGTAGAACAAGACCAAAGAGAGTGTGCAAATAAAAACCTATAGCATGTCCTTCTACACAAACCTCTAAAAGTTAAGTTGTGATAAGTATGATTTCCTCCATAAAACCCCAAAGAGAATAACACTATCCACATCTAACCATAATAAAGACATGTATGCATCTAGAACCAAAGGAAGTTCAAACCAAATCCATCCCCAAACCAAGGGAATAAGCCCAATAACCTCTCCTAAATTCAACATCAATGAATAATCTCACAATGCATAAGGAGATAAACATGCCAACATCCCTCAAATGAACCATCTAGAACTAGTGCAAACCATAACTCAAGATTCATATGTATGAGAAGATAAAGCATGAAACATAATGCATCTGAAAAAAATAATGGGCAATACCTCAAATAATTAACCGTTGAGTAGACCAAGAGTGGGGAATGAAAATACTCCTCTAAAATATGTCATCATGACTCATCTAAGAACAATCTCCTCATAGGTCTAGGTTGAACTCACGTCCAACCAAGGTGTAGGCTCCTCAGACTTTCAACTAAAACCTCATCAACGATAATCTTCTCAACACATGTCTCTAATCACAAGAGATATCCTAGTCTTTCCTATATCTCCAAGTATCCATCAGTACATGTAACTGATCAATCCATTCCAAACTCCAAATGCAACATAACATAATCATGGAGATCTCAAGAAAATGATCAAAGTACCCAATACCAAGAGAACCAACCAAGATCAAAATCATATCCCAACCGCGGAATCAGAAACACACCATGACATCATGATCTCACATCTCAAAATATCATATGCTCCAATGAACATATCATGTACATGTATCATGCCAAAACTCTAAACTAGTAATCAAGATGACATCATGACACAATAACAAAACCATCATATCAAACAAGGATCACATGTCAAAAAACAAATCATGACACCTCAACCAAAGACTAAAGAGTCCATGGCTAACCAAGATGTCAACATCTCCAAACCACATGAAGATAACCATCTCCTGCAAAGATGATCATCCACCATCAAATGGTGAATCCACATCATCGTCACAAGCTCCCACTGAACCATGATACTGAGCTCTCCATGGCAACAAGATAATTATCCTCTAAATGAACATCCTCCATGGCCCCAATGCAATCAAAGAACTCAATACTAAGCTCCCAAAGGGAAGAGTACAAACCAAAATCTCCAAACCAAGAAAATACAACACCGCTAAACCATCACTATCACTATCTCCCATTTGAATCATGTAATCAAGCTATCCATGACATCGTGATAATGACCTCTTCAATGAAGATCAATCATAGGCCCTCACATAATCAAAGAATTCAATTGCAACATGAACTCCTAAAAGGAAAAACAAAACCATGATCCTCAAGCCAAGAGGATACGCTGCCACAAACCAAATAGGAATCAATCCAAAACCACTAACAAAGCACCTAGTAATACCATCTCTCCTCCTCAACATGACAATCAAACCAACAAAACAAGTGACTAAACCAAGCCACCAATTTGAATCTGCAACACTCAAGCATCTATGGGAAAAGACAACACATATCCAAATCATATATGCAACTTGTAAGCATAGACAACCTACAACACTGCACAACTCGTAGATGCAACAATGCAACATATAAATCCAACAATCTATTGATAACCATGTGAAAGAGAGTAATCAAAGATGTACATGTGAGTATACAATGACTCCAACATCAAATCACCAACATTTGATTCACCATAAGCTCAAAATCAACATAGTTAAAAGAACCCATAAACATCCTAGATGGATTAAAAAAAAAATCATGCCAAAACATCTCCAAACCTGATCCACTATGCAGTGCTTTGAACAAGCTTTTTGTCGACTATAAAAAGTCCACAATTCGGCTTTGTATGCACAAGTTATGACCTCTTCAAATTCGAAAGGAACATCCAACTTCTAGCAAATATTTCACTATCAAAACAACAAAATCTAAAAAACCCCACTACTAGCATAGTGTAGTGCTTGGAACCACCTTTCTAATGAGTATAAGAAGTCAAAAAACCAACACACAAGGCAAAAAGTTATGCCCCCAAAAATGTGCCCAAAAAGAGTTGCACAATTAAGCTTGCAAAATGAGGCAAAGATGGCCCCTGAATGGAGCCACTGACGATGGTTGAACGAACCCGACCAACTTTAATTTATGCTTGTGAATTTTATTTATTTAATTAAAATTTTGACACTTTAATTTATACTAGCAATTTTTAAAATTATGATATTGCTATCAGGATTCAACCGTGTAGTTTTGGGTCAAACTCATTGACCCATGTTTCATGAGTAGTGGTTCACAAGAACCCATCTCTCATGATAACGAATGGTCCACTTAGCACTCATTGCATCTAGGTGATGCTCACAGAGGTGAAGCACTAGTCCGCCCGGAGGTCACCCATCCTGCATCGCTTCCAGCTCAAGCGCTTTAATCGTGGAGTTTTCTCCAAGGTTGCTTCCACTTGAGTTGTTACCCCATTTTGCAAAATTCATGGTTGTGTTTATGAATATTCATAATAGAGCTTTTAGTCATCAATTCTAGGGTATTATTAACGCTTCAAATTGAAATCAGATTAATCAGTCAAACTGTTGACTCCAAGAATGAGTGGAAATTATCGAAATCTCTTAGATCACTATTAGGGCCTGGTGAGCCATTGCAGGTGAAGCATCAACGTCCCGGAGGTCACCCATCCCTAGACGCTTCAGCTTAAAGCGCTTTTAACCGTGGAGTTTTCCAAGCTAAGCCCATTTGAGTTGTTACCCCATTTGCAAAACCTTCAGCAAGGTGCCTTGAACCATTCATAAAGCCCCTTTAGTCATCAATTGATAGTAGGAGGTATTTTCCACGCGCCAAATTATGATATTGCTATCAGGATTCAACCATGTAGTTTCGCGTCAAACTCATTGACCCATGTTTCATGAGTAGTGGTTCACAAGAACCCATCTCTCATGATAACAAATGGTCCACTTAGCACTCATTGCATCTAGGTGATGCCTCATAGTGAAGATCGGGTCCATCCCGGAGGTCACCCATCCCAGATTACCACCAAGCGCTTAACCAGGAGTTTTCCAAGGTTAAGCCCGCTTTTGAGTTGTTACCTTCATTTGCAATTCAAAAAGTTAGGAATTATGAACATCATTAGAGTTTTTAATCATCATAGTAGGTAGGAGCCAGAAACAAATTATGATATTAAAGACAAAGATAATCGCAGTTTCAGGTCAAACTCATTGACCCATGTTTCATGAGTAGTGGTTCACAAGAACCCATCTCTCATGATAAACGTAATGGTCCACTTAGCACTCATTGTATCTAGGTGATGCTCACGAGGTGAAGACGGTCCGGCCCCGAGGTCACCCATCCCAGATGCTTAGCTAAGCCGCTTAACCGGAGTTTTCCAAGGTTAAGCCCGCTGGAGATGGGTTCTTGTGAACCACTACTCATGAAACATGGGTCAATGAGTTTGACCGAAACTACACCGCTGAATCTGATAGCAATATCATAATTTGACACGCCGTGGAAAAAATACTCCTACTTATCAACTGATGAGCTAAAGGCTCTATTTTGAATGGTTCATAAGGCACAACACTTGTTGAAGCGCTGAGTCAGCACGGATGGGTGACCTCCGACTAACCTGCTTCACCTCTCGTGAGCATCACCTAGATGCAATGAGTGCTAAGTGGACCATTCGTTATCATGAGAGATGGGTTCTTGTGAACCACTACTCATGAAACATGGGTCAATGAGTTTGACCCGAAACTACACAGTTGAATCCTGATAGCAATATCATAATTTGACACGCTGTGGAAAAAATACCTCCTACTTATCAATTTTTAAAATGTTCTATTGACTAGCGGCTTCAATTTTTTGTGGCCAATGACCCCGACCTTGCTAGACCGGCTGTCGAAAGTTGGAGGGCTTAAAGCCCTGCTAGCCAGCTAACACCCATGTCAACGATACTGTCAATATTGCTAGGGAACGGGGTGGGCTCTATGACACCTTCCCCTCCCACTTGCTGAAGGTTTTGCAAATGGGGTAACAACTCAAGCGGGCTTAACCTTGGAGAAAACTCCCTGGTTAAGCGCGCTTGAGCTGAAGTAGTACCGGGATGGGTGACCTCCCGGGATGGACCAGTGCTTCACCTCTGTGAGCATCACCTAGATGCAATGAGTGCTAAGTGGACCATTTGTTATCATGAGAGATGGGTTCTTGTGAACCACTACTCATGAAACATGGGTCAATGAGTTTGACCCGAAACTACACGGTTGAATCCTGATAGCAATATCATAATTTGACACGCTGTGGAAAAAATACCTCCTACTTATCAATTGATGAGCTAAAGGGGCTATTTTGAATGGTTCATAAGGCACAACACTTGTTGAAGCTTGAGCTGAAGCAGTGGATGGGTGACCTCCCTGACGGACCAGTGCTTCACCTCTGTGAGCATCACCTAGATGCAATGAGTGCTAAGTGGACCATTCGTTATCATGAGAGATGGGTTCTTGTGAACCACTACTCATGAAACATGGGTCAATGAGTTTGACCCGAAACTACACAGTTGAATCCTGATAGCAATATCATAATTTGACACGCTGTGGAAAAAATACCTCCTACTTATCAATTTTTAAAATGTTCTATTGACTAGCGGCTTCAATTTTTTGTGGCCAATGACCCTGACCTTGCTAGACCGGCTGTCGAAAGTTGGAGGGCTTAAAGCCCTGCTAGCCAGCTAACACCCATGTCAACGATACTGTCAATATTGCTAGGGAACGGGGTGGGCTCTATGACGCCTTCCCCTCCCCCAATTTTTATTTATTTAAAACTTTTAACATGGTTTTTATATTTTTATGTGTATGAATTATTTTAATTTTTAAAATCGTAGTTTTTTAAAAATATTTTTAACTTTACAACTTGCAAATTTAATGGTCATACAATTGAGGGGGGATATTGGCTAAAAAAATTTGCATTTTTCAATAACCAAAATAGGCCAAATTTTATGTCAATTTTCATCTCTCAAGCCTCCCGGATCCAATGGTGAGGTATGTTTTGTCTCAAGGGGTCATCTATAACATTTTCCTTACAAAACCCTCTTGATGAACATCCATAAAAAATCTTTTTTCCAACAAAAAATCATAAATCTATCCAACAAACATTATACAAACCACAACCATGGCTCTAATATTAAATGAAAGAAAATATGCATTCACCCAAGATAATTTCCACATAACCCAAATAGATAAATCTATGCAAACAAGTATTTAAAATTCACATGCAAAATAATAGACCCTGAGAAAATCCTAAAAAAGGAAAAAACTAACTTCCAAAAACATCCATCACTCATGTATTATTCAACAATAAACATTACAATACATCTTTAGAATCCTCCATAAATACCTTTGAAACACCAAATCCTTTACAAGCACTCCATGTGAACAAGAATGTAACCACACATCTCATGTTGTGCTTCAACCCTCACAAATGCTAACAAGAGATGCTCTCAACTAACCAACTTGCTAACCTTAGACTACCCATGTGTTTGCTTTTATATAAACAAGTTTACACAAAACCACTAAGTGGTATTACATAAAACCATGTAACTAATACAATGAGCTTACAAAACCATTAACCCCTCATTTAATATTTATAGTAAGTTTTACCAATATAAATATTATTCACATGTGTCACCCCACATTAAATATTTAATCCAATGTTACATATTACACATAAAGTGGCCCCAAAAATACTAAACCCATGTGATGCACACATCCCTAGATTCCTTAGATGCACCACATAATAAATAAATATTACATTATAACATTATGTAAGGTGAACAACACACCTTTTCCTAACACATTTGATCTAGAGATTGAGTGGTTGAGTGTTGTTGAGGCTTTACATTTAGGGTTGTAAGGAGATCATACTTGGCACAATGTAACACTTTGAGGTGTTGGTATGACATGTTATGGTTTACGAGCTTTCTCTCTCTTCATTCTATGGCTCCTTCTTGGAGGCTCATGTTCATATGATTTGGGAGGATTATGGTGACATGTAAGAGATTATGCAACTACTTGGTGTTGCATGTGTGGATTATTGTGATTACCCTTGGCACTTCATATTTTGATCATTTATCACACCTCGGTATAGTGTTGATTAGTAGACTTGATATGCCTTGATCATTTTCAAATTATCCATGTAGTGGGAGTTCTTGGATTTGTATGTTCTTCATTGACAGGTATGATACAAGGATTTTGTGATTGCAATTTATGGATTGAATATGTTGTTTGCATGAGTTTATTAATATTGTTGATGCCTAGGAGGTATGGATGGGTGAATGTATTAGCATGTGTTGTGGATACTATTTCTAATCATGTGGGTTTTTTCCCTTTGACAACAACTTAGAACCTTTGTTATCACTTGGATTTGATGTTTGTGTTCTTTAGATTGGTGTATCTTCACCTTGGCATGTTCCTTTTTCCTTCATAGGTGGCACATTGGAGGATGAGAGGAATTTTGCTTGAGATGGTTGTCACTTTGGTTTTATTGCAGGGATCTTGCATGATAGCATGTTGAAGATTCGTATGGTTACATATATGGCTATGATGATATATTTTATTGATTGATCTTTATGCAATATATACAAGTGGGAGAATATTAAAATTTGGTTTATAAAAACAAACACATGTTTTGGTTAAAGTAGGCTGAGTGAGTGGGTTGTCATTATTAAACAAACACGTGTTTAGAGGTTAATGTTGACTAAGTGGTCTATCATTATTAAGTCCTTCAAAGGAGTGCATGAACACAAAGATGTATTGAAAATGCTTGATGTTTAAAAATATTCATTGTAAATTTGTAAATGCATGTATTATTTTATATTGTGGCTTGTTTATTTGATCTATGCATTATGATTATTGTATAAGCTTGTATGCATGCTATGTAAGAAATGAATTAAATTAGAAAATGAATTAAATGAATTGAGCATTGATACATTATTTCCTAATAATAAGAGGCACTATGGAGTTTAAATACTTGCAATCCACATTCTACAATTGTTGTAATGCAACAATTTAGATTTAAATACTCATTTACATTTTTGTACCCTAAAAAATGAGAGCTTGTGTATTGAGAATTACATGTCCATAATTGACTAAAAATAAAGGCATCACATCACATTTTATCTCTTATATTATTCAATCATGTTTTCTATTTTAGAATTTCTTATAATGGTCCACTTATATTTTATTTTAGATTTAAAAGACATACCATTAAAACTATTCAATAGCAAAGGTTAAATCATGTACATGTACTAAAGTTGAGCCTAGTCTATAACCTTATCTAACTTTGCAAGAATTTTTGTAGCTAATTTATTTTAGTACAAATTTGCAAACCACAAATCTATAAACTCATGATGTTTACAAATTCATTTGTAGAAGACAAAAAGATTTTAAAGACTTTTCACACATATTGTTTTAAGGAAATATATCACAATTAGTCCTTGGAGAACATCCTTTGTGGGTAAGATAGGGTATGATTAAATTGCTATGATGGAAATATATCATCCATCCAACACCTATTAAGTACATGCAAAATCCTCCTAGAACTATTATCCATGGAAATCAACTAATGTGAAAGTTTTAAATGTCACAATAAAGATGTATTGTGTATTAACTTTTAAAATTAAAATTTATTATAATCACTTTTCATATCTCAAAATATTTATCTATATTGATAAATTATAGATACATTAAAAACTACTTATTACTATCACTTGTACCTAAACAAAATTATATGTATGCTAATATGTTAGAGAGTAACATGTTTGTGCATGGATGCATATGGATGCAATGTGCTACAAGTCTAGTTGAATGTCGCTGAATTAAACAATTGATAATAAGTGCTAAATAATGGAATGAAATAAATTTAGACAAATCTATTTTTTTTCCTTCCAAAATAAAGTATTATTTGATTTTGAAATATTTGTATGTAAATTTATAACACAAAACAATACAAATGAAAAAGAAAATTTTGCATCAAATTGACAAAAAAACACAAATAAAAATAGGATATTCCCGTCCAATTGACAAAAAAACACAAATGAAAATAGAATATTCCCGTCCAATTGAAAAATCAATATATATCTGCCATCTATATAAAAAGTGAGATTTTGAAAGCTTTTACCTGATATTTTGAAAGATTTTACAATTAAATGGAATTGAAACTTGTTTTTCAGCAACTCAATAGTTGATTTGCAGCAAGCTCAAATCTCAAATCTCAAATCTCACAGTAATCTATCCAGTAAATATAAGAATGTTTTAAACTAATAATAACACAAGATTAAGTGACCTACAAGACACATAACATTGGGTAACATTTGGCTAACAAGACTACTATAGTCATTAACATTTTAAGAACCCTTTAGGAGCTCTCTAGAACTCAATCCTTATCAATAATTTATTAGAAATCATAGAAAGAATTTGATTGGATTATTAGTTCTTTGATAGGAAACTCTATGAGAAGAGTGAAATCACAACTACTACCCATAAGAAGCTAGAAAGTGCAAGCTGAATTTCAAGAGAGCATCCAACAGTAAACTAGGTTCCTTGGGGAAGATGTGTCATTCAGAAAAACCAAGGTGGTAAACTAGGTCTCTTCAATACACGTATCATCAAAAAAATCCAACGATGGTGAAGGTTTCCTAACCCGTATGCATCATCCAAGATTCGGAGTGTATGATCGTCAATTTCAAGCATGCCCAAACCTGCTATTGAGCTGGCTATAAAATTGCAATCAGACTAATTATGTCGATTTCTATATGTTGCTGCAGGCGGGTGGAGCCATGCAGCACAATCTCTACCTGGCAACCCTTTTCACATCTTAGGATCTCTTTCTTCAAGAATGGGGCAATCAATCCATGTGAAATTCATTAAATCCAAAAAACTGAAATAACACTCTACAATAAAACTTTAATGTTAAGATGTGAAGGCTATGGCCTGTCCCAGAGGATCATAGCAGCAACGCCACATTACCCAGGGCCATAGAATATAGCCTTCTACTACTCGGAGGCGCTTTTCTCTCTTACGAGTAAGAAAAGATAAACGCCATCAACAAGCAGATATTTGCTGTGTGACGTTCACGATGGAATATACGACACGTTATCAGTCGCTCCGAGCCGTGAGGACAAATGGGTCCCCGTCACATACCTTTCACTACCACACCTTATCGACACGCAAAACCTTTTTAACTCCAGCATACAATTTGTGAAAACTTAGGAGGCGCAATTAGGGTTTTACAGGTAGGGTTTGAGCGCAGCTTAAAGATATTTACGGTTTTCTAGGGTTTGATTGGAAAAACCTGGTGCATTGAGCAAAATAGAAAAATAAAAATAAAAAAGCCTAATCAGATGGATCAGATAATCTGGCTTAATCTCTAATGAGATGATGCAGGTGAGTGGAATCATTGTCGATCATTCGGGGAAAGAATCCTCATCTCCATCCTTTTACATATCTAATAAGAATAATACCTATTTACATCTAATCAGAAACAGGCGATTCATACAGAAATAGTATTACCAGTCGTTTTTCGCTATACAGATAGAAGTGAAAACTTTCGACTCCTGTGTCTTCCCCCTCATTCAATGTACCCTTCTCTTCATCTTCCCTGCCTTTATAGACAATTTTTAGGGTTTTCTCATTTCTTTTTTTATTTTTCTTTAAGTTGGTCGTTAGTATGAATTTTGTTGCGAAATGCAATTAAAAATTAGAGGAATTTTCTTGTTTGGGCTTCGTCTTTTTTAAAACTTAGAACTCTACTTTCACATAGATTTTGACGATGTGTCGTCTATTTTTTTTAATATTATATTATTATTTTTGTAATTGATTAAAAATTCATAAGTCTTAATTTTTTTGATTGTATTATTATTTTTGCAATTGATTAAAAATTCATGTCTTAATTTTTTTTTTTTTTTATTTAAAAGAATAATGTCTAGGGAAGAAGAGATTAAGGGTAAATTGTTAAAAATTCTAAAGGCTTATAGTTGTATATTTATTTAGCTTATAATATATCTTTATAAAAATATATTATTATGATATTGCTATCAGGATTCAACCGTGTAGTTTCGAGTCAAACTCATTGACCCATGTTTCATGAGTAGTGGTTCAACAAGAACCCATCTCTCATGATATCGAAACTACTACTCATGAAACATGGGTCAATGAGTTTGACTCGAAACTACACGGTGCTGAATCCTGATAGCAATATCATAATTTGACACGCTGTGGAAAAATACCTCCTACTTATCAAAATATATTATGTTTAAATATTAGGAAGATAAATTTAAAAAAAGTGTTATTATGGAAAAAACTATTTGATATGTAGGGTTGATAATGAAAATTATGTTCTTGGTCATTACTCATAACCACACAAATATATGTAAGTTAAATTTATTTTTTTATCCTAATTTGCGTTCATTGTAGTGTTCATCTCCAAACATAATTAGATCTAATTTCATTTGTTTTTTAATTGAAAACTCTTCAGTGGTTTGTTATGTCACCTAAACTAGACCCACTCTACTTCAAACTTAGCATTCCCCTATGTTTGTGTTGTTGTGTTCTCTCAAAAACCAATGCACTTACACTAGTGTCCCTTGCCATATTTGAATCCTTGCACCCACCAAAACCTAACCTTTTCCCTTACTTTATTTTCTTAACAACTAGCTAACTAACAACACTTTATAAAAGTATCCTTTTAACCCTGATTTTTAGGATCTCTTACAACTTCTTACACTCTTTCTATCTCTCACTCCCTCATACTAAGTTTTCTTCCTTTTCATACCAAGTTTCCAATTCCTCCATTGTTGAACAACAAAGTTACAAGGACTCACTTGAATATTAGATTTGAAAATGCATTATTATCCCATTAACAAGTCCTTGAGCCCCACTCCATAACCTTATCCCATCCATACTTAAGAAATACACACATATTTCCAAATTTAGTAAGCCCTAGTAATCTTCATTACTTTTATATGCATCACCATTTCCACTTCCACTCTACTATTTACACACTTGCAAACTTTACTTGGACTAAAACTTGCAAAACAAGGGTTTGATTGAAGTGAGCTCCTTAACCTAATCACTCAATTTTTTCTCTCCTAGAACTTTGACTAGTTATTTCTCATCACTCATGGTACATTTTCAAATTATGTGAGAACCACGAGGAAGCCCTTATTTTGGTGACTAACTCTAAATTTTTTTAGAGCTATACAATCAACGAACATTAGCATTTGCAAAAGGTTGCTAAAACCCATTAAACACAAGCAACTAAAGAACATTACTAGCACTTATAAAAAATTGACACCTAAAGAAGATTGTTAGTACCCCCATCGAACACTAGTGCTTACAAAAGGTTATTATGCTTTTTCAAACACTAATGTATACAGAGGGTCACTAACACCCCTATCATATGATAGTGCCTAAAGAGGGTTAGTAGCACCCATGTTAGATATGAGCATGCGTATGAGGTTATCACAAGCACTAAAAATAGCCTTTTATTCTTATCCTCCTTTTACCATTTTAGTTCCATTTCAATTCCTAGCTCTTAGTGTTTAATTATACTTGTCATGTATTTGAAATCCATTTCGTTATTATTATATTAAAAAGAAATCATATTTAGTTTAAGTATACTAAACACACATTATAAATAGAATAAATCACATCTTTGAATCTATATGTTATTTGTTTTTATCATATTTTGATGAACCTGACAACAATAAAATGCAACAAGTCCTCTTCCAAAACATAATTCACTCAAAATATAAATCTTACCGTACAAAAACTAAAATAAAAGCAACATTCAACTACCTTATAAATATTATAACACTTCTCTATCTTAAATATTCACATTTCTTTTTCTCCTACCTCATTTCCCTTCCAAGACATTGTTAGAATTGGCTTTGGAGATAGCCACCCAAGAACTAGTGGCCAAATGGAAAGCACAAAGAGAGAAGATCTGAATATGACAAGAATAAACTATATTCTTATCAATACGATTCAATGTGATTGTGTTGTATAATGTAGTAGAAACCCCTTGGTTATATAGCCATGGTGAGATACAAGATGTCATAGAATTATGACAAGTTTCTTAATCATATGACACGAGACAACTTATCACAACTACCTAGGTTCACATGTGTTAGAAGTAAAAGATAAGATAACAACTAATGGTCCAACTAACACCTTCTAGAAAGATTCCTAAGACCTAGGTAAACTTAACATGTAAATAAGTCCCCTAGTAATGAATTAACTAGGTACAAGACTTTATTTACACCAACACCCCCCTTTAAGTGCAACTTAGGGAGTAGCGGATTATTATGCAAATGACACAAAGATGCAAGAATGGGTCCAGGGGCCATGTTAGGTACCCATGTACATATGCAATGCAATCTCTCATAAATGGAGAAAAGGAGAAAACCCATTGGGACAAAACTCCTCCCCAAAAGAGAGATGAAATACAAAAAATAAAAGCTCTCAATGATGCATGAGAAGTCCAAAACCCTATGTGAGGAAAAATACCCCCTCATAAGAGAGAAGTAGAAGAGAGACAAGGCAGCCCCCCCTCAATGGTGAGTCTCCTACAATGATGGTAGAAGCTCAACATTGAATGATGAGGATGATCCAAAAACATCAAACAACATTCCTCCCCTTAGGAAGAAACAAAACCAAGAATTTATACAATATTTCAAGAATATGGATGATGAATGATGTCTCTGAAACATGCTCAAGTGTCTCCATGTCGATGCTGAAAGCTGACACACTCCAAACAGGCGTTTTAGGCCACACTGTTGAAGAGGAAAATCCAAAATCTAGTAGAGATGAATGTAGAACAAAATCCAAAGACAAAGAAGCCTCCTCCAAATGTTGTCCAAAAGGATCTAGAGTCACGTCAAACTACAAAAAATGATCATGTAGAGATTGAACTAGAGGGTCGAGGTGTTCCCTCGCAACAATTGAAGAAGGATCTTCTCCATCAAAGAGAAGATGACTGTCATCATTGGTGTCCCCCAAGTCTACAATATGAAACTCCACAAACAAGTCTAAAATACCTGTCAAGAATATCACACATACTATTTATAATCCTCAATCTTCAAAATAATTTAATAGAACCAAATAATTGTATGAGGCTGGAAATACAAAAGATTAATTAGATATTTTCAATCACTTATTCAATAGGAACAACATGCATATTATTAAATTAAAGTGTTTCAAAAGAATCTCAGATAATGAATTATCAGTATAAACGAGAATCTTCTTTTAAAAATAAATAACTTACAGGTGTCACATATTTTACCAATCTGACGTTGTAAGCACAAGAAAGGATTGCTCATCCCTGTCTCAACAACTTGGACCTGCAAGAAAATGTTAGTGAATAGGGGTTTGCCTTGGTCAAACCCCGTTTTGGTAATCAAACCTTGAAAATAAATGAAATAAGATAAAAATAAAAATGATGAATGATCACATTATGACTTTGCAACTCACCAAAACTATGGCGATAAGCTCTTGCATGACTGAGATAGGTCTTGTCTTGAATACTTGCTCGAATCATGAAGTCTTTATCACAAATGTTTACTAAAAAACATACATAATACATTCATGAATGATATTGACATGATGTTAAGCACTGTGGGTTGACATGGGTTATTATTACCGTGGGTTATTATTGCCACAATGACGGTATGAATCTATCACTCATAAGAAATACTTTATGGAAGGTAACTGTATTAAAAGATCTAAAATAATAGACAAGATTCCTACTTACCTCCCAAAATATGAGATATAGAATAACAAGTTTCCTCAATTTTCTTCTAAAATGATGAAATATTAGTTCTATACTCCTCCATTTAAAGAAACGTAATAAATTCCCTTTTTATACACGTTCAATATACAATATTCCTAAATTTCCTTTTAGAAAATTTTAATTAATATATATATACTTCAATACTCCTTTAGAGAACATAATAAATTACCCTTTTTACATATTCATAAATAAACAAGACTTCTCTATTGTATAATAATATATATCCCTATGAAAGTGAACAATGATTCATTCTCTTCGGTGTATTGTCTTTAATACTCAAACATCCTAATAAAGAAGAATCAAATAATAACTTACTAACATTCGTTGAGCAGATCAATCCTTATATAAAATTAAAGTAAAAGTCTATTGAATACCCTACTAGAAATACCATCTCTAGAATTTGATACCCAAAGTTGCAAATGTTTTATCAAAACTTTAGGAAGAGGGTTTTCAAGAAGTATGTGGCCTGCACTTGGTTTAATCAATACAAACTACATGGTTGTTCTTCTCATGCATACTTTATGTGAAAGAAATCACCCAGCCAAGACAATGGATAACTTGGTTCACAAACTAACAAACCACTATACTCATTTGATGTGATAGTATGCTAATTATAGGAAAGTTGACAACCCATTCAATATAGCATGTAACTATACAGATTTCAAGTTATTCTTTTAAAGAATCATTTAACTCGCACTCAAAACATCAGTTCCATTAGTATGAACAATGAAAATAACATACACTTACTCTATGAAGTAAATAATTATTGCAGATTAAGAAAACACACAGACTGTTCTGGTTAATGTCCAAAGAACAGTGAAATAAGATGCAAAATGATAAAAAGAAATAACATTAGCTATGTTTATATTATAAAAGACACTACTATAACACAATAGTAATATAGTAGCTAGAATGGGTTCAGGTTAGGCCTGACGAAGGTCTATCCAAAAGTAACATACCAACTTTAATGATGAAGGTGTGGTACTTCAAGAGAGATTTTCCATTCAAGATTAGTCCGTGTGATGAAATTGATAAATCTTAGATAAGACAAATCCGTCCAACTCGTCTAACTCCACGGCCAGTGGCTCAACTCCAATGCGCTTGAACAAAGCCTTCACACTACGACAATATGTACAAACACACTGTAGGTTTTAGTAATTTGCTTGCATTCGACAAGGGAAGACTTGACTTGAATTTTACCAAAATTAGTGTGGTGGCTGTATAATAGCAGTTGCACTTACGAACATCGAGTTTTAAAGTAAATTACTAGTGGGTTCAATGTAAGGATTTAGTTTCCAATACAGAAATTAATTTGATATTCCCCAGATACGACCTGTATACAGTCTAGTGATATCAGTTACAAGTGGTGCAAAATCTGAGTTGGATCTGACAAAATAGTTTCCACCAAGAATTGCATCCCAGAAGGACAAGAACAGAGGGTAGAAGAGGATGAACCAAGAAAATGAAGAAAAGTATAACGATGGTAGTGGAAAAACCAAGTCATCTATACAAGTCGCACTTACACAACATCAAACAATAAATTCATGCACAAGTGAATGCAAGGCTGCAAGAGAGAATATAAATTCGAATTACACTAATACGGTGAGAACAATCGTTTTGAGCCCAAAAAGTAGGATGCATAGATAAATGCAATATTGCAAGCTGGTATATGCATACAAACCACATACCATAAAGGGCATAATACCAATCTGAATGATAGACAATCACAGTAAAATCGAGCAACAAAAACCACCAGATGTTGTCACAACCAGAGAAAAAACAAAACTCCACATAAAATCCTCTGAATCTATAAACTATGAATGAAATAATTTGAATGTGGATATGCAATGATTATATCTAACTCAAATTGATATGAACAACATAGAAATCGGTGCAGAGAAATGTATTTTAAAAAAACTCATCATTATTAGCTCAATAAAGAAAAAGAAAGGAATTCCTTACAGAGAAAATAGCAGACTTCTCCACCCATTCGATAGTTCCCCCATTCTCCATGGTTGTTCCTCTGAGCATTATGCATTCCTCCCTGCAATAGCCTCCTTAAAATGTTCAAGTTTTTCATGGGCATCTGCCCTTCTAATTAGTGCCTTCATATATGTTGGATTTAAATCCAGTGCTTTTGTGCTCTCCTTTATTGTTTCCTCATATTTATTCAATCTGTAATAACAAATTCCACGATTGGCATAACAGACAGAACGAATCTCATTTGCCATTGGATGATCTGGAGCAATTTCTAATGCATTTGCATATTGCGTCAATGCCGCTTCATATTCCCCTGCTCCAAATAATCGATTTCCTTCAGCTTTTGCATCGTTATCTTGGGCTAATGACCTTTGTTTCTACTGTTCCTCTGTCATGGCATTCTCATAATTCTCAGAGATGGAATGAATTACGTCTTCATTTTCACCTTCACTGGCAGTTTCTGCATCGTTAATCATGTCAGGCTCTGTTTGCAAATGTCCGTAATTCTTTCCATTATTTGAACACTCTTCACTAGTGGTGGGTTTCGTGGCGTTTACATTTTCGTTGGCATTGTCGCAGGTGGGCTCTATGGTAACCATTTTTAATGGCAAAATTGATCGCAAATTGAATAGAAATAGACGTATCTGTGAATCATGTTTTCAGATATCGAATTTACATGCCGATATCGAATTTATATCTTAGCGTGTAGGGGTGGGCGCCCAAAACTGTAAAGCCGCTCTTCAACAATAGAGAAGCTTCGAGCGTAAAAAGTATCACGCGCATTTACCCTGTCAATTTCTCCCTGAAGCGATTCATTTCCTTTCCTTTAAGAGATTTTTCTCCCCCCTTCCCAATAACTGATTCTTGAATATGAAATAAGTATCCCTTTACTTTCTCGATAACTGAATCTTGAATATAAAATAATATCTCTTTTTATGCATATTATTTACCTTCGATAATAATAAAGAATAATTGCAACTAAGAAATTTACCACAATGAATAGTGAGATAAATTAAATTAATTACTCCAAATAAATAATGAAATCTCATTCAATTGGGAATACAATAATTACTCTAAATTAACCAAGTGTTATTATTTATTTGAAATAAATAAATCTATAAGTAATTTATAATTAATTCATTTTTATTTCATTACACTTTTATTTCACCACCAATTAATTTAGTCAAACATTATAAAATAAAATAAAAAACATAAAATAGGGGTCATGACATCTATAGTAGCCAAATCTGAAAGATAATGGATGTCCTGCTGCACTGAATCAGAAGGAACCAAAACTGTGGTATCACAAGTATCCTCACGTACAATAGTAGATGGTTCTTCCAATGATGGATTACAAGAGCCCTCAGCCTCAAGGTGTTGACTCATTGATGAAGAAGATGAACCCTCTAAATTTGGATTAGGGGCCATAAAAACTAAAGTCTCAATAGATGTCTTTGTAGGAGGAGAAGGAAAAGTTATGTGTCATCAAGATCACCATAACATTCCCAATCACCAAGTGTTTCAATTTTTTTACCATCAATAGGTCAAAACTTTGCAAGTGGAACAAGATAATCTGTAATAGGATCCTCTAGGAATGGAGGTTCATTCGAGTCCCCATACATCTCCCAAAGTTTGGTCATAAGGTCATGAGGGATCTCAATACCATCAATGGCCATTTGTGTATCAATATCACAACTACAACCAATTACTCCTAGGATATGTTCTGTTTTGAAGTCCCACACAACTCTCTTCCATGTTGATGAAGGTTTAGGAACTAGTCCATAGACATATGGAAAAAGATTAAGCCACCTACAATGTGTTAGGATTCCATCTCACCAAGACTTAAATTTCCATTGATTTAACCTTATTACAACAAGATGTATTTTGATGCCCATATTAAACTACTCAACTTTAGTCACACAATAGACCAATCAAGAGATTACCCCCCAAATTACTCAATCATGAAACCCCCCAACAATATATGATTTGGCACTTTATATTTAGTGTGTTTATATAGTTTCCACTACCAAAAACAATGAAGTGGAATTTGATCTTGGTACATGCAAATGCCAAAAATAGGCCACAGGATCTAAGTAAAAATTTTTATAGTAGATGAGATCAAATTGATTACACCACTAGAAAGTACACAAAAAAAAAGCACTTTAAAAAAAAAAATCACCCAAAAATGTTACCGTAGGACCAAGATATGAGCCCCTAAAGTTCCCAAAATGAGGATGAAGCAACAACACCTGTGAGAATCTGCAATTTCTGGAAAAACCAAACACCAAAACCAAAACCTGATTGCACCACTGCGAATAGTGTGAAAAATTATCCCAAATAAAAAATAATTGCTCAAAAAAAGGAGCCAAAATAATCTAGTTGTGGGTGTTTGAAAATCAATTGTCAAAATGAAAATACAAATGAGAGGGGGTGGGGAAATTATTAAGGATCCACGGACATAATGCTGACTAATTGTTGATGTTAGCAAAACACTGCATTAAATTTGATGGTCTCCTACTCGTCAAAAAATAATATGCTCCTCAGCCCAGAATATTCTTCAAGATCGACTAGCGTGGAAATTTACTTTTTTGACGTCAAAATATACCTCTAGTTCACTAGAATATTCTTAACATGTAAACTTAACATGTAAATAATTCTCCTAGTAATGAATTAACTAGGTACAAGACTTTATTTACACCAACAAGCATCTCTCTTTGTCTATCTATCTTTCTCTCTCCCCCCTATTTTCAACCTTACCTCACCTATATGCATATTATTCTATACCTATCCCTTACCCACTCCTTTTCCCTAACACATTATATCTCCCTTCCCATTCCTCTCCTCACATATCTTCCAAACTACTTTCTCTCCCAACCTACCCCTTCCAAACTCCCTAATTCATCTTGTTCTTTCTATTGTCCTATGCCTCATTCTATTCCTTTTCATTTCACAAGTCCATTTAGTTTATAACCTCTTCTCACCCACCCCAACCCCTCTATTTTAGCCACAACATGTCTATCCCTTTTCTATCCACTATTGGGAAAGCTAACCCCTTTCCTACTATTGATGATCAATTCAACTATGATGCTCACTATGAGAATGTTGAGAACCTAAAGTATTAATACATAGTATCTCACCTCCAAGTTATTCATGATTAGGTGTCAACATTTAAGAATGATAATATCCCTTCTTCTTTTATTGATGTCTTTTGTACCATGTGTGTCTCCTATAATTTACATCTAGATATTTTTTAGTATATCAAGCACATAGTTCATGTGAATGTTCCTTCTCATCCCCTTTAATTAACCACTTCCTCTTTTGATCCTCTTATTTCCTCCACACCACATGTTTTCTAGTTTACTCTCCCTACTCCATTTTCCCAATCTTAGTTATCCCTTCCTTTAGCTAATACACATTGAGTAGTAAGTGTAGTCATAATATGAAGTAGCATTACATGCTCAAGCAATCTTTGGAGGATGTGGTTCTTTTCTATGCTTGGAGTTATGTAAAATAAGGGTTAGAAAAATTTAAAAAAGGGTGAATCAAAACAAAAAGAGAAGAAAAAGAAATGACAATCCAAATAATGAATCAATCATATGATTCCCTTTTGAGTCTCAACCTTCCATCCACTATGAGTGGGCTATGTGGCTAGGGATTTGGTTTAATCCTACAACTCAAGCAAAATGAAAAAAGAATGCATAGATAAACAACAATGACAAATTCACATAAAACAATCATTACAACTTTTATTATTTGAGATGTAACTTCTACCTAAAGACTATAATAAGGTACAATGTGCAAATATTCAATTCTATAAAATCTCTCTAACATGAGTTGTTAACCAACACAAAATAGGGACATGTATTACTCAATAGACCTAAAGATATTTACAAAGAGTGAGAAACCTATGTAGATTTCTAAAATGGGAAGGGAAATTTTAATCGTTGATCCGAAGGATAATCTAATAATTGGGAACTAAAAAGAGTATATTATCCTTCAAAATTCTACCCTTGGTTTAATACATAATAAATTACTTTCTAATATATACTTTATGTCTTTTTACCTGATTTAGTGTTCATGCCCTTAGTTGTGTTCTATTTTAGTCCATTTTCCACTTGCCAAGTCTTTTCCAAATTATGGGGAAATTTCCCACTAGACTTGAGCCTTATCCAAACTAAAAAACATATCCCAAAAGTTTTATGTTGAAATTCAAAAAGTTTTTTGTATTTGAAAGAACCTATGTGTTGGACATGTGTTAAGATCCATCACTAGTATTTGAGTTTAATTTGAAATCTTGAGATTTTAATTGTAGATTCTACCTTACACTTAAAAACTTCCCAATATTTTTTCTAACACTAAGTGAAGCCTAAAGTATGACAAGCCTATTAGGTTGTACTAAAATCATAAGGAAATACATTTATTCTACACCTTGAATTTTATATAGGTACTAATTTTTCTCATACAACACACCTATGAGAGCATATTATAGAGCTTTCATATTGAAGAATCTATAGAATTTTTTTTTTTGTATCCCCCTCAATATTACATGGTTTTATTTTCCCATTCTTGGGCATATTATTCTAATTTTCCTTGTTTTTTTCTTCCATATCCTTCCCTTCCCAATTTTGTATACATACCTCTCATGTTATTCTTCAAAGTGTTCTCTTGTTCTCCTTATCCCATCCAACTCTCCATATATCACACACCATATTAGCTATATTGGTTTGCATTCTTTATGGTCCTTTTCTACACACAACACTTTGTGCCTTCACTATATATTATCACACACACCCAAATTTTCAAAAAAACTAATTTAAGGTTGGAATATGTTATAATTATGAAAAACACGAGCCACAGGATCAAACAAAGAACAAAGACACCTTCCACGCAAGAGATCTGTAAACAATGTATGCAATATTCCTCAACAAGAAAGCTACAGAATGAACCTCAAGAATCTTCAAGGAAAACAAAAGTCCTCAAAGGTATAGAGTTCGAGAGTACACGAGAGAAAATATTAGAGTTATAATACAATGAGTCTAACTCTAATATAACTCTAATAAAGAACTATCAGCTAACAAAAAAGCACTTAGTTAACCAAATAAAGAACTCCTAAGTTTAGCTTAAGTGCATGAGAATAAATTAGACTAATAATTAATTAAAGAGTAATTAATGATTAGCTAATGCATGATTACTCTAAAACCCCCCCTTAAGATGAACTTAGGGAGTAGCTAAAAACCCTAAAAAAAATTCAAGATGGGTCCCAACAAACAAGGCTTGGTGAGGTACCCATTTACAAACAAAAGATCTCTCAAAATTGGAGAAAAATAGAAAACCACATGGGAAAAACTCCTCTCCAAAAGGGAGAAAGGCGAATGAAGGGCTGAAAAATCCTCCAAATCAAGGTGTGAAGGACTGAGAAGCCTCCAACAAAACAATGTCCTAAAAAAGAGGAACATGTAGAACATCGTTGAAGCACGAAGAAGCTATAGATTGTTGTCGAATGATGACTGGCATAGTGCTGAAATGAATAACCTCCAAAAATAGGAATGCAAGAGTGTCCATATGGTAAATGATCCATCTCAGAAAAATGCATGTAACCAACCACTGATATACGTTGCATTTGAAATTTGTTACACCCCAATTGTGTAATTACTATTTACTATTACTATGTAGGGTAAAAATGAATGTAATGTGAATTCTGGAGATGAGTAAACTGTGCTTGCACTTTGTTATCAATGCCTTATGAATGTATGTTATCTCATTTGATGTTGTGAAAAGTGTTGCATATAGGTGAATGGTTGGTTATTGATATTCTAACTTTGGAGATGTATTCCGTATACTGCATATTTTGTGAATAGTTGACTGTTGTGAGCATGTGTTAGTGGTTGCAGGTATATGTTCAATTCCTCCAAGTGGAGGGGAAATATCACTCAGGAGAAGATCTTGGTCGGGTAACCAGTAATGTAAACTATTTGAGCTTTACACACACCATAGTAGAATAATTGAGTAGAGTCATTATGTGGGAAGTTGGTAAGTCATCCTTAGTTGATGTGTCTACATTAGTAAGAGTCTTGTTTACTATTCAATGCATTATTGGGTGATGTTTATCTATTTGGGCTTATGAGTTCTTTCTTGTATTCCTACGTTTGTATTGATGAGTAGGACGTACATGGAGTATTTGTATATATATACACATGCATGTCAAATGGATCTAACAACGTGTATATGCATATGTATAGATATACCACACATAGGTGCTTATCAATGCAATAGTAATTGTGTATGGCTATTATGTGAATTGAATTTGTATATATATGTATGAATGTATGTATGTATAGTACATACATATATCCATATGTATATATGTATATATGTATTGATACACGTGTATGATGGAAAACAAACATGCCCATATGAATGTATCGATATATGTATACATACGTATACATGTACATAGAGGCATATTTATTTAACTTAAGTCAAAGGCCGATTATATTACTTATGATTGTACTTTGAAGGCTGAGTATTACTCATGCTGCCACACATAAAGGAACAAGAATACTGCAAAGTAATTCACAACATTAAGTCGATATGTGAAGGAGACTTAGTCGACGCCTTAGTTGGGAATAACTTTGACTTAGTAAACTCTTTAAAACATATTGCCATTTGGTGATTATCAACAACAAATTAAGAGAATGTACAAGTCGTGGACTTGGTCAATCTGATAAATGAAGAGAGTCGACTCATATGAGACTAAGTTGATTTGTTCTATGTGTTGCATATTTGATATTGACTGATTCAAATATATTAGTTAACCCGCCAACTATTGGGAAGAGATAATTATCTTGGCACCACCTTATGAATCCTATTCATTGTAGATGTTCATTGTGAGAGTAATTCAAATTTCACTTTATCATCATGTGTTGTTTTGAAATAGTCTTTCACCACTGTCACCAAAGGAGGTCAATCTGTAGTGTTGTTTGGCTGAGTATGTTCTTCTTTGTGTGCCACCTTTTAGCTGTGTTAAGTGAGTGGTTTTGCATGGTAACTATTGTCAACACTCACGCCTATTCCATAGGATGGGAAGTGTCTTTTCTACTATATAAATAGTAGTGTAAACTCACTAGTTTGGGATGCATTCCATATGCTTATGTACAATATTTTATACATTGTGTTCTACAATTTATAAGCTGCAATATTCTGTTGAGAGAAAGAGCTGAGTGTATTTGTGAGGCATTAGTGTATTGAGTGAAGTGCATTGTAAACTTGAGAGAAGGGAGTTATTGTGGTATAGCCAAGGGAATCAAGTTTGAGCTAGTTGCTACTATGGGAAAACTGATTTACATTCAATCAATTAGATAAGCAAAAACATGCATGAGGATATTTCTTCTTTTATTGTTTAGTTTTTGAAAGATTGTTTTCCATGATTGTTTTGAATTGTCTATTATGAGTACTTGCATTTAGGGAAAATAGTAATGATTTGAAAAGGAAATAGAAGTTATTATGTTGTTTTTATGATGTGCTTGTATGTACTCCACAATAGGAGGTTTGTGTTTATCATAAGTATTACATACTAGATATGATTGAGTAGCATAAGTGGTACTCATAGCTAGGTTATTGATTCAACTAGGATAGCTAGTGTTTACTCCTAGGATTGGTTATCCAGTATGGGAGGGAGCTTGTGTATTTACTTTGTTAAGTAGATTTATTCCAAGTTTGTAGAAATGGTGATAGGTTTTCTCTAGGGTGAGAGAATATCCATTGAAGGAAAAACCTATGCATAGTTTATGATGGCCTTACATCAAATTGTCCCTAAGTAGTGTATGTGATAGAATGACCTTCATTCAAAGTACTTAATGAGAACACTTTGGCCAAAGTAGTGTGACTGCCTCTGGCTCCACTATCAATTCACCATGATCTAGTATTACATGCTAGTTCCAAATCATGGGTTTACAAGTTCTAGTTATGTAGGTCACAACACTATGCTCAGTTGGTTGTCATTATTTGGTTGCTCTACCAATCTCTTTGTTGAAGGGAAGGTCCATCTATTGAATGATAGATGTGTGGGGGATTGCATATGAGTCTGTGGTTGGCAGAAAAGTGCTTGAGTGATGCTTCTCCTCCACAACAGGCGACAAAAGACCAAGATTTGAAAGGAAGGATCCTGGACTATCTATAAGCTATTTGTTCTAAAGCTTGTTGAGCTATGTATATAATTGTATGCATTCTTGTATTATTGTAACTTGTGAAATTATTGTACTGAAATGAAATCCTTACTATATTTTGTTATGGAATCTTTGTTCGTATGTTCTCAATAAAGAAAAGAAATTTTTTATTGCAATTGTTGTTACCTATATTATTTACTCGCATGGTGAAAACTTAAGAAACTTTACTTCAATGAAGGGTTGGCATGTTACAAAAGTACATAGGAACAAGAACTAGATATGTAGATCACTCAAACTGCAAAACCAAGGAAGCATTAGCACCAACAGTAGAAACCCCCCATAATGCTAAAAAGGGAGAGCCAAGACAGGTACACTAAAACTGTGTGAAACCAAGAAGTGCATGTAGGAGAAACAACCTGCAAATAAAAGGGTGTGCAAACTAAGACACACACACATGGGGCAAGAATCACTAGGATTCACTACTGTTGTGGAAGGGACACTCACTTGACAAAGGTGTGATGGCAAACCAAAGCCAAACATCAACCCCCCATGGCACTTTATATCATAGTACGAGTACAAAAGGCACAACAGGATGTGCAAAATCTCCAAAAAGTATACAACAAAATGACACTTTATCTCAATTCATCTACAAAAGAGAATGTGCATGGAACAGATGTCTACAATGTCCAAATAGGACAAAATACTAGAAAAACATAAAGAATAGCCAAAAATGAGTCATCCCACACAAATGAAAAGTTTCAAGGAGCTAAGATGTCCAAGTAATTCACCAAAGTGTGAAAACACAAAAAAATGAATAAAATGTACCTAGAGAACAATCTTGAAAAATTGCATAGATGGAACTGAAGAGCTTAGAAAGATAGTTCCAATGCCGCTAGAATCGTGAAAAATAGAGAAACTGCTCAAAATTTATGAGCTCAAGATTGAAAAAAACACCTTTAACTTCAACAGGCTATAGAATGCACCAATAGAAAAAAATAGGTGATAAGACCCACACCACTAGAAATTTCGTAGAACCAACTTTCCGACGATATCTTGTTTGTCAAAATCTGACATCATATGTCCAAGTTATGGCCAAAAGAAAAAAATACCCCCTTTAGGGCACAAAGGGGTCTTGAAGGGGCCCTGCAAAAGCGTTTGTACAGTTGACGTGAATAGAATATTATGGGAATATTCCTAGTACACTCAGAAAAAACTCGACCCCCTAAAAAACTTGTTGACAATTTTTTACGTTGACCAAAAAAATTGCTTGAAAATAGGCGTTGTCGAGAAGGGGTTTGAGGCACTGGAAAAAAATTGCTAGGGCCAAAAATTGTGACCAAAAAATCCAATAGTTGTCGATTTGGTGAAGACCACGGGAAAAAGTATAGTTGTCACCGATTTTTAAAAGTTTTCGGTTAAAATTTAGAGGGCACCGAAAAAAAATTAAAAACGCTGGGAAAAAATAAAACCGTTGACGATAGTTTGGAAGCCCCTAGTAGGATTTTAAATGTCGGTCGTGGGAAGTAGGGGTCCACAGGACCTGCAATTTGTAGGTACCTATGGTACCTTTATTAAATGTGGCTTTTAAAAAAAAATTTAATCGACTCAGTCTTATAAAAAGGCTTTTTGATTTTTAAATATATATTTTTAAAAAAAGTTAAAAAAACAAAGTTTTAGAAAAATAACACCGACTTTCCCTCTTTTTTTTTTTCAATTTTCATGTAGGGGGCGTACAGGGGTCGTATGGGCCCCTGCACAAAAAAATTGCCTTAGAAGCTCTTGACATCGAAATAGGGAAAATTTATAGTCAAAATTTGTGGAATCGACCTTCAGAACGCAACCATGATGTTCCTTTCGTGTCAAAATGCTTTGAAATCACAACTACCCTCCAAATCCGAAAAAAAAAAAACATCCGCTTTAAACCCTTGCAAATCTAACCTCAAGAGTCCAAATCAAGCCAAACAAAAGCCAAACCTGACTTTCTTGACAACTCTTAATCTAATAGAAGACTTTGTTTTGATCCTAGATGCACTAAAATTCGCCTACCTCCAAAATTTATAAAAAAAAGCGAAGGGGATTTAGATTTGAAGCTTGTAATATTTGTTGAAGAAAAAAACTTCATAAATCAAGAAGGGGTTTGATGAATCCACGATTTGATACCATGTTATAATTGTGAAAAAACATGAGCCACGGGATGAAACAACGAACAAAGACACCTTCCATTCAAGACATCTGCAAACAATATATGCAATTTTCCTCAATAAGAAAAAGCTATAGAATGAACCTCAAAAATATTCAAGGAAAACAAAAGTCCTCAAAGGTTAAGAGTTTGAGAGTACAAAAGAGAAAATCTTAGAGTTATAATACAATGAGGGTTGAGTGCTATATAGGAGCAACCCTAATAATTGATCACTTTAGTTAACAAAGAAGCACTTAGTTAATTGAATAAAGAACTCCTAAGTTTAGCTTAAGTACATGAGAATAAATTAGACTAATAATTAATTAAAGAGTAATTAATTATTAGCTAATGCATGATTACTCTAACAAAATATACCAATTAAGGGACTAACTAAGTGTTATCTACTGAAATTGCACCCTTATCAAGTTGTAAAACTTGATACTTTAGAGAAACATGGGATCATTTCAAGGCTGTGGGTCACCTAAAGTTGAAATGAACCTCCGGATAAGGCCAATTCCTATTGGTATCACCTAAACTACTGATTAATGAGGAAAAGGGAAGAAAGATATGCATGAACTGAAAAACTATTCCTATGGTGATACACCTAAATGATTACGTAGACTTGAAACTCAGATTTCATACACTTGCATACAATGACTGGAAAAACAACTTGCACAACCTATTTTTGTGTGTTTTGCATAAGTGTTTTATAAAAAGGTCTTACTGCTTGAGCTCTTAGGAGGAAAAACTTCACAACTAAAAGCAACCTGTAATCTTGACACAAATTATAACTTGCAACATCACACTTCTCCAAGGTTTGTACTATATTCCATGTCCAAATGAGTTACAAAATTGTGCAAAATTCTGCCAAAGGACCAAAAATCACTAAGTGCATAAATTCCCATCAAGAAGCGATTACAATGAAGCCACATAAGTGACTATATCAAACTTCTAACCAAACTCCATGAAAATAGCATTTTTTAAAGCTTCTTGGGTCGGATGCACCAATAAAGCCACAAATTTACCACTTCAAAAAGGCTTCAAAGTGTTTGAAAATGTCAAATTTGACCAAGTCAATCATAAAGGCCCTTCAAAAATGCCCCAAATTGAGTCAAATATGCCTAAATTTACTCCAAATGTTTGCAAACCTCTTTAACCATTTTCTAGATGCTTGCAAAAGCATAACTCTTCAAACTTATCCATAGTCGTACTCATAAGGCATAATACTTTATTCTTGCAAATAAGATAGCAAATTGACTTAATGATTCATAACAATATCATTAAAGTCAAAAAAGCTTTACAATTTTAGATTGATGCAATTTAAATAAATAAAATTAAAACATAAGGCTCGGCCTATATGAGAAAATAAAATGCAAGAACAAGTCTATGTAAGAAAATAAGTCCTACACTCCTAGCATACGATGGGGAACACATATGAGGCTATGAAATCCTTTAATGCACAAGAAGACCACATCTTACATTAGTTTGATGTAATTTTAAAATTGAAGATAAAAAGAAACCTTCATCAATTGGTCAAAGCTAAGGTAAGAAACCCTAAAGGTGAAACGCATATAAAAAATGCAAGGGAATTTTATTTTTCCTAAAGCTTCTTCAAGAAGCTATGCTGCCGACATGAGCAACCTAGGGTTTTGGAGTTTGGGAGTTGTAAATCTACTACTATTTTTGATGATTTTTTTGAAGATTTCTAGAGACAAACGCATGGTAAGTCTTTCTTGGTACAAAATTGGCATTTCTCTTTCATTTCAAAGGAAATTTTCAGGCTTATAACTGCGACCTGCATCATATTTTAATAAAAAATTTCTCTGTTAATGTTTCCTTGTATTTTGAGGCCGCTATGGAATGAATTTGGTTCAGTTTTGAAGATTCCTTGAAGTTTATAAGCTCGAACTTGAGGAAAAATGATAAAGATGTGTTGTTTCTTCTTCATAAATAAAAAATTCTCCATTCATGGCCATGGCCTCATGATTTTTCATAGGAATTAAAATCTGCACATGGGTTTTCTATTTCTTTTATGGTAGAGGATTTCACCTATCTGCAGGTTGTAATTTTTTCTACTTTTCAATTTATTCAAGTATCTGGGTATTTATTCTTTCTGTGATGTGAAGCAATAGGAACTAGCATAGTAAAATCACCTTTGCTTTGACAAGACCGTGCAAGATAATAATATGAATGAACCTTTATGGAAGAATGGAGCCTGGCTGAAACAAGATCTCAATCGACTGCTCACAAAAGAAAAGCTACTTTTCATGGAAAAAAGCCATAGCTTGACCTTAATTTATAATGCTCTCTCCATTAGTTTGCAAGACCAAAACCAATGCTCTTTTGGATATTTTTCTTTTTTGCATTCGGTTTCTTTCATCATTCAAAGGATTAATGATTGGAATGTTTCGAGAAAACAACAACCCTGTAAAATTAGTTGATTTTAAAGATGTTGATTCCTCACAATAAAAAAATCCTTGTGTGCTAAGTTTAAGACAAGTGATGGCCATTGCATATGTAATTTTCCCCAAATCCAATATGTGAGATAAACAAGTATTGTGCTCATTTTCCTCCTCTTCATATACCGGTTGTCTAATCAAAACCCAGTTAAACATAAGATTTTCTCCTACTTCTGATTCTATATGAATGATCTTAGGTGATTTGACACTCATGGTGTCCTCTTGTGCATAGGCCACTCTCTTTTCATTGCTTGGAGAAGAATCTTTCTCCGAGCACCTATAAGCTGGATGACCTAGCTGATTGCAGTGATAACATTTCATGGTGGAAAAGTAGGAGTTACTTATGCCTGCTCCTCTTCCTCTGTTTGAACCTCCTTGAGGTCCTCTTCCTCTATTAAATCCTCCTCTTGAAGATGTTTCACCTCCATGCTCAGTAAGCTTATATTCTCCTTGGTTTCTTTGATCATTACCTCTACCTTGGTAACCTCCACGCTGTCCTCTTTGATCTCTGCCTCTGCCTCTGCCCTTAGAGGACTGATCATGCTTCCTTTTATTCCTTTCCTCAATATTTATGGCCAACTGATAACATTGGTGGACTGTCTTGGGGTTGAGTAAAGCCATCTCTTCCTGTATGTTCCACTTCAAACCATTAAGGTACCTAGCCACTTTCAGGCTCTCATCTTCTGCCACATTTGATCTCAAGAAAAGCTTCTGAAACTCTTTAGTATAGGTGTTGACATCTTGGTCCTTCTACCTTAGACTCTGCCTCTTCTTGTGTAATTGGATCTCATAATCATCTGGCATATAGGCTTCTTTCACCTTAGCAACCATTCCTTTCCAAGTTGATATGGGCTGCTTTCCTTCTTTCTCCCTTTCATTTTGAACAAATTTCCACCATGTCAAGGCTGATCCTCTCAACCTTGATTTTGCTACCTTAACTTTCTGTGCTTCAGTGACTCCATCACATTCAAAGTGGTTCTCCATGCCATCTATCCAATCCATGACCAAATCAGGATCCATCTTTCCACTGAATAGTGGTATGCCCTCAAGTCCTTTTCCACTCAGGGCTTTTAATGCCTTCAAGAAAGGCTCCTCCTCCAGAATAGGGTCAGGTTCAGGGACCTTGTCCTCCTCTGCAATCTCTTCTTCTTTTGGCACTTTACCTTCCAACCTTGCATTGTTCAATGCCTTTTCCAGTTGCTCTATTCTTTCTTTTAAAGACTTGTTATCCTCTTCTTGTTCTTCAACCATCTTGGCTAACTATGCATTTGTCACCATGGCGGGGGTTTCACTTGACTCAACTTCTGACATATATGCTACTTTCCCAAATCTTTCACTGCTCTAATACCAATCTGATAGGGACAGGGTTGGATTGAGACAATCACAATCTCAATGCTCTGGGTCTCACCTTTGATAACCCCTTGGTGTCACTTCATCCACCATTCAACCTATAGTTCCTCTACTATTAGGGTACCCTTGGTTCATTTTCCAACCCTGCTATCATCTCTAATTTGCTGCTACCAAGCAATTCTTGGTGCTTTTCCTCACATTCACCATCTAGCCCTTAATATGCTTAAAGACCAGTTAACCTCCAAAATACTTCCTAACCTAATTTGTAGGGGTGTGCATAGGCTTTCATAGCTTCAAATACTTCTAGGGAGGGTTCTTGTTCAACCTCCATACACCTCTTCCCTATCGCTTTCACAAAACCCTAGTCTAGGGTTTGGGAAGGCTACAAGGATTGAGCCCCTTTTAGGCCTCCTCAACCAAGAAAACAGGTTGACACTTCTTTCTTTCAACAGTTCAAGCCAAACACTCTTCAGAAACCCTGGCTCAAATCCTGAGCACTAACAGATTCTTGAGGTTTTGGACTCTTTTTCTGTTTGTACACAGGTATACCCTGTTCTTGCCAAAAACTAGGGCTTTTCTTGGACTGTTTGAAACTTTTTAGCCTCTAGATGTTCAGTCAACACTTCTGCCTTCTTTCCAACCTTGGTGAAGACTCTTGCAAACACCTACACTCTGCATTGTTAGACATTCAACACCCCTGCCATGTTTGGACTGTCATTTCACTGTCTTTCCCTAACCGGGCATTGACCAACTCGCCTAGGGAAAGATCTTTGGCATGCTTCCAAATTTCTTACAGACTTCTACAACTAAACTATGTATAGATAAGGAGCTTAGCCACATTCCCAATGAGTCCATGCTTGCTGGTATGGGAAGAATGTGACCTAAGACTCCATTTTTACCAGTTTCAGACAAAACAACAAGGGAAAAAAATAGAGAATTTACAAGAATAGAAAACAACGATGAACTAACTAATAAAAATTCCACAAGACTGATTCAAAAGGCTACTCTACATGCTAGATAAGCCAGAAAATGCTTTACTTAATTCATATGACTGCTGTACCAAAAGCAAGAACAGAAAACTGTATTTTCCACACCAAAAACCACTGTTTTCTTCTCATTCACATCAAACTGCCAACGCTCAAAAGCACCCAACCTTGGTCAAAGGTCGAGAGATCCCATATAAAATTCCAAGAAATAGTTAGGTTTATTTTCCCGAGCCTAAGAATGGCCAAAAGCACGTTGCTGGAAAACACAGTGTGTTTTGCAACCGAGGTCTATTGAAGAAAAAAACCCAAACATATGTTCTCAAAACTTATTCACTTTACCACTTATAACCTAAGGAGAAAAGGTCCTTAACCATAAACAAGATGGTCCAAAATACCTTACACAACACAACAAAAAGAACATTTAACAAAAAAACTTCAAATGTAGCATAAACCTTGCCAAGTGCTCCAACTTTGCCAGGTGCTCTTGCACCATTCTCCCCCTCTCTGCACAAAGGTCAAGGAACTTGAGGTGATATCAGTGATATATCAATGCCTAGCTTCTTAAAGTCAGCTTCCTCAACCCAGGTAACCTCTGATTCATGTTTGTTCCTCCACTTGACAAGGTGCTCCATGTATACCTTGTGTCTTGTAGCTTTCTTCAGTCATATAGAATCAGAAGTAGGAGAAAATCTGATGTTTAACAGGGTTTTGATCAGACAACCGGTCAAAGAAGAACCCAAGCAAAGGAGAGCTTTATTTAGAGCAAGGTGCAAGATATTTGGAAAGGTATGTAAGGTCATTGTAGATTCTGGTTCTACAGATAATATCATCTTTGAGGAGGCAGTAACTAAGTTAAAATTGTAGAAGGTACCTCATACCAATCCCTACAAGGTCACATGGCTGAATAAAGGGCAGAGTGTTTTGGTGAATGAGCAGGTAACAATGGAATTTTCAATTGGAGGATATAAAGACAAGTTGGTTTATGATGTACTACCCATGGATGCATGCCATCTTTTGCTTGGCAGGCCATGGAAATATGATAGAGGTGCTATATATCATGGAAAGGAGAACACCATTGAATTCAAGAAGGATGGAAGAACTTTCAAGTTGCAGTCATTATTAGAAGAAGATGAGGGGCCGTCAAAGGTTCCTAACATCATGTTGAGCAGTGGTAAAGAGTTCATCAAGGATCTACACCAAGGGAATCAAGGATATGTGGTCCTAATGCAGTCAAAAGATGAAGAAAAGGCTGAGAAGATAGTCATACTTGAAACAGTTCAAAGGCTACTAGAAAAGTACAAGAAAATTGTCAGTGATGGTACACCTGCAACCCTACCTTCAAGGAGAGCTATAAGCCATCAAATTGATTTCATACCTAGAGCTTCCTTACCTAACAAGGAAGCATACAAACTCACACCAGATCAGAATCTTGAAGTGGCTAGACAAGTGAAGGAGTTGTTGGATCAAGGCTTGATTCAAAAGAGTATTAGTCCATGTGCAGTCCCAGTGGTTTTGGCAACAAAAAAAGGTGGTAAGTGGAGATTATGCACTGATTCTAGAGAAATTAATAGAATCACAATTAGGTATAGGTTTCCTATTCCTAGAATTGAAGACTTGATGGATTGTCTTGGAGGTGCAAAATTCTTCACCAAGTTTGATCTTAAGAGCGGGTATCATCAAATCAGAATCAAGGAGGGTGATGAATGGAAGACAAATTTTAAAACAAATGATGGTTTGTATGAGTGGAAAGTGATGCCATTTGACCTCTCAAATGCCCCTAGCACATTCATGAGACTATGAATGAGGTGCTTAAGGATTTCACAGGGATTTTTGTGGTAGTCTACTTGGATGACATACTGATTTTTAGTAAGACAACAGAAGAACATTTGAAGCATGTGGAGATGGTTCTCAAAAGGCTGCAAGATGAACAATTGGCAATCAACCTTGAGAGGTGTGAGTTCTTCAAACAAGAACTTGTGTATCTAGGCTTTGTAGTATCCCAAGGAACCTTGAAGATGGATCCAAGCAAGGTGGAAGCCATCCTAAACTGGCCTACACCAACCACAACAACAGAGGTAAGAAGTTTTCATGGTTTAGCTCAGTTTATAGGAAATTCATTAGAAATTTTAGTGGTATATGTGCACCAGTTCTAGATACTATTAAGGGATGTCTAAAAACAAAGTTTAAGTGGACTCAAGAGGCTGAAAAAGGGTTTGAAAAATTGAAACAAGAAGTGGAAACTCAACCAATTTTGTTATTGCCTAGTTTTGATAAGTTATTCACAGTTGAGTGTGATGCAAGTGGAGTAGCAGTAGGAGGAGTACTTAGTCAAGAAGGTAGGCCTGTAGCCTTCTTTAGTGAAAAACTCAATGAAGCCAAGCAAAAATACTCCACCTATGATTTGGAAATTTATGCTTCAGTGCAGTCCCTTAGGAAGTGGAAGCATTATTTATTGCCCAAAGAGTTTGTGGTCTTCACAGATAACTAGGCACTCAGTTACATCAACACCCAAGAGAAGTTAAACAATAGACATTTGAAATGGATGGAGTACATCCAAGCCTTTACATTTACCATTAAGCACAAGAAGGGACAACAAAACAAAGTAGCATATGCATTAAGCAGGAGAATGTTGACAGTGCAGGAAATACAGCTGAAGAGCATTGGATTAGAGAGTTTCAAAGACCTCTATGGTGATGATGAAGACTTTTCAGAAGCCTACAAGGTATGATATAATTTTGAGAATCATTTTCATAGTCAGTATGCTGAATATACTTTGAAAAATGGACTATTATTTAAGGGCAATCTATTATGTGTCCCAAGAGGTTCAATGAGGGAAAATCTGATCCAAGAGAAACATAATGGCAGTCTTAGTGGGAATTTTGGAATAAATAAAACTTTAGAGCTGGTACAAAGGTTGTATTACTGGCCTAAGTTGGCAAGAGATGTTAGGAAATATGTGGAACAATGTGTAGTTTGCATGAATGGTGCAGGAGCACCTGGCAAAGTTGGAGCACCTGACAAGGTTTATTCTACATTTGAAGTTTTTTTTGTTAAATGTTCTTTTTGTTGTGTTGTGTAAGGTCTTGTGGACCATATTGTTTATGGTTAAGGACCTTTTCTCCTTACGTTAGAAGTGGGAAAGTGAATAAGTTTTGAGAACATATGTTTGGGTTTTTTTTCTTCAATAGACCTCGGTTGCAAAACACACTGTGTTTTCCAGAAACATGCTTTTGGCCATTCTTAGGCTTGGGAAAATAAACCTAACTATTTCTTGGCATTGTATATGGGATCTCTCAACCTTTGACCAAGGTTGGGTGCTTTTGAGCGTTGGCAGTTTGATGTGAATGAGAAGAAAACAGTGGTTTTTGGTGTGGAAAATATAGTTTTTTATTCTTGCTTTTGGTACAACAGTCATATGAATTAAGTAAAGAATTTGTTGGCTTATCTAGCATGTAGAGTAGCCTTTTGAATTAGTCTTGTGGAATTTTAATTAGTTAGTTCATCGTTGTTTTCTATTCTTGTAAATTCTCTATTTTTTTCCCTTCTTGCTGTTTTGTCTGAAACTGGTAAAAATGGAGTCTTAGGTCGCATTCTTCCCATACCAGCAAGCATGGACTCATTGGGAATGTGGCCAAGCTCTTTATCTATACATAGTTTAGTTGTAGAATTTTGTAAGAAATCTGGAAGCATGCCAAAGATCTTTCCCTAGGCGAGTTGGTCAATACCCGGTTAGGGAAAGACAGTGAAATGATAGTCCAAACGTGGCAGGGGTGCTAAGTGTCTGACAATGCAGAGTGTAGGTGTTTGCAGGAGTCTTCACCAAGGTTGGCAAGAAGGAAGAAGTGTTGATTGAACATCTGGAGGTTGAAAAGTTTCAAACAGTCCAAGAAAAGCCCTAGTTTTTGGCAAGAATAGGGTATACCTGTGTACGGATAGAAAAAGAGTCCAAAACCTCAAGAATCTGTTAGTGCTCAGGATTTGAGCCAGGGTGTCTAAAGAGTGTTTGGCCTGAACTGTTGAAAGAAAGAAGTTATTGTGCAGTTTTCGCACACACACCCCACTTGGAGTAGGGACCCTCTTTTCGTATGTCTTTCGACCTTTGGTTTTATTGGACTTATCTTTCTGAGATCTTGACTTGTTGGTTTTGCTGGCCTTGACCTTGCCCTGAGGCTTAAATTGGTTAAAATTGAGTTTGAGGCAAAATCCGGGTTTTCACCTATGTCCGGGATTTTCCAGCTCCGGCGGATTTTCTCGGGCCCTGGTTCTTTGTCTGTTTCTAGCTGGATTCTCTGAATCTGGGTTTTTATCCGACTCCGGGATTTTCCGGTTCGGATGGATTTTCCTGGACTTTTCCAAAATCCCGAACTTCGTCATTTCCCTGGTTTCTGCATTTCTGTGAAATCTGTGTTTTTGCGTATCTTGGGATTTTCCAAAATTTCGTCTCGGGCTCGGGTTTCTGGATTTGTCAGAAGTGTCTTGTCGCTCATTAATGACCAGGGTACCTTTGCTCAGACGGGTATATGGGCGGATTTGAAACCTTTGAAGCGTCATTCTGACTTCATCATTCACCTTGCTGATTGCTCTGGCGATTAAGCGTTTCATTTGAGCTTTCAAGATTGATCTCAAGCGGCTTGTGCATGTGGATTGTTGGGTGTCGGTGCCTGGATTTGCATTGCCTGGGCGCGTTCATTTTGCAGTTTGCTTCTCCAAAGTTCGAGTTTCGTCTGAATTGGTCCATGGTATGTTATCGATGGCCCCTCTTGTTTGTTTACGCAATGATTGAGTTTCCCGTATTGATTGGTGGTCATTTCATGTCGGCTCATATTAGCCACAATTTCCTTCCTATCGAGTTAGGGTTTGACCTGTTTTTTGAAGGAACTCATCACCCACGCCATATGAGTGCTATTTATCCATTAGACGGTGGGTACGTCCGTTCGGGGGTTTTCGAGTTAGATTGTTTGCCCTTTTTGTGCAAAATTTGCCATCTGTGAGGTTAGGGTTGTCTTGGTACTTGGCCCAGAATAACCGATTTGTGGTGATTTGCCAAGCTTACCCTTGTATTACGCTGACCCCCACCCTGAGAGGATTCGGAGTGCCTTAGACTGATTTTTATCGAATGATATTTTAAAACCATGGACTCACCCTGGTTCTCATGGCAGGAGGTTTTTCATCAAAATTAGGGCATCGCCATTTCACCATGGGAATTCATCATTTGAAGGCTTTGAGAGTTTGGAACCATTTGCATTCTGAATTTTATTGATTAGCATCAACTTCAGGACTGTTAGAATCCAAGATGAAAGATTGCATCATCGTTCGGTCGCTAGTTCGCGTGTCATTGTTCGTCGGGTTCCCGTGGTGTCCGCAGAATTTTTGCACACCCGGATTTTCCCGGTTTAGGCTTATTCCGCAGACTGGAGTAATTTCTGAAACATTTCTAGCTGTCCGCAAAAATCCGTCCCATCCGGATTTTTTCGGTTTCCCTGTCTGGCCTTATCCTTTTTTATTTTTCGAAGATAGGACTAATGGAGTGAATGCTAATTGCTTAATTCTTGTTGCCAACGAGTAAATTTCATGATAATCTAATGATTTTTGGGCTGTACTAACGGTTTATGTGACTTATGATGACTTGGCAACAGGAATCCGTCTGGGTCTGATTTCCCTGAAATTCTGCCCTGACTGGATTTTCCTGATTTACATGGTTTTCCCGGACTGCTTCATTTCTCTGGATTTTCAAAGATTAGCAATTTGCGATGGATTTTAATTGCTTTATATAATTTTATGCTAACCTTTGGATTGAAATATGCATGATAATTAAATACTAATGATGTCTTTTGTGAGTGCAGGCCGAATCAAGTAAAGCTGCTGCCGAGAAATCTAAGGGTGGCACAGAGGGGTCATCCATTTCTAAGGCAGAACAATTAAGATTGGATATCAAAAGTCAGCTTCCTGAGAGTAGGATATCCTCTGTATGGTCCGAAGTGTCAGATACTAATGTGGGAGCTTGGAGGTATGAAGAGTTTAAGCAGAGGATAGCTGAAAAGGATCTATCAGCCTTAAGAAATGGAATGATGAAGTCCAGACTTGTGCATGTGACTGGTTTCCCTACAGCGATCCAATGTTATGAGCTGATTCTTGAGTGTGCTCGGTAGTACGATTTTGATACACAAAGGGTGGTCAGTACTGAGGGGAGGGTCTTGGCTAATTTCAGTCCTGTCTCCATTGATCGGGCCTTTGACATGCCTGACCTGCCTTCAGTGTGTGCTCTGAACATAGACACGGCCAAAACATACTATGAGAATGAGCCAGTCAAGGCTCAACAGATAATCAATTTGTGGCTAGAGAAACCAAAGTCCCACCATTCTAAATTTCCTAAGCAGTTGCACAGAGTTAAGTTTAGGTCGGGTGTTTATGATGCCATAACCTTTTTGAGCAGAGCAGCTAGTTTGAAGACTGCCGGAGTGCTAGAGAGCTGGATGGTCCACGTGATCACCAAGGTTGATCAAGGAACTATCACTGGGCAGGGCTTATTAGTGCTAAAATTGACAAACAACTGAGGAATGTTCTAGAGACTAAGAGGTTCACTATGTCCTCTTATGTCATATATGTGTTAGCCATATTCTACCCATATAGGGGTTTGAATCCACAAGGGACACTCAGACAGGAGATAATCTATGAGATCTATCCAGAACTGCACCTGGGACACAAAGACTACCGCAGGGCTAATGATGCCTTCACAATGCATATCACCAGGATGCTCCAAAACGCTGAACATATGAGACTGTCGGATGGAGCCAAAGGGCTGATAAAGAATTATGGCACCCGGTTCATCCAATTTCCCACCTTCACCTACCTTAGAATTGATGGATGCCCGGTCACTCCATATAGGTTACCTCAGTATCCTACTGATCACATTGTTTTGTTGGAGGTTGTGAGGCAGATTTGTGAGTTTGATGCCATTGTGAAGAAAGAAAAGCATAAGACAGGCTTCGATGGAGATTTTCCTCTTGGGATTGGTGTGGCAGAAGTGTGTCCTTCCATCCAGTTAGCACATACTACAGGAGAAGAGTTGGCAGCGTATGGTTTCTCCTTCCATTCCAAAAGGATGAACTTCGATATCACAGGAGAGGCACAAAAGAAGGCCACTAGGGAATACCGACATAAAAGTGACCTAGAGGACTATTGGGCCAACATCAAAGATGATCTTGAGGCCAGGAAGAAAAGGTATTCCAGACTCCCTGTCGATGCAATCAGAGAGTACAATGTTAAGTTGATCCCAGACCAACTAGAAGATGATGGAAACCTGGTACAGGATCATGCTTATGAAGCTGTGAAAGACAGGTCAGTCGGGGATATCAATTGGAATGAGGATGAGGTTACAGAGTTGGAAGACCTAATGGCCCCGGTTATGAAATTCACCTCTTCCTGGTTGAAGCATAAGGTTTGGGAGCTGGAAAGCGAGAAGGTAACTTGTACCTTCAATTTGATGGGAGACATCAATCCCATGTCTACTTCAGAGGAATCCGGGGATGATGATCCCAAAGGGAAAACTGCAAAGAGCTCACCGTTCAAGATAAAAATCAGAGGACCCAAGGAAAGTGAGCCTGAAACAAAAAGGAGGCCAAAAGGAAAAAGAAGATGGAAGACTTTGAAGCTTAGCAAGTCTTCTGATGAGGAAGAGTTGGAAAAATCAAAAGAGGAGGATGTTCCTCCACCACCGAAGAAGGCAAGAACAAGGGCTACAAAGAAGAAGAGTCAAGATACATCAAAGGATGAGCCTCCTATTGTCAATGTGGAGAGTTTAGGAGGTGAGAAAGCAAAATTTTACACAAGGAGATCCAGGACTCCCTCTCCGAAGGACACTGTGCAAAAGATGGATCCTCCGCCAAAATCACCAACTACAAAACCATCCAAGGCCGTTTCTCCTCCACCAAGTGCACCTGAAGAAGAAATTCTGGAGGAGCATGAAATTAGCGGAGAGGCAGAGCTCTTCAAGGAAGGGGCACTCTTTAGTGAAGCAGCAGAGCTGGAAGTTGAAGAGGAGGAAAGACGTACTTCTCCTTTGGTACAATATGAAGATTCTCCGGAAAGTGGCAGAGATAATGGATCCCCTGAGCAGAAAGAAGACATCCCTGTTAGAACCCCATCATCGGTACAACCAGAGGTGGAGCTTGAAGAAACTGATCAAGGTGAGCAACTCCATGAGAAGGAGGAGGATAAAATAACTGCAGAGGAAGAAGAGAAAATGACAGAACAGCCGAAAGAAGTCAAAACAGAAGAAATCTGGGTAGAACCTACAGCCCCGGACTGGCTAGAAAAGGAGATTGCAAGAAAGAAGTAGGTGGTAGTTGAAGACACTCCCTTGGATTGGGATGAAATGCTGTCCAAGATTGGAAAAGGGAAGAAAAGGAAGGCAGCTAAGGTGGTGTCCAAGGTGGAAAGAGATGAGGTGAATAACAGGGTCATCCACATTGCCACTCCTGCCGCAGACAAGACAAGAGAGGAGGTCATTGGTCAAGATTACAATGTGCAAACTATCAACCTTGGACCGGCCTCTATGAAATAGGACATTGAAGAATATGAAGGGTCAAGTGCTGTGATTATCGATAGGTTGAGGAAAGAGACCCAAACCAAGCATGAGCTAAAGAAGGAGAACGAAAGACTTAGGAAATGCTTGGAGGAAGTAATGAAGCCTCTGTAGTCCCTCCATCCTTTTTCTTCTGCTACTCCCAGCTTTCTGCCCAAGGAAACAATCTCCGGGATTGAAAAAATGAAGGCCTCAGCTCAAACTGCAATAGATTGGCTGATGAATGTGCAAGTAAAGGGAGATGATACCATTAAGGAAATCCTATCAGTTGGAAAGGATGCGGTCAGGGCTAAAGAACTGTTGGAGCATGTGCTGTCCCAGGACAAGGAGGACATGGATCTCTTGCTACAGAAGTCTAGGGTCATCACGAGACATGGTAAAGAACAAATGGCTACGGATGGAATTCTTCCTTCTTCTAGGTTGGATGAACCCTAGGAATGGTTTGAGGATCTGCAGATTAGGTAGAAGGCTATAAAGAAGATCCAAAAATGAAAAAAATCAATTGATGGTGATCTTACTGCAGTGTATGATGGATGCATTGCCTTCTTTGAGGTGATGACTGGAAGGAGAAAGATTTCTCCAAAATATCTGAGTGTGGAACAGCTGAAAGAGTGGTGGCATGAGGTTTATGCCCAGATTCTGAGAGTGTTCTAACTGGCCACCAGCTTGATGATGCAACTACATACCTGGTAGTAATGGATAGATATCTAGCCAGCAAGGAGGATTGGGACAAGATTTTTGAATAGTCAAAAGATGAAATTGACTCCATTAAATGTCGGCTTAGGGTATTACCTTTTCCACCTGTCACTGAGCTGGATGGAGCGTTCTTGAGGGTCCAGGGATCATCAGTTCAAAGAAAGGATAGGGGAAGCGGCAGTTAATGCCTATTTTGAGATTTGTGCTTCCCTATTATCATAGGGCATGCATTGGACCAGACTGCATTGAGGATTGTGTCAAGGCCGACCTTGATGGTGGATGGCATTTAATGCGTGCCTTAGTTTGTTTTTTTCCTTGGCCGACTTGTTTTGGGCAGTTATTCTTATTTTGTAAATGTTTGGCTGGGCCGACATATCTTGGGACTTGCTATAAAGGGCATTCTTGCCTCATTGTAAAGGGTTAGCTAGAAAGTAGTAGAGATAAGTAAGAGCAGAAAAGAGCTAGAGCATATTTGGAGTAGAAGTATTAGTTAATTTCTTGAAGCAAGTATTGTAATCAGAATAGTTGAATTGTTGTAGCATTTTGGTGATCTAATACAATTGAAGGCATTATGGTTTTTCTTGGTGAAATCTATTGTATTATTTTATCTTTCCTGGTTCTTATTGTTCTATCTTTCAAATTGCTTGAGGATTTAGGGTTTAGTGTTCAGAATTAAATTAGTTTTAGTTTGGTGAATGATGTTTATGATTTCATATTTGGAATGTTTGTAGCAATCTCTGGTCTATACTCCCAGCAACTATCTGATTGTAGTAGGCTGGTGAAGTCAACCTGGACCATATATTCACATGTGCTTAAGTTCGATTGTAGATGAATGTCTATGATTTGAAAATTTACACACCTCAGAAGATTGCACCATTCTTGTGATATTGCATCGTGGGTTAAGCAGGAATTGGTTGTTTGAGATTGGTCCATTCCAGATATCTATCATTTGCATTACTCATCCTAGGAATAGTTTACATTTTATTATATCCTCGCACCCTCATCTTTTGCTATTTCTTTATCATTTGGTTAGATTTAGGATTAGAGATCATTATATTGCAAAATCTGGTAAATTGGAAAGATACAGTTTGCTTGTAGTAAGGTCCCTTTGTGATTACCAGCATTTTCACATAATTATATGAGTTGTTTATGCATTGTCATGACCTGACACCTGAGAGACCTTGGGGTGATTTTCAGTAATTTATTGTTGAGAATAACCTTTCAAGAGAGATAGAATATTGCATTTTGTCTGAGTTGTTGCTGTGCAGAAAACACCATCAACAGATTGGTGCTAGAAGGAGGGCCTGAATGAGCACACTGGATCATTTCTTGAATGCCATCTCTCCTGAAAGATATAGGAGAAATACCAGATCTACCACAGGAGAGGAGGATTTACAAGAATTAGAGTTCCCCACTAGGTCAAGAAGGACTCGAGAAAGGGGAGAATCATCATCACCCATCCCTTCACCAGCATCATCTATATCATCACATCCTGAGGTCGAGGCCATACCCATCCCTGAGGTGGTTCCCATTCAACAGCCTCAACCTATCGTTAACCAACCACAACCACCACCCCCACTGTTACCAATGGCTTTCCTTGCCAATAATCCATCACCCTTGTCTTTCCGTGCCTACAATGCCATGCCCAAAAACCCTGAGCATTTCTATTCAAAATTCCATGTTAATGACCCAAATAGGACTGTAGAAGAACACATAAGGATTTTCCAAACCTGTCTTAAAGACATAGGGATTGTTCATGAGGATGTTGCTTGTAGGTTGTTTCCCTATTCACTAGGAGAAGAGGCCTTTTACTGGTACAATCATCTCCCTGCTGGCTCAATTCTCAATTGGAATGATCTTGAAAAGGCCTTTTTATAGAAGTTCCGAATACCTATCAGTGCCAATGAATTATATTTGCAATTCACTAGAGTCAAGAGAGAGGTTAATGAGCCAATATCTAGCTTCAATAATAGGTTCCACCGTGCATACACCAGATTGCAAGACCCATATGTTTTAGATGATAATACTTCCCTGGGAGTCTATTATGAAGCTCTAGATAGCTTGACAAAAACCTTCTTGAAATGGAGACCTAATCCTCTAGGTACCCTAACTGATGCGTACACAGAAGCTGTGAAGCTTAGCACAGATCTGAGGCAACATATAATTGGGCCATTGCCTTCTTTAGGACCGGTTGCACATCCTGGTCAGGTTCAAGCAGTAAATCAGGCACTTACCAATCATACTCCAATCATGAATTCAGTACCTCAATTACCTTTGGTGCCACATCCTGGTCTACCCATGAGCCAGGTTTCTCCTATGATGAATTTTCCCCAGCAACAGGTTAACCAGCCCATGTATCAGTCACAGCCAAATAGTTTCCCTGCTTATCTACAAAATTCTGAGGTACTACATCAGTTTATGGGATCTGCTACAATGCCTGTCCCTCCTCAGAGTAACCCAGGCCAGCCTCCTTATCGAGATCCAAATAGGGAGAGAATTGATGAAATGACTGAACAAATAAAGAAGTTGAACCTAGAGGTGACCTACCTAAGAAATCAAAATAGTCAATTGCAAGATACTAAAAAGAATATACAATCCAATAAGAATAGGGAATTTCCACAGGGGCAAAATTTCGATAGGGGACAGCATAATGAGAGAGGATTCTATAATGACAGAGGGTATAATCAAGATAGGGGTTACAACAATGACAAAGGCTACAATAACGATAGGAGACATAATTTTGATAGAGGCCAAGGTGGTGGATCAGGATTTGATAAGAGGTAATCACAAGGACAAAACATGACTTGGAATACAGGACCTAATAATGGAGGAGTTCCTACCCCCTTGGATCAGCCTGTCAACCAATCAATAAACCAGCCAGTCAGTCAAGACAATCCTCCCAGTGGAGTATATTTGGTTGAGGCTACCCTATCAGGATGGTGTAGGCTTCATAAGACAAGTCAACACTCAGAATTGGAGTGTCCAGAGTTCCAAACTGCAGCCTCCATTTTCCAGTATAAGGTGGAGAATAATGCAAATGGGCAGGAGATTGTTCCCTCAGGCCCTTATGATTCTCCTGTGCTAGTGTTAAATCACGCTCCCTTCCCAGCAAATGAAAAAAATATTCCAGAAGAAGAATCTGATTCTCAAGAAGACAAAACAAATCAGATCTGCAATGGGGACGAAGTGGCCCAGCTATTCAATGAAGAAGCAATGAATGATAACGCCCCCCTTAATCAGGAGGAAGCATATGTTGAAGAGGTACAGATGTTTCAGAGACAAGGCTTGAGAGATATGCCTCATAGGTGCCCACCAGCTGGAGGACCCTTCACCACTTCCATTCCTCCAAACAATTTCAATACTCCTCCGGATCCTAATGCTAGTAATAATCCATCTTTCCCACATGTTTTCAGGCAGTACTTTTTGAAGGAAAGGCAAGTTCAAACCGACCCACAGAAGGAAAAGGCTGTCCAAATAGGCAAAGAAAAAATGGAGGAACTGTCTAGGGAGGTTTCCACTGATACGAGTGAGGAACAAATGGCTTCATATGTTGCTGAGGAGTTCAAGAAATTAAAGGTAAATCTTTCAGCATTTGAATTATTAAGATTCCCTGCAATTAGGAAGACAGTTTTAGGTACTTACGATGCACATTCAGTATCTTTGGACAAACCTTCTGGTGAGGATATCCGCCATATTTCTAGTTCTCAGTTTGCGAACGCACAAAGTCAGGCTCATGGTCAAGCTAATTTTCTCCCTGGAGACAAAGGAAAAGAAAAGGATAAGACCCAAGTGGCTCAGGTGGATACTCAACCAACTTTGTTTCAAGGGAAGACAGAAACCCTGCCATTTTTGATCTCTGTGCGCATATTTGGTAAGAATTTGCATAATTGTTTGCTAGATTCTGGTGCTTCCACCAATGTGATGCCATTTGGAGTTTGCATAGCTTTAGGGATTACACCTGCTGATTCTCAGAAGAAGGTGACTCAATTGGATAGAATTGAAGTAAATGTGGTGGGAGAGTTAAATATGATTCACATGCAGGTAGCTTCAGACCCAAGAATTCAACAAGTTATCAATATTCAGGTAGCTGATATCCCTGATGCATATGGTTTGATTCTGGGAAGAGATTTTACTAAGGATCTGAATGGTTATGTGTCTACTGATCACTCTCACATGTGGCTTCCCTATAAAGGAGTGCCCAATCAGATCAGAATTGAGAGGGAGCCGAGAATGAAATATATGATCACAGAATACCAAAAGACTTCAACAGAAGTTCTGATATCAGAAGTAGGAATGAGAAATTATATATTGTCAACTTAGTATGAGGAGTCAGACTTAGAGGAGGTATTGATGCTACATACGGTGCCTACTGATGATGGAATAGAACTTAGCCCTGTTACTGTTTTGACAGAATCAGTTGAGGAAGAAAAGGAACCTGAAGATAATTGGATCAGTTTATTGGACAACTTTTAGGAATTCATCACGCAGTGTGTTAACAATCAGGTTCGCCTTGAAAGAAGGACAAGCTTTGAAGAATTACTCTTACCTAATTGGTGTAGAGTTCACAATGCTTCTCATTCAGAGTTGGAGTGTTGTTTGTGCCAAACATCGGTAGAACAAGTACATAAATGCATGAATCCAACCCTGGTAATTCAAACAGATATACAAGATCCTCAGAAAGACTGTAAAGAAAGGAAGTTCATGTCATCTGAAAAGCCACTCAGCAATATTAAGTCAAAGGATGTGATGAAGAAGACTGCAGCTACTGAGTGTTGGACACTTAGATTTGATGGATCCAAGTCCAAGCATGGAGTTGGGGCAGGGTTTGAATTGATTAGTCCAAAAGGTAAGAACTTATTTGCAGCCCACAGACTTCAATTTCACTGTACCAATAATGTAGCAGAATATGAATCATTAATTCATGGACTCCTCATGACACTTAAGAAAAGGGTCAAGATTCTACAAGTTTTCGGTGATTCAGAATTAGTAGTCAAACAAGTAAGAAAGCAATATTCATGCCACGATAGGAGAATGACCAATTATAGACATAGAGTGTGGGACCTCATTGAGGGATTTGACACTTTTAATATCCAACTGATCCCACGGAAGAAGAATCAAACTGCTGATTCTCTGGCTCAAGCAGCAAGCACTCTGTAGCCTCTATCTCTGTCAGGATTAAAGAAATTCACTGTAGAATTGACCCCTGTGCCATCAGTCCCAGATAATGTTACTAACTTCCAGGTATTCGAAGATGATAAACACATTCTAGACTTTATCACAAATACAGATGTTTTTACTTCCCAAATCATTGATGAGACAAAGCTTCAGGAAGCGGAGCTGGATGTAGAAGGTGTGCTGAATCTGAAATCAAATACTATTCCCAGGGGAATGGTACAGCTGGAGCAAATTTTTGATATGGACAAGATTAAGGATCAGGAACAAGAGTCCAAGAAGGAATCCATTAGTGGACAGTGTGATACTTACAATATAGGAACTAAGGATAATGCCAAGAACATTTTCATTGGCAAGGTATGCACTCCTGAAGAAAGACAAGGAATAATTGGAGCACTGCATAGCTTTCCAGATATTGTAGTTTGGAGTTATGAGGACTTGAAAACCTATGACACATCAATCATAACCCATACTATACCCCTGAAGCTAGGTGCCAAGCCTTTCAGGCAAAGATAGAGACCTATCAACACATTATTGGAACCAGTCATACAGAAAGAAGTTCATAAATTACTGTCTGCCAGAATCATCTTTCCTGTCAGACATTCAACATGGGTGGAAAATCTAGTTCCAATAAGGAAAAAGAATGGTGAAATTAGACTCTGTGTTGATTTCAGAAATTTGAACAGATTATCAGAAAAGGACAACTATCCAGTCCCTTCATTGGATGAAGTACTTCAAGTGGTTAATGGATCTCAGATGATGTCCTTTCTGGATGGTTATTCTGGATACAATCAAGTGATGTTCCAGTATGAGGACAAACATAAGACTGCTTTCACAACTAAGTGGGGTACCTTTACCTACAAGAGGATGCCATTTGGACTCATCAACGCAGGGGCCACATTTCAAAGAGCTATGGATATTTCCTTTAAGGATATCATAGGTAAATGCATCATCATTTATATGGATGATCTGACAGTGTTTTCAAAGAACAGAGGGGATCACATCTCAGATCTGCACAAAGTATTCCAAAAGTGCAAGGAATTTGGCATATCCCTGAATCCTAAAAAGTGTATTTTTGGAGTAACAGAAGGAAAGTTGCTAGGGCATGTGATATCCGAGAAAGGAATTTCCATCGACCCAGAAAGAGTGGGGGCCATCCTGAGGATGCAGCCACCTGCTAGTAAAAAGGAGATGAAGTCCTTTGGTAAGATCAACTTTGTCAAAAAATTCATCACCGGATTTGCTGAAATAGTGAAACCATTAAATGCAATGTTGAAGCAAGATGCCAAGATTGAATGGACTACAGAAGAGAAGGAAGCTTTTTCCGAAATCAAAAGAGCCATTGTTGATGCTCTAGTATTGGTAAGTCCCAATTACAGCAAGCCCTTCTATATCTATTCCTTTGCTTCAGATCATTCGTGTGCTGGAATGTTAACTCAAAATTATGATGAAGGAAATGAGTACCTTATTGCCTTTATGAGTGCACCGTTAAAAGATGCTGAGTTGAAATATCCAAGTGTGGAAAAGCAGGCATATGCCTTGGTCAGAGCAGTAAAGAAATTTAGGCATTATATCCTCAGAAATAAGGTGTATGCAATTGTTCCAAATTCTGCAGTTAAGTTACTCCTGATGTAGAATGAATTAGGTGAGCGCAGAGCTAAGTGGGTGACAATGCTACAAGAGTATGACATTGAAATCCAGCCCATGAAGTTGGTGAGAGGACAGGGACTTACTCAGACTATGGCTAAAATAGGTTCTGAATTGACTGTTCAGAATTATAACATAGAGGAGGTTTCTCCAGATGGCTGGTATGATGACTTAGTGTATTATCTGCTAAATCAACGACCTCCAGGTCATCTTAATGTTGTTCAGAGGAGAGCTTTACAATTGAAGAGCGATGGTTTCATGTTGAAAGGAGCTATTCTGTATAAGACAAATCATGAAGGCATTTATCTGAGGTGTCTCGGGAAACCAGAAGCTGAAAGAGTGATGAATGAATTTCATGAGAAATATGGTACTGGTCATGGCTCTGCCATTGCCACAACAAACCAGATCTTGAAGGCAGGATACTACTGGCCCACACTGTTCAAGGACATCCACCATCACGTTAGAACCTGTCATACGTGCCAGACCACAGCAACAAGAGAAAGGTATGCAGCGCTTCCGCTCCAACCGGTCACTGAGGTAAGACCTTTTGCTCAGTGGGGAATGGACTTCATAGGTCCCATCAACCCACCATCTTCTGCATGGCATAGGTACATTCTCACCATTACTAATTATTTCACAAGGTGGACTGAAGCTTTTGCTTGTAGACAATGTACATCTGAGGTGGTGATTGATTTTTTGGAGTCTACTATTCTTAATCGATTTGGATGCCCTATTGCTGTTGTTTGTGATAATGGTCCTGCCTTTGCATCTTTAAAATTTTCCAATTGGGATTTTGATCATGGCATTATTGTGAAGTTTGCATCTAATTATTATCCCCAGGGTAATGGATTAGCAGAATCCTCTAATAAGAACCTATTAACTGTTATCTGTAAGCTGTTAGAGAGGAACCCCAAAGACTGGCACACCCAGCTTCGATTTTCCCTTTGGGCAGATCGAACAAGACTTAAGTCATCCATTGGAACATCCCCTTATCACTTAGTGTATGGTCTGGAGCCAGTATTCCCTATTCAACTCAAGATTCCAACTTTACAGTTTATCAATGAGTTTTATGAAGAAGGGGACAGAAGGGAGGTTAGGTTGACAGAACTACTACACCTTGAGGAGAAACGAGATAATGCCCTGGAGAATTTTGCTAAACATCAGGGGGTAGTTAAGAGATGGTTTGATAGGAGGGCTAAAGTCAAAGCCTTTAGGATTTTTGACCTAGTCCTATACTGGGATAAACCTCATGATCAAAAAGGGAACCATGGGAAGTTTGATAAATTGTGGCTTGGCCCATATCAGATTGCTGAAATACTTGGAGATAATACCTTCCGTCTGAAGACTCTCACGGGAGAAGATATCCCACTGCCTGTCAATGGGCAGTATTTAAAACATTATTTCTAGTCCTGAGCTATTTTCAGCTCCTTGCTCTGTATATAGTTTGTTTAAGTTGCTTTGTTTGTTTTGCTTGGTTAGGGTAGGTTTCCCTTTTGGTTTGCTTGTTTGCTTTGGTTAGTGTAGGTTTGCTTTGGTTTGTTTGTTTTGGTTTGCGTTGCTCTTGCTCTTGGTTATTTCTCTTTTGGGGACCTTTGGGTGTATCTGTATGGCAATAGCAACAAGGCAGGTCTGATGTTTCTAGTATTTCCCTTACAAACTCTAATCATCCTTCCAGGACACTATGGTACGAACTCTTTATCTTGTCACTTTTCCTTATGCTGAGGCAAAGAGTTTTCTAGTCAATTTGAATGGGAATATATTGGGGTCTTATACTTTTTATTTTAATATACCTAAAGTTACTGAAGTTCCTTATAAGGTCTGAACAGGTGAAAAATATTTTTCTGCTCTAGTGCCACTGTGGTTCTCAGCCCTGAGTGTGGAATTCACTGTTCATAGGTTGAATGAAATGAATAAAAGGCAGAGATAAAAAGAAAAAGAAAAAAAAAGGGGAGAAAATATTGAAAATCAAAAGGCTTGAATTCAACTCATCAGGAGGATCTGAATATCTCTACCGGGGTTATAGACGCCTGTCTGGCAGTAGAGCTATGTTCAGGAGGATCACAGCGATAACCTCGTCGGGGCTATGGATGCCTGACTGGCAGCGAGACTCTATCCAGATTACTTTTAGAGTATGAATCTTTACGTAGCCTGTTCATACCAAGTTTGGTTCCTGATGCAACCAAGGGAAGATAATGAATGCATATGCACACACTTTGACCCTGGTATAGGAAAGTTTCAATGATTAGGAGCTTCTTTGTTTTCACTTAGGTGGTGGCTGGAGTGTTTGAGTTGAAACCCTGAGTTCTGGGTTCTTGATTCTAGTTTGTCATCGAAATGCTCAAGAGCATTTCCCCAGTAGAGTCACCATTTGTTGTGCAGTTTTCGCACACACGCCCCACTTGGAGTAGGGACCCTCTTTCCGTATGTCTTTTGACCTTTGGTTTTATTGGACTTATCTTTCTGAGATCTTGACATGTTGGTTTTGCTGGCCTTGACCTTGCCCTGAGGCTTAAATTGGTTAAAATTGAGTTTGAGGCAAAATTCGGGTTTTCACCTATGTCCAGGATTTTCCAGCTCCGGCGGATTTTCCCGGGCCCTGGTTCTTTGTCTGTTTCTGGCTGGATTCTCCGAATCCGGGTTTTTATCCGACTCTGGGATTTTCCGGTTCGGATGGATTTTCCCAGACTTTGCCAAAATCCTGAACTTCGTCATTTCCCCGGTTTCTGCATTTCCGTGAAATCTGCGTTTCCGCGTATCTTGGGATTTTCTGAAATTCTGTCTCGGGCTCGAGTTTCCAGATTTGTCAGAAGTGTCTTGTCGCTCATTAATGACCAGAGTACCTTTGCTCGGACGAGTATATGGGTGGATTTGAAACCTTTGAAGTGTCATTCTGACTTCATCGTTCACCTTACTGATTGCTCTGGCGATTAAGTGTTTCATTTGAGCTTTGAAGATTGATCTCAAGTGGCTTGTGCGTGTGGATTGCTAGGTGTCAGTGCCTGGATTTGCGTTGCCTGGGCGTTTTCATTTTGCAGTTTGCTTCTCCAAAGCTCGAGTTTCGTCTGAATTGGTCCATGGTATGTTATCGATGGCCCCTCTTGTTTGTTTACGCAATGATTGAGTTTCCTGTATTGATTGGTGGTCATTTCATGTCGGCTCATGTTAGCCACGATTTCCTTCTTATCGAGTTAGGGTTTGACCCATTTTTTGAAGGAACTCATCACCCATGCCATATGAGCGCTATTTATCCATTAGACGGTGGGTACGTCCGTTCGGGGGGTTCCGGGTTAGATTGTTTGCCCTTTTTGTGCGAAATTTGCCATCTGCGAGGTTAGGGTTGTCTTGGTACTTGGCCCAGAATAACAGATTTGTGGTGATTTTCCAAGCTTACCCTTGTATTACGCTGACCCCCACCCTGAGAGGATTTGGAGTGCCTTAGACTGATTTTTATTGAATGATATTTTAAAACCATGGACTCACCCTGGTTCTCATGGCGGGAGGTTTTTCATCAAAATTAGGGCATCGCCATTTCACCATGGGAATTCATCATTTGAAGGCTTTGAGAGTTTGGAACCATTTGCATTCTGAATTTTATTGATTAGCATCAACTTCAGGACCGTTAGAATCCAAGTGGAAAGATTGCATCATCGTTCGGTCACCAGTTCGTGTGTCATTGTTCGTCGGGTTCCCGTGGTGTCCGCGGAATTTCTGCACACCCGGATTTTCCTGGTTCAGGCTTATTCCGTGGACTGGAGTAATTTCTGAAACATTTCTAGCTGTCCGCGAAAATCCGTCCCATCTGGATTTTTTCGGTTTCCCTGTCTGGCCTTATCCTTTTTGATTTTTCAAAGATAGGACTAATGGAGTGAATGCTAATTGCTTAATTCTTGTTGCTAACGAGTAAATTTCATGATAATCTAATGATTTTTGGGCTGTACTAATGATTTATGTGACTTATGATGACTTGGCAACAGGAATCCGTCTGGGTCGAATATCCCTGAAATTCTGCCTCGACTGGATTTTCCCGATTTACATGGTTTTCCTGGACTGCTTCATTTCTCCGGATTTTCAAAGATTAGCAATTTGCGATGGATTTTAATTGCTTTATATAATTTTATGCTAACATTTGGATTGAAATATGCATGATAATTAAATACTAATGATGTCTTTTGTGAGTGCAGGCCGAATCAAGTAAAGCTGCTGCCGGGAAATCTAAGGGTGGCACAGAGGGGTCATCCATTTCTGAGGCAGAACGATTAAGATTGGATATCAAGAGTCAGCTTCCTGAGAGTAGGATATCCTCTGTATGGTTTGAAGTGTCAGATACTAATGTGGGAGCTTGGAGGTATGAAGAGTTTAAGCAGAGGATAGCTGAAAAGGATCTATCAGCCTTAAGAAATGGAATGATGAAGTCCGAACTTGTGCATGTGGCTGGTTTCCCTCCAGCGATCCAATGTTATGAGCTGATTCTTGAGTGTGCTCGGTAGTACGATTTTGATACACAAAGGGTGGTCAGTACTGAGGGGAGGGTCTTGGCTAATTTCAGTCCTGTCTCCATTGCTCAGGCCTTTGACATGCCTGACCTGCCTTCAGTGTGTGCTTTGAACATAGACACGACCAAAACATACTATGAGAATGAGCCAGTCAAGGCTCAACAGATAATCAATTTGTGGCTAGAGAAACCAAAGTCCCACCATTCTAAATTGCCTAAGCAGTTGCACAAAGTTAAGTTTAGGTCAGATGTTTATGATGCCATAACCTTTTTGAGCAGAGCAGCTGGTTTGAAGACTGCCGAAGTGCTAGAGAGCTGGATGGTCCACGTGATCACCAAGGTTGAGCAAGGAACTAACTATCACTGGGCAGTGCTTATTAGTGTTGAAATTGACAAACAACTGAGGAATGTTCTGGAGACTAAGAGGTTCACTATGTCCTCTTATGTCATATATGTGTTAGCTAGATTCTACCCATATAGGGGTTTGAATCCACAAGGGACACTCGGACATGACATAATCTATGAGATCTATCCATAACTGCACCTGGGACACAAAGACTACCACAGGGCTAATGATGCCTTCATAATGCATATCACCAGGATGCTCCAGAACGCTGAACATATGAGACTGTCAGATGGAGCCAAAGGGCTGATAAAGAATTATGGCGCCCGGTTCATCCAATTTCCTACCTTCACCTACCTTAGAATTGATGGATGCCTGGTCGCTCCATATAGGTTACCTTGGTATCCTACTAATCACATTGTTTTGTTGGAGGTTGTGAGGCAGATTTGTGAGTTTGATGCCATTGTGAAGAAAGAAAAGCATAAGACAGGCTTCGGTGGAGATTTTCCTCTTGGGATTGGTGTGGCAGAAGTGTGCCCTTCCATCCAGTCAGCACATACTACAGGAGAAGAGTTGGCAGCGTATGGTTTCTCCTTCCATTCCAAGAGGATGAACTTCGATATCACAAGAGAGGCACAAAAGAAGGCCACTACGGAATACCGGCATAAAAGTGACTTAGAGGACTATTGGGCCAACATCAAAGATGATCTTGAGGCCAGGAAGAAAAGGTATTCTAGACTCCCTGTCGATGCAATCAGAGAGTACAATGTTAAGTTGATCCCAGACCAACTAGAAGATGATGGAAACCTGGTACAGGATCATGCTTATGAAGCTGTGAAAGACATGTCAGTCGGGGATATCAATTGGAATGAGGATGAGGTTACAAAGTTAGAAGACCTAATGGCCCCAGTTATGAAATTCACCTCTTCCTGGTTGAAGCATAAGGTTTGGGAGCTGGAAAGGGAGAAGGTAACTTGTACCTTCAATTTGATGGGAGACCTCAATCCCATGTCTACTTCAGAGGAATCCGGGGATGATGATCCCAAAGGGAAAACTGTAAAGAGCTCACTATTCAAGATAAAAATCAGAGGACCAAAGGAAAGTGAGCCTGAAACAAAAAGGAGGCCAAAAGGAAAAAGGAGATAGAAGACTTTGAAGCTTAGAAAGTCTTCTGATGAGGAAGAGTTGGAAAAAGCAAAAGAGGAGGATGTTCCTCCACCACCGAAGAAGGCAAGAACAAGGGCTACAAAGAAGAAGAGTCAAGATACATCAAAGGATGAACCTCATATTGTCGATGTGGAGAGTTCAAGAGGTGAGAAAGCAAAAGTTTACACAAGGAGATCCAGGACTCCCTCTCTGAAGGACACTGTGCAAAAGATGGATCCTCCGCCAAAATCACCAACTACAGAACCATCCAAGGCCGTTTCTCCTCCACCAAGCACACCTGAAGAAGAAATTCCAGAGGAGCATGAAATTAGCGGAGAGGCGGAGCTCTTCAAGGAAGGGGCACTCTTTAGTGAAGCAGCAGAGCTGGAAGTTGAAGAGGAAAGACGTACTTCTCCTTTGGTACAATATGAAGATTCTCCGGAAAGTGGCAGAGGTAACGGATCCCCTGAGCAGAAAGAAGACATCCCTGTTAGAACCCCATATCCGGTACAACCAGAGGTGGAGCTTGAAGAAACTGATCAAGGCGAGCAACTCCCTGAGAAGGAGGAGGATAAAATAACTGCAGAGGAAGAAGAGAAAATGACAGAACAGCCGGAAGAAGTCAAAATAGAAGAAATCCGGGTAGAACCTATAGCCCCAGACTGGCTAGAAAAGGAGATTGCAAGAAAGAAGCAGGTGGTAGTTGAAGACACTCCCTTGGATTGGGATGAAATGCTGTCCAAGATTGACAAAGGGAAGAAAAGGAAGGCAGCTAAGGTGGTGTCCAAGGTGGAAAGAGATGAGGTGAATAACAGGGTCATCCACATTGCCACTCCTGCCGCAGACAAGACAAGAGAGGAGGTCACTGGTCAAGATTACAATGTGCAAACTATCAACCTTGGACCGGCCTCTATGGAACAAGACATTGAAGAATATGAAGGGTCAAGTGCTGTGATTATCGGTAGGTTGAGGAAAGAGACCCAAACCAAGCATGAGCTGAAGAAGGAGAACGAAAGACTTAGGAAATGCTTGGAGGAAGTAATGAAGCCTCTGTAGTCTCTCCATCCTTTTTCTTCTGCTACTCCCGGCTTTCTGCCCAAGGAAACAATCTCTGGGATTGAAAAAATGAAGGCCTCAGCTCAAACTGCAATAGATTGGCTGATGAATGTGCAAGTAAAGGGAGATGATACCATTAAGGAAATCCTATCAGTTGGAAAGGATGCGGTCAGGGCTAAAGAACTATTGGAGCATGTGCTGTCCCAGGACAAGGAGGACATGGATCTCTTGCTGCAGAAGTCTAGGGTCATCACGAGACATGGTAAAGAACAACTGGCTACGGATGGAATTCTTCCTTCTTCCAGGTTGGATGAACCCTGGGAATGGTTTGAGGCTCTGTAGATTAGACAGAAGGCTATAAAGAAGATCCAAAAATGAAAGAAATCAATTGATGGTGATCTTACTGCAGTGTACGATGGATGCATTGCCTTCTTTGAGGTGATGCCTAGAAGGAGAAAGATTGCTCCAAAATATCTGAGTCTGGAACAGCTAAAAGAGTGGTGGCATGAGGTTTATGCCCTGGATTCTGAGAGTGTTCTAACCGGCCACCAGCTTGATGATGCAGCTACATACCTGGCAGTAATGGATATATATCTGGCTAGCAAGGAGGATTGGCACAAGATTGTTGAACAGTCAAAAGATGAAATTGACTCCATTAAATGTCGGCTTAGGGTATTACCTTTTCCACCTGTCACCGAGCTGGATAGAGCATTCTTGAGGGTCCAGGGATCATCAGTTCAAAGAAAGGATAGGGGAAGTGGCAGTTAATGCCTATTTTGAGATTTGTGCTTCCCTATTATCATAGGGCATGCATTGGACCGGACTGCATTGAGGATTGTGTCAAGGCCGACCTTGACTGTGGATGGCATTTAATGCGTGCCTTAGTTTATTTTTTTTCCTTGGCCGACTTGTTTTGGGTAGTTATTCTTATTTTGTAAATGTTTGGCTGGGCCGACATATCTTGGGACTTGCTATAAAGGGCATTCTTGCCTCATTGTAAAGGGTTAGCTAGAAAGTAGTAGAGATAAGTAAGAGCAGAAAAGAGCTAGAGCATTTTTGCAGTAGAAGTATTAGTTAATTTCTTGAAGCAAGTATTGTAATCAGAACAGTTGAATTGTTGCAGCATTTTGGTGATCTAATACAATTGAAGGAATTGTGGTTTTTCCTGGTGAAATCTCTTGTGTTATTTTATCTTGCCTGGTTCTTATTGTTCTATCTTTCAAATTGCTTGAGGATTTAGGGTTTAGTGTTCAGAATTAAATTAGTTTTAGTTTGGTGAATGATGTTGATGATTTCATATTCTGAATGTTGTAGCAATCTTTGGTCTATACTCCCAGTAACTATCTGATTGTAGTAGGCTGGTGAAGTCAACCTGGACCATATATTCACATGTGCTTAAGTTCAATTGTAGATGAATGTCTATGATTTGAAAATTTACACACCTCAGAAGATTGCACCGTTCTTGTGATATTGCATCATGGGTTAAGCAGGAATTGGTTGTTTGAGATTGGTCCATTCCAGATATCTATCATTTGCATTACTCATCCTAGGAATAGTTTATATTTTATTATATCCTCGCATCCTCATCTTTTGCTATTTCTTTATCATTTGGTTAGATTTAGGATTAGAGTTCATTATATTGCAAAATCTGATAAATTGGAAAGATACAGTTTGCTTGTAGTCAGGTCCCTTTGTGATTACCATCATTTTCACATAATTATCTGAGTTGTTTATGCATTGTCATGACCTGACACCTGAGAGACCTTGGGGTGATTTTCAGTAATTTATTGTTGAGAATAACCTTTCAAGAGAGATAGAATATTGCATTATGTCTGAGTTGTTGCTGTGCAGAAAACACCATCAACAGAAGTGTCAACCTATTTTCTTGGTTGAGGAGGCCTAAAAGAGGCTCAATCCTTGTAGCCTTCCCAAACCCTAAACTAGGGTTTTGTGAAAGCAATAGGGAAGAGGTGTATGGAGGTTGAACAAGAACCCTCCCTAGAAATATTTGAAGCTATGAAAGCCTATCCACACCCCTGCAAATGAGGTTAGGAAGTATTTTGGAGGTTAACTAGTCTTTAAGCATATTAAGGGCTAGATGGTGAATGTGAGGAAAAGCACCAAGAATTGCTTGGTAGCAGCAAATTAGAGATGATAGCATGGTTGGAAAATGAACTAGGGGTGCCCTATCAGCAGAGGACCTACAGGTTGAATGGTGGATGAAGTGACACCAAGGGGTTATCAAAGGTGAGACCCAGAGCATTGAGATTGTGATTGTCTCAATCCAACCCTATCCCTATCAGATTGGTATCAGAGCAATGGAAGATTTGGGAAAGTAGCGTATATGTCAGAAGTTGAGTCAAGTGAAATCCCCGCCATGGTGACAAATGCACAGTTAGCCAAGATGGTTGAAGAACAAGAAGAGGACAACAAGTCTTTAAAAGAAAGAATAGAGCAACTGGAAAAGGCATTGAACAATGCAAGGTTGGAAGGTAAAGTGCCAAAAGAAGAAGAGGTTGCAGAGGAGGACAAGGTCCCTGAACCTGACCCTGTTCTAGAGGAGGATCCTTTCTTGAAGGCATTAAAAGCCCTGAGTGGAAAAGGACTTGAGGGCATACCACTATTCAGTGGAAAGATGGATCCTGATTTGGTCATGGATTGGATAGATGGCATGGAGAACCACTTTGAATGTGATGGAGTCACTGAAGCACAGAAAGTGAAGGTAGAAAAATCAAGGTTGAGAGGATCAGCCTTGACATGGTGGAAATTTGTTCAAAATGAAAGGGAGAAAGAAGGAAAGCAACCCATATCAACTTGGAAAGGAATGGTTGCTAAGGTGAAAGAAGCCTATATGCCAGATGATTATGAGATCCAATTACACAAGAAGAGGTAGAGTCTAAGGCAGAAGGACCAAGATGTCAACACCTATACTAAAGAGTTTCAAAAGCTTTGCTTGAGATCAATTGTGGTAGAAGATGAGAGCCTGAAAGTGGCTAGGTACCTTAATGGTTTGAAGTGGAACATATAGGAAGAGATGGATTTACTCAGCCCCAAGATAGTCCACCAATGTTATCAGTTGGCCATAAAGATTGAGGAAAGGAATAAAAGGAAGCATGATCAGTCCTCTAAGGGCAGAGGCAGAGGCAAAGATCAAAGAGGACAGCGTGGAGGTTACCAAGGTAGAGGTAATGATCAAAGAAACCAAGGAAAATATAAGCTTACTAAGCATGGAGGTGAAACATCTTCAAGAGGAGGATTTAATAGAGGAAGAGGACCTCAAGGAGGTTCAAACAGAGGAAGAGGAGCAAGCAGAAGTAACTCCTACTTTTCCACCATGAAATGTTATTACTATAATCAACTAGGTCATCCAACTTATAGGTGCTTGGAGAAAGCTTCTTCTTCAAGCAATGAAAAGAGAGTGGCCTATGCACAAAAGGACACCATGAGTGTCAAATCACCTAAGATCAGTCATATAGAATCAGAAGTAGGAGAAAATTTGATGTTTAACAAGGTTTTGATCAGACAACCAGTCAAAGATGAACCCAAGCAAATGAGAACTTTGTTTAGAGCAAGGTGCAAGATATTTGGAAAGGTATGCAAGGTCATTGTAGATTTTGGTTCTACAGATAATATCATCTCTGAGGAGGCAATAACTAAGTTAAAATTGTAGAAGGTACCTCATACCAATCCCTACAAGGTCACATGGCTGAATAAAGGGCAGAGTGTTTTTGTGAATGAGCAGGTAACAGTGGAATTTTCAATTGGAGGATATAAAGACAAGTTGGTTTGTGATGTACTACCCATGGATGCATGCCATCTTCTGTTTGGCAGGCCGTGGCAATATGATAGAGGTGCTATATATCATGGAAAGGAGAACACCATTGAATTCAAGAAGGATGGAAGAACTTTCAAGTTGTAGTCATTATTAGAAGAAGATGAGGGGCCGTCAAAGGTTCCTAACATCATGTTGAGTAGTGGTAAAGAGTTCATCAAGGATCTACACCAAGGGAATGAAGGATATGTGGTCCTAATGCAGTCAAAAGATGAAGAAAAGGCTAAGAAGACAGTCATACCTGAAACAGTTCAAAGGCTACTAGAAAAGTACAAGAAAATTGTCAGTGATGGTACACCTGCAACCCTACCTCCAAGGAGAGCTATAAGCCATCAAATTGATTTCATACCTGGAGCTTCCTTACCTAACAAGGTAGCATACAAACTCACACCAGATCAGAATCTTGAAGTGGCTAGACAAGTGAAGGAGTTGTTGGATCAAGGCTTGATTCAAAAGAGTATTAGTCCATGTGCAGTCCTAGTGGTTTTGGCAACAAAAAAAGGTGGTAAGTGGAGATTATGCACTGATTCTAGAGCAATTAATAGAATCACAATTAGGTATAGGTTTCCTATTCCTAGAATTGAAGACTTGATGGATTGTCTTGGAGGTGCAAAATTCTTCACCAAGTTGGCAATATCATGCATGAATTTTGCCTTCAGACAACTGTTCTATTATTATAATCTGTCTTTAATAATTTGGCTGCAATTGTCCATTGGATTAAAAAATCATTCATTACTTATCAATCCTTTTGCCACTAGCTTTTGATCAAAGTTATGATATGGACATATGCTACAGAAGCACTAGGTGCTACTCTTTGTTCTTTTGAAGGTTATATAATCTCTTTGACTAATTTCCACATAATGATGATCCTGGATAAGCCTATTTCTTTCTGACAACAAATTAATATGAATAACCTTTTATTCACCGTGATGAAGTCTTTGAACCAATCCTTTATTGTTATTATATAGGGAACAAACAACAATAAATGTATCTCTTGATAAACCACTTGTGAAAATGTAATGTCATGATATTATTGTTGTTCTGTATTGCATTTATAATTCATTACTTCATGATGTCTTATGATTGCATTTGAATTAACTGAACTAATCATCCGTGATCTGCTTGTTTAATGATATGTCCTCTATAATAGTAATCGGAAAGATACTGCCATAGGTGATGTTTGATTGTACAAGTAAACCATGAGGTGATTAATTCAGTTCAGTGTCTTGCAAGAAACAAAAACTGATAACATGTTGAGCTCAACCCTTATGGGAGCCACATTTTAACCCACATGTTTAATCTGATAGATTAGATTAGAATCATAAATGCATCTGTATCTGCACATGAAGCAAACAAGTTAAGAAAAATATGTATATTTTAGGCATGATTGATGACTTCAATGGTTTTCTGGGACACCTAAAATGTACACATAGCTTATTTAATACACATTATGATTGGTTTATGCATGCATAGGGTGAATGTGTATATAATATTTTTAATCAGTCATTGCTTAGAGTATACTCTAACACCATTATTAATGTCATATGTAGGACTTGAAGCAGCATGGAGCTAGAATGGATAGATGAAGATCAGGACAACAGAAGGACAAAAAGATAAATGAGAACTAGTCATTCACAGGAAATGGCTGGTTACTTTCCTTTTATGCACATTCATTTCATTTCTTACTTATTCATGTATAAATTTCTTCATAATTTGTATTGAATAAGCAAAGGTTAGTCTCATGGCTTGTATGAGACAATGCATACTTCTACATTCAATAAAGATTTCTTGTTCTGAAAAGATCAAAATATTTCTTTTGTTACATGCATGTGTATGAATGCAATGATTTGTAATTGTAATCTTCTCTAGGATCGTTCCATTTATACATTTGAATGTAGTGAAGGAAAGTAATAAAATGTACCTAATTTTCTCCGTTTAAAATCAATAAACTCCACTGGATTGAACCTACGGGTGAAAATATGGTAACACTAAGGCAACCTCGTAAATAGCAACATCCATTCCCCTTTCCCCCTTTAATTTTAGATACTGATATGTAGAGTTCAAGAGCTATTGTTTGAGATTTCTTTGTGGATTTAAAATGAATATGTACAAGTGATTCAACTCATAAATTTATAGATTTACACCATTCATCTATACCTCAACACCAAAAGCATATAAGCAACCTGTAACAATGCTTTTAAAAATTTATTTATGTCTTAAACTTGTAGGAGCACCTTCTTCTAGCAGATGTGTCATGTTTTGGTTCCTTAAAAGGGTGTGAGTGCTCCTTATTATCTTGGTGTCTAGATAGATTATCCTAGACTTGTAAGAGTTCCCAAACTACTAGTGTTGAGGACCCTTAGAGGTGTTACACCCCAAAAGATCTACTAGAGTCTCATTCCTTTTTATGGTTCTTGATTAGGTATCCTTATAATATTTCCTTTAAATTGATATAGCCTATAATACACCAAAAGATGCATAATTATTCTCCACTTGATGTGCTTTTCTAGTTTATAATTCAAATTTCCCAACCATTTGCACCTATTAGGTTTAATTTGTAAATCTAATTTTTATGGTATATGCCTATTATTAATCAATAATATAATCATATTTGTATATTTTTAGTAGTGAATGAAGGATTAAAACCTTAGTGTGATAGTTCACATTACCAAATAGATTAACCTAAGGGTTCATTTTTGTTCCTTCATTTGACAGATGTGACATGGCAACATGATTTGTTTTCTAATTTACTAATTTAAAACTTGAAATTAAGTAGAGGTGTGCAATACATTTCCTACACTATTCTATGGTAGGAGATATTTATAAACATAAGCATGTGTTTTTTTAGTTTGGGTTTTGTTGTATGCTTATGTATATAGGCCCTTTGTGTTTTTTGTCTATTTTCCAGACCTTTATTCGTACGGGACACCAACATGCCACACTGGAGTCTGATTCTTGCTTTGTCATCCTTAGATAGTGAACTGTCTAGTTTGTAGTCTAAAACTTTTAAGGCCAGCTTACCTGATTCTAAACACACATGTCTTTAGTAGAAGGAAAGTGGTGCACTATTTGCCCTTCCTTTTCAACCTTTCTCTCAACTTGTTGAACAACCTGAGGTAATTTAGGGTAGTTCATTCCTTCGGGTTCTCCCGTGACCTGAAGCCTCAAGGGTGATGAATCCCCCTACTCTACATTTCCTAACTTTACATTGTTTTGTTTACTTTTCTTTCATGCTCTAATATGAGGGACAAGTATATTACTAGTTTGCAATTGCAATTTTAGTTTAAATTTTCTCTTTTAATTGACATACTTGATATTTTATTCGTACATCTTTCAAGATATGATTTTCCTATTCTATATTAGTATTTGTTGTGTTAATATTACTAAAGTTTTTGTAGCATCAAATAACATTATGTTGTAATATATTATTTAATATTTTCTATCCTATTTCAACTACAAGATTAAACATAATCTATTTTGCATGTTTTTATTCCTTGCACTATTTTTAGTTGTGACTATTTTCTAAGATCTATATTTAATTTGGCATTAGTTGTGGAAGAATAATTGTTGTGTATTGCTTGTTGTGGTTGATGTGAACACCACTAGAGAGATCTAATGTTATTGTGAAGCATTCAATTTTGAAGCCATATATATGTGCATACCCTAAAAACCTTAAATGGTTTTAAGAATCTACTATCATCATTCACTACATCAACGTAGGTTGCTATGTTGTTTGTTAGAATAGTGCAACTATTGAAGCATGATGGGGCAACTATTGTTGAAAGAAATTTGCCTTCAAATTTTATTGTCATTTCTTTGCAATGCATGGGCTCTTATGTCACCCTTGGCATAAAATATGAGAGTTTAACACCTTTTGATGCTTTATCTATATCTAATATTTATACCCATACACAAACTCACACCAATAATGTAAAATATTACAAATGTGGGACTTCACTTGCAAGACAACCTTTGAGACTTTAGAAGTCAACTCTTCTTATGATTCTTGAAGGATTACTCTAACTTTGTAGACAAAACAGTGAGAATCAAAATGGAAATGAAACTATCCTAAGGTGATGTGCCTAATGGTAAAAAAAATCACATACTTCTTCAAAATATTTGTTATTCAAATCAAAATAGTATACTATGATAAAGAATGAGCATAAGATGCATGATTTTAAACCTTAATAAATATCATTCATGAATGCACAAACATAGGCAAAGAAAGAATCCAATGAAGACAAATGTTTTGACATAAAATGTCAGAATTTCTCTTCATTATTGAATCCATAACAAATTTACAAAAGGTCTCTGTCTATTACCATAAAAAATCCCCCCTCCCCTTATTGATATTTCAATACATCATTTTTATACCAACGACCCATGACCTATATGATTTTTGAACTATAGTTACAATAACGCATGTTTTATTACATCCGAATAGAAGTTGGCATTATTAGTAGATCTACATAACTATAAGATATAAAATTTGAAAGGATGAAATGCATGAGATCCCTTGACTTCATTATGTTTTGCATGAGTTACACTTTTTAATTTAATTCATCTCATAATGTAAAAACCATTCCAAAACTAACAATATTTCGGTGAAATACAATGCTATCAAGTATCCTTTAAAAAGTCTATTAATTAATTCATATAGCCCACTAGTTAGATGACTCATTCACTTTCAACCAATTGTGCAACCTTTTCAAACTATCAGATCTAAAAATGTTATATTATGCACAAACCATTGAATGATCCTTGTTATAATCAATGGTTCAAAATCATGCTTATTCTAATAAGAAAATGGGCCCACATTTTCCTTGTCAACACTCAACCAATGGAACAACGCTTAAATGGGCCCACATTTTCCTTGTCAACACTCAACCAATGGAACAACACTTAGATGTGTCAATTCTACTCTCTTTGTAATGTTGCACAATGTTGAAGTGTATTGCCCAATACACCCTTTTACTTTCCCTTTGAATGTATTTGGGCCCAACAAATGCTAACTCACTTACTCAACCAATGATGCAACACAATTGTCAAACTAACAAAGTTGAGGATGTGCAAAATAACCTCACATGTCAACAACACACTAGTCTCCTTTTTCTTTTCGTGGCCAACAAAGTGGTGAGGACCCACCAAAAATGCCATGTAAAATTCACAAACCAATGACACAAAGAAGATAATTTATCAAACTAAGGAATATCTCATGTTGTGAGATTATGCCATGTAAAACTCTTTTTTTAGTGGATCAAACAACCAAGATAAATGATGACCTTATTAACCAAGCAATGAAAGCTTTGAGGATTCTAGGGAAAAATGAACTTTTTAGAAAAATAGCTTGAAGAGTATAGTCTACATACCTACAAGAGTGTTTATTATAAGGTATAGGGTAGTGTAAAGAGGTTTCAACTATGACATTCTACAATATGTGCATCCAAATGGTCAAGTTTTCCAAGATCATTGCATTTTTTGTATATTCATTTATTTCCATGTTACGAGCTTAGGGTTGGGGTGCCTTGAATATGTTTGTTTGTGTGTCAATAAATTTGGAAATAAAGGTATTAAAGTGATCCAAGATCATTGCATTTTTTGTAAATTCATTTATTTCCATGATACGAGCTTAGGCTTAGGGTTGGGATGCCTTGAATATATTTTTTTGTGTCAATAAAGTTGGAAACAAAGGCACTAAAGTTGTCATAACTACACTACTCCACCATAGTCAATTTTTAACAGTGCAAAACAATTGGTGAAAATCAAATATATCGATTGTTTGTGTTGTTCTTTGATAGTTAACAAGATCCATTACAAAACAAAAGGGCCTTTTGTTGTTGTTTTACTTCTCATTTTAATGAGATAATAACCAAACTTCAAGTGGAAGGTGCTTTGGTAAGTTTTGGAACACATTATATTAAAAAAGAAGATATAGTTGTGATTTGGATATTAGAAGCTTTGAGATCTTCTTAGTTGGATAAAGTTGGTAAAGCTAGTGAAGTATCATGCATGCTATGCATTGGAGTTGTTGTAAGAGGCACTGCGACATTTAAATACTTGCAATCCACATTCTAAATTAATTGTAATGCAACAATCTAGATTTAAATACTCATTTATATTTTTGTGCCCTAAAAAATTAGGGCTTGTGTATTGAGAATTATATTTCCATTATTTACTAAAATGAAAGGCATCACATCACATCTTATCTCTTATATCATTCAATTATGTTTTCATTTTAGAATTTCTTATAATTGTGATATTGTTATCGGGATTCAACCATGTAGTTTTACAAGTCAAACTCACATCATATTAGAAGCTTTGAGCATCACATCATATTAGAAGCTTTGAGATTCTCTTAGTTGTATAAAGTTGGTAAAGCTAGTGAAGTATCATGCATGCTATGCATTGGAGTTGTTGTAAGAGGCAATACAATATTTAAATACTTGCAGTCCACATTCTACAATTATTGTAATGCAACAATTTAGATTTAAATACTCATTTACATTTTGTGCCCTAAAAAAATAGGGCTTATGCATTGAGAATTACATTTCCATTATTTACTAAAATTAAAGGCATCACATCACATCTTCTCTTATATCATTCATTCATGTTTTTATTTTAGAATTTCTTATAATTGTGATATTTCTATTAGGATTCAATCATGTAGTTCAACGAGTGTTAAGTGGACCATTCACTATCATGAGAGATGGGTTCTTGTGAACCACTACTCATGAAACATGGGCCAATGAGTTTGACTCGTAAAACTACATAATTGAATCCTGATAGCAATATCACAATTTGACACGCTAGTGGAAATACCTCCTACTTAACAATTGATGAGCTAAAGGGGCTCTACAATGAATGGTTCATAAGGCACAACACTTGCTGAAGGTTTTGCAAATGGGGTTGCAAGCTAAGTGGGCTTAACCTTGGGGAAAACTCCACGGTTAAGCACACTGGAGCTGGAGTAGTACTAGGATGGGTGACCTCCTAGGAAGGCCCAATGCTTCACCTTTGTGAGCATCACCTAGATGCAATGAGTGCTAAGTGGACCTTTCACTATCATGACAGATGGGTTATTGTGAACCACTACTCATGAAACATGGGTCAATGAGTTTGACTTGTAAAACTACACGATTGAATCCTGATAACTATATCACAATTTGACATGTTGTGGAAAATACCTCCTTATCAATTGATGAGCTAAAGGGGATCTATAATGAATGGTTCATAAGGCACACCACTTGTTGGAGGTTTTGAAAATGGGGTTGCAAGCTAAGTGGGCTTAACCTTGGGGAAAACTCTGTGGTTAAGTATGCTTGAGTTGGAGTAGTACTGGGATGGGTGCCCTCCCAGAAAGGCCCAATGCTTCACCTCTGTGAGCATCACCTAGATGCAATGAGTGCTAAGTAGACCATTCATTATCATGAGAGATGGGTTCTTATGAACCACTACTCATGAAACATGGGTCAATGAGTTTGACTCGTAAAACTACATGGTTGAATCCTGATAGCAATATCACAAATTGACATGCTGTGGAAAATATCTCCTTATTAGTATGAATTTTGTCATGAAATGCAATTAAAAATTTATGGAATTTTCTTGTTTGGGCTTGGTCTTTTGTTAAACTTTAAACTTTCTTTTCACGTAGATTTTGAGAATGTGTTTTTTTATATTGTACTATTATTAGTCCTTAGCTTATAGGTGGGAGACATGTTTTTAGCTGAATGTTGCCTATTAAAATGGTGCATTGGAAATCGTGCTAGTAAAATATATATTCCCTATGTTGATGTTTTTGGGATTAATTTATTAAAAGAATTTTTATTTTTTTGGAATTTTCTCATTGGTTGTTGGTATTTTCGTCATGGTTTTGTCATTTTGTAATTATTTAATTATTGTAACAAACTTTTCTATTAGAAATATTTCATGAATTTGTAATGTTTTTTGGTATAGTTGTGTCTTGGCACCCACTGTTTCTGGCAACACATGGCATTTTAAGCAGTACATTTGCATTTAGTATTTATGAATTTTCATTTATTGTGAGTAGATTGAAGTGTAGGCATCATTAGTGGCTTATGGTGTGAAGTTTTAAGTCTATCAAGCAAAGTATTATTTGCATTGTTTATTCATTTGCTCAGGTTGTTTGATGAGGCTAAAATTTGTGCTTGTTGAGAGGGTTTACATCTACCCCGTTGGAAGCAACAAAGGAGGCATTTGCAAGTTCCTGTATCTTTTACACTTTCATTTTTGTGTTGTCTACTCATTTGCTCAAATTGTTTGATGAGGGTGAAATCAGTTCCTTTTGAGAGGGTTTATGTCTAGCATTTTGGAATTGAAAATGAGGCATTTGTAAGTTCCTATATCTTTTACAGTGTCATTTTATAGTTTTTTTCATCTCTACATTTTATGGGTTAATGCCTATTGTTCTCTACTGGCCATGATTAAGAATGGAAGTAATCATTTCTCTACACACATGCATGCCAACTGCACTTCAATCTATTAGATGAAAATTAGAGTTGTTCGTATTGGAAATATTTCATGGGTTTGTAATGTTCTTTGATGTAGTTGTGTCTTTGCACTCAACGTTTCTGTCGACAGGTGGCATTTTAACGAGTACATTTGCATTTACTCTTTGCTAATTTTCATTTATTGTGAATAGAATAAAGTGCAGGCGTCATTAATGGCTTATGGCATGAAGTTTTAAGTCTGTCAAGCAAAGTGTTATTTACGTTGTTTGTTCATTTGCTTAGGTTGTGATGCAGGAGCATCCTGGGTTGTGAGAGCAATGTTGCATCAACCAAAAGAATGAATTTAAATTTTTAATTTTCTTAAGGTTTGGTAATTATTTATTTGGAGAAATAACTTACAATATTTGGCCAATTAATATATTAAATAAATTGGTCTTTATTAATGTTGCAATTTTTGGTGTTGGAGATAATTAAGGAGGCAGTTTTGAAACTTGAAATTTAAAAAATACCTTTTTGGGCATGAGATTTGGGAGTTACAACTTTCCATAGCTCATAAATCATTTCCTAAATGCTAAAAATAAAAAAAATGGGTGCCCAAGATTGAGTTATTTGCTTTTTGCTATTCTGGGTCCTGTTGAGTGGAGTGGGAGTCCGAGTTGTCAACCAATTTTGACAATTTCATGAAAGTGGGTTCAAAGATGCCTTTTAACATTTTTAATATGTTTATTTAATGTATTTTATGAGGATTTTTACCAACTTGGGTCGTGAAGAATGAGGAGTTACAGGAGAACTAAAGTTGAATGCAATATTTAAGTCTTAGCTAGTCAAATTCACAAGTTGCTTTTCTAGATTTTTGGAAAAGCCTCTCTTGGGGTGTTGAAATTTCTTCTTGGGAAGATTGGAGTCATGTTTGTGTAGGTTTTGGAAGGTGTTTCAGCAGAAATTGGATTATTATATCCATGATTGAATATTAGCAAAGTTGGTTGTTGAAGAAGGCAGATTGAAGAGTCAATTTCACAGTGGAGGTGAAGGTTCAAAGCTCCAAATGAGGTGAAATTTTAGATTGTTGAAGGAAGGTTGTTGTTGAATAACATGTTGCAGGTTTAATGGTGTTATATAATATTTCTAGAGGTTTATTGTAAAGCCAACAAGCTTATGCACTTGTAATAAACACATGTATTGCATATTTTATGAGAAAATAATGTATTTTTCTCATTTTGAGACACAAATATGGAGTCTTTTCCTATGCATGTAATTGAATGTCTTATTTGAGTTTATTTATGTTTTTTTTATCATATTACACCAGTTGGATTGTGTTTGGATCATTTGATTTAAGTTTCTACTTGTTGTAATAACACAATGTTATGCTAACAGTGAATTTTTGGGGTTTTGAACACATTTCCTTTGAAATCGAATTTTTATTTGCAGTTTGGTTGAAGTGAGAATATACATTATTTGTGAAGGTTTTTTTGAATTCTTTTGAGTGTGTGTTTTCCTTTTACATTAGGTTGTTTGTGTTGTTTACTCGTTTGCTCAAATTGTTTCAAGAGGGTGAAATTTGTGCTTGTTCAGAGGGTTTATGTCTATCGTGTTGGAAGCAAGAAACGAGGCATTTGTAAGTTCCTATATATTTTAGAGTGTCATTTTATAGTTTTTAACATATTTGGATTTTGTGGGTTAATGTCTATTTTTTTTTGTTCTTTGCATTTTATGGGTTAATGCCGCTCTTCCCTATTTTTGAGTAGTTTTATGGTTTGGTCTCACACTACAATTCATTGGTGTTGACTTCCATGTTGGTTACGATTAAGAATGGAAGTAATGTGTTCTCTACATGTATGCATGCCAACTGCACTTGAATCTATTAAATGAAAGGGAAAATTAAGTTTGCATAAGTGAAAAATGTCTTAGTATAAAATCATTTTATCAATCCATAATGTGGATTATTTGCATTGTTTATTCATTTGCTCGTATTGTTTGATGAGGGTGAAATCTGTGTCTATTGAGAGGGTTTGTGACTATTGTATTGGAAGCAAAAAATGAGGCGTTTGTAAGTTCCCATATCTTTTACAGTCTCATTTTATAGTTTTTTACATCTCAACATTTTATGGGTTAATGTCTATTGTTTGTTGTTTTCTGCATTTTGAGTACTTTTATGGGTTAGTCTATGTTCTTGAGTTAAATACTTGACACCATAATTCATTAATGTTGACTTCTCTGTTGGCCATGATTAATAATGGAACTAATCTTTGCTCCACACACATGCATGACAACTGCACTTCAATCTATTAAATGAAAATGACAATTAGGTCTAAATAGGTGCAAAATGTCCCACTATAAAATCAGTTCGTCGATTGGCAATGTTTTGTTCGTATTGGAAATATTCCATGGGTTTATAATGTTCTTTGATATACCAAGTGTTTTTTTTGACACATGTCATTCTAATGAGAACATTTAACATTTGTTAGTGCCTAATTTTCATTGATTAATGAATTGTGGTGTCAAGTTTTAAGGTTGTCAAGAGGCACATATTTGACCCTCATCAAACAATCTATTAAAAAAGGACACATTTGGAATTTCCTATATCTTTTACACTATCATTTCATATTTTTTTTATGTCCCTCTAATGGGTTAATCTTTGTTGTTCCTATAGACAGATTTGATCCTCATCAAAAAATCTGTCAAAAAAGAACACGTTTGAAAGTTCCTATATCTTTTACACTGTCATTTCATTTTATTTTTTATGTCCCTCTAATGGGTTAATCTCCGTGGTTCATTATCATTGAATGCTTTAATAGGTTCATGTTTGTTGTTTAGTTAAATACTTAACACCATAATTCATAAATATTGAATTCTATATTAGCGACCATTAACAATGCAACTAATTTTTGGTCTGTCACGCATGCATGTCAACACGAGTTCAATCTATTAAATGAAATTTAGGTCTAGATAAGTGCAAAAATTTTCTTCTATATGGCTGGGGAAATTAAGTTCCTAGTATGAGTCATGGCACTCATTGTCTGCAATCTGTTTAGTCTACACAAAGTGATAACATTTCGCACCATGGTTTTTTAATACCTCAGTGTATGTCATCTATTTGCAAAATAAAAATGCTCGATGTTGATAAATGTGCACTTGTCAAGGCTTATGATGATATGTTCATCACTTCTTCTTTCTTCATCTGTTCACATTACTAACTATTCCTCCCTTCTCACTAACCTTTTCTTCTAGCCAATATTTCTTCGATCGATTCTATCCTAATCAATTAATCTTCTCCACATTTGATATTGATCGAACTAATTGTTCTTTCATTCTTACTAACCTTGTCTTCTAGCTAATATTTCTTCTATCTAGACACATTAAATCATCTTATCGGTAAATTTGCCTCAATTTTTTGCCAAATTTCTTGAGGGGGCATCATAATCCCGTTTTTGTAGGGGCAAGAGCCGATTAAATTTTTTCTTAATTTTTCATTGAGACAACGCTAAAAATCACAAAATTAAATACTTTAATTAATTATTCATGACATAAAAAAAAAATATTTATTTTATTTTCAAAAACTTGTCACAATTTCCTCTTTACTTAACTTTTTTATTTTTTATTTTCTTTTTCGGTTAACTCTTCAATTTCTTTATTTCCTTTTTCATCTGACTAACCCTTTCTTTCACTTGACTGTCTCTTTCTTTTAGTTAATTCTTCCACTTTCTGTTGTTCTCTCCACTCATCTCTTACATATTTCTATTTTCTTATTCACTTTTCTCTTCCATCCTTCTTACAGTTTCCATTTTTCGAATGAGCAACTTTCCTTTGCACATTCTTTGATTCAATCTCATATGTCAATATTCTATTCAATCTCATCCATCCATCTTACAAACTTCATCTATAAATTTGACATTCATCTCTTCACAATTACAACCACCATCTTCAAACTTTCATTATTATTATTGTCTTAAGTATAAGTGTAAAATCTGTAGGTGTAAATTTTGTGGTTGTTGGGAGGGTTTATAACTATCTTGTTGGTATGCATGTTGTAACAAATGTGTTTGCATTGTTAGTCCCTGCCTTATAGGTTGGAGACTAATGTTTTCAACTGAATGTTGGCTATTAGTGTGTGCATCAGAAATCGTGCTGGTAAAATATATATGTCCCTATGCTAATGTTTTGGGGATTAATTTATTAAAATTGCTCAGAGATTAAGCCATAAAAACAATCAATGATAGGGAGCAAGAGGGATTAAACTGTTACAGAGACAAAAATAAAATATAAAATCATAATGTAAAATATATAGCAGCTTACAAATGCCTCCTTTCTAGCTTATATATATATATATATATGTGTGTGTGTGTGTGTATGTAAGTATGTATGCATGTATCTATACATACTTATATATATATGCATATACATACAAATATATACACAAAAGACCCTTTTTTCTTGACAACCTAAAACTTAACACGATAATCCATTAATGTCGACTTTTGTATTAGTCATCACTAACAATGGAACTATCACTTGGATGAGCCGAACCATAGAACAAAGTCTTTGATTGATTGTGTTTCATTAAACCAATGTATAACTAATTTAGCTATTGGCTCCTCATCATCTTCAGATGTGTCATCTTGCATACTCGGTTCTGTTTCAAAATCTGTTTGCATTTGTGTTATCTTCTTTGCCAACAAGTCATGCCACTCTTCTATTTTGTGATTCCACCACCTACAACCATGTTATAGATAAAGTGATAATGAGCATCTCATTCCTACTGCCATGGTACATTAGGTTATGTGTCTTTTTCTACTCCTTGGTTTTGCATTCAAATTTTGATTCGGATGTTGACAATATTTTGTATTGCTACTAATATACCCAACTATCTCTCATGCGATGTGTGTGTTGTAACCTATTTGTTTGTAACTTGATGCATGTTGGTGCGTGTGTTAGAAATTGTGCTACTAAAATATATATGTCCCTATGCTAATGATTTGAGCATTAATTTATAAAAAGCAAATTATCAAGTTTTTTGGCAATTTTCTCATTAGTTGCTGGTATTTTCGTCGTGGTTTTTTCATTTTGTAATTTATTTAATTATTGTAATGAACTTTACTATTGGAAATATTTAATGACTTTGTAATGTTCTTTGATATAGTCATATCTTCGTACCCACTATTTCTGGCGATGCATGGCGTTTTAATGAGCACATTTGCATTTACTATTTGCGAATTTTCATTTGTTGTGAATAGACTGAAGTGTAGGCCTCATTAATGGCTTATGGTGTAAAATTTATAGTCTATCAAGCAAATTATTATTTTTGTTGTTTATTCATTTGTTCATATTACATGCATGATGCACATGCATCGAAACATTCATGGTAAATCAGACATATCTTTCAGAATCGATAGACATCCTTCAATGTCTTTCATTGTTTCATGAATACACAATTAATTTGGATTGGAAAAATACAAAACCATGACCAAAATATCAAAAGCTAATGAGGAAATTGCACAAACACACACACACACACACACATATATATATGTATGTATGTATGTATGTATGTATGTATGTATGTATGTATGTATGTGTGTGTGTTCTACATTTTGCATTTAACTAGATCTGATTTTCATTTATTGTGAATAGATTCAAGTGCAATCACCATTAATGGATTATGGTATTGAGTTTTGAGTTTGTCAAGCAAAGGATTATTTGCATAGTTTGTTATATATATATATTTGTATATGTGCATATATATGTGTGTATGCATATACATATGTGTGTATATGAATACATACATATGTATGTATATATATTTATATATACATATATATGTATATATATGTATGTATGTTACTATTTGCTAATTTTCGTTTATTATGAATAGACTAAAGTGCAACCATCGTTCATAGTTTAGGGTGTAAAGTTTTAAGCCTGTTGGACTATTCATTTGCTCAGATTGTTTGATGAGGGTGAAATCTCTTTCTGTTGAGAGGGTTTATATCTATCGTGTTGGGAGTGACAAAGGAGGCACTTGTAAGTTCCTATATCTTTTACACTATGATTTCATAGTTTTTTACATTTCTGCAATGATTTAATCTTTGGTGTTCCTTATCGATGAATGTTTTTATAGGTTGATCTCTATTTTTGCAATTTCCTCATTGGATTTTGATGTTTCAGTGATGGTTTGATGTAGTGTGGATGTTTTGATGCATGTACAACATGCATTTCTTGAATAGATAATACTTTTGTTGAAGATGTGTATTTGGAAGTCTTAAAATGAAGCTTATGCTATTTTTTTGCAATTTGTATTTTTTCAATCCAAATTAATTGTGTGTACATGAAACAGTGATAGACATTGAAAGATGTCTATCTGTTCATGATATATCTGATGTACCATTGATGTTTCAATCCGTGTATGTCATGGATATGTTGTACAGATAAGAATTCTTTCAAAGATGTTTATTTGGAGCTGTTAAAATGAAGTTTTTGTTTTTTTTTGGCAATTTTGTCATTGGCAATTGGTGTTTTGTTTGTTGGTTTTGTATTTTTGTAATTGCAATTTATTGTTGGGAGCAATGGAAGAAAAAAATTATCATTTTCTAATGATTTCTTGCTATACATGTGTCGTTGTTGTAAATGTTTCTATGGACATGTGACGTTATCAATAGTGACCCACATGCTTTGTGTGTATGACCACATTTTATTTATTTAGACCTAATTTTCACTTATTGTAAATAGGTTCAAGTGCATTTGCCATTAATGGATTATGGTGTTAAGTTTTATGGCTGTCAAGGAAAAAGGATCTTGTGCATATATATATATATATTTGTGTGTGCGTGTGTATACACATACATATACATATGTGTGTATATATATATATATATATATATATGTACACATATATATACATATATATATATATGTGTGTGTGTGTGTGTGTGTTTATGTGTAGATATATATGTATGTATATATATGTATATATACATATATACATATATATATGTACATATGTATGTATGTATACATATGTGTGTGTTCTGCATTTTGCATTTATTAAGATCTGATTGTCATTTTATTGTGAATAGATTCAAGTGCAGTCGCCATTAATGGATTATGGTGTTGAGTTTTGAGTTTTTCAAGCAAAAGATTACTTGTGTTGTTTATTACATGTATATATATATATACATGTATGTATGTATACATACTTATATATATATATATATGTGTGTGTGTGTGTGTGTGTGTATAAGTATATACACATACATATATATGTGTGTATATATATATATGTATATATGAGTGTATATACATAAATATATTTATATATATTTTTGTATATGTATATATATGTGTGTGTATCCATATATATATATATATGTATACATATCTATATATACATATATATATGTATATATATGTATATATATGTATGTATGTATGTATGCATATGTTTTTCTATATATATAAATGTATGTGTTTATATATATATATATATGTATGCATGTATTTATATATATCTATATCTACATATCTGCATATGCATATGCATACGTATGTATGTATGTATTTATATGTATATATATGTGTATGTGTGTGTGTGGGCGAAGGCATGCACCTATTATTTATGCATACGTGCGTGAAACAAATACTGAATAGTATTAGTCATTGAAACAAAGAAACTATATGGTAGACAGTTTCAAAAGTTGTTAGATAAAATTGGTGCAAAATGTATATTGTCTATAACCACATGTCAAATACATGCGTGATGTTCAACACCCTTTTATTTAGAAGCATGGCATAATGTGTTTTCCAGTGGTCATCGATTTTGTAGGAATCTATGCCAAATGTTTATTGTTTGGCATCTTACCTCCATTATAGACATCGATATACTGCTACAACAATGTGGAGAGGTATGCTCTAAACCAGTTTATGCATTTGTGAATACTATGACATGAGATGTGTAAGAAAGAGAACATAATATTTACTGCACAGTGATTGTTCTAATAGCTTTAACAATTACATCCACACTGAGTATGTAAAGTACCTCATTTCAAAAATTTCAAATCAATTATATGTGCTTGAAGCTTGGCTTTTGCTACAACACCATTCATTTCACAAGTTTTTGGAATTGTGCTGCATGTTTCTTTTCCCCATATATGATGCATCACATATACACAGACTAAGTTATTTTATCTTTGGTTTATGTTTTGTTTTGCTTCTAGTTTTGTTGTTGTACCAAATGCACTGCCACAATTGCCTTTATCATTCATATGTTTACATGCTAGAGATAATGTGTCTATTGGGTCTCTATTCTATTCGTGTCTCAATCTATGTTCACATTATTTATACTTATCATGGTCCCCTGCATTGTGAAGCATATCCAAATCTATTCCCTATGGTTATTCATTACTTAATATGCAATTGATCAACTTCATCATCTATACCTAAGTGCATCAACTTAGTCCATAACTTAGTTAAATATTTAATTAATTAGCCTTTTCCATTTTATATTTATAGTTATAGGGAATATTCATTGATACATAACTAATTAGTCTCAATTTGATCTATACAAAGAATCAATTCTTTGATAGTTCAACTATCACACAGTGAAATGTATATGGAATACATATATATTTTTAATCTGCGTTGGTTTTAGCGTATACATGTAAATAAAATCATGGAAAAAGGCATCAAATGGATTGGTTTTTACTTTCATTCAATAATAAATTAGAAGCTCATATGGATTTAGAATTTCTTAATTTTAAGATAAAAAATAAGTATTGACAGTTAAATATATTGATGAAATATCTAACTATTATTTTTACTGTGTGGTTGATAAGCATGATAAATTGTCCTCCAGGTAAATTGCAATGTCATTTCCATTTACAGGATTAACACTTCCACTTAATGCATTGTAGTATATGTTTGTGATCTCGTCTTTGAACTAGTTTTGAAGTTGATCATAGATAGAGAAATTGAAATTGCATAGGAATTTGCATCTCTGACAATGTTCGCTAATGAGGAAGTGGTGTAGGGGCACCTAGTCAATGTTGCAAATTTTGGTCTAATGTTGAAATTTGTGTTGTGGAGTCTAATTTTGTTGTATTAAGGTCTATTTAGACCACTTCCAATGTAGTTGAGTCTCATGGGGTCGGTTTGAGTACATTTTGTCATGTTTTGTAATTTGTTGCAAAAATTGCTTTGCAACTTTGCAATTTTGGCTTGATGTAGAAGTTGAATGGTCATTTGGTTCAAAAAGTGGTTGTGAACCATTGTGTTTGGGTTGTGCAAGTTTAAATATGCCTCACAAACTTTGAGGCAAGGTTGTGAAGATGTTTTTGAAGTGCAAACAATAAGAAGTGCTTTGTTTTCTACAATCTTTTATGCATTTTTGCCGCTACAACATTATGTACGGTTTCATACTAAGAGATTATGATCTAAAGTGCATTGTATTTTATGGAGGCATGAAATAGCTTTGTTTTGTCTTTGATTTGAGTTGATTTCATAAAGTTTGAAGGTTTTTAGAGCCAAATTATTGAGAATGACTTGAAAACCCTAGGTTAAGAGGGTTTGGTAGAAAAATGGCATATTAAACCACTCCATCGGTGAAATTCTTTGCAAATCGGTGGAATGGCACTAGTTAAGATTTTTTTTCATTTGGGGAGTGATTATAGATGCAGGGGATGGAGTTAGGGCCCTATTTGTGCAAGCCCTAGCCTAATATCTTAATGTATTAGGCTAGAATTGATAGGTAGAGATAGGGTTTTCATAGTTGGTGAATTTGTGGATGTTTCAGTTCCCATGTGATCTATTTAGAGCCTTGGAGTGAATATTGGTGATTGGGAGAAGGAAGCACACATAGTTGCTTTGTAAAAGTAACCTAATTGGGCTTAAGGGCAGCGTAGCAGTCCATTTTAGGAGAGAATGTTCTAAAACAAGTCTATGCACAATTTTGATATGTTAAAGTAGGGTATAAAGGGTATTCTGAATGGTAACCAATTCATGGGTTTGAGGCCTTCTCTAAAATATATGTTGAATTTTCACCGTTCGATGTGCTACAAGCAAGACTAAAGAATTTGTGAACAAACACCAAGTTAGGGTTTTCAAAGTGGAAATATTGATCAATATTGGTTGAATTGTGATTGGTTAGACAACTCCACCTTGCTTTGCATTAGGAAGTAGAGATAAGCATTGAAAATTTCAACTAACATGTGAGTAACATTTTAATTATTTCATCTTATATATTAATTTTTAAATGTTCCCTGAATCGTGTGAAGTATGGAAATTAAGATTAGGGTAAAAGCAAGAAGTTGGGTATACGAAGAGGGCAAGTTTCGACAAAAAAAAATTCTCATAGAAAACGCATATGCGTTATGCTTCGTGTACCCAAGCCTAAAAAAATGTGTATGCACTCACGTTTTATAACATGTACAAGTCATTTATTGTAGAAAATAAATACCTTTTAGAAATGCATATGCGTTTTGCAACTCAAAACATGCATGTGTTTCTAAAAAGTATTTTTTTTTTAAATAATCAAGAAAATAAAGAACACATGCGTTTTTAACATTTTGAATTCCCAACCCACATACTGCCTCAGTTTTAGGCTCAGGAAAGGCTTGGCAACCCGACCCTTAGGCCTTGGACCTGCAACTAAAAAACTAAGGCAGATTGAAGAAGAATGTCCAACTTTGGCAATATGGCTGATGGACTTTTTTTATGAATCAATCTATAAAATTAAAACCCATTAGAGAAAATGATGTCTACTTTCCAAATATATAATTTTTATTAATATTGGATTATGTTTGCTATTTTTTAATTAATTTCTAAGAAAACTAGTCCTTAAACTTAAATATCGGGCTTTTTTTATTTTTTAATAACTTTTTTTTGGTTAAGTTTCTTGTAAGAAATTTATATGGCATCAAACTTCAGACAATTCTCTACACAATGAAAAAAATATATTCAAAAAATGTTTAGTTTAAGTTAAATTATGTTGTTCGTACATGTTGATTTTTAAAAACAACAATTAAGGCCAATACAAATTCAATTAAAAAAAAAATTCAACAAAAAATTACAAAGAAAATTTCACATCAATCTTCATGTTGTTAGCTCTCTTTTCCAAAAAGTAATTATCAAAATACTTTTATTTGGGTCAAAAAGTGGTGTCCGTACACGTGCTTGGTATGGTAAAAAAAAAAAGACTTTTAAAAAGTGGTTTTTATAGATCCCTATCAAAATTTAATTTCTATAATCTGGGTATTTGAATAATTTACATATTTGGAAACTAGATTCAAAATGATAAATTTAATATTACTAATTTTTTTAAAGATTCATTGTGTAAGTGCCTCAAATTTTCAGTCCAAGTGTGACAAATTCTGAAAAACAGCAAAAACACTTCCACTTTTTGAGTTTTTTGTGTACCCAACTTCTTGCATCAACCCATTAAAGCTACAATGAATATGTATTATCTTTTCTCATTTTTTCTCATTTAGTCTTCTTATGCCTTTTACAAGATTATGGATATAGTATTACAAATCTATAGCCTATCTAATGAGGCTTTGTACCTTTTTTGAATGCATGGATTCAGTATTAGATTACAATTCAACTTTATTTGAGATCATATTCCGTGATTTGAATACAATTTATATTTATTATGTGTTATGGACATATCATTGTTAGATTTTCTCTAATAAAGTTGATGTGATATGTGCGAAGTGTAGTAGAGACTCTTTCAACTTTTATTTTAATCTTGGTTAGTTGTCGGCGAGTGGATGGAAACTGTTGTTGCTTTTGCAGTCATAGTTATAATAGTGCTATATACTATGGGACATATTTCCCCTACTCACATGAATCTGTCCATTGGTGTTGCTTCTTCAAATGTTGGAAAAATGTGTCTCAAACAGGTAACTAAAATCATGAGCATCAAAATCCTATTTGCTTGAAGTGATTTTTGAGTTTGCTGCTACATCTGTTGATTGCCTTATAGCAATAAGCTATTGCTTCTATTATCAAGGCACCTATCAATATTAATAGTAAATAAAATATATGTAAGCATGCATTCCAATTTCCAATCAGACATGTCAACTACTATCAACAATGCGACTTTCCCACCAGAGATATCCACAGTGATTTCTTGAACATGTGCATGATGTCCACAGATCGAGAAATAGACAGAGCATTAGGTATATCTTGAATAGGTAGACATGTTTCAATGAATTTCGTTGTTTCAGGACATACAACTAATTTGGACTTAATGGAAAATTTGCAAAAAAATAACCCAAACTCCCTTTTAATAAAATAATGCCAAAAACCAGAGGATAAATTTTAGTGTCATGATTTCCAGCGAATGCCTTGATAGGAAATAGTGTGCAGAAAACATTAGTCTTCACAATAGTAATTGTTAGAAACACCATGAGAAAATTATGAAAAACCTTTGTGACACCCAAAAGATGGTTAAAATAGCACAAGTGCTTTAAAATGATGCAAAGATATTTGTTACAGTATACATACGAATAGGATAGTTATAAATCATCTCAATAGACATATTTTACATCAACGAATTTTTCAGTTATTTAGAACTAATTTTCATTTGATAGATTTAAGTGTATTTGGCATGCATGTTTGACAGAGAAAAGATTAGTTCCATTGTTAGTGATGGCTAACACAAAATTTGACATTAATGGATTATGGTGTTAAGTCTTTAACTAGGCAGCAACAATTAAGCCATAAAAATAATCAATGATAGGAAGCGAGAGGGATTAAAATGTTACAGGGACATAGAAGTAAAATATAAAATGACAGTGTAAAAGATATAACAACTTACAAATGCCTCCTTTTTAGCTTTCAATAAACACAAATCTTCTATTTTTAATATTTTTGTTCTTCACTATTGTTGAATGTTTTTATGGCTTAATGTCTATAAGAAAATCCCTGGACTCATACAAACATATAATTATATTTCCAATAGGAACAATTCTCATTTTCATCTAATAGATTGAAGTGTAGTTGGCATGCATGTGTGCAGAGAAACATGTTGGAAGAATGAAGAAGAACATCTCATTATGCAACTTTTGTGTTGTCATTGATGTCATCATGTTATATGAGTTGCAACTGCATCACCATAAGTTCAAACTTGATCCAGTATGACAGTCATTATCCTTCGGTATTTTGGTCTACAATCCTCTGTTGATGAATATAATAATTGTTCTTGGATGTTAGAAGTTTGTATATTTATATTTTCATATGCTCAGGTGCTCATATGGCATGTTGGCATCACTCTGTTGTTGTATTTTTCTATTAGGTCTATCCCTGGTCGACCTAATGAATTGTTGATGAATTAATTTTGTGTTGCGGATGTATTTGTGACCTATCTTAGGTCCATGCTAACATGTTGTAGTGTACTACACACCTAAATTATTTTTGGAAAGTTTTTGTACAAGCTTGAAGCCGACAATTAATCTTTTTGGTGAATAAGGGTTGCATCTAACTAGGCCGACCTAATTGATGCTTGCAGATGAGTCAGTTATATATATTGGACAATTTTTGATATTGATGGTGTGAAAAAAGGAAGACAAGTATGTGAAGATGATGAAGTGTGTAAAGTCAGTTTATTGAGAATCAAAGGAATTGGATCAACACTTGTTGCGTGTAACTTTATCAATTCATTTTTTGGTTGTAAGCCATTTGTATATTGTATCTTTGTAGGTAGTGAGCCTCCCATTTTGGAAAGTGAGTCTTGGTAGTGAGCCACCCTTTGTAATATCTTATAATTGGTTATATTATATTGTGAGCTAATCCTCATCGTGGATTTTCCCATTTTGGGTTTTCCATGTAAAAATCCTAGTGTTCACGTGTTGTGTGCTTTTATGTTATGCTAATGCTCTTGCTCATTTTTACTCTTATATGCATTGGAGTGTTTGGATGGTGTTTGTTCAATAAGTTTAAGAAGATACTGATTCACCCCCCCTCTCAGTATCTTAGGCATTCAACAATTGGTATTAGAACCTGGTTCCTTTGAAGAAGCCTAACAACTTGAGGAAGATCTTGAAGATTGAACAAATGGATGATAAAGAAGAACTTTGGGCTACTCTTGAAGATCTTGACAAGGCTGAAACTGAAAACATAGATTTGAAAGAAATTATTGATGAGGCAAATGAATGCATTAGGAAATTGAAAGAGCAATTGAAGAAATTCAAAGAAAGACATAGAGAAGTAAGTGAGCAATTAAAACATGCAAATGAAGAGATCACTGGATTGAAGGTGCAAGTGGAGGAAAATAAGAGAATTGAAGATTGTCTAAATACAATGGTGCAAAGAAAGACTGATGAATGCTCAAGGCTTGAACAAGAAGTGGTAAACCTGAAAGTAGATCTGGAAAAAGCAAGACTCTGTGAAGATAAGTTCAAAACAAGCTCCACCAAGCTTGATGAGTTGATTGCAAGACAAAAACCAACTAAAGACAAAGGTGGTTTGGGAATGGAAGCAAGTGAAAGCTCAAAGGCTATGCAGACCCCAAACACAATAGATAATCAAAAGACTCAAGATAAAGGAAAATAGACAAGAAATCCAAGAAGCTTTGCAAGAAGACTGCCTATCAGACAACCAAATGCTCGAAAGTACCCATCTTTCAATGGTGTTTGTTTTTCATGCAATAAAATTGGTCACAAGGCAACAAAGTGTAGAAGAAGAATAAACCAATATGCTAAATGCTTCTCAGGAGAATGTTTTGCATGTAAGAAAGTTGGACATAGAGCTAGTGAATGCATAACTCAGATGATGAATTGGTTTAAAAGAGGAAGAATGAATCAATATTTTGTTGGCTACTACTATGCATGTAATAAGTTTGGACACAAAGAAAATTAGTGTAGATCAAAGGTTAATGGAGGTCAAACAAATCAAAAAAATGTTGTTTTCTACAATTGCAACAAACTCGAACACATTTCAAAAGTATGCAGAAGTAAAGGAGGAAAGCAATTTGATCTAGTAAAGAAGAATGAACCAATAAAGACAATTGACAAGAATGAGGTTAAGCAAGAAATGAACAAGATATGGAAGAAGAAAGAAGATCCAATAACATCAAATGTGTCTATGCCCTCATCCGGTGTAGAAAATTCCTTTGGCAATTAGACCCAGCATGGTCTCAGGGGGAGCATTAACAAAAAAATATTCAAACCCCCATGGATATCTGGTGTGTTAGAATTTGGCACGAAGATATGTTGTAAATAATGAATAAATAGAGCTTATGCAAAAGGAACCGAAAGAAAAGTTGCAGGCATGATCATTTGCGGAGCAAATTAGGGTTTTTTAGTGCAGTGAAAAAGGTTTATATAAGATTTTTGAATTTTACCATATTTAATGCGAATTAGGGTAGCTCGTTGATCAATAAAGTGAATTTGTAATATGTTTTGATCACTTTTGCATTTGAAGAAAGTGGAGAGTGATTTGGAGCATTCTTGAGGCGATTTGGAAAGTGAGTTGTGTAAACCCTAGTTCTGGTTTTCACAAAAGAAAAAGGTATTTTACTCTTCAGTCCTATTGTGGGTTTGTGTGAGTCTTCTTTCTGAAATCATTAAAGACCAGTTTGTGAAAAGATGGCAACCCATGTAGTTGTAAATGTGTCAAAAAGACCTAGATCTTCCTATAAGAAGTATTCCATGAAGGTATTCGAAGATGACCCTCTAGGTGCCTTCTCATTGATTCCTCACAGTGTCATGCCCACTGAAGACACTAGAATGTACATTGGTGTTAAAACTGAGGAGTATAGTCATAGAAAATTGATAGATATGTGGCACAATGAGCTCATTGAGGATGATTTCTTGATAAAACCTGAGTATGCAAATATTGTTGCAAAGAAGTTGGAATAGCGGAATTGGTTTCCTAACTTTAGCTCCATTGTTGATGAAAAGTATGTTAAACCTACTCTTAGTAGAATTCATGATAAGTTTTTGTGGACAAAAAAACCTCACCTAATAACCAAAGAAGTGATTAAGGAAGTTACCAGACTTTGTGATACTGGACCGGTACCGGTGTTAAAGCCTATGAAAAATGAAGTGGTGATGGAACTCACCGAGGCAACATTTGATAGAGGGGCTCTTGAAACAAAACCTATTACCAATCCTACTGTGAAGTATGTAACTATAATGATTGGTCACAAGATGTAAATTCTATGTCTGATATAGTTATATATATTGGATATGACATGGCAACAAATGGTGAAAAATATGATCTGTGTGAACTTCTTCGGCAACAATTATTTGAAAATATGAAGATGACAAGGGAAAATAAATATGCATTTAAGTTTGGTTCCTTGATTGTTTGTTTGTTATTCTATTTTCTTAGATGACTTCCCAAAAGAGATGATGTGGTAATATGGGATACATCAAGACTTGTTGCACATCAATTTTTTGATTATATGCATAGCTTGGGTGATATGAAGAATCAAGACAATGCTCTGACAACATTCTTTGTTGTATTCAAAAGCAACATGAATGAACGTGAAAAGATTCCAAAGATTTTTTTTGAAAAGTACAAGAATGACATCATATTTCATGTCTCCTCAGATGAGTGCATGAGTGAGGAAGTTGAACCCCAAACTGTTTGGATTCAATCATTGGGTTATGAAGTTACAAAGGATGAAGCAAAAGGCTATGTGCAAGTTTTATTGAAAAGCCCAAAAGATTCCAGCGAACCAAGAGTGGGCACATATGAAGAAAAATCTATGGAAGTTCGCATGGAGCAAGGAGGCCTGTGATAAGAAAGAATGTAGATCAAATACTTAGAAAAGTTGGATTCATTGATGAAAATATTGCACAAGGAAGAGCCATGGGAGAGCAGATGATTGGAGAATCATCAGGACTGAGGAGATCTGACAGGACTACTCCTTCAAAACCAACTACAACTCTTGCATCAGTGAAGGTAGAGCCCAATGCTCCTGGTAAAGGCAAAGGACTAGCTCCTTCTAGATCCACTACAAGATCTGGTAAAATGAAAGAGACTCCTCAGGTGGTACCATTCAAGAGAGGTAATAAGGAAAAGGAAAAAAGGGAGAAAAACCTCAGTATCACCGAAGAGCAAGAAGAAGAGGAGGAAGACCCTGAAGCTAAATTGATAAGAAAGAAGAAAGGGAACATGCCCTTTGGTGAAGGTGCTTCACAGGAAGCAAGTGTTGGCACTAAAAGATATCTATATGTGTCATCTTTTGAAGAAGATGAAGAACAAACTTTTGGTGCTCATGTGCACACCAAACCAGAATTGAAGAAGGAAAATATATCAAAAGAGGCATCTCTAGACTAGGAAGAACAAAAATATTCACTAGTAAGACCTGGTTCCCCTCTCAGGTTATATGCATTGGTTAATAGCTTAGTTCATTTTGAAGATATGATACATCCTACAACATAAATTTATACTCAAGTAGGTAGAGAGGACAAGAAAACATTGATTTTGGCTATTATCCAATATGTTATTACTTTGGAAGTCAGTTGGGAATATGTTAAGGCCAATGTACCTGAGAATTGTGGGATGCCCTGATGAAAAGAAGATTAGAGGTTGTTGAGTTGGAAGAAAAGATAAGAAATGAGGCATTTGAGAAAATTGGATCCTCTTTGAACACAAATGATATGGAAAGCTTGAAGAAGGTATCCTCAAAGATGTTTCAGATGAAGAAAAGGGTAAACACTTTGATGAAAAAAGATAAAAGACAAATAAAGAAAATAAAGAAAGAAACTGTAGAAGCCATCAGGGGTATGGCTAAGAAATATGGTATGTTTGGTGCACTCCCATCCAGTTTTGCACCTAAGTTAGGTGAAGAGGATTCTACAGAGGTAAAGGAAAACATTCCTCCAGGAACAGGTGATACAAATATCCTTCCAGAAACAAATGTTATAAATGATCCTCTAGAGATAGAGAAACAAAATGAGGAAGAAGCTGAACCAGAGAAGCTTGATGTTGTCCCTCCGGAGCATGCTGAAGAAGAAAAAGATAAATATGAAGGTGAAAGGAATGAAGAAGAAAGACACAAAGATGAAAAAGTAGAGGAAGAAGAAAGAAATGGGGAATCTGCCAGGAAGAATGAAGAAGATCAAAGGAAGATTGTGGATTCACAAAGGTCCTCCGGAGAATCCTACTCCGACAATGATGTATTAAAATAATTTTTATCCAAGAAAATAATGTTCTAGCTGGTAATTCCTCTAGAACTTCTACAACTCCCCATGGTTCAAGGCAGTGTGGATTTGGACAAAATTTCTCCCGTTCACAAATTGGTGTTAGGGGATGCATTGCATGCATCCGAAAGAATTTTTTTTTTGGAAACACACCAAAACGGGACAAAGCTTATTGATGATGCCCTCAAAACTTTGCAGGAGGCCACCCCTAGTACGTGCCAATAGATACATCTCTCACTCCGGTAGAGAATCTAAAACTTTTATTGGACTCCTTTAAGGAGTATGCCTCTCGACTAGGTGAGAAGACAAGGTAAGGGGTTGAGGAGAAAATGGCAGAGAAAAGGCTTTCAGAACTTCATGATAAGTGTGCTCTGGCACACACCAGTGTGGAAAAGAGTTTGGAAGTTGTGCAAACTTGTGAGTATGAACCAAATATTGTATTTTATTATTGCATAAAGTGACTGGATGCCACCTAAAGTATCAAAGATCTCATGGATTCCATTGAGTCCCAGTTGACAGTTGTTTCCAATACATACAGTGCATCCAAAGACAGAGAAAGATCAACTTGGAATTCTATCATTGCTCACAGAGAGAAATTATTTATTCTACAGAAGCAGGAGGACATCATCAAAAGATTCAGTTAGTTAGGTGAACTTGTGAGAATGGAGTACACTCTGGTGGCCAATGCTTTGGAAAATGCAGAAAATTTAGGAAAGATCAATCTGACTCCATGCACTCTGGATGATGTAGAAGAAAGCCTGATGGAATTAGAATCTTTGAATAGAATGCTAGTATCTGCTAAGAAGAGTTGGGAAAATGGAAAGTCTACATGACAAGGTATTCTCAAGGAGCTTTAAGGCTCACCTTCCTCTAGGTAATGCTTTTTCAATTTTCATATTTTTTGGACCACCCTTTGTCCTTGATGTCAAAGGGGGAGAGAAAAGGGAAGAGAAAAAGGGAGAGTGTGTTGCACATAGGAGGTTTGTAAATTATTTTGGCACACATTACCATCAATGATAAAGGGGGAGATTGTTGGAAGAATGAAGAAGAACATCTCATTATGCAACTTTTGTGTCGTCATTGATGTCACCATGTTATATGAGTTGCAACTACATCACCATAAGTTCAAGCTTGATCTAGTATTCTGAAATGGTATGATAGTCATTATCCTCTGGTATTTTGGTCCACAATCCTCTGCTGATGAATATCATAACTTATGATTTTGGGAAATGGTTCTTGGATGTTAGAAGTTTGTATATTCAGAGTTTCATGTGCTCAGGTGCTTGTATGACATGTTGGCATTACTCTGTTGTATTTTTATATTAGGTCTATCCCTGGTCGACCTAATGAATTTTTGATGAATTAATTTTGTGTTTCAGATGTATTTGTGACCTATCTTAGGTCCATACTGACATGTAGTGTACTACACGCTTGAATTGTTTTTGGAAAGTTTTTGTACAAGCTTGAAGCCGACAGTTAATATTTTTGGTGAATAAGGGTTGCATCTAATTAGGCCGACCCAATTGATGCTTGCGAATGAGTCAATTATATATTGGATAGTTTTTGAGATTTATGATGTGAAAAAGGAAGACAAGTATGCGAAGATGATGAAGTGTGTAAAGTCAGTTTATTGAGCATCAAAGGAATTGGATCAACACTTGTTGGGTGTAACTTTATCAATTCATTTTTTGGTTGTAAGCCATTTGTATATTGTATCTTTGTAGGCAGTGAGCCTCCCATTTTGGAAAGTGAGTCTTGGTAGTGAGCCACCCTTTGTAATATCTTATAACTGGTTATATTATATTGTGAGCTAATCCTCACCGTGGATTTTCCCATTTTGGGTTTTCCATGTAAAAATCCTAGTGTTCACGTGTTGTGTGCTTTTATGTTATGCTAATGCTCTTGCTCATTTTTACTCTTATATGCATTGGAGTGTTTGGATGGTGTTTGTTCAATAAGTTTAAGAAGATACCGATTCACCCCCCCTCTCAGTATCTTAGGAATTCAACAAAACACTTACTTCCATTCTTAATCATGTCCAACAGAGAAGTCGACATTAATGAATTATGGTGTTAAGTCTTTAAGTCAACAACAAAGACTAACCCATAAAATCAGTCAAATATAGCGAAGAATAGACATTAACCCATTAAATGCAGACAACAACAAACAATAGACAAAAACATTACTAGTTGATGAAATGATTTTATATTGAGACATTTTTCTTTTATTTAGACCTAATTTTCATTTTCATTTAATAAATTGAAATGCAGTTTGCATGCATGCAAAGAAAAGATTAGTTCCATTCCTAATCAATGAAATGAAGAGAAAATATAGAAGATTACGAATCTAATCGGAAAGAAGAATTGGATGTCGCTAACAAAAAACATTGCATATTGATGAAATATTATAGATTTTATAGTGACAAATTTTTCATTTATCTAGATCTAACTTTCATTCCATAAATTGAATTACGGTTGGCATGCATGTGTAGCATACAATAGATTAGTTGCATCGTTAATGATAGTCAACATAGAACTCAACATTTATGAATTATGGTGTGACTTCTTTAAATGGACAACATACATCAACCGATAAAAGCATTCAATGATAAGGATCAACATAGATTAACCCATTAGAGGGAGATTAAAAAATATGAAATGACAGTGTAAAATATATAGGAACTTTCAAATTCAAGAGAAAAAGGTTTCACTCTCATCAAACAATCTGAGAAAATAATTAGATAACACAAAAAAGATAGTGTAAAAGATATAGGAAATTACAAATGCCCGCTTTTTGAATAGATTTCATAGTCATTAAATAATTTGTGCAAATGATTAGATGATGCAAATAATCCTTTGCTCAACAATCTTAAAACTTGACACTAAAATCCATTAATGTTGACTGCACTTCAATCCACTGACAATAAATGAAAATTAGGGACTAGGGAAAGCTAAATGTCCTTGTTAAAACATCACACATTGAGAGGAACACTTGGTGCTAGGACACGACTATATCAAAGAACATTACGAAGCCATGAAATATTTACAATAGAAATAAAACATTTCCAATTGATGAAATGATTTCATATGGAGACATTTTGTACTGACCTAGGCCTAATTTTAATTTTCATTTAATAGATTGAAGTGCACTTGGCATGCAAGCATGTAGAGAAAAGATTACTTCCAATATTTATCATGGTCAACAAAGAAGATGGCATTAATGAGTTATGGTGTAAAGTCTTTTAGTCAAGAACAAAGACTAATCCATAAAAGCACTCAAAGATAGGGAAGATTAGACATTAACCCACAAAATGCATAAATCAACAAATAATAGACATTAATCCATAAAATGGAGAGATGTAGAAAACTATAAAATGACACTATAAAAGGTATAGGAACTTACAAATGGCTCATTTTTCACTTCCAATACGATAGACATAAACCCTCTCAATAGACACAAATTTCACCCTCTCTATCATTTTTTACATTTATGCAATGGTTTAATCTTTGTTGTTCCTTATCAATCAGTGTTCTTATGGATTAATCTCTATTTTTGTAATTTCATCATTGGATTTTGATATTTTGGTCATTGTTTTGTATTTTTCCAATCCAAATTAATTGTGTATTCATGAAACAGTGATAGACATTGAAGGATGTCTATCTGTTCAAGATATGTCTGATTTACCATGGATGTTTTGATTCATGTGCATCATGCATGTAATCTAAGCAAATGAATAAACAACACAAATAATACTTTGCTCGACAGACTTAAAACTTCACACCATAAGCCACTAATGATGCCTGCACTTTAGTCTACTCACAGTAAATGAAAATTCATAAATAATAAATACAAATGTATTGCTTAAAATGCCATGAATCGCCGGAAACAGTAGGTGCCAAGACATGACTATACCAAAAAATATTACAAAGTCACGAAATATTTCCAATAGCAAAGTTCATTATAATAATTAAATAAATTACAAAATGACAAAACCATGACAAAAATACCAACAACCAATGAGAAAATTGCAAAAAAAACAATAATTTTCTTTTAATAAATTAATCCCCAAAACATCAGCATAGGGACATATATATCTTACTAGCATGATTTCCGACACACACTAATAAGCATCAACACACAAAAAACAATATACAAAAGCACGAGGGAAAAAACCAACAACCAATGAGAAAATTGCCAAAAAAAACCAAAAATTTGCTACACAGAAAATAATCCCACAGATATAGCGAAAATCTCATTGCTGCATAGAAAATTGCAATAGGCTTATGCATTACTAATTTTTTTTTGCTATACACACTCTTCACTACAAATGTTTTTGTGGATAGGTGGAATTGTTCATAGTATTTCACATGCCTTGTCTAAAACTGGTGCTAAAGTTGAGCATTGGAAATTAGAATGCATTGTTATACAAATTTTCTATTTATTATTAAGATTGATAGGTGCCATGTTCTTCTTGGGTGGCGGTTGTTACTCAGACCATTGGTTGTGTATGTGACTACATAGGAGATCAAGTTTATAATGTGCTATGGTATAAATTTGTAAGCTAACTGTATTTTTTATTCCTATTTTATATAATCACGATCTATTCTTCCTACAAGAAAATTATTTTGGTTAAATATAGAAAATCTACTAGATTACAATTATAGTCATGCATCATGCCTATTTTCCTATGTCGTTCTTTGCAACTATACCCATTTTGCACTTTTGGCTTCTCCTACTTTGTGCTTTATCCACTATTGTAATGTTCTGCTTCTATATTATTAGAGTGTCATTCAACAAACATATTTTGTATAGTTGGTAATTGAATATTTCAATGAATATTTCACTTATATTTGTAGTTATACATAAAAGGACTTGATCACTTGCTTCCAATTGTTTGTAATGGACCCTATTTTGCTACATGAATCAAATGCGATAAAGAAGAAACCTTTGGCAGGATGGCATTCACAGTCAAAAAGTAGAGACTATAGAAATTGGCTAGCTTCACAAAATTGGAAACCTCTATGGTTATCTAGGCATCGATGTTTTTCACTGCTACTTTGTTTGAGTTACTAGTAATCAGTCACCAAAGTTTGTATTAGAAAGCTACACTTATGTTTTTAATCGTATCAAGAAAAATTGTGATTTTGTAAATACAATTTTAATGCAAGAATTTGGTAAAGTATAGTTTTCTTGGACCTTCAAACACTATTGCTAATTACATGTTGAGACAGTGGAATTTCCTTGGACATTGCAAAGTTGCTCCTCCTTAGGAATTGAGAGCACAAAATTTTGTTGCATATTGCATTTCGCAATTTCCCTTCCCACAACACATAGACATGGCATAATATTCCTTTGTTCTTTGATGTTGCACATTGTCCATTGGTTTTTTGGACCAAATAGATAAAGCATAATACCCTTCTATTTGGAAAAGTTTTTGCTGTTTAAAGATTGATAGTTTAGAATTTGCCTAGAAGTTCTAAGATTTGAACTGCATTAATACATATATGTATATATATACATATACATATGTATATGTATATGTATGTACGTGTCTATGTATATATATATATATGCATATGTATGTGTGTACACATATATGTATATCTAGGATCAAACCATACATGGAGTTGAAGAGTATACCAAGATTACTACCAAAATTGATCAATTATTTGCTTACGCTTAGTTTCCTTGCTTTTGCTAAATTCATTTTCCACCACTCAATTTATTTGGTTTCTTTTTTGTAGATTCTGGACTATGTAGGATTTCCAATTCTATGATATCATGCCACATTTTGCATTGTTGTTGATCAATGTGAGTAATACATAATCATGCTTGTTTCTCTTTTCCTTGTTTTCAAATACCTACTACCCTACTCAATAGTCCTAAAAAAAGTTTCATTTTAGCCACATGAATTGATATTAAGAATTTGTTCTTGTGTTGTAGGCTTTCTAGTGCAAATAGTGGACCAAAGGCTATAGTTAGGAATTTTTCATTTCTATTGATCACGATGAGTAATTGTATATTCAATTCTTCATTGTATGTATTCAATATTTTAAGCTTCACACATTATTTTATAGTAATTACTGTACATAGTGTCAAGTGCCAATATGGTTACAAACTATCATGTTAAAGGACAAAAACTATCACAACAACCAATTGTAGTAGAAACCTAAAAACCAAGTGAAAATAGACCTTTCACATCAATTGATGAAGCTTTGCACTATGCACATTGTTTTTGAATTGAATCATTCAATTACAAAGTTGGCGGTTGCCTATTTGACACAGTACATGTTTTGCTTCATGGCCATTATACATTGAAACAAATATGCAATGGTTTCATGGATCATTTCTTAAATTGTCTTCACAATCATTGTCCTATAGCTTTAAGCTCCTATGATATTGACTTGCACTCAACAATGCTAACAAATTTGCATAATATACATGAAAAAAACACGTATCTACGAAGAATGAGGCTTTCAGCCACAAAAGTCAACAATAGTGGTGAAATTGGGCTTTGGGGTGACACATTCTATCTAAAATGGCTAGCATATTGGCTAAAGATACCAATACACATTTGGTCTTTAACATACAAAATAATATACTTACATTTCAACAAGGATGCATGTAATCCTATAATATCAATTCTTTTCCATGATACAACTCTTGCTGCTACCCACTATGAGCCTGTGTTTTCATGGCTAAATACATACAATTACACCAAAAATATCCAACCACACTTGCAAATAACATACTCCAATTGGACAACATTTGGCACACAACAACAAATGCGTTTGAAACACTTGGACTTTGTAGAGTAGCTACATTTTCTAGTACATGTGGTGAAAGCATGTTTGCTACTATAGCTTTTTTGCTTCCTGAACAATTTGATCCAGTTTCTTTGTGATTATTCATGGCATAGTCATTGGCCAATGCATTGGCAGTTGAAAAAAAATATGAAATTGCTTGTTTTGATGCTTTTGGTCAATCTAGAATACAAAGCAACAATCATCTATTGTAGTTATTCCTGAATTTGGATGCCATATGTGTAAAGTGGCCTTGAAGGGTCTGAATTTTGTGCAATATGGCTGTCCCATATGTTTGATGCAACAATACACATATGGAAAGCATCTCCATTTCCCAGGGCCAAAACATACTCTAACTGCATGAAGCCAAGAAGAAATCTGAACTTAGTTTGCTTTCCAAGTAGCTCAGACCATTTTCATTATGAACCACTTCAACAAAAAGAAATATTGACTCAAAACATCCATATGAAGGATCCAATTTCTGTTCAACATATGTCAAGCACTTTTGAATCAAAGACAACAAACAATATAATTAGTTCTCATAAAAAACAAACAGTTACAACAATACATACACTAGCTAAAGCAAAGTTAAGATTGAGCATGAGACATTACGCTCCCTAAAAGCGAAAATATGAAATGGAAAAGCATCCCATACAAATGTTCCACAAACTACAACATCTAGTTCTGTCCTACCCACTACCAATCTCACAAGAATAATTCAGTCCTGCCCACTTAGTAAAATTCAATTATGTGATTCTAGCCAAAATCCAATGTAGCAACAATCATTACGCTCTTTGAAAAGAAAAATACGAAGTGCACAAAAGGATTATGCTTTAAATTTACCAAAATTGAAACATAGACCATATAGATATTCTATGCTCTAGAAGACAAACAACACTTATCAACAAGCAAAAGTAAATGGCATTCACACAAAAAACAACGCAGTCTAAAAATCTATTAACTCATACCTATAAACGATAAACGAAACACCCACTCAATCATGCTCTATTTGCGATATGCTTCATTTCCATCACAAAATTTGTAAAGTTGACAATGCACTTGTAGAAGCTTTGTCCTTACTGTTTACTCAGATGTATGAAAAAAAATAGCAATAGCGCAACCCATTTGCAAACAATGTATAAAAGCCACACTAGATAGTAAGATTCCATATTTTGCCACACCTTCAAGAATAAGATGGAATGCACGAATAGATGTTGTTCTCTTTGACTACGCTATAGGAAAGGCTTGTGTCTTTGCACATAACTTTTGCATAGATTAGGAAATTGGGATATAAACAAGCATAGTATGGCTTGCCTGGGATAATTATCAATGTTCCTGTAGATTTTGATAAAGTGCAACAAGCATTTCCTAGGAAAGTACATGAAACCACAACAAGTAGCAATTAGATTGAAGTGAAATCTAGAATATGATAATGCATATGCACAAGGAAATGTTAGACCTACCATAGTCATGGATGCTTTAATTGCATTATCCAAAACACCATTGTACAAAAAAGAGAACATCTCTATAAATAGAGAATGGCATGAGTTGTTGGCAAAGAAGACAACACAAATGCAAACATATTTTGAAATAGAACCGACTATGCAAGATGACACGTTTGAAGATGATGAGGAGCCAATAATTGAATTAGTTATACATTGGTTTAATGAAACATGATCAATCAAAAACCTTTACAAAACAATCATTGAAATTGCACCATCAGAAGGGTTTAAACCTCTTGGTATTTTCCAGGACATGTATGTAGAGGAGATGAACTTCCCAACTTTGTTTTATGGTTCGACTCATCCAACTGATATTACTAAAAATTTGACATACCAAAAAATTGCAAGATGGGAGCTTATGCATAAAGACAATGAATTTGCAACACACATAACAAACATTTTTTTTAAGGCTATTAAAATTATTATTCACCACATATCCTCACTAGCATAGATTTGCATACGAAAAAATGAATTGAAAGGTGAGAAATTGCTTGCAAAAGATGTGCGTAGTCCAGCAAAACTTGAAAAAATATTATGATCTCCATTGGGCTATAAAACATTAAAAAAAATTTGAACCTCACCTGATTATTTGGAAAACACTAAAAATAACATATTTGCAATGATAAGACAATTGGGACCTCCAAATTTTTTTGTGACATTAACAAGTGTTGAGCATTTCTGGGAGCCATTATGCAAAGCTTTGCATCAAATATGTATTCTGCAACAATCAAAGTGTAATGAAACTATAGAAGATAGGGACTTGGATTTCGAAATCAGAAAAATACAGTGCTTTGTAGTCATTATTTCAACCACAAGGTCAACACATTTTGAAAAATGATGCTAAAAAACCATGAGCTCTTTGGCCAAGTCACAGACTATTCTTTTGCTATAGAATTCCAAAATTGAGGCAATGGGCATGTTCAATTTTTGCTATGGATAAAAGATGCACCTATGATGTGGGAGCATCCAAGGTGAAATAGCAATCCTGTGTCACCAAAAATATTTTTACTTTAATTGGTTTATTTTCAATAAGGGCTAAGGAGCATGGGAAATGAATATTTTAATTTGCAACATTATAATTTTCCCTTGTGGTGATTTGAAGAGGTAATTTTTTGAAGTAATTATGCTTTGATAAATGTTTCTAAAGAATCTCCAAAGGGAATATGATTCTTGGGCATTCATTTCCAAGAGGGGACCACTTTTCTTACATATTCTTGCATGATCATTTGCATGCCTTGCATGTATTTGCATGTTCTTGCATGTCTTGGTTGTAATTGTGAGACCTAGTCTCAGTAAAATGACCATAAATTTCTCATATGGTAATGAAATCAAGATTTTCAAAATGATAGAGAAAGCTGGGAATGAGGTGCACCAAACCCAAAAACTGTTTTAGGAGATTCAAAAAAAAGAGGGAGCGGTGGTAGACAGAAAGTGATAGGTTTTCTTGGTGGTTTAGTGGAGGCTATTTTGAGAAACTAATAGTGGTTTCTTCTCACACAATTTCCATATATTGATGTTGCTCATTTAGTGAAGTTGGATTTGGAGGAGTTACAGTTTTACATAACCAAATGTTGCTAGATTGAGCATAGGATTGAAGACTCCAAGTGTTGCAGATTTTTGTATGTAGAAAGCACATGTTGTAAGGGAGCTTATGAGCTTCCACATATTATAATCCCAATTCATATTTGCTGCAATAAAATATAGTGTGTTCCTTCTTGCATATATTGTGCTATGAGTTTTCATATTTGTAAGGGGAGTTTATTTCATCAACCTGTATATGACAATTGCTCAAATACTGAAATAGAAAGCTTTGTGGAAAAGTATATTTCATGTGACTCATTGCTACTTGATACAAATCTTGCCAAAATGCAAATGTATCATCATACAAAAGCTCAAGTTGCAGATTTAGTTTCCCCTTGTCTTTGATGAGCAAAACGATAGTTTTAGAACCGCTTCTAGTGCCTAATGCTACAATCAAGGAGAAAGCAATTTTTTTTTTTAAGCAACTGACAAATAAAAATTACACAAAGGATTTTTCAGTTGAAAGTTTCTTGCATGAATTGGAAATGGATGAAAATGACTACATTACAATGCTTCGATCAACATTGTCACATAAAATTGTCATGCTGAAAAGAGACCCATCTGACATTTGGATAAATGCTTTTGCAAAGAAAGTTCCCAAATTATGGTATGCAAATATAGATACACAATTTATTTTAGATGCATATGTTGTTGCATCTTACTATAGCTCATATATGACAAAAAAAGATAGAACATTATCTCTAGCATTTCAAAAATTATGGCACGAATGCACTACTGCTTATGATCTGGAAAAGTGCAATTTATACAAAAGCTCGAAAAGGCATTGCTTAACTATCAACAAATGACTAGTCGTCAAGGTGTTCATATTATTCTTTCATTTACATTGTGTAAATGTTGAAGGAAAACTATTTTCATCAATATTGCACCATTAGAAAGCAAAGTGTACATGTTAAAATCCTTAAGCTATTGGAAAAAGAGCAAGACGATTATGAAAACATCATGTGTGCATCTATAATAGAAAAATACATGCAACGAACAAAAGCTTTAGACAATTTGTCATTGGCGACCTCAAAGATTTGCAAAGAAGATCAACTCCACAGATCATACACTATGTAAAATACAATCTGCACATTGACCCTGAGAATTATTACAAAGAAAAACTTATGTTGTATGTACCTTTCAGATCTAGTGAACAAACCTTGTTAATTGGATACGAAACATGGAGTGCAACATTTAATGCAAGTAAAGCATAAATTGCAAATATCAAAAAATTGTATACTACACAAATTATTCCTAAATGGGGTGACATTGATGAAGCTTCCACAAAACCTGGAAATGATAACTGTCCAACAATAGACATTGTAGATGAAACCAATACAAGCAAACAAGAAAATGGCATGGAAAAGTATGACATCATAAGTGACTTGAACCATATGAATAATACGAAGCTCAAGGATTCTATATGCAAAACACTATTCTTGGAGATTGTACATCCATTTCTATTAAGCAACGAAGAATACTGCAAACTACGAAGACAATTGAACAAAGAGCAACAATCAATAGTAAAGGACATACTAATGGAAAAAATACTTGCTCCAAAAACACCATTGTACTTGTTCTTGATAGTTGGGGAAGGCACAGGGAAAAACTTCACAAGAAAATACTTTTCAAGGCAATGATTTGATTCTATGATAAACAAATAGATAGTGATAAACACTCAAAATCCTAAAGGCATTATTGTTGCTTCAATAGGAAAAGCTGCATTCAATGCAGGTGGCAATACTGCACATTCAATCTTCCAATTGCCATGCAACTCTTCAAAAATGCTACCTCTAGATTCAAACACAGCCAATGCCTTGAGCAAAAAAATAGACCAAACACAAATTCTTCTTATTGATGAAGTCTCATTGATTGGTTCAAAAATGCTTTACAACATTGACAGAAGACTTCGTCAAATCAAGCACACACCAACAACACCTTTTGCAAACATAGATATCAATTTCTGTGGTAATTTCTACTAAGCACAACCTGTGTGTGATACTTGGATATTCAAAGAACCAGTAATAGATCCATGATTTCCATACTTGTTTCATAGAAATACAACACTCGACATGCACAACAAAAAAATTCTAGACAACTTATCAACAAAGCTTTAGGTATACATGCAATTGATAAACATGACAACAATTTATAACATTCAATTCCAACCTTTGAAATCATCATTGCCTAGCACAATTCTGCTCAAGCAAGATATTTTTGTTGAATTGATCGCTTGCAACATTGATACAAAATATGGACTAGTCAATAGTGCAGATGGCTTCTTCAAATTGCATACAACTGAGCAAGAAGACATAATTTGGATATAATTAAATGATTCCACCGTTGGTAAATTGCATCGACAAAAAATGCAAAATCTATACACGAATTGTATTATGCCTTCTTGGACACCCATAACGAGAATCATTATAAAAGTCAAAATAGGTAAAAAAATAGTCACTAGAGCACAATTTCCTTTGCAACTTGTATGTGCGTGAACTATTCATAGAGCACAAGGTTTGAAAATGGACACAATTACTTTTGACCCATGTAAGGTCTATTAACATGGCCTTGTGTACACTACTTTATCATGTGTAAGAAACATCGAGTCACTGTATCTCATGCATAAGCTGCAACAACAAAAATTCAGAGTGTCAGAAAAAGTATATGGCGAAATGCAACACCTTATGACCTTGGCACAATGGAAAGTAGAGCACAACCTTTTGTCTGTCTCTCCAAATCATTTTATCATATGCTCTTTGAATACACATAGCTTTGCATTGCATGCACAAGAAATAGCCCATGACCATGATATGCTCCAAGCAACTGTCCTTTGCTTCTAAAAAACCAAATATAATCTGCTCGACCACATTGGCTTCCTTGACAAAACATCCAATTGCCATACTGCAACAAGTATTCATGGCCTATTAACATGTTGTAGGAAAATAGTTTCAGTGCAAAAATTTCAAAAATTTTCAAAAAAATATCTAGAATCAATAACCATTGACCTATTGCATGTACATATTACTATGCACATCATAAATTTATACTTGACACCAAACACATCTAATATTTATGATATTTTAATTTTATACAAACCGTTGTTACCTCATTGCCATGTAATTTGAAATTGATTATTACTGGAGACTTTAACATTGACATGTTAGAATCCACAAGACCAAAAGAACTTCTTGAATTTATGGAACAACACAAATTGTCACTGATTGTTGACAAGCTAACAACACATGCAGGTAGTTTGTTGGATCACTTTTGGATACATAACATCAAAATTTCTACTGTCAAATTCACAATACTAGATACATATTGATCATACCACTTTGTGATATCCCTTTAGCTCTAGTCATCGGGACATAGTATACATTTTTGCAACTGCAACTATTTACTATCAACATTATCTCTACAGTGTGCTATTATCATTACTGCTCACTGGTGTAGAAAACCAACATGCAATTTTTGTGAGTATAAAAGAATTGTTGGATCAATTGTTCTTTATACTATTTGTTCCGCTAATCAGAATACTTACTCTTCCATTGTTCTGCTTATGCGGATCTCGACTTTGCTATTGTTCTTAGTCAGGACTACCAGACATTCTCTTCTAAACCTCTGACATGATTATGCAGTTGCAGGTCACTATATATCTATTTTGAAACATGTATGCTATCATGCACAATATTGCTAAGCCTTTGCACATTATATGTTTCTTCATTACAAACAAATTACAAAGATAATTTTGTTACAGATTACAGAACTACCTTCAAGCACATCCAGATAATATTTAGTTCATGGATATGAACTTTTTTAATTGATTCCACAACTTCTGCTAAGTCCTATTCAATTTTTTGTTTATACTATCCAATGTAGTTGCTATGATCTTCTAATGTCACTGCTTCTATTTTCTACTCATGCAAATTTTAGATCTAGCTATTGTCCCAAGAGAACACTATCAATCATACTGTTGGAAATATCTTGCATGATTATGCTATTGCAAATGACTACACAACTATTTTGAAGTAGGTATGCTATTATGAAAAATATTACTAAAGCATTGCACACCATACATTTCTTTATTAGAAACAAATTGAAAAGTCAAAATTGTTATGCATCATAGAACTAGGTTGCAACTGAACCATATAATATTTTTTTTTATGCATATCAAGTTTCTAAATTACCGACTGTAGGTTACAAATATCTTGCTACTTCATACAACATATATCGTAGCATTTCCCAGCCTACACCATAGCATCTAGATCATCTACAAACAAGTAAATACTTGACATTTGACACCAACAAACTTCAAAATCATATCAAACCTCATTAATTTTTTCTTTTCAGTTTGTTTTAATACATACTTGACATAAATATCTCATTGCATATGCTTGTAGAAAAATTTGGAAAACACAAACTACATTTCTTGCACAACAAAAAATAGATCAGTCGGTTGACAAACAATATGAAAAGAAGCAAGTACTATATCCCATTTGTGTCACATATAGGTTGACTATTTATATGTTTAATTATCCATTTATTTTTTGTCATTGCTCAAATAACAATGTATAGATTGAAAGCATAAATTGTAGAGCCATCAAGCATCCTCGACATATGCACAAAAAAATCGGCTTTAGCATTTGAAGGCGATATTTTATCCATTTATGGCCCTGTTATTACCACAAATCTTGGAACACCACCAAAAGCAACAATTGTGCATGTTGATTTAGTTGGCAGTCATGGTCAAATGAAAATCACTATAAACATCAACAACAAACTAATTGACACATTTCTGCCACTATTATCACCTCATATAAGTTTTTGTTTCACAAATTTTGTCATTAGGAAAAAAACACAATAAGAAAGAGGGGATGTTGATTATTCCCTTGTTTTAACTGTTATTGAACCCATTGAAAGAGTCCGTAGAGAATGTAGATTGATTCCCGACACAATCATCTCATAGCTCATCCAATCAGATGACAACTTGATGGGACAAGAATGCAAACACACACAAAAGTGGAACCGATTCAGTGGTTCTATCTCACTCTCAAACAATCAACACGAAAGCTACATGAACTTGTCGTAACAGGAATTCACTACCACTGAACTTAACTTATATAAAACATAGAATTGCTATAGGAATTAAATCATCAAATACATATATCAGTCTGCAACAAAACTTTCTCTCTTTATTTATCTTAATCCAAACTCACATCACATGCTACAATGGCTTTGATCCTACTAAGGACCAGCCACAAAACACACAGAATCAAACAGTTAGTAATATTTCTAATCCAAACTACTTCAACCTCAAGGCATGACTTCAACCCCTTAACTGGATTCGGCCTGTACATTTTCCATCTTATCACTGCATTCTATTCATTATCGACCACTATTCCTTTCCACCTTGGCCATCTCCTTCAACTACTTAATCAACACCTTTTAAACTTTGGCCCCTTCCTAATGGTTGCACCTTTTGTCTCCTTAACTGCTTCCTCCAAATCACCAATGGATGCCAATAATTCTTTTCTAAACGGCTTCTTAAACAACCCCATGCTTCAGCTTACATAACTGTTGAAACTGAATTGTCCCTTCCAAAATAATCGGACAAATTATCGATCACCAAACCAACAAGTTTACTGTCGGGTTTGGGAGGTAATTGGGCGATAGGAAGCGAAAATGTATAGCGACAAAAAGTTGCACAACATAAAACACCAAACTACAACACACAAAAACTAACCACGACCAAAATTCAATGGAGCTCGATGCCCTTGCATCACAACTACTCTATTGGAACAATTGGCGCTGATGTTACTAGTCATCATCAAGAACTAATGCAATATGAGCTGCAAGTTAAAGATGGAGAGACCCAAGATGATTTTTCCACTGTAAGATGTTCCACATTATTCATGTCGACATCATAGAATTTGAGAACTTTTCTTTTTGGAATTTACTAAAGACTTTTTACAATTTATTTTCCATAGAGAAAACTCGCTTATAAAATTCTTTTCTGTATTGACAACATTTACATTTTAATAGTATCTATTTGATTAGATTAATGTATGTATTTTTTAATATACAATTTTTATTCTAATTCAATGCCATCAAATTCTTAAGCTGATTTCCCTTGGAATTTTGCATCTCAAAAATTGTGTATTTTATAGGTTATATTCCCCATCAACCATACAAAGCTCTATGTGACACTTCAACTAATCTTGGCATCAACAAAAACCCCTTTCATATTGTTTAAAAATATTGTTCATTTTGGGCCAAAAGGCACAAGTTTGATGAAAACAACACAGTCTAGCTTCATTGACGAACTCAATGATGCATCTACAAAAGCCTCCCTAGAACCACTAAAGTCCTCAAACATGGAAGTAAACACCTGAATCATTTACATTTTACACAATAGTATAGATGTCTGATTCAAAGCACTTGTCATGTGTGCCTTGCTATTGTGAATTTCCTAAACAGTGCATTCCTATAATTTTTCACTAATTACATCTACATTACCATTGTAGGTGATTGGAACACTGAGACCCAAAAATGTCCACTTGCCCCTATACGAACCAATTTACACTTCATGTAAACAAAGAGTTTTTTTAACACAAACGTCAAGCAATGATGTTGCGCGGTGCACAACATGTGGTGCTGACACAAAATATGAATATATGCATTTCCTCCAATGCACTGTTCAAATAGAAAATGGAGCTATGAACTGTTATCTACACAAGCAACAACTACAAAACAACTTACCCCTAGGTAGCTACAATACCATTTCAAAATTACAAAAAAGACATGTTTGTAGTGATGTTCTTGTTGCGGAAGTTTCAACTACAAGGAAAATTCACACTTGCAAAGGATAATTACATCATACGAATTGTCAGTAAAGGAAGCAACATGGCATCTCCACCAACTTGAAATTTTTTTGCAGTTTAGCTCATGTGCTTACCCTACACTATTCCAATTTTTATTCTTATTCATTGATAGCATTTCATACCAACTACATTGTGAAGTAGGATCCAGGCAACGTAACGTTCCAACACTTAACAATGTGAATACGCAAAATTTCTAAGAGCCTACACAACATAGCTATTGTTGACAATGTCAATGACAAGACAATCATGTTAATGCTTTTATCAAGACTAGTCTGATAGTTTATTATCACCTCTTATATGCACCACATAACTTGACAATTGTCTTTTCATCTCTTTCAAACATACATAGTATAGATGTGAACAACTTTGCTTGCAATTTCATAAATAGTTATAAGTTATGTTTTAGTTTATTTTGACTTCTTATATGCACCACATAACTTCATAGTTGTTTATTCATCTATTTCAAACATACATACTATAGATGTAAACAACTTTGGTTGTAATTTCACAAATAGTTATAAGGAATGTTCCATGTGTAATGCTCTTTACTATCTGCAAATCATAGTAATACATGTTTGTGATCCAATGTTTCTTTTATGTGAAATAGAAAATGTCTACTAAAATGCCTGATGATTTTACATACAATGATGTACTTCCAAGAATTATTTATCTAGAAAAATGATTATGGCCTTGTTTCTAATGCTATTTTGAAGTACTTAGATTTTGTTTACAAAATGCATGAACACTGCATGTTCCTCCCAAGAATTATTTATCTAGAAAAATGATTGTAGGCTTGTTTGCAACACTATTTTGAAAAACTTACTTCTTGTTTTCCAAAATCTTCATAATTCAATCACTAGGGAGATGAGGACATTTAGACACGAAAAACATATTATTTTGATTAAATTTTAAAAAAAAATTGTGAAAATTTTGAATCACATTGTTTGTTCAAACATTGAGATTGTTCGTTCTATCTATGAAAAAAACCTACACTAAAGTTTCAATCTATCAATTTCATTCCAAAATAGATTATAGTTATTGATGCTAGTTAACATGTCTTTTGTATCTAAGGATGTTATGCTTTTATTTGCGTCTAATTTTCATTCATTGCAAGTGGGTAAAAAACAAGACATGTGTACCTTCCTATATCTTTCACAATGTTATTTTATAGTTTATACACATTTGCAATTTATTAATGGCGTATGGTGTGAAGTCTTAACTCTGTCCAACAAAAGATTGTTTGCATTTCTTGTTCATTTGCTCTGATTGTTTGATGATAGTTAATTCAATCTCTATTGAAAGAGTTTATATCTATTGTGTTGGACGCAAACAACGAGGCATTTGTAAGTTCCTATATCTACAACACTGTCATTTTCTTGCATTGTCTACTCATTTGCTCACATTGTTTGATGACGGTGAAATCTATTAGTTAACATGTCTTTTGTTTCCAACGACGTTATGCTTCTATTTGGGTCTAGTTTTCATTCATTGCAAATTGATTAAAAAAAAGGCATGTGTACCTTCCTATATCTTTCACAATGTTATTTTATAGTTTATATGCATTTGTAATTCATTAATGGCTTATGGTATGAAGTCTTAAGTCTGTCAAGCAAAAGATTGTTTGTGTTTCTTATTCATTTGCTTAGATTGTTTGATGAAAGTGAAATCAATCTCTATTGAAAGAGTTTATATCTATTGTGTTGGATGCAAAGAATGAGACATTTGTAAGTTCCTATATCTACTACACTGCCATTTTCTTGCGTTGTCTACTCATTTGCTCACATTGTTTGATGAGGGTGAAGTCTATGTTTTCTTATAGGGTTTATGTCTATCCCATTGGAAGCAAACCACAAGGAATATGTAAGTTCCTAGATCTTTTGCAGTTCCGTTTGATATTTTTTTACATACCTACAATTGTAATGTGTCATGTTTTGTTCCAAATTTTTCCTGGCGTGATAAAGCAGAATACTTGTTCAATTCCTAATGTTTGGTTGCTATTGGAAATATTACATGCCTTTGTAATGCTCATCGATATAGTCATGTCTTCATGCCCAATGTTCCTACCCACGCATTCTATTTTAACAAAGCCATTGTGCTTATATAGTCCCTAACTTCCATTTATTGTGAATACAATGAAATGCATATGTCAGTAATGATGTATGCCATGAAGTATTTAGTCTGCTGAGCAAAGGATTCTTTGCATTGTTTATTCATTTGCTTATATTTTTATTCAAAGAGTTTATATCTATCACATTGGAAGCGAAAAAGGAGGCATTTGTGAGATCCTATATCTTTTACACTATCATTTTTACATTGTTTATTCACTTGCTCAGATTGTTTGATGACCATTTAATCTATGCCTATTGACAAGATTTATGTCTATCATGTTGGAAGCAAAAAATGAGGCGGTTGTAAGTACCTATATCTTTTATAGTCTCCTTTTATAGTTTTTGACATTTTTGCACTATATAATTCAATTTTCTATGAGAAACATTTCATCAATACAAAATGTTTTTTCGATTTTCTATTCTTTCATTGGTTGTTGGTATTTTTCATGTGGTTTTGTATTTTCCCAATTGCAAATTATTTTCCACACAAGAAATGGAAAAATATAATCAATTCCTAATCTTTTCTTATTATTGGAAATACTTCATGGCTTTGTAATGTTCTTTGATACAATCTTGTCTTTGCACCCATTGTTTCTATGTACACATGGAATTTTAACAAGGGCATTATACATTTATTCGTACCTAATTTTCATTTACTGTGAATAGACTGAAATGCATGTGTCATTAATGGATTATGGTGTGAAGTTTTTAGTCTGTCCAACAAAGGATTTCATTTTCTTGGATTGTTTGATGAGAGTGAAATATGTGTCTACTATTAGAGTTTATATCCATCGTATTTGAAACAAAAAATGAGGCATTTGTAAGTTACTATATCTTTTGCAATTGCATTTTTTGCATACTTTGTTCACTTTCTCTGACTGTTTGATGAAATTGAGATATGTCCATGTTGATAGGACTTATGCCTATTGTATTGCAAACAAAGTTACAAAGTAAAAGACCAATTTCCTTCAAGTTCAGAATGGGTGGAATTGGAAAGATGTTGATCTGGTTACCTGATTTCTCGAATAGGTTTTCAACCATCATGAGGAGCTCTGATGGTGATAAATGCTATCCAAATGAATGAAAAATAAAATAGGTACATTTTTATATCTTCACAACTCCTATTTCCCCAGCATGGTTTGCTTGGCAAGTCCTACGGATTCTCAAAGTCATTTGTTAGATAATGTGTTCTATTGAGAAGGTTTATATCTATTCTATGGGTAATATGCTCTATTCACAAGATCTATGGATAATTTGATGAGTGTGAAATATTTCTCTATTGAGAAGCTTCATATCTATCTTATTGGAGACAAAAAAGTAGGCGTTTGTAAGTTCCCATATCTTTTACACTATCATTTTTTGCATTGTTTATTGATTTGCTCAGATTGTTTGATGGGGGTGAAATCTTTGTTTGTCGCCAGGGTCTATGTGTACTATTTTGCAAGGGAAAAATGATGCCTCTGTAAGTTCCTATATCTTTTATAGTGTTGCTTTATATTTTTTTTACATCTTTGCATCTATGATGGGCCTTGTTTTATTGCAAACTATTTTTCACCAAGAGAAAAGGAAAAATTTAGACAATTCCTAATGCTTCATTGCTATTGGAAATTTTACATGGCTTTCAAATGTTCTTTGATCTAGTAATGTCTTCACATCCTATATTTTTTCCCACACATCACATTTTAATGATGAAATTATGCATATATAGACCCTAATTTTCATTTGTGTTGTTTATTCATTTGCTTAGATTGTTTGATGAAGGTGCAATTTGAGTCTATTGAGATAGTTAATATCAATCATATTGGAAGCGAAAAAGGAGTCATTTGTAAGTTCCTATATCTTTTATGCTAGGGTTAGAAAGGCAGATATCTAACAATTAAATGCATATTTAAGTAATAAATAGAGAAACAAAAAATACAAAATAAATTATAACACAGAGAATTTAACGTGGTTCACCCAATCCAGGCTACATGCACCAAACTGCAGCCATCCAATGATTTTATTATCTAGTGCAAAAAATCTATTACAATCTTGCGAATAATCGCGTTTTTCATTATACTATAACACCCATCCGAACCCCTTTTTAACAAGCTTAGAAGCTTCCATATTTTGGGTTCTACAAAGTCAGATTTTTCTTTTTTCGGTGATGACGCGAAAATGTAGGAGGAAAATACAATATAGCATGATCAGTCGCCACATACCAACAATCTTGCACTTGGAGACTGATCAAGCTCCACACCAACACAATCTCCCACTTGGAGACTGATTCTGGATGACACTGCTACAATTACAATGCCCACTGAAATAAGTACCTTGGACCCTACTGCTCTGTTATAGTTGAATTCAACCTTGAAGGCCAATTGAAGCTAAAGAGGAGCTCAACTTCTCCCTTGTCACCGCCTTCGTAAACATATCCGCTGGATTGACATCTGTATGTATCTTGTCCAGCTTGACCTGTCCATCCTCCAACACCGACCGAATGAAATGATATCTCAACTATATGTGTTTTGTTTTAGAATGCAAGGCAAAATTATTTGCAAGATGTATAGCACTCTGGCTGTCTGTAAACAAGTAATTTCTAGCCTGTTGTTTTCCCAACTCATCCATGAAAAGTTGCAGCCATATCATCTCCTTTGTCGCCTCTGTTGCAGCAACATACTTTGCCTCTGTGGTGGATAAAGCAACCACCTTTTGCAATCGAGAAATCCAACTCACTACTCTCCCACCAACTGTAAATACATAACCTGTGGTACTGTGCTTGGTATCTATATCCCCTGCCAAATCTAAGTCAACATAGCCTTTTAAATCAGTGTTAGAGCCCCCAAAACATAAACATTTATTGGATGTACCTCTCAAGTACCTGAGAATCCATTTTACCGCATTCCAATGCTCAACTCTAGGATGACTCAAATACCTGCTAACAACTCCTACACATGTGCAATATCCGTCTCGTGCATACCATGGCGTACATTAAACTGCCTACATCCGAAGCATATGGTACCTTGGACATTTTTCTTCCTCCTCTTGTGTCTTTGGACACATATCCTTAGTCAATTTAACATGACTAGGCAAAGGTGTGCTGACAACTTTTGCATTCTCCATATGAAATCTCTGCAACACCTTTTCAACATAATTAGCTTGAGATAAAAACAATTTTCTGTTTTTCCTATCTCTACAAATTTTCATACCAAGGATTTTTTTGTTGCCCCAAATCCTTCATAGAAAAAGATTTTGCTAACTGTTGTTTTAGCTCACTTATGTGATCCATGTTAGACCCTGCTACAAGCATGTCATCAACATATAAACATAAAATAATGTAGTTGTCATTATCCAATCTCTTAAAATAAACACAATGGTCATAATTACACCGGTTGTAGCCTTGCTCAGCCATAAAACTATCAAATTTCAAGTACCATTGCCGAGGTGCTTGCTTCAATCCATATAAACTTTTCTTCAATCTGCACGCTAGTTTCTCCTTACCTTTGACCTCAAATCCTTGTGGCTGGTCCATATATATTTCCTCTTCCAAATCACCATGGAGAAGGGTTGTTTTAACATCAACCTGTTCTAAATGCAAATCTTCAGCAGCCACAATACTTAAAACAATATGAATAGAAGTTATTTTAACAACTAGAGAAAAAATCTCATCAAAATCAATACCCTTTTTCTGTGCAAATCCCTTTACAACTAATTTGGCTTTAAATCTCTTCTTACCTCCATCCTCCTCTTTCAACCTATAAACCCATTTGTTTGGTAAATCCTTTTTACCTGTAGGCAACTTGCATAATTCTCAAGTCTAGTTTTTCAGCAAGGAGTCCATTTCTTCTTCCATTCCATGCTCCCACTGAACCTTGGTATCCACATGCATAGCTTCATCATAATATTCTGGTTCACCAGCATCAGTTAACAAAATAGTATACAAAGAGGGAGAGTATCTTTCTGGAGGTCTACTTATCCTTGAAGATCGTCTAACAGGAGTTTGTGGTATTTTGTTGTTGCTGTTGTTGCCCAGCATGAGGAACCACTGAAACATCATTGTTTGGAATATCATCCAACACTGCATAATCATTTTCTTTCTTCTCATGCTGCAGCAACATATCTTTGTACAACACTTTCTCATTGAACATGACATCCCTGCTTCTCACAATTTTTTGATTTTCAAAATCTCAAAGCCTATAACCAAATTCATCAATGCCATATCCAACAAATATACATTTCTTTGATTTTGCATCAAGCTTGGTTCTATTTTAGAATCTACATGTGCAAATGCTTCACAACCAAAGGTTGTGAGAAAAGAATAACTCACCTTCTTACCTTTCCATGCTTCCTCTGGAATACCACAACCCAAAGGATTAGAGGGACCTCTATTAATTAAATAAACAACAGTGTTTACATCTCTGCCCACATTTTTAAAGGCAACCCAACATGCAATCTCATAGTCCGTGCACACTCCATTATTGTTCTTATTCATGCGCTCAGCCACTCCATTTTCTGTGGAGTCCTTGGAACTTTTTATTCCTAAGAATACCATTAGAGGAACAATAATCTTCAAACTCTTTGCTGCAATACTCACCACCATTATCGATCTGAGACATTTTATCTTTTTACCCGTCTCATTCTCAACCAAGCTTCTCCATTTTTTAAAAGTTTCAAATACATCAAATTTTTGCCTAAGGAAATAAATCCATACCTTCATAGTTGCATCATCAATGAATGTAACATAATACAGAGAGCCACCAAGAGAAGATAGCTGAGCTGGTCCTCATACATCTGTATGCACAAGCTCCAATTTCTCATCTTTCTTTTGCTTCCCATCCTTGAGAAAACTTACTCTCTTTTGTTTTCCATACACACAACTTTCACAAAAATCCATATTAACACATTTTAGACCTGGTAAAACATTATTTGAATGAAGTAATTTCATACCTTTTGCACTCATATGCCCAAGTATATTATGCCACAATGTTGATTCAGAGTCCACAACAACTGTATGATCTTCTACCTGCTTAACTGCAACAACTGTTCCTGAACATTGACCTTTTTCCATAACAATTAAAGTAGAAGGAACAGTATGACCTGTACAAAGATATAAGGTGCCTACTTTCACACCTTTTCTACCACTAAGGCACCCTTTGTGACCTTCCAATTTTTATCACTAAATGTAACAACACAACCTTCATCATCTAGTTGCCCTGCTGAAATTAAATTTTTGCTTAACTTTGGAACATGTCTTACCTCATGTAGTAGCCAATGATTCCCATTCTGAAACTTATTCTTGATTCTTCCCTTTCCAACAATCTGACAGGTTTCGTTATCTCCTAAATAAACCAACCCAATATCCCCTTGGACATAATCAAGAAAATAACTTCTATGGGGGTAGCATGAAATGAAGCCCCTGAATCTAACACCCAAGAATCGTCAGCATTATCAAGGGAAAGAATCAAAGAATCCTCATCAAATTTATTACTTACCACATCTGCCTCTTTACTTCCTTTTTTGTCTCCTTTATTTTTCTGAGACCAACAATCTTTCTTTAAATGACCCAACTTACCATAGTACCAGCAATCCCTCTTGTCTCTAGATTGGGACCTTCTTTCCTTTGATTTTCCTTGTGACTTCCCATGATTTCCGAAATAGTTTCCTCTCTCCTTTGTTCTGCCCCTGCTTTCTGCATTCAAAACACTACCTGATGTGGATGTTCCACTTGAGCTTTTCCTACAAATTTCCTCGCTCAAAATAACACCAACAACATCATCAAATTTCAATGTATTCGAACCAGAAAAAGAATTGCTAACAACCATTACCAAGCTATTCCAGCTTTCAGGCAAATAACACATAATCAAAAGAGCCCTAACTTCTTCATCAAAGTTTACTTTTACAGAAGTTAATTGACTGGTGATCGTATTAAACTCATTTAAATGATCAGTAACTGACCCACCTTCTACCATTTTCACATTAAATAAACGCTTCATAAGAAATACCTTATTTGAAGCGGAAGGCTTTTCATATAACTTTTCCAGGGTTTCCATCAACTCTTGAGTTGTCTTTGATTTTTTAATATTGAATGCCACCGATTGTGCCAGGCATAAACAAATACTGCCAAGAGCCTTTCTATCCAAAATCTCCTAGTCCTCATCAAACATTGCTTGGGGTTTCTTGGTTTTCCCTTCCAATGGACACCATAAATCCTTCTAATAGAGATAATCCTCCATCTGCATCTTCCATAACTGATAGTTCTTCCCATTAAACTTCTCAACCTTCTTACCCTTGTCTGCCATTACTCCCACTCAATCGTGAGACCTTCCTACAGACAATAATCGAAAGACAACCCGCTCTGATACCACTTGTTAGGGTTAGAAAGGTAGATATCTAACAATTAAATGCAGATTTAAGTAATAAACAGAGAAACCAAAAACACACAAATAAATTATAACACAGAGAATTTAACGTGGTTCACCCAATCTAGGCTACATCCACCAAACCACAGCCATCCAATGATTTTATTATCTAGTGCAAAAAACCTATTACAATCTTGCGAATAATCGTGTTTTTCATTATATTGTAACACCCATCCGAACCCCTTTTTAACAAGCTTAGAAGCTTCCAGATTTTGGGTTCTACAAAGTCATATTTTTCTTTTTTCATTGATTTTTTCTTTTTCGGTGATGATGCCAAAAAGTAGGAGGAAAATAAAGTATAGCATGATTAGTCGCCACATACCAACATTTTACACTATCAATTTTTTCATTGTTTATTTGCTTGCTTGGATTGTTTCATAAGAGTGAGATCTGTGTCTGTTAACAAGATTTATGTCTATCATGTTAGTGGCGGAAAACAAGGTGGTTGTAAGTTACTATATCTATTACAGTGTTGTTTTATAGTTTTTTGTAGCTCTGCATTTTATGGATTAATGTCTATTGTTTATTGTTCTTTGTATTCATTAGTCCCCGACTTTCACTTATTGCGAATAGACTAGATTGCAGGCATTATTAATGGCTTATGGTGTCAAGTTTTAAGTTTGTGGAGCAAAGGATAGTTTGCATTGTTTATTCATTTGCTTTGACTGTTTGATGAGGGTGAAATCTGTGTCTCTTGAGAAAGTTTATATCTATCATATTGGAAGCAAAAGAGCAAGCATTTGTAAGTTCCTATATCTTTTACACTCTCATTTTTTGCCTTATTTATTCATTTTCTTAGAATATTTGATGGAAGTGGAATCCATGTCTATTGGTAGGGTTTATGTCTATCGTATTTGAAGTGAAGAACAAAGCGCTTGTAAGTTCCTGTATCCTTTACACTATCATTTTATACTTTTTTACATCTATGCATTTTATGAGTTCCTGCCTATTGTTTCTTGCTCTCTACATTTTATGGCTTAATGTCTATTGTTCCTTGTCTTTGAATGATTTTATGAGTCCCTCTCTGTTATTGAATTAAATACTTAACACCATGATTCATTAATGCCAACTTCTCTGCTGCCCACAATTAAGAATGGAACTAGTAATTTCTCTCCACACATACATTATGCCAACTGCACTTGAATCTATCAAACTCATTTCATCAATTGATAATGCTTTGTTGCTATTGCAAATATTTCATGGCTTTGTAGTGTTGTTTGATATAGTCATCTCCTCACACTGACTATTTCTGTCAATGCCTGGCATTCTAACAAGGACATTTAGCATTCGTTAGTGCCTAGTTTTCATTTATTGTCAATGGGTTGAAGCACATTCGTCATTATGGGATTCTGGTGTCAAGTTTTAAGACTGTCAAGCAAAGAATTATTTTCTATGACAAACATTTCATCAATACACTAATATTTTTTGTAATCATTTTCATATTAAAAAATAAATAAAAAATCAATGCCTAATCTTTTCTTGCTATTGAAAATATTTCATGGCTTCCTAATTTTCTTTGATATAGTTGTGTTTTTACACCCACTATTGCTATCCATGCATAGCATTCTAATGATGACCTTATACATATATAGCCCGTCAGTTTCATTTATTGTCAATAGAATTTAATGCAACTACCATTAATGGCTTATGGTATAAAGTTTTGACTCTCTTGAACAAAGAATGATTTGCAGTGTTTATTCATTTTCTCAGATTCACTCATGAGGATGACATCTGTGTCTATTCACACAATCTATATCCATCGTAGTTCAGAATGGGGGGAATTGGAAAGAAGTTGATCTAGTTTTCTTGCCTTCTCATACAAGTTTTGAACCAGCATAGAGACCTATGATGCAAATAAATACTTTCATAGAGAGCCTTGCCACATACCAACAACTACCATGTTTCCTGTGGTAACTCGATCCTTGCATGGAAAAGCAAGTGTTATCACCCAATTGTCAATGTCTCTTCTCTCCTCTACCCAGTTGTTCGAATTCACTCAAAATCATTGCCTCCACATCTAATAACTGTGTTCTCCATTCAATTTTTCATTTTCCTTTGCCGATAGATGCAGAATAAATGATTCACTTCTTTCATTCTTCACATTCTTATTTTCTCAGCTAGTTTACATCTATCATATTCAAAGAAAAAATGGAGAGGTTTGTAAGTTCTTATATCTTTTAAACTATCATTTTTGTGTTGTTTATTCACTTGCTCAGATTGTTTGATGAGAGTGAAATCTATGTTTGTTGACATGGTTTATGTCTATCATGTTACAAGCAAAGAAAGAGCCAATTGTAATTTCCTATGTCTATGAAATTCGTGTTTGTTGAGAGGGTTTATATTTATGATATTGGAAGCCAAAAATGATGCATTTGTAAGTTCCTATATCTTTTACATAATCATTTTTTATATTGTTTATTCATTTGCTCAAAAATATTGATGAGGATGAAATGTGTGTTTGCTAGCAGGAGTGAGTTCTTATATCTTTTACAATGTCATTTTATAGTTTTTTCCATCTCTACATTTTGTCGGTTAGCATCTATTGTTTGTTTTTCTATGCATTTTATGTGTTGATGTCTATTCTTCTCTGTTTGTGACTGCCTTTATGGGTCAGTGTCTCTTGTTCAGTTACAAACCTAACACCATAATTCATTAATGTTGACTTTCTTGTTGGCCACAAGTAAGAAAGGATCTAATATTTTCTCTCCACACATCCATTCCAAGTGCACCTCAATCTATCAAAATCATTTCATCAATTGGTAATGTTTTGTTGCAGTTGGAAACATTTCATGTCATTTTCATTTATTGCCAATGGACTGAACTACAGTCGTCATCAATGGATTTTGGTGTCAAGTTCTAAAACTATCAAGCAAAGTATTATTTGTGTTGTTTATTCATTTCCATAGATTACTTGATGATGATGAAATTTGTCAAAAAAGGAGACAGTTGTGATTGCCTATATATTTTACATTGCCTTTCTTGCATTCTTGATATATATTGTCTACTTTTATACATTGTTTCCTGTTGTTCAATTAAAGACTTAACACCATAATTCATAAATATCAAGTTCTCTATTCACCAGGTCATTAACAATGCAACTAATCTTTTGTCTCCCACACATGCATACCAGTCACAATTGAATCTGTTAAATGGAAATTACGTCTACATAAGTGCAAAATTGGTCAGTGTAAAATTTGTAATACTTGATCAATATGCAATGATTTTTCTTTGGGGACATCCATTTCTTCAATCAGATTATATTCATAATTTTCTATCTTTTCTCTTTGTTTCACTCATTTCCATTAAAATTAAACAACTTTAATTTAGGATGTTCTTCTTGTATAGGTATTGATCTCTGAAATGTAAGCACACAACAAGTTCCTGCCCTTCTTTCCCTATCAAAAGCAATTGAAAGGACATTTGTAAGATTTTTTGTATCTTGCCTCTCTTTCATATTAAACGATTTCTCTTTCTAATATTTTCATGCTTTTTGCTTTTAACTATTTCTTGTGTGAACTAATTACTAGTTTCAATTTCTCAATGCAGTTACCTAAACCAATGAAGTTTGAAAAGACAACTCGATTGGTGCTCATTGATATCCATGTTGCTATAATCACAATGAAGTTATCATTTCCACATGCATCAGATTGACTGATTCAATGTCCATAAAACTATTTGAAATTCTATAAATTACATATTTTATAACTCATTGTAATCTATCGACTATCACATTTTTGATTTGGACAACTCAATCAAGGATATTTATCCTGGTTTTGATAAAAATTATCTCATCACATATATGTTCAAATATTTTTTAATATGGCTGTTCATACGATGTTTATTTGATTTCATCTTATTGCATTACTACGTCACATTATCTTACACCCATTTATCATTTACTTGATCTCTTAGCTTAAGCACTTTTCGTATATGTCCCGATGATCATATTTCTCTCTCTTTGTCTCTCTACTCATGTATCTTGTCCATCTCCACACTCTACCTTACATGCTTATTGAATATATGGTCAATGACACTAAAAAAATATTAACAATCAAGTTTTTCAGTCTACTCAAACATGTAATTAAACCATAAAAAATCATTCACAATATATGAACAACAAGTATATGTGCAAAAAACCTTGCAACAAAAAACACCACCAAAAACACCCAACCTTGTATTAATCAAAGTAAAAAACTACATCAATATAGTATGCTTATCATTTTGTCTAACACTAATCTACCAGTATAATTAAACATCTAATTAAATGATAAATATTAATGACATGGTGGAGAAGTGAACATAACTAATCTACGTTTTTTGGCTTTACAATACATATATCAAAGCCAAAGTTTTGGGAAACACCATTTGGAACCTAATACAAACAAAAAGAAATGTGCTCGACTCCCTTGATCATCATCAAGCTTTGTTTATTGATGTGACAAGATTCAAGAAACATAAGCTAACATTAATGCAAATGTTTGGATAATGTTTTTGATATTACATTTCAATATGCTTTAAATTGACTCCTACTAGTATTTAGACAATGATTTTTGATAATAAATTTTGATGAACATTAATATTCAAAAGCTTGTCTTTAAGCAAATAACTTTGGATGCTCAACTAAAATTATTAATTAAAAAAAAAAAATTGAATTACGAAAAATAAAATTGTGATTATGTATATATCTATATATACATCTATATGCATTTGTATTATGGATAATATAGATATATATAGTAAATATAGATATATATATATCTATTATCTATAAATGCACTATAGATGTATATGTATGTTTGTATATGTGCGTACATATATATGTATGTATATATATATGTATATATATGTATGTATGTATGTATACATCTATATATGTATTTATATATATACATCTATACATATGTGTATGTCATTACAATATATATATCTATACATCCATACTATATATATATGTATCAGTATATATACATACACATACATATATATATAGAAATGGTCATGATCAACATCCTAGATTAGAAAGTAACTCCTCTTACATGTCTTTACATATTGTAGATTATGTCATAGCAATCAAAATGAATAGTTTCTCAAATCTATGCACTCCATGGGAGTATTTAATTGGAATGATGTTCTATAACTACTCCAAGTATTTCAAAGAATAGATAATGTCCACATCTCACGATGTTTGAAGATCATAAATTGTTTGTCATCTACATGCTTAAATATGAGTAATCAAGACATAAAACTTACAAGATGAATCATACACCTAATCCTAAAATTCTCCCACTTAACTTTCACATTGCAAAGACAAATTGAAAATGATCAATCAAGCTCTACAAGACGAAAGATGCATAACGTAGATCTACACCAACAAAACTAGTATTTGATCATTGGATTATGTTATGGACAAAGTGATAATGAGCGTCTTATTGCTACCACCATGGTACATTAGGTTATGTGTCTTTTTCTACTCCTTTCTTTCGCATTCAAATTTTGATTCAAATGTTGACAATATTTTGTATTGCCACTAATATGCCCAACTATCTCTCATGCGATTTGTCTATTGTAACCTGTTTGTTTGAAATCCACCAATGTCTTTTCTTTATAATATGTAAACATGTATGTATGTATGTATGTATATATGTATGTATGTATGTATATATGTATGTATGTATGTATGTGTGGATGTATATATATATGTATATGTATGTATATATATGAATTTATACATGTGTATGCCATTACACATCCATACTATACACACACACACAAATATATACATATTATAACACTTCACTAAAGATTATAAATTTTATAACATTATTTATAGTCACTGCATTTATTTTTCACACTCTATTGCAAATATCAAAAAACAAACTTTTTCCCCTTGGCAGGGACTCTAGCTCCTTCAGAGCTCTTGTTCTTTTTAAGTAATTAAAAAACTCAATAAGACTTTTTTTTTTAAAATTTAAAAGAATAATGTCTAGAGAAAAGGAGATTATAGGTAAGATGTTAAAAATTCTAAAGGCTTATAGTTATATATTTATTTAGTTTATAATATATTATTATGCTTAAATATTAGGAAGACAAATTTAAAAGTGTTTTTTCTATGAAAAAAATTATTTGATATGTAGGGATGTTATTTAAATTTATGTTCTTGGTAATTATCTATAACCACACAAATATACATAAGTTAAATTTATTTTTTTATCCTAATTTACACTCATTTTAGTGTTCATCTCCTTTAAACATAATTGGATCTAATTTCATTTGTTTTTTAGTTGAATTTTTTTTAGTGGTTTGTTATATCACCTAAACTAGACCCATTCTACTTCAAACTTAGCATTCCCCTATGTTTGTGTTGTTGTGTCCTCTCAAACACCAATGCTCTTACACTAGTGTCCCTCGCCATATTTGAATCCTTGCACCCACTAAAACCTAACATTTTACCTTCCTTTATTTTCTTAACTAGCTCATCAAGAACACTTTATAAAAATATCCTTTTAACCCTCTTTTTTAGGGTCCCTTACACCTTCTTATACTCTCTTTCTATGTCACTCCCTCATGTTGAGTTTTCTTCCTTCTCATACCAAGCTTCCAATTCCTCTATTGTTGAACAACAAAGTTACAAGGACTTAATTGAATATTAGATTTGAAAATGCATTATTATCCTCATTAGCAAGTCCTTGAGCTCCATTCCATCACCTTATCTCATCCATACTTAAGCAATACAAACATATTTCCAAATTTAGTAAGCCTTAGTAATCTTCATCGCTCTTATATACATCACCATTTCCACTTCCACTCTACTATTCACACACTTGCAAACTTTACTTAGGATAAAACATGCAAAACAAGGGTTTGATTGAAGCAAGCCCCTTAACCTAATCACTCAATTTTCTCTCCTAAAAATTTGACAAATTATTTCTCATCACTTGTGGTACATTTCCAAATTATGTGAGCATCACAAGGAAGCTCTATTTTTGGTGACTAACTCCAAATTTTTTTTAGAGCTATACAATCAATGAACATTAGCATTTGCAAAAGGTTCCTAACACCCATCAAACACAAGCACCTAAAGAACATTACTAGCACCTATAAAAATTTGACACCTAAAGAAGATCGTTAGTACCCCCATCAAACACTAGTGCCTACAAAAGTTTATTGTGCTTTTTCAAACACTAATGCCTAGAGAGGGTCACTAACACCCCTATCAAATACTAGTGCCTAAAGAGGGTCACTAGTGCCCATATTATACATGAGCATGCCTATGAGGTAATCTTTATTTTATATAGTTTCCAAACTATTTGCACAACTCTAGAATACCCCTTGATTGCTTCTCCATCCCTTTTCAACCATTTTCCATCACTATGATAATCACCAAACATTCAAAATAGCCTCCCTATTCTTATCCTCCTTTTACCATTTTAGTTCCATTTTAATTCCTAGCTCTTAATGTTTAATTACACTTGTCATTTATTTGAAATCCATTTCTTTATTATTATATTGAAAATAAATCATTTTTAGTTTAAGTATACTAAACACACATTATAGATAAAATAAATCACATCTTTGAATCTATATGATCATATTTTGATGAACCTAACAACAATCAAACACAAGTCCCCTTCCAAATATAATTCACTCAAAATAGAAAGCTTACCATACAAAAAATTAAATAAAAGAAACATTCAACTACCTTATAAATATTATAACACATTTATATCTTAAATACTCACATTTCTTTATCTCCTACATGACACCTCTCTATCTATCTATCTCTATCTCTCTCCCCCTATTTTCAACCCTACCTCACCTATACATATTATTTTATACCTATCCCTTACCCACTTCTTTTCCTTAAAACATTATATATCCCTTTCTCTTCCTCTTATATGTATCACACATCTTTAAAACTTCTTTCTCTCCCAACCCACCCCTTTCAAACTCCCTAATTCACCCTTTTCTTTCTCTTGTCCTATACCCCATTCTATTGCTTTTCAATTTCACAAGTCCATTTAGTTTATGACCTCTTCTCACCAACCCCAACCACTCTATTTAGCTTTTATCTCAACCACAACATGTCTCTCCCTTTTTTATCCACTATTGAGAAAGCTAACCCCTTTCCTACTATTGATGATCAATTCAACTGTTATGTTCACTATGAGAATATTGAGAGCGTATATTGTTAATAAATAGTATCTAACCTCCAAATTATTCATAATAAGGTGTCAATATTTAAGAATGATAATGTCACTTCTTTTATTAGTGTCTTTTGTACCACGTGTGTCTCCCATAATTTACATCTAGAAATTTTTTAGTATATCAACCACATAGTTCATGTGAATGTTCCTTCTACTCCCCTTTCATTAACCACTTCCTCTTTTGATCCTCTTATTTCCTCCACACCACATGTTTTCTAGTTTACTCTGCCTACTCCATTTTCCTAATCTTAGTTATCCCTTCATTTACCTAATACACTTTGATTAGTAAGTGTAGTCATAATATGAAGTAACATTAGATGCTCAAACAATCTTAAGAGGATGTTGGTTCTTTTCTATGCTTAAAAATATGTAGAAAAAGGGCTAGAATTTAAAAAGGGGTGCAAAGAAACAAAACAAAAAGAGAAGAAAAAGAGATGACAATCCAAATAACGATTCAATTAGATTCCCTTTTGAATCTCAACCTTCCATCCACTATGAGTTGGATATGTGGCTAGGGATTTGGTTTAATCTACATCTACAACTCAAGAAAAAGGAAAAAAAATGCATAGATAAACAACCAAAAATTCACATAAAACAAGCATTCCAACTTTTATTTTAATTAAGGTGTTTCTACCTAATGACTATAATAAGGTGCAACATGCAAATATTCAATTCTGCAAAATGTCTCTAACATGAGTTGTTAAACAACAAAAATTAAGGACATGTATTACCCAATAGACCTAAAGATATTTACAAATAGTGAGAAACCCATGTTTGTAGATTTCTAAAAAGGGAAGGAAAATTTTAATCATTGATCCATAAGGATAATTTGATAGATGTGAACTAAAAAGAGTATAGCATCCTTCTAAATTATACCAGGTTGGATTAATACATCATAAATTACTTACTTAGTAATCTCCACTTTACTTCTTTGTACCCAATTTAGTGTTCATACCCTTAGTTGTGTTCTAGTTCAGTCCATTTTCCACTTGCTAGGTCTTTCCCACATGATGGACTAATTTCCCACTAAACTTGAGCCTTATCCAAACTACAAAACCTATCCCAAAAGTTTCATGTTGAAATTAAAAAAGTTATTTGTATTTGAAAGCTCCTATGTCTTGGACATGTGTCAGGATCCAACACTAGTGTTTGAGTTTAATTTGAAATCTTGATATTTTGATCATAGATTCTACCTAAAATTTAAAAACTTCCCAATAGTTTTTCTAACACTAAGTCAAGCCTAAAGTGTGACAAGCCTATTAGGTCATATTGAAATCATAAGGAAATATGTTTATTCTACACCTTGAATTTTATAGGTACTAATTTTTCTCCTAGAATACACCTATGAGAGCATATTCTAGAGCTTTCATATTGAAGAATCTATAGAAAAATATTTTTTGCACCCCTCAATATTCCATGGTTCTATTCTCCCATTCTTGGGCATACTATTCTAATTTTCCTTGTTTTTTTCTTCCATATCCTTCCCTTCCCAATTTTGCATACATACCTCTCATGTTATTCTCAAAAGTATTCCCCTGTTCTTTTTATCCTGTCCAACTCCCTATATATCACACACCATATTAGATATGTTGGTCCTAGGGTTTTGCATGCTTTATGGTCTTTTTCCACACACAAAACTTTGTGCCTTCACTATATGTTATCACACACCAAAATTAAAAAAAAAACTGATTTAAGGTTGGAATATACCACCCAAGGGACTAAGTAAGGCAGCCTCATAAGTAGACACATCCATTCCCCTTTCCTCCTTTAATTTTAGATTCAGATATGTAGAGTTCAGGAGCTACTGTATGCAATTTTTTTTTGGATTTAAAATGAATATGTACAAGTGAATCAATTCATAAATTTATAGATTTACACCATTCATCTATGCTCCAACACCGCAAGCATATAAGTGACCTATAACAACACTTTTACAAATTTATTTGTCTTAAACTTGTAGGAGCATCCTCTTCTAGCATAGGTGTCATGTTTTGGTTCCTTAAAAGGGTGTGAGTGCCCCTTGTAAGCTTGGGATCTAGATAGAATATACAAGACTCATAAGAGTTCCCAAACTACAAGTGTTGAGGACCCTTAGAAGTGTTACACCCCAAAAGATCTTCTAGAGTCTCATTCTTTTTATGGTTCTTGATTAGAAATCCTTCTAATATTTCCTTTAAGTTGCTATAGCCTAAAATACACCCAAAGATGCATAATTCTTCTCTACTTGATGTGCTTTTCTAGTTTACAATTTAAATTTCCCAACTATTTACACTAGTTAGGTTTTATTTTTCAAGCTAATTTTTATGGTAAATGTCTATTATTAATCAATAATATATCATATTTGTATATATTTAGTAGTGAAGGAAATATTGAAACCTAAGTGTGATGGTTCACATTACCAAATAGATTAACCTAGGGGTTCCTTTTTGTTCCTTCATTTCACAGATGTGACATGACAACATGATTTGTTTTCTAATTTACTAATTTAAAAATTGAAATCAAGTAGAGGTGTGCAATATATTTCCTACACTATTCTGTGAGAGGAGATATTTGTAAACATGAATGTGTTTATTTATTTTGAGTTTTGTTGTATGTTTATGCATGTAACTCATATTTTATAATATATATTATTATGATATAATATATATTATATTAATATAATATATAGATTATATAATATAATATATATTATACATTAATTATATATAATGATATAATATAATATTAATATATATATATATATATTAATATTATAAAATTATATATATAATATATATAAATAATATATTTTATAAATGTTAAAAATAATATATATTATATATTAATAAATATAAATAGGGCAGGTAAAAATGAGTCTTGACCTCCCTTTAAAAGAATAGATAAAACAAATATTCGTTTCGCTTTACATTATTTTTAAAAATAGGTCGGGTCCACCTCGTCTTTATTGTTGATAAATATTGTAGACAATGAAGAAATAAATTGCAAAAATTGAAACAAATAAACACCATACAAAGAACATAGAAAATTATAGTGGTTCATCTTATAGACTATGTCCACTCTCAAGCAGGGGAAACTCCTTTATTAAATCTCTATTTTTACACAGTACATATTTTCATAGCAACAACATTCGAAACAACCACACATAATAATATTCAAAGATTATTCATCCTCCAATAAACCTCTGAATGGAATATGAGGAGACAAAGAAAGGAAGACAAGAAGCAACAATTATGCCCAAAGAAACGATTGGGCTTTACCGCACAACAATCTCCCACTTGAAGACCAATCACAGCTACAAGAAAACTGCCCAGATATATCCCCCACTTGATGCTTAAGGCTACTTCTTCACAATGCCAAGAGAATCCCTATAGAAATTGAAATTCTCTTGAGGTACAACCTTGGTCAAAGCATCTGTCAGATTGACTTTTGTGTCAATTTTCTGCACCTGCAACTTACCCTCATCAAGAACATGGTGAATGAAATGATATCGCAGTTCTATGTGCTTCTTTCTACCATGAAAAGCATAATTCTTTGCCAAGTGAATAGCATTGTTGCTATCACAAAATAAGGTGAAAATAGATTGCTTACACCACAATTCCCCAACAAGCGCTGTAACCATATCATTTCCTTTGCTCCTTCAGTGAGAGCAATGTATTCTACCTATGTAGATGAGAGTGCAACAACCTGTTGCAATCGTGAAACCCAACTGATCACTGCCTCGACAAATGTAAACACATAACCTGTAGTAGACCTCTGTAGATGGGAGTGCAACCACCTATTGCAACTGTGAAACCCAACTGATCATTTCCTCGACAAATGTAAACACATAACCTATAGTAGACCTTCGTTTGTCCAAATCTCTAGCCATATCCAAATCAACATATCCTTGCAACTAAGTGTCCATACCTCTCAAACATAAAACATAATCCATGTACCTTTCAAATACCTCAAAATCCACTGAATTTCCTACCAATGAGATTTACCAAGATTACTCATAAATATGCTCACAACTCCCATTGCATGAGAAATGTTCAGATAGGTACAAACCATAGCATACATGAGACTCCCAACTATTGATGAATACAAAACACCCTTCATTTGATCTCCCTCTTCTTGAGTTTTTGGACACATAGTTGAAGATAATCGAAAATGATCAGCCAAAGGAGTAGAAACATACTTTGCATTCTTCATATTGAACCTATCCAAAACTTTGGAAATATATTTTTCTTGAGATAATCTAATTTCTCTCTTATTTTTGTCCCTAATAATTTGCATCACAAGAATCCGCTTAGCTTCCCCTAAATCTTTCATGGCAAAGCCTTGAGCTAAATGATTTTTTAATACACCAACAATCTTCACACTAGTGCCGACAACCAACATATCATCAACATAAAGCAAAAGAATGACAAACTCACCATCAACAAGCTTTTTATAATAAACGCACGGGTCTGATTCACAATGAGTGAAATGTTGTTGAGTCATAAAGATATCAAATTTGAGATACCATTGCCTCGGGGCTTGCTTGAGCCCATACAAACTTCGCTTCAATATGCAATACAAATGCTCCTTACCCTGCTGTGCAAAACCTTTAATCTGCTCCATATACAACTCCTCTTTAACATCTCCATGAAGAAATGTTGTTTTGACGTCAAGTTGCTCAAGCTCAAGGTCCCAAATAGCTGCCAAGCCTAACACTGCTCGAATGGTGTGCATGAAAAAATATCATTAAAATCAATCCCCTTTTTATGATCAAATCCCTTCACAACCAGTCTGGCCTTGTAACATTTATTGCCTCCATCTTCTTCTTTTAGTGATAGACCCACTTATTCTTCAGAGGTTTTCGATTTGGTGGAAGAGTAACCAAATCCCATGTATCATTAGCTCTCAAAAACTCCATTTCTTCTTACATTGTTGCCATCCATTTGACTGAATTTTCATCTTTACAAGCCTGTTTAAAAGTGGTAGGCTCTGATTGATCGGAAAGTAAAATTTCATAATCATTTCACTTAGATGGATGCCTCTTCTCCCGGGTAGACCTCCTTAAATGAGGACCCTGTTCTTGATGCAATTTGTTTCCAAACTTAATCTTTGTAATTGATTTTGGACATCCTCTATATCATTTTGGAAATTTCCATGGTGTTGGACACTCCCCTATTCTTGCACATGTCCTCCAATATTCTTCCTGTGTATACCTCCCTATGACAGTGAGGATTCAAATACAGTGCATCCTATTTCAAATAGAGGGAGCTCTAACCATGCTACATATGGTTTCCTAAAGCTTGCGTGTGAAATTGTAGAGGCTGAGTATGAACAAAGGAAGCCACGCCAATGGAAGAGGGCAACATAGAAACATGTAGAGGCTACATAGTAGTAACCAAAGGAAACGATGAAATAAAGGAAGGCTATGAATAAAAAAGATGAATTCCTAATGGTTGCTAAAGACTACATAGAAATGGAAGGCAATGATTGAGGTATACTAAGATGCATGGAAATATTAAAGGGAACACTATCATATAAAGGTTGCATAGAAATTCTAATAGGCTGCGTTGGAAGTATAACATTTGAAGACTGCGTTGACACATGGGAAGGGGCACCCTGTATTTGATGTGCACAAGTATGATGAGGGGCACCACCAGTCAAAGATTACACACAAATAGTGAGAGGCAGGGGAGATGCTGTTGAAGACTGTGTGGAAATATTCAAGGGCAGTGATGAAGCATTAGGAGGTAGTGAACAAGTAATTGAAGGTGAAAAACTAACAGATGGAGTAATTACCTTTGGATTTTTTAAATCATTGCCATTATCAAACAAATCAACATTTATATAATCATTGGAAGAGGTGTTTTGTTTCTTCAAACCTGGAAATTTTTTCTCATTAAACACGACATCTCGACTGCGAATAATCTTTATGGCAATGGGATCCCAAAGCTGAAAGCCAAACTGATCCTCACCATAGCCAAGAAAAATACACCTCTTTGATTTGAGATCGAGCTTCGTTCGCTGCTCTTTAGGAATGTGCACAAAGGCTTCACAACCAAACACACACAAATGGTGATAAGAAATTATTTTCCTGAGCCATCTCTCATCTAGGACATCTAAATCCAATCGAGATGAAGGAGCTTGATTGATCAAATAAACTGTAGTATTACAAGCCTCTGCCCAAAACTCTTTCCCAAATCCAACATTCGAGAGCATACAACGAGCTCTCTCAAAAATCGTTCGATTCAACCTCTCGACTGCACCATTTTATTGAGGGGTGAATGGAACCACTTTAATTTTGTGAATGCCATTATCTACACAAAAAATGTCAAACTCTGAAGAGCAAAACTCTCCCCCATTATCTGTTAGAAGGAATTTAATTTTGTGCCTAATTTGATTTTCAACAACCTTAAAAAACAAAATTTGAAAACACCTCTAAATTTATATTCAACATATAAATCCAAAATTTGCGAGTGCAATCATCAAGAAAAGTAACAATATAGTTAGCATCTCCAAAATAGGTTACCTCGATTGGACCAAAGACATCAGAATGCATGAGATCCAAAGGTGTAGTCTTCCTCTCATGACCAATCTTCACAAAGCTGGCTCGACTCTGCTTTCCATAAAGGTAATGCTCACATAACTCCAAATCAACTGATTTTAGGCCTAAACGTTGATCCCTTTGAAGCATGACTTCAATTCCTCTTATGCCAAAGCTCTGAACTGCTATCCACAACTGCCATTGTAGCTCCCACTTCATCATTGCACTCTAAAACATAAATACTTCCCAATTTTTTGCCTTTCACAAGCACCATAACACCCTTGGTTACCTTCCAAGTATCTAATGAAAATTTCACATCACACCCATGAGCATAAAGTTGGCTCACCAAAATTAAATTTCGTTTCAAAGTGGGAACATGGCGTACATCTTTCAAAATCCACTTATTTCCATTTTTCAAAGACAAAATCACATCACCTTTACCTACGATTTTAAATTCTTTATCATCTCCAAGAAATAATATACCAAACACACCTTTTTGATAATTAAAGAAAGCAACTCGACATGGAGTAGCATGGAAAGAGGCACCAAAATCGAGCACCCAAGAATCTACAGTCATGTCACTTGCTGATAAAACCAAAACACCATCATCTACAACATTTACTTCATTCTTGCTTACCTTATCTTGTGCTTTTTTGTAATTCCAACAATTTTTCTTCGCGTGACTCAGTTTGCCACAAAACCAACAAGCACGCTTTCTGCCTCTCGACTTCAATCTTGGTGTAGATTTCAAACTTCTCCTGTTCTTGTTTCTACCTCTTTCTTGATTCCTTCCCCTATTGTCAGTAATCACTGCAGTCAAATCATCTCCAGACGAGGGCTCTTGATTTTTCCTTCTCATGTCTTCACTGAGAAGTGTGGTTGAAACATCATCAAATTTTAATTTGATTTTGGTAGCCACCGAAGTTCTAACTGTCATCACCACTCCTTCCCAGCTATTTGGTAATGAACATAACAAAAGAATTGCTTTGATTTCATCATCTAAATTGATACCTACTGAAATCAACTTAAGTTACCAAGGTATTGAATTCATTGAGATGGTTTGACATAATCCCTCCTCTCATTTCCAAATTATATGATTTTTTCATAATGAATACCTTATTGGATGTTGATGCGATCTCGTACATGTTAGAGAGTTTATCCCACATCTCTTTTGTCATCTTCTCTACTGAAACATTAAATAACACATTGCTGGACAACGAAAGAAAAATAGTTGCCCTTGCTTTCATATCTAAATTCTCCCAATCTTTGTCCGACATTGAACCTTTTCCCTTGGTTTTTCCAAGCAACGTGTGGAAGAGATCCTGCTTTATTAGCAACAATTCCATCTGAACCTTCCACAATCTGAAGTTTTAGCCTGTGAACTTCTAATCTTCCATTTATCTGCGTCGTCCATGGCTCTAGAAATTATTCATTGATTTCCAATGGACTATTTCAGCACCGAGCTCAACACTAGGCTCTGATACCAATTGTTGTTAAATGTTGCAGATACTGAAGAAATAAATTATAGAAATTAAAACAAATAAACACCATACAAAGAATCACAAAGAACAAAGAAAATTATAGTGGTTCGTCTAATAGACCACGTCCACTCTCAAGCAAGGGAAACTCCTTTATTAAATCTCTATTTTTACATAGTACATATTTTCATAGTAGCAACATTCGAAACAACCACACAATAATATTCAAATATTATTCATCCTCTAATAAACCTCTAAATGGAATATGAGGAGACAAAGAAAAGAAGACAAGAAGCAACGGTTATGCCCTAATAAACGATTGGGCTTCACCGCACAACACTTATTACTAAGGGACGACACAGATTGAACCATAATATATAAATGCTAATATATATATATATTATAATATAATATTAATATATTAATATTATATATATTAAAATAATAATATTATAAAATGATATAATAGAATATATATAAATCATATATTTTAAATATGTTAAATAATATATATAAATAGGATAGGTAAAAATGAGTCTTGACCTCCCTTTTGTTTTTTTAACATAGACGTAATGGATACCTATTTTGAAATGGATATCGTCTTGTTTTACATTGTTTTTTAAAATAGGTCGGGTTAGCCCCGCCCCTTATTACTAAGGGACGACATGTACCGAACCATAATATATAAACGGTAATATATATTTATAATATATATTATATTGTAATATAATAAGTATATTATATTGTAATATAATATATATAATATTGTAATATAATATATATTATTATAATATAATATAATATATTATTATAATATAATATATTATTATAATATAATATAGTATATATATTTTATATTAATTATATATAGATAATATATGGATTAAGATATAATAATATAGTATATATCAATACTTTGAATACTTTCTTATATGATTTAAACTAAACGGATATCTATTTTGTAACAAATATCTGTTTTGTAATGGATATCCGTTTTAGTTTGGTGCTTGCCATGGCAACATGTACTTTCTACTCGACCCTAGTAAAAGTCAAAGTGGATTTGCACGTTTTTGGGAAAATAAAAAATGCCTTTTTTTCATATCGCCACTTTTTGGACCCCCATGATCCTGCACAAACCCTCAATAGATTCTTACATTCTAATAATAGAAATATAGAGAGACACAAAATTCACCACAAACCTCACATATTTTATGTTGATGACAAATTTGGTTTCATATTCAAAATAGCCTTGATATAAGGGACCACATCAAAATATTAAGCCTTTGCGCTATGATCCTTATGTAAACCATTCTCCACAATCTAGTAAAAATTCCTTTATTCTTGACCTCTCTCAATACTTGAATTTATACTTGGTATTCAACATGGAACTCCTTAAGCCATCTAAATACATTATATCATAACCCTAGGTACATAACATGCCATCCCTCCTTGATATGTTTTGTCTCCAAAACATGAGAAGGAAAATAGTAAGACTATTGCAAGTCATTATAAATATGATGCCATTTCCTATCATCCAACCATCCATAGGTGATCATTGCAGTGGTTATAGCTTGATGGTACCCAAATCCCATCCTCAATCCATATTTCACTACACCCATTTGATTCCATTCCTCATTACAATAAATCCTTATTTTCCATGAATAACCATTGCTCTTATGATCCTATTGATTATTGAAATAGCACCTTTGATTTCATGCAGATCCATAGTGATTGGCTTATTGATTCCATGCAATATCATGCCTCCATGATGGTTTTCTCCATGATTCTTGCCTCTCACAATGATGTAGATTCTTATATATTACACCCTTTTCTATCACTAGAACCTTCTTTGATTCTTCACCATTTGGTGTTGCTTAGTTTGTTGACTCAAGAAGGGGAATATGCTTTTACTCTTTTATCTTTACATTTGGCTCCTCTCTTGTGATTCTTTGATGCACTCTTCAACAACTTCTTAAACTTTATTTTCCTTCACTTTCCTTTGGCCTTCATTATGAATAATACCCTATAATGTAATACTTCCTCTACTATGCCTTCTTTGCAATTTTCAATGTTGTCATCCTCCAAATAGTTGACCCAAAAAAACAAAAATAACTACACTTCAATAAGGTCCAAGAACAAGGGAGAGACCAAACATGTGAACATTGATTATAAAGATACCTATCATATGATTTTTGTGTTAGAACACAATGAATGCATGTATAGGAAAATCAAGGAAGTGAACCTACATGTACAAGAAGTAAAGAAAATAGAACATTGAACCGTTGAAATCTCCCTTCACACACATCTTTGAACCATGAACAGTCTAAGAGTTATACAACAAATTGGACAACTATAGTCAAAGGCTATCATACACTGCCAAATCCTATAAAAATTACAATGGTGATTAATGCAAGAAACTTTTGAGCAATCAAAGTTTGATGAATCCCAATGGAATATAGACATCAATCCTTCATTTTTCCCATAAATAAAATGACACCAACTTCTGATTTTGAATACATATACAATGAAAACTATAAATTTTATATAGTTATTGAGATCATTAATAATATTGAGGGGGCGTGTCATCCTAAAATAAGTATTTGCAACCATTGTGAACACCGCATTATCTCTGGGAGAGATTACAAACTTGAATGCATAATATCTTCTAGTAATAATAGGTCTCTCAATTGCTTAGATGGTGGTTAATTTCCATTCCCATGTCTTAAGCAATGTGGGAAAAGCTGTAGATTACGATGGTTGAACTATCCCTATCTTGATATTAAGTGGGAAAACATCTCATCCAATGAAGAGGAGCTCATTATCAAAATGCATAAACTACTTGGCAACAAGTGCTTACTAATGTCTTGATTGAATAGTTATAGAATACGAATGCTATCATGCATATTCTAAGTGTGAAATTTTCCTTTGATCAATGTAGATGGTCACTAATCACATGAAGAATGGTTGGTCGAATAGACAATAGGAAAGGTTGGTCACTAATCACATATTATATTTTTCTCTTGGTTTTTTTTTTTTTTTTTTGTAAACACCCCAAGATAGAGTCCTTAAGCGTGGCTAGAGGAGGAGAAAGCACTCAATCTAGACATGAAGGTTATACATGTTATAATCTCTAGGATGTGGCTACTCTCTTGATAAAATGGTGTTGAAAAACTCCCGCATTTTTTAAAAACTTTTGATTCGTCCTCCATCCGTTTACTTCCGCTTGCAATTAGCTTCACTATCATTTGTCATATTTCATTAGCTTCTCCCATCTGTCGTCAGTCATTGCTGCTCATTTTTCCATTTCTTACTGTTCCTCATTTTGATGTTTCTTTTATATCAAAATTATCACTCTTATATATAAAATCACAATTATATTAAATTCATATTAAAACAATTATTAACATACATATTGATATAAATATTAAAATAAAAATTTAAAATTTTATATTAAAATAAATATTCTAGAATTTATAATTTTATAATAATCATCTTAATAGTCAAAAATAGCATGATTAAAATTTCACCTTTTTTAACCACCTAATGACAAAAAAAATGGCAACCCAATGGGAGAAAAAATGGCAGCCCAACGACTACTTTCCTGGCAGAGATAGGCACTATCATGGTCCTTCTAGCTATGGTAGATAGTCTTCTCAGTTGAATGGACCTGCACGCAACCCTATTTGGAAAAAAACAAGGCCTCAACAAAATTCTATTAGGTATAGGTTTACAAAGCCTAACTAGGTATTATTTCGCTCTCAAAGGCATTTTCTCAGGGATAAACAACCTATGTTTGATATATGCGAAGATGATTAGTCACATTATATGCAAGATTGTGGTCGAAAAGAAGACTCACAGAGGTTTTAGAAAGAAGAATATTTTTTTTTGAATCAGTTTTATAAGGAAGTAGAGGCCGATTTTAGTTCATCTAAGCATGCAAGGAAACACTTCCACAAATCTTCTGGGAAGGAAGAGATTCTTCAAAAGAAAATCAAAGCAGACACTAATTTTAATTAGAGAGGTCCCTTCAATCCAAATCATAAACAACAACCTATTCAAAAGGAGAGGTTTGATTCACAAACCCACAATGTGCCAAAGAATAAAGGAGTTTAGGGGAAGGGGGTTGAAGGAAATAGATCAAAAATTCAAAAGCAGAAGGCTTATGAAAAGGATGCACAGAAGGGGGAGCATGCAAAGCAAAAAATTCAAGAAATAGGGGATGCTCAAAACAATATTGGAAAAAAGGGGTTTTGTAACAAAAAAGGCAAGCAATTTTCCAAGAGGGGGTTATAGAAAGTTATAATCCACAAGCGGCTGAAGGGAAAAAGACAAAGATAAAAATAAAAATAAAAATCAAAGCTAACAAAAAAACAAAAAAGGCTCAACGAAAGAACAAACTAGTTCAACACTGGAGGAGCAAAGAAAGTCAAGATGAGTAAGGGAAAAAAGGAGTTGAAGGAGTTAAGAAGAGGTTAAATTTGTTGTAGAAAAGTATGTAGATTACTTTCTTTGAAGATATGTTAGATCCTTAGATCCATGATCTTCATGGTTGAGATCTACTATGTAAGTTTTGGCAACTTTCTCTTGATTTAGATAAACTACAAGATATGATTTTTGGAGAATGGGAAGGGGTTAGTAAAGTTTTTTATCTTGATAGAGAAAGGGGAATTTTCATTGTAATTTTTCATGAAAAAACCCATAGAGATGTTATATACAAAGTTAAATCATGGGTTTATGAGGGATCTGGGTTGTTCTTGCAAACCTGGGTTCCAAATTTTAACCTAGAAAATTTGGAGATTCAGTTTGTTCCATCTTGGGTTTAGTTGAAGGATCTTGGTTTGCAATATAGTGAGCTAATATTGATAGAAAGTATGGCCAATCAAATAGGGATCTTTCTTAGTCATGACAAATCCTTTTTCAAAAACCCTGCCAAACCAGTTAGGGTTTGTGTCTTACTAGATGTTACGAAGGATATACCAACAAAGATTCATTTGTTATCAAAATATGGTGAATGGATCCAAAAAATTATAGTAGAGACATTAGAAAATTCATGCACTAAGTGTCATGAGCTTGGGAATTCTAGTAATGGTTGTCAAGTAGAGGAAAGCTTTTATTCTAAACTAGAGCCCAAATTGGTAGAGAGAAATGATAAGGAGAAGCAAATTCCGGATGCTTCATCTTCTACAAAAGGGAAGTTAATGGAAAGCGACACTTTGAAGTTGCATGAGTTGATTGAGCAATCATCACAACAAGGGAAAACTTCTTCTCTTTCAGTTGTTCAAACTTTGTTTGATGAGGGGAAGCAAAGTTAAGTAGTTGTGTCTTCTAAAGGAGAGAACTTGACAAAAAATGTAACTCTTAAGGTGCATGAAATGCATGTATAGTCATCCCAACAAAGGAAATCTTCCTCTCTTTCAGCTATTCAAAATTTGTATGCAAGAAAACAACATGTATGTTCGGTTACATTAACAATAAATGACATTTTCAAGTGAACATCTTGTTTTATTTGGGGCAATATTATGATGAATGTGTTACACTTGTATGTTCCCCCTCTTCTCAACACATCAATTCATAAAGTGGAGGAAACAATAAACAAATTGATGTATAAAGATCAACTTAAAAGTATGTCTCAAGATGTCCTGAAGAATAGAATAGACTGCCTTACACCAATTAAGTGTAATAGGCTGAAGATAGAGGTTGTTAGCCAAACAAGTATTCATACTTTAGGAAGATTCTTTGGAGTGGATCAATTGGAGGAATTTGATGTGTTAGGAGTTGTCAACAAAATTCTCTATTAAGTAGGTTTTGAGTTGATTAATGAGATAGCAGATGAGGTTTTAAATGAAGAAGGATTTTCTTCATCTCAAAAAATAGGGGAAATGGAGATGGCAGTGGGAGATTCTGATTTGTAAAGTAGGGAAGAATCAAGATTTGATCCTCATATGTCATTTATGGATATGGAAACAATAGGAGAAAAAGAACTTGCTATGAAACAAGAAGGAAATGGGGATAAGTAGAAGAATGCAGATATCATGGATTTAGATATTGCATATCACAATAAGAGCTTGGTTGGTTTTGACTATACACAAACTCTATCAATTTTGTAGACTCCAAGTACAAAGTTTGGGACACTAAAATCTCCAGGAAAGAGAGGAAGGAAGTTACATGTTACCAAAATGAAGGAAGAAATAGCTGCTAAGGTACATACCACTTTAGACAGTAAGATGTTATTGTCTACAAAAAAGCATCTGAGGAGAGTGTGTTGCTCTCCTCGATACCAATAAAGATAATATCTTGGAATGTTAGGGGTATCAATGCCCCTGACAAGAAAGTTCAAATCAAGCAACAAATAGATGCTTGTGGAGCGAATGTGTTACTGTTGCAAGAAACTAAGACTTCAGATGTGGCATATGAATCAACTATTCAAAAATGTAAGAGTTGGAAATCTGCACATTCTTTAGCACAGGGTGGTTCAAGGGCTTATTACTTTGTGGAATCCAAAATCAGTGGTAATAGATTCAATTAAGAATGAGAAGAATTGACAATTTATGAGGATATTACATTTTGATTTGTAATTTTGGCTATTGAATATATGCTCCAACTGCTACAACTGAAAAGGAGCAACTTTGGGAAGTGATTACAAGTTTATTGGATGGGTTAAAACATGAGAAATTCAAATTAGCAGGAGATTTTAATCCCATTACAAGTTTGAAAGAGAAAAAAGGTGGAATACTACCACCACCTAAAGTGATGGAAGATTTTGCATCGTTTATTAAATATAATGCTTTAATGGATATTTTGCCAGGAAATGGTAAGTTTACATGGAAAAATTGTAGAAAAGGTTTCTTACAAGTTGCAAAATGGCTAGACAGATTCTTGGTCTCCCCAAATTGGTTTGATGATATTAAGAAGGTTTTCTATTCACAAATTCTATATTTTATAGGTTTTGATCATTTTTCCATATCTCTGGACATAGAAGGGAATAACTGAGCTACTAAAGTCAAATCTTCCTTCAAGTTTCAAAAAATGTGGTTTAGGAACCCTCATTTTTTGGCTCTATTACGTCAATGGTGGGTAAGTGCACCCTTTGTAAGATGTTCATGAATGTTTTATTTGAGAAAAAAATTAAGTCATGTTAAATCCCAGATTACATATTGGAATAAGCATGTTTTCAAGAACATTTATTAGGAAAAGGAAAAAGTCTTCAAATAGCTCTCATAAATTAATCAAAAAATAATAGTGAATGGTTTAGATGCAATTACTTTTGAACAACAAAAAGTATTGCAAGCAGAGTGGGAAAAGTTGGTGGCAAGGGAGGAAGTATACTAGCGAGATAAGTCTAGAGAATTGTGGCTAAAAGAAGGGGATAGGAATACAATTTTTTTCATGCTTCAACACAAATAAAGAAGTCATTAAATATTTTTTTCTCTATACAATCTTCAATTACAGGGTAGGTGTTAACAAAGGAAGAAGAAATTTAGGAGGAAGGTGTCTGATTTTTCTCACAACTTTTATCAGCTCCAGGAAATAAATCAACAAATTTAGTCAAAAATGGGGAGTTGTTAGAAAATATTTCTAAATTAATTGAGAAAAAAGAGAATGATTACTTGACGAGACCTTTTACTCTTGAGGAGATCAAGAAGGTGGTATTCTCCTTGTCACTTGATAAGGCACTAGGACTAGATGGATTCACAACCTTGTTTTCCAAAAATGTTGGGAATTTATTGGTATTGATATTCTTTTGGCACTAGAGGAATCTAGGATAATAGGATCAATGCTTAAAATTTTTATCACAAATCATATTGTAGTTATTCCAAAAGTAAAAGAGCCTAAAACCTTTGTAGAATTTAGGCCCATATCTCTATGCAATACTATATATAAGATTTTCACCAAGGCTATTTATCTTAGAATCCAACCCCTTATAGGAAAAGTGATATCGCATGAACAAGGTGGTTTTGTGCCTGGGAGAGAGACCCAAAAGGAGCATTAATATCCCATGAAGTGCTACATTCAATTACAAAAAATAATGTCTTCATTCATAATCAAACTTGATATGATGAAGGCATATGACAGTAGATTGAGACTTCTTGATTCAGGTTCTCCAAAATTTTGGTTTCTCTCACATGTGGTGTAAATGGATTAGATCATGTTTGACAGGGGCCAAATTCTCAGTAATTGTTAATGGTTCTCTAGTTGGGTTCTTTAACTCCACTCAAGGTGTGAGGCAAGGAGATCAACTATCTCCAGTGTTATTCATAATAATGGAAAAGGCACTAAGCATAATGATAAAAAAAGGTGCATAGTCAAGGACTGTGGTAGGGTGTGTCTATTCCAAATACAAATATATTAGTAACACATTCACTATTTGTAGACAATACCCTCTTATTTGGGAAGGCTTCTCTACTAGAAGTTGCACAAGTCAAACAGGTTCTTAAAAAATATTCATATGCTTTAGGCCAAAAAATAAGTGCTCACTAATCCAAGATATACATTTTCAATACAAAGGCTTCTATTTCAAAGAAGCTAGTAGACTTTCTAGGTTTCCAAAAGGTTGAGCTCCCATGTGCATATTTAGGAATTCCTTTTTTCATGGGGGTAGATAAAATTCAGTATTGGCACAAGTTTTAGATAGAATAAAATCTGTAATTCTCTCTTGCAAGGCCATATGGATGTCTTTATCTGGTCGAATCTTGATGATTAAGTCAGTTCTAGCAGCCATCCCAAATTATTACATGGCTGTCTTGAAGGCACCAAAAGCCATTGTCCATCAAATTGAAAAGGCCATTAAGAACGTCTTGTGGAAGGGTAATATGGATGAGGAAAAGAAGGTTCCCTTGGTATCTGTTGACGCCAAAAATTGACGAGGTAATAGAGTCTTATGGAAACTCAGTTTAAGGGGGACCTTTTGCGCTAAACTGAGTAACCTCCAGATTTTTTGAGAAGCTGGCTTCTTCTATAATGGGGTTTGGAAAGGGAAAAGGAAGCAGATATAATAAAACGAAGTTTAACCTAAGGCAATGCACAAGATTTAATGATGGGCATGATAAATCATAGATTTAAGGGCCTGAATGGTGTTGTAGTGTTCCAAAACATCAGATACTTAAAATTATAGCATAGATAATTCATTCATTGACATAAAATAACTTTGCATACATTCCTACTGCCAAGAGGAGTCCTTAGACATGATCTAGGTAAGAAAACTTGCATCCAATACATATAGAAGTTCTCAAATGAAGTGTCAAGACAATAAAAGGCACAGTTCACAGTTTGATCAAATAGCATGAAAAATAGAAAGACCGAACAATTGGCATAGTCTGAGAGTTTTTTGCAATTAAATAAAACAGTAATAAAGGCTTGACATATTTTACTAAAACCAGCGTTATAGTTCCAAATTTTGGACGCTTTTCTCATCAAAAGAGAAAGTATATATAACAGGAAAACCTCCCACCGCTTCGGAGAGCAATAACAGAAAAGATTCTGCAATCCCCTGCAATGATGCCATAAAAAGAATATTCCCCAAAGCCATTACAAAAGAAATAATCAGGAACCAAGCATCCAGTCATTTCAGGCTCAGGTGCATCCTCTGCAATGATGGCGGTGGTCCTAGCTAGGCCTGATCAGACAAGTGTCATCCCTTTATGCGAATGATTATGACAAGCAGCAACCAATAGCATTATTTGGTTCATCCGATTCATCGCCTGCATATGAGATCCGCTGGTTAGGCACGTGGCAGCCTTTCGTTGCCCGCATGAACCTTTCTCCCTTCGCTGTAGAGGATTTATGTTAATGCAACATGTGTCGAATGGGTCGAGTACTTTATCACAACGGAGGGAACGTTTATCAGCCATGCACAAAAGACGCGTGGCAACATTTCGCTGCCCGCGGTTGCTATTTCATCTTTGCGCTGAAATATTTGCGAACAGTTGACACATAGCAAGTGTCCACTATAGCTAGAAACTGTGGGGCCCACCAAAACCTTTTTGGAGATGAAGACTTCATGGTAGCCCCTCGTAGCCCGATAATGCATGAAGAGAATATGGACAAAAGAAACCCGTAGCGGCAACACGTGGAAGCACAACGGAGTTTCTTGGGATTTGAAGGGAATGCCGATACTTGAAGTTGTGAAGAGTAGACACGTGGAGCGGCAGATCAAAACCTTGATGAAAGGCCAAGCAAACTTGGTGATGCAGAGGCCGACACATAGAAAAATAAACCCGAAGGGAGCTAGTTAAATATTTATTAACCGATTTTGGTGACTATCAGGGGCGTTTCGACTAAGGAATGAAGAACCCAAAATTTATCTGGTTCCGCAGACCAGAGCACCATTGGGTAAATCGACCCCTGCTTGTATATGAAATAGTAGTTGTGAGAGTGGATGAATGACTCCCTCAATGTTGGTTGCCGTGGGAGGATGGCTGAACTCCCTGAAAGTCTTCGGGTCATTTTCCTTCTCTTATATCTTTTCTGCAATATGCTCGGTTGTGGAAATAGAGCCATCATTGAGGAATGGAGACGAATGTCCCATCTTGCCTAACTCGAAGAAACTTTCCCATATGCTATCCAGTGTCTTACACAAAATAGTCGTGGTTGCCTTAGTGCACTGGAAGGCGGAGTGGCAATGGATGAATTTGTTTGCTGTTTGAGCAACAGCATCCCGATCTTCAATACCCGCTCCGACTAGGCTCTCATCAGAGACTGAGTATAGCTTGATGAGCAGATCTTTGGTTTCAGGAACCCTCTCCAAGATGAACCGTGGGAATTGCTCAACTGTATCATGGGCCTCCTGGCTTAGCCTTGATGCCTTGGCAATGAATAAGAGGGTAGGCTGCAGTGTTAAGAAAAAGGCTTTAATCCTTTCCCAATGGGAAATGTACAATTCCTTAATCAACAGAATAATGTCTGGCTGTGTAGAGGGAGGCAGGAGAGAGCTTTAAAGAGAAGCAATCTTCGCGTCTCTTAAAATAATGGCCTCAGCCAATTCTGCCTTTTTCTTTTTCTCGGACGCCAGCTATTCCACAGAGCTGCTCATTTCTTTATTCCAATTCTTCTCGGCTCGGGAGTGATTTTCTAAGTGCTCGTTTAGAGAAACCTTTGTCTCTCAGAGTTCTTCCTTTATTTGAGCCTTTAGGCCTTTAAATTCGACATCTTTCTCTTGTATTCTTTGCTCATATTGAGTCTGTTGGTGTTCCAACTCTTCATCCTTCTGTGCCATTCCCTGACTATACTCAAGGTGGATATGCTCCAGTTCTTCATCTTTCAGTTGCAGATTTTGTTCCGCTTCCTGATTCTTAGAGTGCAACTCCTTTATCGCGGTAGGATCAGTGGCCTGAGTCTTCGCAAGTTCGCTCTAAAGTTTGTTCCTCTCATTCTCTGCTGCCAACACCCTTTCAGTCATACGGGCAATGTCCGCCTCTAAGGATTTCTCCTTCTTCTATAGAAAACTAACCCTTTCTCTTACTGCTTTAAGCTGCACATCCTTCTTCTTTAGCTAACGACCAGTTTTAAGGAAGTCAGAAGTGATTACCCGTTGCGTTTCCTCCATGATTTCAACCTTATCTTGCGGTTGGGCTACCTTCATGTCGAGTCCTACAACATATATCTCATAGTCTTCTGGTTACATTTATCCTTGAGGCTTGCTTACCCGTGGGTACATGGTTGCAAACTTCAATTCTTGTTGGACCTCATCATAAAGAGCATGTACTTTTGGCTCAACATAAACATTATTATCTTTTGCCCTGCGCTTTCCCATTCTATTTGTGTGTGCCTATTTTTTGCAATCTATTTGTGCTAAGAATTCGGCTGGTGAGGAAATTAGTCCACTTGCAAAAGGAGCACCAGAAGGTAGGGCATAGGGATAGGTAACCTTCATAGGCATGGGTATTTGTTTCTTTTGGAGAGTGACAATTTGTGGGGAGAAACAAGACATGTTCCATAGTTTGGTTTGAGAACCAAGAACATGGCTAGTCATTTGTAATGATTGAATTGTAGAATCAGCCATAAGGCTCATTGGCTGGGATGGTGGAGGAGTTGTCAATGGGGTGTCATCCTGTTGCAATGGAAGAGGATCTGCAATAATAGTGGAAACAAGAGGAACACTCACAAGGGGAAAGCCTTCCGAAAGTGAGGCGAGGAAAGTGTGAGCGGCAGCGACGGGTGTAAGGATACGCAGAGGAGTAATTACGAGCGGGGTGGTTTGCGAAAACTAGGCGAAGCCTACTGAATACGTCAGACTAAAAGTAGAAGGTAGAGGGCCAGTACCTATGCTAGGGATCACCAGTGAGGCAGGGGAAGATACCAAGAAATGAGATGCAAGAGAAGGAGTGAATTGTACCTGTTGACTAGTTGTTAGTGGCTCCAGAAATGTCAGTGACTCCCTCGCAACCTCTAGTTCCTAGCTAGTTGCGAATACTCTTCCTCCGACGGGTTCTTGCGAACCCTCTTTGATAATACTCTCTATGTGCTGCCATTTTGCAGGTGGAGTCTCTCTAGCTTCAACAGTCATCTTCGTTTGTTGTAGTGATAATATGGTTGGTTTAGCAGCCCAAGTGAGTGTATGCAATCCCCTTGATATATTAAAGTGCACATTTGTGGCCACATAGGAGGACTGTCCGGGGACTTTCTCCTTCGGCACAGACGAGGCCAATGTCGCTGCTTCCTCCTCTTGCTCCTTGGATTCCTCCTTTTCTTCACTCCTATTAATACTAGAGCTCGGGCTGGGGTGACCCTCCTTCCACCATTTTTCAAATTCCTAGTCATCCTTCAGTTTGTTGTAAGGAGCATCCAATTGTGCAATTTCTTGGCGATACTTCTAGAAAGCCGCTATTTTTTTCTCACTCCATTCCTCATCTTTCTTCAACCTATTGTACATGCCACACTCCATGAGGAAATTATCTTGGGCCACTGCCACAACAAAGTAGAACTTGTGCCATGGAACTCTAATATCCTACATAGGGATACGTGCCAATTCAATAAAAATTTCATCTTTGTCTGCCCACGGGTTACGCCGCTTCTCCCAGTATGATTGGGGAGCATGGGTAACTTTCATGTGTGGCTTCGGAAAGTCATTGAAAGGGTTGTATTCCCATTTATCATTTACCATTACCAACCCTAGATAGGCCAGCTTGTCCTCTAACAACTAGTCCGATTATTTCTTTATCAGAGTTACCGACTTGAAATTCTTTGGACAAGAGCAGAATCCCTTCCTCTTGACCTTTTCGCTGCTACAGAAGGTAAAATCAATGATACACACCTATCGAAATATTTTCAATGCGAGCACTCTATCTGTGACACAGGCTGGAAGTAGGAAAGGTTTGCTAGTAAAGCCTCGCATCTAGAGGATTGTAAAATCCTTGCCTAAGAACTAGTCACAAGCAGGGGTGAAACTCTGCATAAATCCGGTCTGCTCCTTATTGAGCCGGATTATATCACCCTTTTTGATTAAATCATGCAAGACCGGAGCTATGAAATAGCCCAAAAATTCATAATAATCGTATGTTGCGGAAAGCAAAGGCGTCCACGTGGACACTGGCTTCCTTTTATTTTGCTCATCAAAAATTGATAAAGGAAAATATCGGGTGAAGAAATCTGGGTTATGATGTAGAAACATGTGGACCAGGAAAGAAAGAAACCTAATTTTTTTCTCTGCCTAGTAATTCTCAATTTTTTGTATTATTTCTTCTACCATAAACTCGGCAAGATCGTACCAGAAGAGATCATGCTACTTGCGAAATTGGAATGTCGGTCCCAGTTGAAAGGTCTCCACCTTCTCATCAGAGTCTCAACCACATACAAAGGCTAGCATGGACATGGCATCCTGGAGATCGTCGTGTAACGCACCGCGCGACAACGGAATACTTGGTAGTTTAGCGGCTGGGATGCCTTTCCTACTAGTCTCCTCCAACAAGAACTCTGAGTTCTTTCACATCTTCCTCCATATTTTCTCTCCTTTTCTAGGGTGAAAGGGCTCGATATTCTCTCTTCTCTTACTTGGGTTTGGGATGCATAACATGTGCCAAATGGCCTGTGGAGTGATGTGCACCCTTAAGTTGCGGCTTTCAATGTAGTGGGTATCGGGGTTATAAAGCTGGATAGCAGCATCAACTACCTTTGGGCAATAGTGCACCAGTGGGACCATGTATTGAGGGAGACCACTGTACCAAACTCTCTTTGTTGTAGATTGGTCTACCTTTGGTGCCGTCAACCTTGCACAGGTTGCCTCTCTTAGGGACTTAGGGTTTTTAGCGAGTCGTGGATCATAGATATTATCCCACTTCTCTTCAAACCTTTTCTGGTTTCTGGAATCCTTGGGCTTATTCAGCTCTTCTATATAGGCCCTCTTTTGCCTACTGGGTATACCAGGCGTAGCATATGCCACATCCTCATAGACATATACCTCCTCTAAAGAACGTGTAGTTGTAAATAGCTCCTGACTAATTTCTTCTTGCATTGGTTGAGATGAAGTCTCCAACATTTTTCTTTCAGTGAAGATCTCTGCAAGTTCTTGGCTCTGCAATTCTCCTCGGTTCTGGATACATAGAAGAAGAAAAACTCTACACTTTAGCTTTGGCGTTTGTGAAAATACTTTGAAATATTAAGCCTTTTCATGCAATATTTGGCAATCTTTCCTCAAGGTGGTAGGCAAAAGCATGCCTTTTGCATTTAATTCGGCATGTACCGTTAATTTTGCAATTCGTGCAAAATGAACTGCTTGCCATTTTGAGGCGGCCGAAGCTCATCATTGCGTTTGGAAATCGTGTGATACACTGTGATCTCCTTGGAACTTGAGCCAACAATTTGCCTTCTAACCTTGCATTAGCATGCTTTGGTAATTAATATCTCAGTCGAAATGATTACACCAAAGCAAACGATCACGACCTGGAAAGATATGAATATCACCTTGGGCTCTGGGAAACACTTGTGAGATGACACAATAGCCTACGACTATACGTCTTACTTTCAATGAGTGCCACCTTCTTAAAGCTAATTAATTAGCTCCTATTTATCTAGCATGCATTTAGCCATATTCTCGTAGATGCAACTGGCCCGAAAATTTGAGCAAATGTAGGCACACATTTCAAGTTAGCAACTAACTTATTATCACTTTTTCTCGAAATGGATTAGCCTACGTCTTGTCATTTTTTCTATAAATAGGCCAGTAAGAGGTGAGGAGATCATACTTAGCATTAGAGCAGTGATAAGTCAGTTAGAAGAGTTTTAAGCAAGCCTTCTTATAGGTTAGGTGATAGATAAATTTTGGCATTAGCTCAGAAGCCTAGGAATAGTGTCAGAACTATGGACACCCTAGTTCATTTAACCTCATATAAGTCACAGACGACATTCCTAGGGGAGGTTTCTACTAGGAGGCTGAAACGGATGACCAAGAATAAGCATTCTTTGGTCCTGATAGCCATAAAGTGGGTTCTAGGCAAAGACTACATAGAGTATGAGGACAAGTATCGGGTGAACACCGACATATTCTCCCACTTTGTAGCGTCCATGCTAGACATCAACATCCCCCGACCGCTTATCCTAAAACTTGTTAAAGAAATCTTCCCCAAAAAGTACTTGAATGGTCTCGGTGAGGTTGTTGCTCATGCCGCCTATGGAGTAGGTCTGCTGTCAGCCAGTGACCTACGTCGTTTTATCGAGGAAGAAGCTGTTGTCATTTGGCTGCCATTTCTCAGCGGATTTCGCTTACAAACTTGTGACGAGCACCAACAAAAGGTTACTCAAGCCTTACATTTCCTGTTCCGTAGCTACAATGTAATACCCTTCTACAACGTAGATTGGTATACTTATTTTAAGAACATGGTATTTCCCCCGCCAATGGCAGTTGTGCCGAATGATGCTGTTAGTGCTGCCAAAGAACCTATGGACGAGGAAGAGGTGGATGCTGCTATTAATGCATCAATTGCCGCTAGCCATGCTTTTGGATGAAAACCCCCCTGCCTGCTCAACAAATGTCTCCCTGTTCACTCAATTTCCTGTTGCTACTCAGAATACCTGCCTTATAGCCTGTATATAAGCCTGGAAAAAGGCCATCATATATATAATAGCTAGGATACTTGTAAATTTTTGGATTATGGCTTCCCAGCCACTTTTGTAATGTAAAGAACATATATGAATAGATATATATCTTTTTTAAAGAAAATCCATGTTCTCTTCTTCATTTTGTATTTCAGTTTTATGGGCTCTCAACTTTCATTTTGCTATTTCTCCACACATGGGTGTGTTCTCTATAAAGCAATCCTGATATTCCACCCTCCGTAATAATGGGTTAATTACGTGGAAGCACAAACTAATTTTGAAAAAGACCGGCCAAAGAAACGGAAATAAAATAAAAACACTATTCACATATGTACAAAAATAGAGCCCAGTGCCTAATGGAACGGCTTAAGATGAATCCCATTGAATGGGATTCCTAAGGGTTCCTGTTCCATATTTTCCAGCTCAAAAGTGTTGTGTTCTTTGCACCGAATGATTTTAAAGGGACCCCCCAATAGGCTATCAAATTTACCCTGCTGACCTGGCTTAGCAGCCCTTTTATCATACTTTAGCACTAAGTCTCTGCATTTTAGACCTTGGTCGGAAGCCTTCTTGTCAAACCATCACTTGACCACCTGTTGACGGCTTGTCATAGCTATTAGGGAATTATCCCTTTTTTCCTATACTTCCAATAGTTTGGCGAGCCGAACCTCCATGGCTTCATTTTGTTCTATCTCAAGAGATTTCAACAACTGCATTGCCGGAATCTCCATGGAGATAGGTAACAGTGCCTCTTTCCCGTATACCAACTCATAAGGCGAAGTCTTAAGGACTTGCTTAGGAGTTATGTGGTTTGCCCAGAGTGTTGTTTAGAGGTTTTTATGCCATTCCCTCTGGTGTTTCGAACCAATCCTTTTAAGGAGCTAGACTAGCCTCTTGTTCGTCAACTTTGCTAGACCATTTCCCTATGGGTAATAGTTTGATGATGTCTTGGGGAATATGCCATTCTTTAATGCAAAGTGACATACCTTTGCGCCTAGGAAAGCTCTGGCATTATCTGAAATGATAGTTTTTGGAGGGCCGAACCTTGTCACCAGTTCCTCAAGGAAATCTACAATCTCTGTTTCTATTGCACTTTTAAGGGGAATAGCCTCCATCCACCTCGTGAAGTAATTTGTGGCGGTCAAAATCCACTTGTGTCCGGTGCTAGAAACCGGGTTGATCATTCCGATGAAGTCCAGGCCCCATTGTGCAAACAGTTCGTCCGCCACTATGGGTTTGAGGGGCATTGTGGAATTCTTCCTTTTGTCAATAAAGAATTGGCATTTTTTGCAAGCCTTCACCAAAGAGTGGGAGTCATTAAAAAGTGTAGGCCAATAATAGCTAGCCCACATTATTTTAATAGCGGTGGTTTTGGCAGAGAAATGTCCGCCCGCAGCGCTATTGTGGAACGCATCAAGGATCCTCTTCGCCTACTCTGAAGTGACACATCACATGAGAACACCATTGAAATTCCTTTTGAAAATGACTCATTCTATTAGCGTATATCCACAATTTTGCAGCCGGTAATATCTCATTTTTTGGGATGAGAGACTTGGAGGATACCTTCCGGTTTGCATGAACTTCATTCTATCAGTCAACCAACCACTTTCTGATTCCAATTCATTTATCAAGATGAGCTTTGGCTGCTCCTCTGCGGCAGGTACCTCCTCGTCCTGTGCCATGTACTCACACAGCCCTCTTTCCTTTAATAGTTTTAGTAGGCTTGACTTCAATGTCATATTCAAGGATCTTGGTGATCCAATTAGCCATTTTTTCTGTGATCTCCCCTTCCATGATATATTCACACACACTAGAATGTGTGACATATACAAGCACCCTGTTATAGGAAATTAGATGGAAAAACTTCTTAAGTCCCTTCACTATTGTAAAGGCTTTCCTTTCGATGAAATTATAATTCACCTCATATTCCTTCAAGGTCCTAAAATAAAACGCCACTGGATGTTCTCATTTTCCTTCATCATCCTTCTTAGTTAGGACCATAGCGATATTGGACCTGCTACTGAATGTATACATTATAAAATACTTAGACTGATCTGGATTAACGAGTACTGGAGCTATGGAAATAGCTTCTTTGACCCTTTTGAAAGCTTCCCGAGCTTCGGTTGTCCATTTGAACGTCTGATCTTTCTTCAACATCAGGGTGATCGGCCTAATTATGCCTGCGAAATCAGAAATAAAATTGTTGACAAAATTTACTTTGCCTAGGAAAGATTGCACACCTTTCTTATTTACCGGGAGGGGAAGTTCTTTGATAGCCTTTACACGTTTGGGGTCAATTGAAACCCCTTCTTTAGACACAACATGCCCCAACAACTTACCCTGCAGAACCCCGAATACACATTTCTTCGGGTTTAGGGAAACTTCGAACTCTTGGAATTTTTGAAAAAATAATTCTAAGTGATCAAAATGATCATCCTTAGATTTAGAGAACATAGTAAGATCATCTAAATAAATTAGAATAAACTTATTGATTAGTTCGTTGAATGTGATGTCCGTCGCCCGCTGGAATGTTGCCCCTACATTGGATAAACCAAAAGGCATTTTAGAATATGCAAATGTTCCCCACTTTGTGGTGAACGTAGTCTTGTGATGATCCTCTTCTTTAACTCAGATCTAATTGTAGCCCGAGAAACCATCCAGTAGAGAAAAAAATTTCAACCCTACGACTGTTTGTAGGATTGACTCCATTGAAGGCAGTGGATAGTGGTCCTTTAGGGATGCTCTATTTAGGTCTCGGAGGTCCACACATAAACGAATATCTCCATTCTTCTTTCAGACCAGGACCAGATTTGATACCCAAGTACTATGCTTGACTGGGAAGACAATGCGCGAATCAATGAGCTTAGTTAGCTTTTGCGCCATTAGGGCTTCAATTTTAGGGTTAACTGGCCTCTGTTTCTGTTGGACTGGTTTTGCACCTTCTGTTAGCTCAATAGTGTGTTGAATGATGCTAGGATTGTATCCCTCCAGATCATCATAGGACCAGGCCACTACTCCATATTTTTTGCAGAAACTGATGAGCCTTTCCTTATCATGGTGCAGGATATTTTTTCTGACTCAGAGATTCCTACCATCAGAGACCCGAAGGTCCACATAATCACTTTTTTCCACTACGAACTTCTGCTTATCTCTTCGGGAATCATCACAATCAAAAAAGTTTTCAAGAGTAACCAATCATTTTAGAAGTTTATTAGATTTGAGCTGCATAATTTGTCCTTCATAAGCCTCAGCAATCTTTGGTTGAAGCTGATCCGCGAGCTCCCCTGACTGCTAGATAAACGAGGCGATGTGTTCATCGCTTTCAAAAAATTGCCAACTCTGATCATTGTCAGGGATCGCTGGTCAGACTAGTACTCATACTGAATGTTTGTTATGAAGGTTAGAGACAGGATCAAACTGAGCACCAATCACGGCCATGCGATCTGCATTGCTATTTTTTCCTCGGGGAATAGTCTTGATGTTGAAAGCTTCAAAACCATCAATCAGATCCGAGACTTGGTGCTGATAGGATCTCATGCGGACATTCTTTGCTACCGAAACTCCTCAAACTTGGTTAACTACTAGTTCGGAATCTCCGAACACAATTAATTGCTTAATGCTTATTCGTTCCACAAGGCTTAAACCTTGAACCAATCCTTCATATTCAGCCTCATTGTTTGAACATGCAAAATGAAAGTGGAAAGACCTCAACAATTTTTTTATTTTGTGGGGATATTAGATATATCCATGCTCCAACACCCACTTTGCTTCTTGCTCTGTCAAAGTACAGTGTCCAAAGCTCATTTGCTTGGCTACCTTCAGATTCTTTGGCGTTCCTCGGAAGCACTTGGTCTTCATCATAAATTACATATGTGCCCAATCCTGTAGCATGATAATTTTCGAAAGGATCATTTTCTATGTGTTCACTCAACAAAGCATCTTCTTTATCATTCTGATCTCTGCTCACCTTCTCTTCCTCTAGCAACTCAATGCAATACATTTCTTGCTTGGTGATAGAGGTATGCGTAGCTTCAAAATTGATCAAGGCTTCATCCGCCACATGTTTAGAATGTAGAGCCTTCGATTCTATCTTCATTTTTACGCTATGTTTGGTCCTAAGTATCAAATGTGACCAATCCAAGGACATGTATCTGCCCACCGTTGAAGTAAATTCTCGAGATAGACATAGACCAAACATAGGAGGAACATCTATGATCACTGTGTCATGTGGGACCGTGATACTAGGGCAAGCAGATAGAGTTAAAGGAAGTGCTTTGATGACACGTACGATCTCAACTTTATTCCCATCAAGCTACATTACCCCTCTTTTCATAGGTTCATAGATGAGTCCCAAAGCTTCAGCTATCTGTTTAGGCTTAACCGTGGTACTAGCGCCATAATCAATCATAGCATTGTGCAATAAATTATTTCCTATAATGAGAGTCAAGAAGAAGGGCTGAGGTTTCAAATTATTCCTATCCTCGGCAAGGGATTCCTTTGTATTGTTTGCAAGGACTTTAGCTAGTGGTATTTGATAAACCACCTCTATTCTGGCAAACGGCCCTGTTGGTGCCGGGTTGACCTCTTCTTGATGTGCCTTCTGTAATAGTGTCTTTTGTTATAGGATGGCTAGAATGTCCCATAGAGACACATTAGCGGATGATTTCTTCAATTGCTCTACCGCATTAAAAGGTAACAAACTCAGAGGTTTCTGCTCCTTGGTTCTTGCTATAATAATTTCCTTCTGTGGTTGAGAAGGTGAAGGGACGGTTGAAGCACTGGGAATATGATCGGAAACGCCTTTGAGTTGCGGGCTGTCTAGATGCAAAACAATTGACTCAGCAGTGAATCTCCTCTTTAAGCGTGTGTTATAATCGGACTACACTTGCGGTGTTTTGGATATGAATGCGTCATTAGCAAACACCGTTTATTCTTCCTCCATCTAGGAGAAGAGCGCATGATCAAAAGCAATATCAGATTCTTGTTTTAAAGACATTCCTTGCATTTGCCCAATAAGGACCGCACTCTCCATTTGCGGTGAGGCATATACATAACCTCCATTTTCCATTTTTGTGCCTTGGCTGGGTTGCTCTGCCACCTTTTGTTGTAAGTTGCCACGCAGACAGTTTTGGGGCATATGTGCATCGCTGCAGGGGAAACACTATGGATTGATATCATCAATAAGATTGTTCTGCCCTGTAGTTAATTCCCTACTCAAGCTTGGTGACGTGCTCATCAGCAAAGTAGGCACCGACACCATTTGGTTTGCAGTAGGGGCTGGTGGATTAGTGCGAGGCGCGCCCTGGTATTGATTCTGCTGATAAGAAGACCGCTCGCCTTGATAGTTTTGATATGTAGGCTTTAGAGGTGTTGCTTGGTTCCGCTTAAGAGTGGTTATATCATTTTCTCTCTTTGAGGTCGCTTATTTCATCCTTGCAAGAGCCTAATGTAGAAGCCACATTTTGTGAGCTTGTCGCATATGTGTATATTGACTGGGCAGTTGCGGGCGCACTAGTTGACACGACCTCTTGCGCGGAGCTTGATATTTCAGGAAATATCGACATAATAGGTCAAGGAGGAAATTTTCCACAATCTATTAAATGATTCTCAGCTTTGATAGTGGTACCATAAGCATCTGGTAGAGTAGCTCCTCCCAAAGACTTGATCATCACGAAAATGTCAGAATTGATGGACTTTAGATTAAATATAAATGCCAACTCGGGAGTCAGGCATATGGTTATAGGGATCCTCTGCCAATTTGTGCGAAATCGGGCATTAGAGTCTGTCAGAGCCTCTCGGGGGCCTCTTGTTATGATGGATAGTTGATAATACAATGAAGAACGTTCTCCATTATTCGAAAACCTCTCATAGAATGGATCTCTGAGTTGATCCCAGGTGTGAACTGAATTAGGTGTCAGTGTTTGGTACTAGTCCAGTGCCTTGCCTTTAAAAGATGTGGTGAGAAGCCTTAGGGCTACATTCTGTGCTGTAATCTCGTGTACCAGACATACATCTGCCACATCCTGTAAATGTTCTACTGGCGTTCTTGAGCTGTCTCTGGTAAACTTCGGTATATCTTTCATAGCTGAAACTGGGATAGTGCCTCAGACAGTGGGTGCTACTGGGGCTACTAGGGGACTTCCGGTGTCCCATGCTATGTAGTTTCTGTTGGTGGCCGACAACATGGTGAGAGGAAAGGGTAGCGGGAATGAAACAGTTACCAATTGATTTGCGACTTGGACTGTCCCTAGCAGAGGTACTAGTAAACTAGGGTTGCTTGTGGTTTGGGATCTAGTTATAGGCCGATGGCTCATACACCCTTCTAAAATGCAATTTTATTAAGCTCAGTCCCACTAGGCATGCCAGAAAAAGAACAAACTATTGATGCCAAAAATTGATGAGGTAACAGAGTCTTATGGGAAACTCAGTTTAAGGGGGACCTTTTGCGCTAAACTGAGTAACCTCCAGATTTTTAGAGAAACCAACTTCTTCTATAATGGGGTTTGGAAAGGGAAAATGAAGCAGATATAATAAAATGAAGTTTAACCTAAGGCGATGCCCCAAAATTTAATGATGGGCACGATAAATCATAGATTTAAGGGCCTGAATGGTGTTGTAGTGTTCCAAAACATCAGAGACTTAAGATTATAGCATCGATAATTCATTCATTGACATAAAATAACAATGCATACATTCTTACTGCCAAGAGGAGTCCTTAATCATGATCTAGGTAAGAAAACTTGCATCCAATATATATAGAAGTTCTCAAATGAAGTGTCAAGACAATAAAAGGCACAGTTCACAGTTTGATCAAATAGCATGAAAAATAGATAGGCCGAACAAGGACACAGTCTGAGAGTTTTTTGTAATTAAATAAAACAGTAATAAAGGCATGGCATCTTTTAGTAAAACAAGCGTTATAGTTTCAAATTTCAGACACTTTTCTCATCAACAGAGAAAGTATATATAGCAGGAAAACCTCCCACCGCTTCGGAGAGTAGTAACAGAAAAGATCCTGCAATCCCCTGCAATGATGCCATAAAAAGAATATTCCCCAAAGCCATTACAAAAGAAATAATCAGGAACCAAACATTCGGTCATTCCAGGCTCAGGTGCATCCTCTGCAATGATGGCGGTGGTCCCAACTAGGCTTGATCAAACAAGTGTCATCCCTTTGTGTGAATGATTATGACAAGTAGCAACCAATAGCATTATTTGGTTCATCTGGTTCATCGCCCGCATATGAGATCCTCTGGTTAGACACATGGCAACCTTTCACTACCCGCATGAACCTTTCTCCCTTCGCTGCAGAGGATTTGTGTTAATGCAACACGTGTTGAATGCCAGGCCGAGTACTTTATCACAACAGAGGGAACATTTATCAGCCGGGCACAAAAGACGCGTGGTAGCATTTCACTGCCCACAGTTGCTATTTCATCTTTGTGTTGAAATATTTGCGGACAGTTGACACATAGCAAGTGTCCACTACAGCTAGAAACTGTGGGGCCTGCCAAAACCTTTTTGCAGATGAAGACTTCATGGCAGCCCCTCGCAGCTCGATAATGCATGAAGAGAATATGGACAAAAGAAACCCGTAGCGGCAACACGTGGAAGCACAGTGGATTTTCCTAGGATCCAAAGGGAATGCCGATACTCGAAGTTGTGAAGAGTAGACACGTGGAGCGACAAATCAAAACCTTGATGAAAGGCTGAGCAGACTTGGCGATGCAGAGGCCGGCGCATAGAAAAATAAACCCGAAGGGAGCTGGTTAAATATTTATTAACAATATCTTTAGATAGTATGTGAATGAATAAAAATAATGGCAGAGTTGGCATGCATAAATTATCTACAAGAAACATGGCTCTTGGAGAAAAATTGATTTGGTGGTTGTATCAAAAGCCAGATTTGAGATGGTGTAGTTTAATGCAATGCAAATATTTGGATAATGGAAATCCAACCATAATTTTTACCATTTCAAATCCTCCAAGTGGGCCAGTCATGTGGAATTTTATTGTGGCATGTAGAGAGATCATTATTCCTTTTTTGTCATGGGAAGTGAACAATGGGGAAAGTGTGCAGTTTTGGAAGGATTCTTGGAATGTTTATCCCCCTTTAATTTCAATCCAGGAGCTGCATCCAGTAGAACAAATTTTATCAGACATGTGGGGCGCTAAATTAACAAATTATGTTAACAATATAGAGCCATTAACATGGAAAGTTATATGGAAGTACTTTTCCAATTCACCAATAACTCCTCATCAAAAGTCTATAAATTGCAGAATGTTTTGCAGGATAGGTGTGTGTTTTTATCAGCTGGCCTGGATAGGGTAATATGGGCACCTTCTAAAGATGGAAACTACACAATGAAGCAAGGTTACAAGTCAATCATTGCAAATGCACTTCAAAGGCAGTCCCAGAGAGCATATTCCTTTTGTTGGAACTCAATGATACTTCCTAAGGCGGGCAGTTTTGCATGGATTTCTTTAAAGAAAAGAATCTTGACAAGTGACCGATTAAGTAAATTGGGGTTTATAGAGCCTTTTAAGTGTGTGTTGTATCAAGAGGAATATGAGATAGTAGATCACTTGTTTGTGGGATGTGAAGTGGCTCAAGAATGTTGAGAGTTTATTAAATCCAAATTGCGTGTACTCTTTCCATTGCCTGCTTCATTATGGGATTTGTAAATACTACTTGGCTAGTTTTATATAAATCATCTCTTTATGCATGCATATGGAGAGTAGCCCCAGTGATTGTAATATAGAGTTTGTGGCGGGAAAGGAACAAGCCGGTTTTTAGAAAGAAAACCTAGATAGAGCAACAATTTAAGAGAAAATTTGAGAAATCTATTTTAGAGGTAGTCAATACATGTATGTTCAAAATCACAAAAATGTATCCTCTTTGTATATTGCTTGGGATGATTGGCTACTTTAGAACTGGGATCATATATCATTTCCATTTAAAGATTGATAGAAGCAAAATATGTTGGCAGCCCCCATCAAAATATTTTTTAAAACTTAATTTTTATGGCTCATCAAGAGGGAATCCAAGCTTGTTGAGGGTAGTGATTTCTATTCGGGATTGGAAAGGCTCTTTGTTAGCAGCTAAAGCAGTACAATTTCCTAATGACACTAACAACATTGCATAAGCAAAAGCATTACTTCAAGGGCTGCAGTTAGCAAGAAGGATTGATATATGGAAGTTACACATTGAGGGAGACTCTCTATTGATCATTAATGCTTGCAAAGATAAAAATATTCATCATTGGAGATTAAGTTATACACTTAAGAAAGTTTGGTTGATGATGGAGTCATTCCAAGAAGTTCAAATTACTCACACATATAGGGAGGGAAACAAGATGGTTGATAAACTTGCGAATATGGGCTGTGATGGACAAGAGTTTGAATTATTAGGGGGCCATGACCTTGCCAGAGAATATCCTCAATTGATAGAAATAGTGGTCGAGGAGGGAAATTTTAAATATAAGTTGTCAACTTGAATAGTGTTGAATATTGGGGAACACTAAGGAGTATGATGACCAAAGATAGGGGTTTAGTTGTAAAGTTGAGGGAATGCAAAGGTGTGCCACTGATCATAAAAAAAGTGTCAATAACAGATGCCATTAAAGAGAAAAGTTATGCAAGGTTTTGGCGACAGGAGGATGAGACTTATGCTTAAGCAAGATCATTCACAATGTCATGAGTCATACAAAAGGCAGTAGAGGGCCGCCAAGTTTTATCACTAATTTAAGTTTGTTTCTTTTTGTAGGTACAGTCTCTTTATTATTGGCATAAATTTTATGTGTGAGAACACATAGAATCACCGATGATTAAAACAAGATTATCATGCTATCATTTCATCTGTATGGGGAAAAGAGAAGAACAAATTTAGTTATAAACAATTAGCTCCAAGGTTATGTGCTAATTGAATTAGCGTGCTAATTTGGAAAAGGTTAATGTGTTTGAGAATAGTGTAATCTGCTATCTTATCAACTGACATTTTCATCATGAAGATGAACAACATATCTCTTGCCGTGTACCAAAATCGATCTCAAATGGCTTGGGAAGGAGCAAAGGGGTTAAAGAAATAATTTCAAGGCATGGTTTTCAGAGAAAAATGTGTGAAAAAATGCATTTATTCATTTTCAATAAGGTCTCACATTCATTGCCATTTCTCTTCGAAAGAAGGTAATCAAAATTCCATTTTCTTCAAGAAGGTTCTTTCGAAGGTTGCCTGTATTTTGTAGGAGCTTACATCCATCTGTGGAGAAGGTTGTTTCAACCAAAGAAGGTGCAAGGATTGTTAGAAAATTCAAATGGAGTATGTGTCACAAAATTATAGAGTGATAATCCTAGTTAATGAATGGGAATTGCCATTTACAGAAGAAATCAATGAGATGGAATTTCAGCTTGTGTTCAAAGGGCATTATCAACAATTCAAGAAATTTGTGAATAGGGTTATTGAGCAATAAATTTTAGAACCAAAGACCAACAGGTTACTTTTTCCTTCTCAACTTGTTTCTATCTTCATTTCCAATTTTCTAGACTTGTTACAAAACTTTCAGGTTGTAGAGTACATTGCAAATAAAGTAGTGAAAGAGACAAATCTCCTAAATGATGTTCTTTTGAGAGCATGCCAGAGTTATGATTTGTGGAAGGAGAAGGGATATGTAGGGGGGATCTTTCCTAGGAATCTTCTTTCACATAAGCTATTTGTCATGGAAATATTCAATGCAATTAAAAAGACTAGCAATAAAAAGGTTGGATTTTTTGTTGTCGACTTTGAACAAATTTGTAGGGGAGATTGAATATGAGCTAGCTGAGAGGATACAGGTCCGGGTAAACACAATACTGGTTTTACTCACCCATGACCATGACCCGCTAGAAGTTGCTATTCCAGAGGAGAATGTATCAGAGGTCAATCCAGAAGATGCAATTCCAAAAGGTTTTGATGTTCAAGTTGTTGTTCCACAAAGAGTTGTTCCAAAAGATGTTGCTCAACAATACTTTGGTCAAGATATTGCACCAGATGATGGCCATGCTTTTCACTCGCATGTTAACAATATAGACCTGAATTTGAACATAATGCCTCCTCTGCAATCTATGGTGGGTAATTTTGAAGAACACCAGGATGAGAATGAGGTTTTAGTTGATTAGATGGAGTAGTTGTTCGAAGCAACTTCTTTTTTGCAGAATAAGGGCTTCAAAGTGAAAATTTTTCTATTATAGAAATTAAATAGATATGGTCAATAGTAATCAAGTATGTAATGTTTGGGAAAAGAAACATGGTGGTGTTAGATAATTTTTTGGGATTATGGGATAAAATTAGAAATAGATATGTTAATGTCTAGGTTGAATAGGAGGGTTAAGAGTTGAATTTTGGATAATGAGAGCCAAAATACATCAATATATACTTTTGTACATCCTTTTATAAATATATATAAATATATATAGGCATCCCACCTTTTACCAAAAAAAAATTCCATTTCTTTTTCTTAAAAAATATATATATTAAATTTATAAGTATTAATGTTTTAAAATTGATGTAAGAACTATATTAAATTTATAAGTACTAAGGCTTTAAAAGATATGTAAGAAACTTAAAAAGATTGTTTCAAACAAAACTAAGATTTAATTAAGGAAATAAAGAGGACTTAAATAAGGGTTCGACCTCCCCAATTACCAATGTCATCCATGATCAAGGGCCTAAATCCATTCAATAGAAATGGTTTTTAACTAGCACTTGCACCCATAGGAGGTTCAAAGGAGACACTGATAGGAAATTAAAGAAAAATCATGAATGAATTGTAACAATACATAATTGGTTGTATAAAAAGACGTATGCATTGTATAATATAAGTAGGTACATTCTTTTGTTGAATTTTTTTTTTTAAACAATGAAATCCCTTTGAACAATTTGTAGCGAATTTGCATAAGTCAAATTTACATAAGAGCATCCATTTGTATTTTTTGAAGCTCCTCTTTTAAAGAGATGGAATGTCTATGAAATAAAACACAATGTTGATTAGATTTCTTTGAACAAGTAGTTCAAGTTTGCATCAATGAAAGTAAAAAAGAGCTTCACAATGTCTTTATTGAAGGTCCTCTTTTCGAGCCCTGGAATTTGTATGTAGTGAAACACAATGTTGGTAGATGAGAAATCCATAAATTGTAAATATTTAACTAGATATGTAATTTTAACAAAAAATAAAATTGAGTAAGAGGGTAATTTTCTTTTTCTTTTCTCCATTAGCAATCAACCACCTATTGAAGATAAAATTTGTAATTGATTAGTTTTAGTATTGTTATTAATCAATGGCTTGGAATATTTCAAAGGCTTCCTTTATTATTTACAAAATCCTAATATTGTGCATCTAAAAAGCTTTCGCAACCACTGATCAGTTTAAAGATCTAATGGTTCTCTTGAAAACTTGCCTATGAAAGAGCAAGAGGCCATAAGTTAGCACCCCAGACTTTGAAAAAGATTTACCATTGTCTATTAAATGCCCTCATTTGGTAGCTCAAAATTTTTCTCATCTCTTTTCTGGAAAGGTATATTATAGTTGCCGACGTCAATTGAAAACTTAATCCAATGGTCTTTTTGAGATCTCTCCCTCTAATTAGCACGCGTTCTAATAAAAATGTGTAAGTCGAGATTGAAAATTAATTGCAACTGTTGTAGTGTATCCATTTACATCAAATGTTGTGAAAAAAACTATAGAGGAAATGTCATTAGAAATTAATAGCTTTTTCTAAAATTCTACACTATTTATCCCACACATTTAACAACTACAAAACTTCCTGACAACAAAAATCATTTTTAATAGTAAACCATAACAGCTAACTTAGACCCAAAAAACTATATTTACTATCAAACTAAAGCTAAAATCAATGGCTCAAATAACTCCTTGCCTCTTTCAAACTCCAAAAAAAATTGCTTTCTATTAACTTCATGGTTGATCATGCAACTAGTTAAGTTTGATTGAAAACATTAAAAAAAAATAGCTTTAATTGTCTTATAATCATGCTCAGCTCACCACAATTGAAACTATAAAAGCTTGCATGAAGTGCAGGTTTCATAAAGAAGCTGTAATCTAATATCCCTCAAATTTATTTAAAGTTTTTTTCTTCCTTATATGAATTCACAAAAGCTTGCTACTTTTACACCTTCCCCTTTCTAAATTGCATTGCATCCCTCTCAAAAAATTGCATTCATCTTTTTTCTTTCAAATTGCATTCCTCTTATTGAATTACATTCAAGCTCAGTTTTTCCTCCAAACTTTGATACTTCGTTCAAAAATCTTTACTGTAAGCAAACCAAAGACAAAGGAAAATGAATTTTGAGCTTAAAAGAACTCTATGAAAACATTAACAAAACAAGGTGAATGTCAATAACATGACATATTCATAAAAAGAGACATTAGATTAAGCCCCATAAACATTATTTTAAAACAAATGAGAAAGAAGCCCCTTCCAAAGCTCTAACCAAGCATAAGACATCAAAATAATAATATAAGAAGGAAGCTTGAAGAAAGTGCCTAGCATTCTTAAAAGTGCATTTGTTTTACAATTATAATACAAATTTTCATCACGATTCAAAGTGAAGGGAAGGTTGACTTTGAAGGAGATATTTCATTAAGTATTTATTGATTCTTCATGGTGGAGTGCTTCCACTAATGTTTCTATGTTCAAAACATTAATCTGAGATTTAAGGCTAGTTGGCCTTTCAAACATTATGACACCATTTAGAGTTCAAAACTCATTTGGTTTGACTTGTAATATAAGAAACATCAATTCATGTGTATCTCGAGATTTTCTTCATCAAGTCTTAGAGTACAATTGAAGAGACTGGTACTATTGCCAATAACATGGCTGCTTTGAACAGTAAAATATGGACTAACACTCTATAATACCCCACTATTCTCAAATCTTTCAAAAGCCAGAGTGGATAATTTTCTAAAGGATTTTATAAAACTTCAAACTTTCATGGACCTTAAATCTATTTTATAGATTGATAACTTTAGTAGATCTTGATATCTAAATATATCTACAATAAAGAATAGTGATTCAATGTTTGTTAGTATTAAAATATGATTATGATTAAGACTTGAAAGATTATAATCCTAACCTTCTGATTGCTCCATGATAAATATGAATGACACGTTTCACTTGGAAAAATCAATTAAATTAGGATGGTTTTAGAATTGTTTTATTTAGGCAAAGGAAAGTCCTTAAAGGTAATTTAAACTTAACATCGACCCCAAATATTTAATAGCTTATTTGACATTAGATTGTTTATCTTGACTAATGATCAAGCTAGAAATTGTTAAAACTATAGTTCTCAAACTAATTTCAAAAGACACGATGTTCTTTGATGTGTTGCTGAGTATGCAGATCCATTGCTAGCATGGACAAAACCAGCCAAGTAGAAGGGGGCATATACAACTTTATGAGAACTTGGATTGATGATTGATGATATTGCATGAGTAACCCTGTAGAGGAAAAATAGAGCAACCAAGTGTCAATTAAGAAGTCATATATCAAGAGTTAAGGATAGCATGAGCTAATTGATTGTAAGAAGTAATGCACATGAGTAAATAAGCTCAATGAATTCCATGTACTTGGGAAGAGGTAAAAATCACCCACCTGATTGTACCACAAAGCAAATGGCCAATTAGACCAAGACAAGAACTTGCATGGCACAAGGAGCCTCGAAAATGAAATAATTCCTTGACACTAAAAACATTGTGAGTAATCATCCTAAGGAAATTAATATACTGTCCTAACCAACCAATAAATCCTAAGAGGGAGGAGCTCAAAAGAGACCATCAGAAGAAGGTTGTTGCAATGAAAGGCACAAACACAAAAGCTATGAAAATAAAGGACAAGAAATTGTATAAAATGGGGAAAATTGAAGAGGCATTAGAAAGGTATATGCTCATGATTGGTTTAGTAATGTTTAAAACCTACTGACATGGATAAGTGTGTGTACATGTGTGTATGTACTATGTGAGTCTTGTATGAGTTTGGTGGGTATGATTTGTTTGTCTATGCAGGTACAACTAAATGTGTAAAAATGAGTTATGTGCATCCCTAAGGAAAGTTGTGAATTGTTGAGTACACAAAGCAATGAGGACAAGCTTAGTTTGATAGATCGCTGGGCATAAAACGAGGAAAATTGAAGAGACATTAGTAAGGTTTAAAACATACTGACATGGATAAGTGTGTGTACATGTGTGTATGTACTATGTGAGTCTTGTATGAGTCTAGTGGGTATGATTTGTTTGTCTATGCAGGTACAATTGAATGTGTAAAAATGAGTTATGTGCATCCTCAAGGAAAGTTGTGAATTGTTGAGTACACAAAGCAATGGGGACAAGCTTAGTTTGATAGATCATTGGGCAATGGGGACATACTCAATATACTAAAAAATGGGATAAGCTTAGTTTGATACATAACTGTAATGAGAACAAACTCTACATGAAGGTTGTGATTGCAACAATTAGGAATTGTTGAGAAGATACTTGGAGATGAGTCTTGTCTGTGTGTGTACATGTAATATGTGTGTCCAATAGTGGTCTAAATTTTGTTTCCTGTGTGCTTGAATTGTGTGAAAGAGTATGTGTTGGTATTATTACTACGAAGCAAATCTGGAACTGGTAAAATAATAAAAAACTACAAAAGAGAATATCTACTTAGACAAAACTGTAGTGGTTTTGAAACGAAGGCTTATGACTGCTCAACCAAAAATATTGGTTGTCAGTTAATGTTTGTTCTTAGAAATGGGATGAAGAATGTTCAACTGTCTGAAAGTTGTTCTAGATGCTCAAATCCCCCATTTCTTATCTTTCACACTATTTATTTTGTCTAAAGTTTAAAAAAGGGTATACAACTGTCTACATATTTTCTTCTTCTCCAGGACTTTTCATTGGCACTGGAGTCTAATAACCTTGTAGCCTAAAATTGGACCTGGATGTATGGGATCTCCAATGATATGAGGATGTTGAAGTTTTCCTTCTCAGATTAAGAGGAGAGGTAAGCTTAGTTTGGTTAAAAAAGATGGAAAAATGGTAGAATAAGGAAGACTAGGTTAAAAATCAATCATAATCTCTTGCTTGAGTTACGAACCGTCTCTAAACATACCAAAGAGTGGGTTCTAAACCAATTAAGAGAGGGAGATTGTAGAGGTCCAAAAATAACGGTACGAGGGAAGAAGGCGAGGGAGGTTGGTTCCTTAATCGGGAAGGTGCAACTAAATCAAACCCCGCATGTTTCCACACCACCATAGATAGATGTTGGGTAGCGGCGTCGGGGGACCGAATATTAGGATTAATTGGGTTGGTTAGGATTAGTTTTTAGTTTTGGAAAAATTAGTTAATAGTTATTTATTTTTTCAATTATTCTTTTATTTTAATATCTTTATTGAAATTATAATTATATTTGAGAAATAAAAAAATATATTTTAATATAATCTTGATAGTCAAATTTAATGTTAGTAATATCTTTAATTTGAATTTAATTTACAAGTAGAAGTGAATAAAGATTATTATGGGTATTAATCAAATGGTTATGTAATTGTTATATTCTTATAGTTTATTAATATGACTGATATTAAGAAATTTTACGGATTACCATTAATCCTTGTTTCCTTAAATTCAAATCTAGGCAATAAGACTTTAGATTTTCACTTAGTTTTCTCAGAGAATTTCCCATAACCTTAATTTAGTTAATTAAGCTCAAGCTATTATTTGGGATTTCCTACCTATTTTATGAGAACTCTACAATCAAGGAATATTTAGAATTAGCTAGGTTATTGTTGTTTTACTTTTAGTGTATTACACTAAACTTAGAGAAAGGTTAAGGAATATACTCTTTTTTAAATGATATAAAGAAATAATTTGATTATAATTGCATCCTTTATGATCCTTGTCTTGTTGTTAGCTCTTTAGAATTTAATTGTTGTTTAAAGAATGTTACAAGGTATATGTTTTTTCTTTTTGTTGTTTCACTTATCCACTTAAAGTGGAAGTCCATCCTTAGATGTTAACTAATTAGAGTTAACCTTAGCCTATCTTGCATTTATCTTAGCTTCATACTATGTACATGATTTTCACATTCTTTGATTATTTTTTTTTATTAGTACTACCTGGTTAATAAATTTAACCCCAAGATTAAATATTCTTTGAGGTCTAACTAGAAATATGAACACAAGTTCTACTATCACATGCCTGAAAAAATTTACAAATGAGTCTGCCTCCTCATGATAAGTCAAAAACCTTGTCTACTAATGATATTATTGTTGTGATTTTCAATCACAATAATATCATTGTTGGTGAAGGATATAGGCCAAGTAAATGGTATTAATATTAGCATTTTGAGTAATGCTAATACTGAGGGGTTGTGTCCAATGATCTAATAGTTGAGTAATTTTAACTTCAAGAATAATATCATAAGTGGAGTAGTAAATGGTAAATGACAAGCTTATAATTGGTAAGGTTGTTAATGATGATCATAAATATACTTGTGATTCCATGGATAATGATGCTAATCTTACTAGGAGTAAATTAGACTCGATAATGTTAGAATATATGTATATATATCTAACGATAGAATTAAGAGTGAAGTTAGCACTAGTACTAGTACTGAATGGTAATAAATAAGGGTAATCATAATACTACAAATGTTATTAAGGTTAATGTTATTAGGGATACTCAATACTATCCTTATCATTGGTATGTTCCATGTTCCGTATAGTTAATGATTATTAGTGTTTATGCGTATTTATCAAAAAATTAGTAGTTGTGTATTGTTTAGCGGACCACTAAAAGTTGGGGCATGACAATGGCATGTTGTTGTGTATGTTTTTATGCATTTTTTTATGTTATCATGCCTATGCTAGGTACATTTTATCAGGAGATTAACTACGTCTATATAATATTACAATACACAATAATATTATATTATAATATATAACAATATATTATATAAAAAATGTGATGAGCCAACATATTAATATAATGCCAATAGTGGCATGGTGTGATGGTTGAGTTGTGTTGTTATTCTTGCCAGAAAGGGTCAAACCCCATTGACACGGAAATTGTTGAGAATTATCTTGGGGATGAGGTCCCCTGTTTGTGACCTCATTGGTTCATAGCTCCAAGTCAAAAGCGTTTACCCATCTTTAAATAATAATAATAATAATAATAATAATAATAATAATAATAATAATAATAATAATAATAATAATAATAAGACAAACCAAAACCAATCTCCCTACATCCACTGCACAAAGGGTAGAACTAAAAATATCAGACTTTTAGAGCTACAAGTGTAATGAAGGATTTCTACAAAACAAAATAAGTTAGTATCACATGCATGCAATATTATCCAAACAACACAATAGAATGCAAAGGAGAAATGTGAAAGAAAGGGAATGAAACTAGAACAATCTCACCCATTTCTCTCCTCCATGACTAACTTCTATTATACCTCCTAGCTTGGTGTAATAATGGATGCCCTCAGATTTTGAGGAGCAAAATCCATATGCCTAGACCTAAGCAAGACTTTGAAGGATTTATTTTAAAAGATTTATACAAATAGAAAATGAAATCTAAGTGCAAATATTCAAATACTAATGGCTAGAATGCAAGAAATGACAATAAACAAGGAATCTAAAATAATTTTTAAGAAATTCAAGATCAAGATCCCTAAAATGAGAGCAAAATTGTCATTTTATAGAAAATGCAATTTTGCACGGACGGATGAGATGAGAGATTGAGAAAATGCCCTAGAATCAATGGTTAAGATTCAAAATGGCAACCCTCAATTAGGGTTAGGGAAAAATTCCCAAATGTGTGAATAAGATTTAATTAAATAAATTAAATCAAGAATAAATGTGACAATTGAGATGAAATTAGCAAAAATCAGAAGATAAGAAGATGGGATTTTAGAAAATCAGTAATTTTAGAAATTACTTGATTTGTAGAAGAATATTTCCATTTTGAATTAAATTAATTCAAAATATGGATTTTGTGAGATAATGAGTAATTGATTTTTGAAATTAATTACTAAAAGAAGAATCAGTTAACTATGTGAGACTTTTTTTTAAAATAAATTGTTTTATTTAAAAATAAAGAAGTGTCACATACAACAATTAAATAATTAAAAATAATTATTTAATTTAGAAGAAGTGGTTAATTAATTAAATAAATTAGCAAATCTATTTAATTAAAAGAGAGGATTTATGAATTAGTGACATATTGAATAAATATATTAAAATATATTTATTTGATAAGTAGGAGGACATTAATGACAAAGATTAATTAAATAAATGAGAACTTTATTTAATTATGAGTTGACTTTAGATAATTAGTGATGCATTAAATAAATATGATTTATTTATTTAATAATCAGGAAGAATAGAAGACCCTGAATTAATTAAATAATTGTGAGTTATTTAATTAATAGTTGCAGATGGGTTAGGAACATAATTAAAGTGTCATAATTATGCTAGGATGAAAAGTGGTAAAATAGTGCTCGCAGGCCTAGGTCATTTTTAGGTGTTTACATTTACCCCTCTTTGTCATAATGCTGCTTGTCGCGTTGTGACAAAGAAGATAAGTCAAAAATATGGCCCAGTGCAAATTAAGATGAGGAAGAATGACGAGGAGGGTTACGGTATGCCCCCACGAGAGGACAGACAGGTTCCAAGAACATGGGTGTGCTCTTGAAATTAATGAGAAGACTAGAATATGAAGAGACAAAGAAATGTTAGTGCAAAAGATATGGATGATGATATGGATCATGCAATGCCTATATGAGATTAGTATATGATTCCTATATGTTGATGCAAAAATGATGTTTATTATGATGGAAGTAAATGTAATGTGATCGTTATTATAATGGATGTAAATGGGTGAAGCCACAATAGTGGTTTACAATTGAAGTGAGGAAGGAAAACTCACAAAAAATGAATGCATGGAAAAAAACTTGATTTTAGGGGTTCGTACGAACCAATTGGTTCGACCGAACCAATTAGGGGTTCGGTAGAACCTAGGTTCACCGAACCCTCTTAATAATTTTCTGCCAAAAAATCCATCAAAACCCCTTATAGAAGGGGGTTTGAATGAACCCTGGTTCGAGCGAACCCCTATGTGTTCGTTCGAACCCCCTTTATTCCTCATCCCCCTGAGACAAAAAAAAAAACTTGAATTTTGGCACTTCGTGAGCTCTGGTTTGAGGGATGAAAATGGAGGAATATTCACAAACCCAACTAGAATCGTAGTCCTCGAATGAGCTATCCAATGAATATAATTTTAATATGTTTTGGTTTTATTATGTATTTGATATTTTAGTTTTATTAAACATAGGTTTTTATCAAAATGAAGGTTTTGTTCTCGCACATGTGGAAAAATAGCATTATCAAAAAAATAAAAAATGAGTGCACTGATATTGAAGTTCTTGATCCAATAGAAAAAATTGAATTTCGATATATACAAAAAAAATTATGTGTTATATGGTACTATGTCGAATTGTAATTGGTTTGACTTTGAAACTTGATTAAATAAAAATATTCAATAAAAAACTATCTAACCAAGTGGAAGCACTAGATATCGGAGTTACAAATCTAAATTCGAAAGAATTAGAATTTTATCCTTCATGGAAAAAAAGTTATGCATTATACAGTGTGCCACTTTTTAAAAATGTTGTTTTTGAAAATTCGTGGGAGATGGAAAAAGAAGTGGAATCTGATTCCAAAAATTTTGAAAAAAATATTTTTAGAATCTGTAGACAAAATGTGACGAGACTCTAGTTTGCATCATTTTCAAATTCTTCACGGTTTAGCCGCTATAGGTGCCCGAATGTGAAGATTTAGTTTTAAAAAATAATTTCAGTGTCCAGTTTGGCCAAAAATTGTAAACCACTATTGTGGAATCACCCAAATGCAATGTGAATTTTGGTGCTTGATTTATGCAGATGTGAAATGTGAATATGCGATGTTCGTGCTATTATGTATGCAACTTTGTTTTTGTGTATGTCACAGGATATTATCAGAAAATGAGAGAAGAGAAGACGAAGATGAATGTTAGGGCGGAGAAAAAGATGCATGCTAGTGCGGAAGAAAATAACAAATCCTTCAAAATCTTGCTATAGTGCTAGTCTAGTTGTTGCTCTTTAATCATCATTGGGCGAAAAATGACATGATAACTGACAAACACTATGATATGACGTAGATCAATAGTGTGCAAGGTCAAATCATCACATAGCTCAACAGTCGCAGATGAAAATGACCATGACTCATACGAGGAACCTAGTTGCCCCTAGTCATTTTGTCATGTCCAACTGCCAGAAAACAAATAGACTAATCATGAGACATCGTTGCTTCTCTAAATCCCGGTGTGTTAGGACATCCTTGAGAAACTGGCCACATGATAGTCAAAACAAACAAAAAAAACCATCGTGCTAAGTCGTTGCTTCTCTAAATCCTGAAGTCAGACCATCGTTGAGAAACTATTAGTACGGTGATCATAAAAGACAAGGATGATCATCATGATATATCATGGCTCCTATGACAGAAGGAAATAATATCATAATAACCATCAAAAAGACAAATAATTTTTTGTCAAGCGTTTTCCAAGTGTTTTAATGTCAAGATGCCATAGTTGATGAAGTCAAGGTTGCCAAATGTCGAGCGATACCAAATTCAAGAAGGACACATCCTAAATGACATTGATATCGAGGAGATTGATGCCAGATGATGATTTTGACAGTGCTTAGGAAGGACACATCCAAAAGCACAAAGAAAATGACGAGAGTTTCTTTTCAGAAGGACATATCTGAAGAAGAACCCAAAATTTTGCCAATTGAATTGTCGTGATAACAATTGGATTACATGCGCTTGTTGACATGTTGATTTGACTGAAAGAGTTGATTACACAACTTGTTATAGATTGTCTGCTTTGAGATTGATTGAAGATTCGCTTGATTTGAAGAAATTTTGACGTGTGTGAAAAAAATTGTGCCATGAACCCTAATGGATTGACCTAGTGTGGCCTCGGGGGCTCATCGATTGATGGCCTTGCCTACATTGTGCACTCAGAGACCTCGTAGTTCGAAACGACCAATGACGTTGTCCAAAGGACAAAAGTTTGAATCAAATCATCACATAGCTCAACAGTCGCAGATGAAAACGACCATGAGTCATACGAGGAACCTAGTTGCCCCTAGTCATTTTGTCATGTCCAACTGCCAGAAAAAAATAGACTAATCATGAGACATCATTGCTTCTCTAAATCCCGGTGTGTTAGGACATCCTTGAGAAACTGGGTGCATGATAGTCAAAAAAAATAGAAAAAACCATTGTGCTAAGTCGTTGCTTCTCTAAATCCTGAAGTCAGACCATCGTTGAGAAACTATTAGTATGGTGATCATAACAGACAAGGATGATCATCATGATATATCGCGGCTCCTATGACAGAAGGAACTAATATCATAATAACCATCAAAAAGACAGATAAATTTTTGTCAAGCGTTTGCCAAGTGTTTTAATGTCAAGATGCCATAGTTGATGAAGTCAAGGTTTCCAAATGTCGAGCGATATCAAATTCAAAGACACATCCTAAATGACATTGATATCGAGTCCAGATTGATGCCAGATGATGATTTTGACAGTGCTTAGGAAGGACACATCCAAAAGCACAAAGAAAATGACGAGAGTTTCTTTTCAGAAGGACATATCTGAAGAAGAACCCAAAATTTTGCCGGTTGAATTGTCGTGATAACAGTTGGATTACATGCACTTGTTGACATGTTGATTTGACTGAAAGAGTTGATTACACAACTTGTTATAGATTTTCTACTTTGAGATTGATTGAAGATTCGCTTGATTTGAAGAAAGTTTGACGTGTGTGAAAAAAATTGTGCCATGAACCCTAATGGATTGACCTAGTGTGGCCTCGGGGGCTCATCGATTGATGGCCTTGCCTACGTCGTGCACTCAGAGACCTCGTAGTTCAAAACGACCAATGACGTTGTCCAAAGGACAAAAGTTTGAATCATGATTTTATTTTGACAAGCCTAGAAGGATTGACCTAATGTCTCGGGGATTCAAAGATGAATCTTGCCTACGTAGCCAATGCGCAAAGACAACGTAGTTCAGACTTGGACAATAGACTGATTGATGTGACTGACTTGACAAGATGTGACTGACTTTGACATTGATTTGGATGTTTTGTATTTTCTCAGGACATTTTTTGAATTTTTTGGACTTTTTTCAGTACTTTATATATTTTTAGGACTTTTTCAAGACTTTTTCAAAATTTTAGGACTTTTTCAGGACTTTTTGATGTTTTTGTCTTTTTTAGGACTTTTTGCCATGTTTTTGGTCTTTTTGAATGGTTTAAGAAGATCATGAAAAATGCATGTGACTGATGCCTACACATGAGAATCCATGGACAAACATGATTGTACCCCTAGTCAAGTTGAATACCAATTGACAGGTGATGACAACGTTGTTTGACGTGGGAAGGACGCATCCCGAAACAACATGAGGATGATGACGACAATGTGACGAAAGTATGGAGGTCTATAGTTGGGCTAGGAACGCAGTCAAGTAAAATTTTGGATAATGTGCTTGTATGGATTAGACTCGTTGTATTTGGAATGACTTGGTTAGGACTAGATGGGATGATGATTATCCTTAGACCGTTTGACAAGGGAAAGCCAAGATAGGTGACAGGCATGAAAGGATAGGGGGTGGCCTTAGTAAAAGATGAGAGACATGAGACTAATGGAATTGTCATATGATTTTCAAGGACTATGTCGTACCAGGACAATAAAACTATGACAGTCAATGACATGATGTTTCATGAATCGTGTATGACCGAAGGATAGAAATGTCAAGAGTTTTCCCAAAGCATGATTTATGTGTGCGAGTTTTATGTCAAGACCGAGGTAAGTGGGAAAAATGCATGGAAATGATAGGGCTTAGATGAACATCAATGTCATGAGGAAGGCATGGGAAAATGAGACGACTTGCCCCCAAGTATAAAATTCCACATAGACGATTTATTTTACACATGACGCTGTTTTCTAGGTTTTCACCATGGGACGAAATTTTTCTTTTTACTATTTTCTTAACTTTTTTGATTTTTTTGGTGTCACCAAGACGCCTGTTTTCCAGGTATTCATCAGGGTGACGATTTTTTTAATTTCTTAATTTTTTTATTTTTATTTTTTATTTTTTATTTTTTTTTCTGATTTTGTGGATAGCCTGGATGCTTTAGATGACCACTACCTATTCCGAATTCACTGACGATGCTGATGTAGAGACTGGCGCCATGATATGCCAATAATGTTTTGTTTGAAGTAGTTGTCTTATTAGGATCATATTGTTTGTATACAACTAATCGATGTCATTGTGATCCTTTCTGATACTAGAGTTGGCCTTATCAAAATACACACATCGTGATAAAGTGCCATGAGAATTCTTGTGGTAAAGAGTTGCTGCCAATATGTGATAGATGTGTGACATTGGATTTTTGGACTTTAGACAAGGTGTAGGATTATGACGAATGATGGTAGATGTGGAAAGGCTATTTGGACGTTTGGATGAATCACTTTTTATTTTCCAAACTTGGGATGGTGGATGACGAATTTTGGAATTTTGATTGGGACGACGTTTGGAACCAACACTTTTATATACCTTGCTTGATGACCATTTTGAAGGAGGTGGACATTTGTTGTATGTGGGAGTTCTCTTGTCTTGTGGCTCCACATTGTAATTAACTTTTTCTTTTGACATATTTTCTTTGCTTGATCCACTTGTCTTTGCGATCCATTTTAATTTCATTTGTCCAGTTGTATTTTTGTCTGATTCGATGGCTTTTGACATTTGATTTTCACCTTTTGATTTGTATGACTTTTGTTTTTGTTGGTTCGAAAGGGAAGGTTTAAAATGACGATTTATGGTGCGGATGGAGGGAGTGTTGGCAACAATCTTATGACAAGGATTTCTCATGGACTCCATTTTGACATTTGTATTTGACAAGGTTGCCCCCAGTATCGAGGAGGTACCACTAACATCATTTGATTTGCTGACTGAAGAATACCCAAGACCTTGATATTTGCAATTTGTCTGAAGTCGTACTAGTTCTCGAATGCCTTGTTCATGTATGCCTGGTCCTTTGCCTTGATATTGCATGCTTTGACAAATTCTGTTGGCGATGGGGTATTTATTATTTTGAAAGCAAGATGCTAACCCATCATGGTATATGTGGGCATTGCTACTTGTAATGTTCTCATTTGTGAGAAAGCCTGCTCTGACAAAGATAGATGACCCTAGTTGATAAAGTGTCTTAGCTTCATTGTCATGTTGGACATATTTTTGACTGATATCTTTGGTCTAATCTTGCGACATGTTAGGTTCAAATGATTCTATTGGTGCTTCCAATTCAATGTCAAAACCATCTTGATGGTTAGTGTCATAGAGTCCAGTAAATTCAGCTATAGCTTGATCATTTTCAAATATGTCCATAATGGAAGACTCTTGTTCTTGAGGAATATCGTCTATGTGTGTCATGGAGGCAAGTGTCTCATTCTGGAAAGTGTCGCGAGTCGGGACTTGGATAGGATCATTGTCAAGTGTTTGATCATGAATGGCGTAAAGGTCAAGGAGTAGATAATTTTGGACTTCTTGGTCAATGGTAGGGTCTTGGTCGAAGATGGGGTTGTCATGGATTTGGACTTCTTGGTCAATAATGGGGTCTTGGTCAAAGATGGGTTTATCATGGATGATACAGTCAGAAATAGAGTCGTTGTCAAGGAGAGGTGTGTTTTGGATGTCATGATTGTCTTGAAGGACTTCATGGATGGACTAAAAGATAGGGTCATGGGATGGACTACCTTGTTATTGACATGAGAGTGACGTTATAAGGTCATGCTTTGGACTTTCATTTTGACATTTATCCTCAAGTCTATTAAATGGGATTTGACTTTGGACTATGATAGAATTTTCATGACTAGATGTGGCTTGTGAGGGGGTGACTTGAAAAGGATTAATGAACAAAGGACTAGGATAGGACGTGGGAACTTGAACTGGACTAGTATATGAAGGACTAGGATAGGACATGGGGACTTCGACTATATTAGTTGGTAATGACATAGGGACTTGGACTGGATTGGAGTAAGGTTGACTAAAATGGGACGTGAAGACTTGGGTCGGATCGATATGGTATGATGTGGGGACGTGACATGAGTTGGTAGATAGTTGATAAGGCATGTAGACTTGGACAAGATTGATAGGTGAAGGACTAGCATATGATGTGGAGACTTGGTATGGACTAGTGGATAGTTGGTTTCCCTTGTCAAAGTTAGGATAAGGGTGATAACTAGACAAGTGTTGTGAATTAATGGCAGGATTTGTGTTAAGTGACTGTGGGTAGTGGGGGTGGACGGACGGAAGACTTGGACTGATGGATTGCTGGTACGAAGGGTATTGATTTTTGGTTTCAATAAATTATCTTCTAAAGTCTAAGACTTCTTGGTATTGACCTCTATAGAGCAATTCGTATTCAAATTTACTAGAAGGCCTATCAATATTTTGTTGAAGGGAAGACAAAGTGGTGAATGTCATGATGTCGTCTAAATGCAAAAGTGATTGTTGACCAAGGGAAATGACCAATGTAATGAAGGATTTCTGCAAAACAGAATAAGTTAGTATCACATGCATGCAATATTATCTAAACAACACAATAGAATGCAAAGGAGAAATGTGAAAGATAGGGAATGAAACTAGAACAAGCTCGCCCATTTCTCTCCTCCATGACTAACTTCTATTATACCTCCTAGCTTGTTGTAATAATGGATGCCCTCATATTTTGAGGAGCAAAATCTATATGCCTAGACCTAAACAAGACTTTGAAGGATTTATTTTAAAAGATTTATGCAAATAGAAAATGAAATCTAAGTGCAAATATTCAAATACTAATGGCTAGAATGCAAAAAATGACAATAAACAAGGAATCTAAAATAATTTTTAAGAAATTCAAGATCAAGATCCCTGAAATGAGCAAAATTGTCATTTTATAGAAAATGCAATTTTGCACGGACGGATGAGATGAGAGATTGAGAAAATGCCCTAGAATCAATGGTTAAGATTCAAAATGGCAACTCTCAATTAGGGTTAGGGAAAAATGCCCAAATCTGTGAATAAGATTTAATTAAATAAATTAAATCAAAAATAAATGTGACAGTTGAGATGAAATTAGCAAAAATCAGAAGATAAGAAGATGGGATTTTAGAAAATCAGTAATTTTAGAAATTACTTGATTTGTAGAAGAATATTTCTATTTTGAATTAAATTAATTCAAAATATGGATTTTGTGAGATAATGAGTAATTGAATTTTGAAATTAATTACTAAAAGAAGAATCAGTTAACTATGTGAGACTTTTTTTAAAAATAAATTGTTTTATTTAAAAATAAAGAAGTGTCACATACAACAATTAAATAATTAAAAATAATTATTTAATTTATAAGAAGTGGTTAATTTCTGGTTCATAGCTCCGGTCAAAAGCGTTTACCCCTTGAATAAAAAATAGAAGAAGTGGTTAATTAATTAAATAAATTAGCAAATCTATTTAATTAAAAGAGAGGATTTAGGAATTAGTGACATATTGAATAAATATATTAAAATATATTTATTTGATAATCAGGAGGACATTAATGACAAAGGTTAATTAAATAAAATGAGAACTTTATTTAATTATGAGTTGACTTTAGATAATTAGTGACACATTAAATTTTATAATCAGGAAGAATAGAAGACCCTAAATTAATTAAATAATTGTGAATTATTTAATTAATAGTTGCAGATAGGTTAGGAACATAATTAAAGTGTCATAATTATGCTAGGATGAAAAGTGGTAAAATAGTGCTCACAGGCCTAGGTCATTTTTAAGTGTCTACAACAAGATTCTTGAGCCTTTTAAATGAAAATATTAACAAACACGTAAGTTTTAGATAAGTATGGATGTATGCATCATGGATACAAATGGTGCATCTTGATGGTTAGATAGTCGTTGCCTAATTATTTTGGTTCCTCTCTTTAGAAAGTTTATCTCTGTGGTTTTTGAGATCTTTGATGTTTCTATCTCTGTGGTATAGTCTCTGTATTTGCTATGATAGGAGAAAGGACCCACCGTTGAGCATGTTATAGTATTTTTTGATTTAATGTCTAATAAAATATTGCACGATAATTGCAACTTTAAAGTTGTCAGTGTTGATGATGAGTACTCATAAATGAATGAAATGTATTCCTTAGATTTAAAAAACAACAAATCATGTGATGTCACATTGATGCACTAACAAAACATAACTTAGTGCACAACTATGGGTCTTAATTCTTTAGACTTTTCTGACACCTCAACAAAATGCATGCTAATATAACATCATATTTGATGATGTGACCTAAAGCCTTAATTATAAGTGAGGGACTTAGTAAAGGAGCTCAACGAGGTACTCAACGACTGGAACCTCTTCCCTAATTATCATTCTTTTCACCTGGCTCTTGCTTTTTAGGCAACAGTGTAGTGAAATTGACGTGCACTACGTACATTGCAGTTAAAGTCTCCTGTTAGAACCATTCACTGGAAGCTTTAACGTTTCCCGATAAAATTCCTATGTAGACTTTTTAGTTGAAACCTCTGCTTCTCCACATTGAGATTAGGTAGGTATGCATGATGAATTCAGATGAAGGAAATGCTTTTCAAGGGATCGCACCTCCATTACTTTCATCCAAATCTGCAGATTACCCTTCGTACGATGTATTTATAAATCACAGGGGACCAGATGTTAAAAAGACTCTGGCGGAGGCAATTTACCGGCATCTGAGTGCCTTCAACCTGCGGGTGTTTTTAGATCAGAAAGAATTGCGGACAGGAGATTTCTTACCTGCGGCCATACAACACGCTCTCGCCACTTGCAAAATTCACGTTGCAATCTTCTCCCCAGGATATGCAAAGTCGCCATGGTGTCTGGCGGAGCTTTCTTTCATGCTTAAAACCAGGGCTAAAATCATTCCTGTCTTCTATGATGTGGAGCCCTTTCACGCCCGCTACCAAACTGGGCCTTACGCCGAAGCGTTCGAGACCTACTACAAGAAGGAGAGAATTGATCACCACATTGTTGATAAATGGAAAGATGATCTCTGCATGGCTTCCTTCATTTCGGGCTTGGTTCACGACACGAGCAAAGAGTAATAACATTTTTCTTCATATTGAGTTCATATTAAGTTTAAATTAGAGATTGTGGGTTAATTTTTGGATCATATTCTGTGATTGATCATTAAGATGTTGAAGTGTTACTAGAAATAAAACAAAGATAATATTTCGATAATTTTATTTATGTTAGTACTTTGATATTTTGATGATGGATCACAGACTGTGATCCATGTGATCCATGTAAAACTAATGCATAATCTAATCCAAAAACAGCTATCCAATTCCATATTTCATTTTTTTGAATGTATAACAAAACATTGGTTTTAATCTTGATTTCTTTTCTAATCTGATTTTCTTGCAGTGACGAGCACATACTGTTGAAGAGTATAGTGGATAAAGTGGTAGACGAAGCGAAAGGAGAAGTGTTAGAAGTGGCCAAACACCCTGTGGGACTCGACGAAGCGCTTCAAGCTTTCGAAAACACAATATTGGAGTCGGATGAAGAGCAGGGGAGTTATGCAAAAGTAGTGGGTATTGTTGGAATGGGGGGATCCGGCAAAACCACTCTGGCCAAGAAGATATACAACGAGAGGAGTTGGGCATACAAGGGCCGCTGCTGCTTCTTGTCCGATGTAAGACTGGAGGGCACCAAAAATGGCTTGGCATCTTTACAGAGAAAGCTTCTTCAGAAACTTTTACATTATGACTGGCAAATCGAAAACGCTAGCCAAGGCAAGGAATTTCTGAGAAGTCGCCTGCAAAATGAGGAGGTTCTATTAGTTTTAGATGATGTGGATGATGAGGAGCAAATCGAGGCGTTGCTGGTGAAGGAAGTGCTTGCGGCGCGCAGTTTAGTGATAGTCACATCTAGGGACAAGGGTATGCTCACAAGCTGTGGAATCTCCTTATTTCATGAGGTAAAAGGAATGTCAGAGACTCACGCCAAGCAGCTCTTCTGCTGGTATGCGTTTCTCCTGCCTGATCCCTTACCGGGTTTCGAATCTCTGGTTCAAAGTTTTTTGGTTGCATGCTCGGGCTTACCGCTGTCCTTGAAAGTCATCGGATCGCTTCTTTACAAAAAGAAGATTGACTACTGGAATGGAACGCTGGACAAAATTGGCAAGCATATTTTGCCCAGCAATATAATAAACACACTGAAAATCAGCTACGAAGCCCTTGATAGAGAGGAGAGAGAGATATTCCTGGACATAGCTTGGTTTTTCTCCGGAGAAGAGAAAAATACGCTGGTAAATATATGGGACGGTTCAGAGTGGAGTAGTTTACAATGTCTTGAAACCCTTGAGCAGAAATGCCTTATTGAATTCGTTCATGAAAACCGAGGATATGGAGGATACGATCATGAGGGTGAAGACGGCGTGTTAGTCCGGATGCATGATCACCTCAGAGATATGGGAAGAAGTGTGATAGATGATCAAAGGCCACCTACTCGTCTCTGGCGACCACATGATATTCGCGATTACTTGTCGCGCCGTCAACTTGTAAGATCTTATATTCACAATTATATCTATCATTGCTAGTTAGCGAAGAGACTTTAGGCTTCCACAACAGAGAACCGTGTGAATTTTGATCAGGCTGCATGATTCATCAGGACGTCTTTCGTTTATAGAATAGAATTCCTTTTGCAGATAATCCTATTGAACGATTGAATGCAAAGTTCTTATAAACAATTCAATTGAACACACAAAATTTAATGTAGAGTAAAGCGCATCATATACTCCTCATATCATGCAATGGTATATAAAGGGTACTCAATAGAGCCCTCTCTATAAGAACTCTAGAATGTAAAAACATCTCTGATGTGTTCTAAAAAAGCATCCCGTATACTCAAAAGACTTTCTTTCCGTACTCTGAAATAAAAAAATTTAAAGGCTTAAAATAGTGAGCTAGAATACTAAATTAATTGTTTTCCATTTTGTTGATCAATTCATTCAGGGACTGATTATAGAGGTCAGAGGAATATGTACATCTCCAGCTCCAAACGTATATGAAGGCGGGAGAGTGAGTTGCTCTGTTGATGTTGTAGGGAGCGCATTGAAGCTGCTTGCAGCCAACGGTGAATCGGTCATCACCGAATTCAGTGATTTGTCCAGAGAACTGCTATGGCTTCGATGTGATGACTACCCTTACACCAGCATTCCTTCTCACTTCTCCATGCAAAAGTTGAGAGTTTTAGAGCTTTTAGATGAATATAATGACCTAGAGAGCTTGTGGCAGAGCGATGAGCAGGTACACTGTGTACTTGTAAATTACTGTGTGTGATCCAAAGTTTCCTTGTTCTTGTTATTTACTGTAGGTGGACAGAGGCAGAGAAAATTTACTGAAAGCTTCAACTTTATTTCTTTCCTTTCTTTTTTAAAACTGATTACAGTTGCCTCATAAAACAACTACTTGCTAATAGTAGTAAATATCAAAAATAAAAATTTGTTAATAATAATAAATGTGTTGGAAATGTCCTAGAAGCTTATCTATTATCTATTTTTAGTTTCGTGACAAAAATACTAAAGTTTTCCATGGAAAATTTTGTTTGCAGGCTCCTACACAGTTGCGCGAGCTCTCTGTACAAGGACTAAGCAAATTGCCAGAATCAATAGGGCTTCTTAAACATTTGAAAAAGTTAGTTTTAAGTGCTTGCTCAATGAAAAGTTTACCAGATGAGCTGTGTCACCTGAAATCCCTGAATCACCTCGACCTAAATTATTGTGCATTACAATCGCTTCCAAATCGGTTTGGCAGTTTAACCAACCTGAGACACCTTGATTTGACTCATTGTTCCAGTTTGCAAGCTCTACCAGAATCCTTTAGTCAATTAATACAGCTTCAATATCTATGCTTGTATGACTGCCATAACTTAATGCTCTCCACAGATATTCTTCGAAATATCCGGACGCTTCAGTACTTAGACCTGAGTTCTGTTGCGGGTGAGAGCTTACCTACCCTCACATGTCAAAGCTTTCTCACAAATCTTTATGTGTCTGGCCCCAATCTCAAGAATTTACCCACAGACATAGGAGAGTTGGGCAATTTAAGGGTTCTGCAAGTAGAAAGAGGGGTGTTAACGTCACTGCCGTCTTCCCTGCATAATCTCAGCTTGTTAAAGTCATTGAAACTGATTCATTGTACAAATCTCAACAGCATACCTGAGTCAATTGGACAACTTAAAAATTTGGAACATTTAAAATTACACGAAACAGCAGTACAAATTTTGCCCCAAGGAGTTGCATGTCTGATAAATCTTGTAGAGTTGTCTGTAACTGATAGCCCACTAGTCGAGGTGATGCTTTCCACTAAATTACACTTCCCCCACGCCATGTCTCGACTTAAATCCATAAATCTGTTTCATACCAGAATTGTGAACTTATCCATTAGTAAAGAGGTGTGCCCCAGCCTTGAAACTCTTAAAGCTCCATTATGTGAAAATTTAGAGGAGGTTAAAGAGCTGCCAATCACACTGGTAAACCTAGACCTGCATGAGTGTAGGAGATTGAAAAGGATATCAGGGCTTTCCAAGTTAACAAAGCTTAGATATCTCAATATACGTGATTGCATGGAATTGCAAGAGCTGGAGGATTTCTCTCAATCGGCTTCCTTGGAACTTCTTATAGCAGATGGGTGTTGTATGCTGACAAAGATGGATGGACTGAAGCATCAGTCACAACTAAAAGATATACAAATTGCAGCTTGTCAAACTGGTATTTGGAAAGGCATAGAATGTTTAAAGGTAATTCTCTTACAACCAATATCCATGCCCATATCACAAAATAATAAACAAGATTATATTTCTGATTTTCTATCTAAGCACAACCAGATTTTTAACAGACACTTTGATCTGTTTCAGAGGTTACCCTCCAAAGTATCTAATGCAACTTTGAATATGAAGATAGTGGGTGGTGATAAAACAGAGGTGGACTCAATTCTATCGTCTTTCAGATTTCCAGTCTCTGTACTTGAGTTTTCAAGTAACTGGGTGTGCAAACTTGGATTAGAGGAGGTGAGATCCTGCAGTGCACTGATCATGGTCCTTTTCTGCAAAAGCTCAGAAGAAAGTCATGATCCCAAGAGAGAGGTCTTATGGTTGGGCAATAGATTTTCCATTCAACAGTACCAGGTAACTGTCAGGATTGAGAGCCAATGCGAGTGGATAATTATCAGCCTTTTTACAAGAGAGTCCACTTTTATTGAAGACTTAAAGATAATTAAGGTTGAAGATGACATGGGTGTGTATGCACACGCTCCTTTTGAAAACAAGAAGGGCTGGGTGGTGTTCTTGCGAGAGGGAGAGGAATGGAAAATCACAGAAATTTGGGATAAGCTTTTCACATATGCCTACTCCAAACGACCATTATTGTGTGCTACAGAGACTGATGTAGTTCGCTTCACATTTACTTTTAAAGAACTTGTTATACTTCTCCTTAGTTTTCTAGTAATCATCATTGCCTACGTATGGCCTTGGGACTTCTGGATGGTTAGAGCCCAAACCATGTTTAGACGTATTTTCTCATGAATTCCAGCTATTAGATGGAAAGCAACAAACTTTAAGGGCGATTCAAATTACATGGAATATTAATGTAATTTTAACATTTTACAGCCAGAAATATAGCAACTTAGGTGGTTTTAATCTTTAGTCCGCAGTCTTACCTTTTTGAGAAATTTATAATGAATCAATTTTTTTTTTCACGATATAATTTAAATTTAATTCTTTAATTAGTCAGTCATATTTTTATATGATAAATGTATTATATGATTTGCTACATTTCTTGTTATTCAATTGTTTAATAAATTTTAGTAGTTGTTTGTTATGTAAAGTAGCAAATAATTTTATATACAAGTGAATAGTATATTCTTAAGTAGTTTGATCATATGTATATAAGGATGAATATGCTTGTAATATGAGTAGCTCTTAATCATTTGTTAAATTGGATTTGCAATTCTAATGTTTATTAATAAGTTTTGAAAATTATCTTTTTTTATATCATTTTCATATTGTTAAAAGATAATTTCTAAAATGATTATCATATCAATTCATTTCTACAATATCTTTAATGAATATCAACATATAATGTTATATTCTAAATAGACAGGGTATAATGAAGGTCAACAAGAATAATTATGGATTGACCATCAATTTTATGTGCTACATTCAAGAAATTATTAACATAATCATTTATTTATTTATTTGGATAATTTTGTCCATTGGAACCCATTTCATCAATGAATATAATTGTGACATTTAATTTCTTATAAGAAAAAGGCCAGTTCACCTATCCTTTTGTCCTTTTAAGGGATTCGTATTTTTTAGGAAATTTAAGGATGCATGTACCATCACTGTCAAAATGTTGATGCTTGTAATCATCACTAAAATATTAGATTCTTCTACATTGGATTATTCATTTCCTTTTGCTTGTACACATTATTTTTTGTGAAACTTGGCATGCTTTATCAACCTTTGAATTGTATCTTCTAATTATACTATACTTGATTGGTAACCTTAGGGAAGGATTTCTTTCATGGGTCAGATGTAATCATCATCCTTTGTAGTAGTATAGAAAAAAACATCATCAAAGCTTATTGTGACCTTATATAGTCCATTCACCTCTTCACTGTTGACAATCTCAACATAAGTAGGGCTACTCTTCATGTCAAGTACAATGATGGATTTCTTGCTATCTTGCTCAAACTTGATAATCCCTTGCTTGAATCTTATGTCCACATTATTAGCATAACTCCAAATCTTCCTCAACAATGATGTATAACTTTCTTCTTGGCCAATACAATCAATTCAAAATATAAAAAAAATTCATGCCTAGAATCTCTACTTTTGTATCCTTTTATGATGCCCAATAGATTGTCTTCTAATTGAATATCTAAAATATTTGTGGTAATTGTAGTAATGTTGGTTGTCCCATTGTTATCCAAACATGCCTTTTCAACAAATTTTCCTTAATACTGATGAGAATGCCTTTCATAGATCACACTCATCAATTATTTTTTTGATGTTCAATTTCTTATTATACTTTTTTTATTACTACTATTATTTATATTAGTTTCAAATTATCCAATTCTTTATCCTCTTTAGACATCCTTTATAAAAAAGCCTCTAGAAATCTGCATTGCTATAACAACACCAAGATGTCCTTTAGCATTTCAATTCTAAACCCTTTGTCCATTACAAAAGCCCTACATTATCTCTCTCTTACTAATTGCCTATATTTCATGATGGAACCCTATAATTCTCAAATAATGACTACCACCTCATTCAAAATCTTATTCTCTTAATTAAGGTGTATCTATATATAAGCTTGACCCCATTCATGTATTTTTTATTTCTTTTGCTTTTTACTACCATTTACATCTATTTTCATGCCTATTCTTTTTTAACCTCCATCTTTTGCTTTTTACTCTACTTAGGGCAGGCATTTTAGTTTCCACCTTTTATTGACACATTTCCTCTTGTGATTGTATGCAACTTGTTTTATGTTCATGCTTTATTGATTTTACTTTCCCACTTGGATTTCTTATTAATCATAGATTCACTTTTTAATTTACCTTGTGCTCTATTCACACATGTATGTATGCCCTTTCCCCATTATCATGTTTTCTCATGATGAATTTATTTTCCCTTTCTATGCTTGTGATTATCATTCTTATAATTATTTAAATCGATAAAAAAAATATTCTTTGATTATTTTCTACATGGGCTAGTGTAGGATCATGATGAGTCAAATAGGGCCCTTAAGTGGCAATGAAAATAAAGATAAACAAACTTAAGCAATGCACATAAGAATTTGAATAGGTTATTAGCATAATTTGGAAAATATGTAGGAATAGAATTTGTAGCAAATTGAATTTAGTTTGTAGGCTATTTGGTTTTTTTTGGAAAAAAGTAATTTTAATTGGTGAAAATTTGAAATTTCAATGCAGTACTACTTTAATTTTCTTTTTTAAAAATGGGTGTTTGTCTAGTCAACCTAAGTATGAGCAAAAATAAATATATATTTTTGAATCTTTCAATATAAGTAGAAGACACATGCCTGAATGTGACACATATTTTTTTATAATTTTTTTGCAAGTAAATAATTAGTTATGATTCTTTTTAGTAGGAATTTTTAAAAATATTAAAAACCATTTGTCTAGCCACCCTTGATAAAAAATTTATGAAATTCTCTTTTTTTTAAATATAGTTTGTAAAGCATAATGCATGATGTATCTTTCAGATTTGAAAAATGTGTAACAATTTAAAAGTTATAGATGATTTTCAATCAGCCTATCAATCAGGGCTTTACACATAGTGAATATAGAAAATCAATAATAATTATCTATTAAATGAACAAAATAAAGCATATCTTGGTACAAACTTGATAATTTACTTAGTATAACCTTTTCGTTTCATCAAATTTAGATTAAAAAAAGTTGTCAACACGAAGGGTGAAGTTCAAAAATCCACTAGAAATCTTCTAAACATGTTGGGGTAGTTGAATTTTTAGGTTTGACACCCCCAAGCCAAATCACAAAGCAATCATAAGGAAATAATTGAGGCAAAAAAATATTAAAAAATAAATATTTGTTAATAATAGATATCCATTTTTTTAACTTAAGAAATGAATATCTATTTTTTAAAGATAAGAGATAGATATTTGTTTCCTTATCTTAAGAAACAAATATCCATTTCTTTAACTTAAGAAACATATATCCATTTCTTTAACCTAAGAATGATTTTTTTCGTTCACTGTATTTAACATGTTATAATATTAATATTAATATTAATATATAATATAATATATGATAAACCAATATATGCTAGGATATATTAATATTAATATAATGTACATTATATATAATATATAAATATAAAATTATATATAATATATTATAAAAAATATTTGATGGATTGCTACAAGGAGTTTTAAATATCATTTTTATTATAATAAAACCACAAGGATCTAAGAGCAATATATACATCTCTCTCACATTGCCTCTCTACTACTTTCTATCTCCACTCACCCTCTCCCTCTCTACCTACATTTCCCTCAATCCCTCCCACCCTACCTCTCCCTCCCTTCCACTTCCCCCCCTCTCTCTCCCCTTTCTTCTCTACTTCTCTTTATCTCCCCTCACTCTCTACATACCTCTCCCTTTATTCCTTACACCTTACCTCTTTCTACCTACCTCTCCCTACCTTCCCTCTCTCTCCCTCCCTCTATCCCTCACATCCTACCTCTCTACCACTCCTTCCCTCACCCATCCCTCCTTACTTCTCTCTATGTATCCTCTCCCATCATCCCTCCCAACCTACCTCTCCCTCCCTTTGTCCCTCCTCCCCTCTCTCTACCTCTCTCTCCCCTTCCCCTTCTACTTCTCTCTATCTCCCCTAAATCTATATCCCAACTTACTCCCCCATCTCTCTCTCTCCCCCCTCCTTCCCTCTTTCCCTCACCTTCCTTCTCCACTTCTCTCTATCTCCACTAACCCTTTCCCTCTCTTGATTGATACTTGTCTCTATCCCTCCCACCCTACTTTCCTACCTCTCCCTCCCCCCATCCCTCTCTACTCTCTATCTCTCCTCTCCCACCATCCCTCCCAACCTTCCTCTCCCTCCATTTGTCCCTCATTTCCCCCTCTCTATCTCTTTACCTCTCTTTCCCCTTCCCCCTCTACTTCTCTCTATCTCCCCTTCCTACCTCCATCCCTCTCTACTTCTCTATATTCCATCTCCCTCCATCCCTCCAATCCTACCTCTCTCTCCACCTACCCCTCCCTTTATCCCTTTGTTCCTCCCTCCCTCCATCCTTCCCTCTCTCCCTCCCTCTATCCCTACCACCCTATCTCACTACCCATCTCTCTCTCTCTCTCCTCTCCCACAATCCCTCCTAACCTTCCTCTCCCACCCTTTGTCCCTCCTTCCTCCTCTCTATCTATTTACCTCTCTCTCACCTTCCCCCTCTACTTCTCTCTATCTTCCCTCTCCCTCTCTACCTACCTCTCCATCCATCACTACCTACCACTATCTCTATTGCTCTCTATCTCACCTCTCTTTCACCCCCCATTCTCTCCATCCATACCTATCCCTCTCCTTCCCTATCTACCTACCTCTCCATCTGTCACTCCCTACCAATCTCTTTACACCTCTCTATCTCACTTCTCTTTCTCCCTCTTATTAATGGTTCGGATGAGCACATCAACAGTTAAGCAAAATATTACTATTCTACTTTCCTGAAAGAGAAAGAATAACACATGGATATCTTAACTCCCAAGGTCTTTGTAATCAGTTCTCGACTGTGCTGATTTCACTCAGTGGTTGATGTGAACTATAATGTTCAAGGGGCCTGCTGGTGTTGAGCTTGTGGATTGTTCTAAGATCAAACATAAATTCAAACCTACTTTAATTGGGGTTTTTAAAGAAACAAAAAAAGATAGATCAAAGTTTTGGAACTGAAGAGAATGATAATTCATCCAACTTAACCATACTTGTTACCTTTCAAGGAATTCCTAACTACAACTGCAGAACAAAATTAACTTGTGATTAACACATAGTTTCATTCATTCATAGTGCTAATTTCAATAGCAGTTTGAAAATCACTATTTAAACAAAACATAAAATAAGACTTCATTCCTTGAAAGCTTTTAAAATCAAATGATTAACCCAAGATAAACACCATTCAAGAACACAACATGAAGTAGATTTAAATCTGGTTGCTTCTACTGTTAATGAAACATATAAGAAACATTTACAAATCTGGCACAATCGCCAGTGTACAGAAAACCTATGTCTTTGTATTGTTTCCATCTATACTAAGAGAACCAGAAGGATACATTACTGCCTTCTGTCGAATCTAACTCCTATTCTACTGCTACTCTTAAGTTTTTCTACTTTTAGAAAAATTCCTATTTTCCTACTTTCATCCTCCTTTACAAAGAGGCAAAAATGCCATATATATAGAATGTGCCAAAAAGAAAGTCAGCCCCTATTTTAGGGTTTACAAAATATCAGTTGGTTACAGGAGGGTTGGCCCTCAGATCTTTTGGAATGAAGTTAATGCTCCATTCAATGTGTATCCCCGTGTCCATGTTGGTGACAGCTCGCCCTCAGGAGAAGCCTTCAAATCTTTTACAACCACAGCATTAACTTCTAGCCTTTGTGTCCATCCTCGAGCTTCCTTGAAGGGCTGCTTTGAATGGTCTAAAGCATTATCATTAATGTCGGTCTACCTTTTCCAGTAGACACCATAGCTATCCCTGAGACTCGCGATTTCTTCTTCCTACTCTAGATCTTTCTACATGTTGACCTCCTCTGGAAGCAGCATTAGACTTTCCCATTAGATTCCCACACCATTGTTCCCGAGCCGATCCATCAGCTCATTCACAGAGCAGATCCACATCGGTCGCATTCTGTTGATCTTCTTCACAGGGGTGGTCAATTAGTCAAGCTACCCAGGGTTCACCTTTAGTTCTCTCTGATTGGGCAAACACACTCCACGTAAGATTCTTGGGCGGTCAAAGGTCGTTCAAACAAAATTGCATTTCGGTGAGACACTAATTGTGTCTCCCCGATGCGATTATACTTCATAGCAGCATCGACATAACCTCGAACTATTGGCAAGACTTCACAGCGAGCGGCCAAAGTCATATCGATATCCATAGTGGTCGCTGAGACAATCGCTATCGGCCAGACATTATGCCGATCCCTCAAGGGTTATACCGCTGCGTGGCTCTATTGGCAAAACATCCGCATTCGAGGCAAGACATCTTTCAGTCGACAGGAGGTCATAGTGGGCGCTAAGAGTCATACCGATATCCTTTTCCATTGGCAAGCTCACCGCTATCGGCAAGACCCCCCTTAGTCGGCGAGATGTTATACCGAAGCCCCCCATCCTTTGACGAGAATTCCATCGGGTCGGTGATACATCTCCCCGAGCTCAAGATCTTTGGGTGAGCTCATTTCATATCGGCGAGACCACCATCTGTCGACAAGATATTACACTGAAGGCTTAACCTTCGGCGAGACATTCAACAGTCGGCGAGACTTCTCCCCGATAACACCCCTTTTCGCCTAGACCTCATCCCTTCAACGAGACGTTATGCTGAAGGCATAACCTTTTGGCGAGACCCTATCGAGTTGGCAAGACCTTATATCGAAGCCACCTTGTTTCGGCGAGGGCTCATATCAGTCGGGAAGACTTTACCCTATTGGCCAGACATTACGGCGAACTTAAATCTTTCGGTGAGACTCCCCCGTGTCGGTAGGACATCTCCCCGAAACCACAACCTTATACCGAAGGCACCATCCTTTCGGTGAGACATCACTTGGTCGACGGGACTTCATGCCGAACTCAAATCTTTCCCCGATGTCGTTTCATTTCGGCAAGAGTCCACCTTGTCGGTGAGACTTTACTCCGAAGCCACGCCCTTTCGTCGAGACCAGCAACCATCGATGAGACCTTATGCCAAAGGCATAACCTTTCGGAAAAACCTTCATCGGTTGGCAGGAACTCTCTCCGAGCGCAAATCTTTCGGCGGCACTAACCTTGTATGCAACGGTCAGTGAGACTTCTTCCCAAGCGAAGAGATACATAAAAACTTACGGCGACTGAAATGTCTGGCCGACTGGTATATTTCAAATGAATAGAACCACTGCTAGCCGGAAAGACATCTGGAAGGTCTCACCGACTTTCTCCTTAGAGGAATTTTATGCCAAATGTGACTGAGGCAGGCTTTCCAACCGAGTTCTTTAACAAAATGAAACCCAACCTTGGCTGAAGTAGAACCAAAATTTGACAAAACAAAAGAAAAACTCAGGAGGAAAACAAAAGAACTCCCTTGACCAAACCAGACAACCAAAGGCAAAGAAAACAAAAGCAAAAAGAAGGGGACCCATTTTGTTCTAGAATAAAATGGGGTGGTTATGCAAGGCATAACAAATGGTGACTCGGTTGGGAAAATGGTTAACCATTTTCAAGAAATTGAAAGATTCAGCTACCTAGAACTCCTGGTTTATGAACATCACAACTCCAGTTGGGTCAGTTTTAACAACCAAGGTTGAGCTAGAATCTCAAATGTAAGTCAACACTGGCTACCCCTGAATCTATGTGTGTGCTTGATGGTGCCTCATCCTTTTATAAAGTTTTCCTCATCTTTTGAACAACAATGTGCAAGATTTGAACTACATGAGTTGATTCCTTTTAGCTGTTGTGCAATGATATCCTGGGCATTGCTCTGCTGCCAGTCAGGCGTCCATAGCCCCAATGGAGATACCTCTAGTTTTCTTGTAGCATTGCTCTACTGTCGGTCAGGCGTCCATAGCCCTGGTAGAGATACTGGAATCACCCATTCATATTGGATCTTCTCTTCTTTTTGATAATTCTTTTTCTCTTTTCTTTTCTCTTGGAGTTTTAGATATTTCATTCAATTTTTCTCAATATGTTAGATGTCAGACATCTGTTCTAGGTTGAAAACTACCATGGACCTCATAACAACATCTAGGAATCGGACTTTTCACTCAAATCTTACAACACTGTCATCCTAGGATAAATATACCATTACAAAGGGAGATGATCTTGATGATTTGTGATAGATTTAGAGGTAGCTAATGAAGATTGTTTACTTTGCACCTTGTTTTCAAGACTTTCCACAACTCTTATTGACAATAGGCATAAAACAACAAATTTAGGACAAAATCATCTAATTAGAAAACTTGAAAATATCTAAACCACTTCTCTCCTAATAACCAAAGTATACTTCAGATAACAACCCACTATTTAAAGATGGAAAGAACAGAGAAACCCCAAAGAACAAAACAAAACAAAATAGACACCAAAAGAACAAAGGAAACAAAAGGACATAAATAAAGAACAAACAAACAAACAACAAAACTATTTACAAACAAAAAAGCAAAATATTTACAAACAGAAAAACAAACAAACAAACAAACAAACAAACAAACTATTTACAAACAAAAAAACAAGAGAACACGGGAAAAGGAAAACAATAGAACAAAAAGAAAACTAACTAAACCAAAAACCAACACTAACCATTCCTAATCCTAAACTAACTCCAAAGCTAAGCTTTACAAACACAAAACTGTAAAAATTTGTACATTGACTTGACTGATTTTTCATTATGTGCAGCAATCTTAACTTACTAGGCACAATTCTAAACCTAGCAAATTTATCTTTATACTTAGAAATATGAAGTTTATGTGCAATAATTTTTTTTTGAGGGTATAAAGCTTGAAATATTATCAGTTGTGGGTTTTCATTTTTGTCATGATTTACCCACGAGCATGTTTTACTATCCCCTACGCCATAATCAAACTGAAAATCATTGAACCACAGAGGATAATGAAAGGACACCACCTGATTCAGAAGATTTCTAATTACTGATGCAGACTTGTGTTGTATGAATTCCTTCTCTCGAGGTTTCAGCTCATAGAACACCACTGAAGCAAGGTTTGTCTTGCACTTGGGATATTCACTAACCAACATCTCTGTACTCATCTCAGGTATAGAGTAAAAAAAAATTTGGATTTTTTGAGATGAAGTCTTACTTTCAACACTCTCTTGAAACATGTCGCCCTCAAGGGTTTGAGAATCTACGTCCATCTTATCACCATTGATGTCAGGTATACCGGTACATGGTGAACCAGGGTTTCCTTCGAACTCATTTGAATGCAGAGAGTCAAAGTCAGGAAAGCACTTTCTCAATTCATATTCTTGCACATCATCAACAAGAACATGCCATTCAACATCAAATTTATCAGTATTAAGATCAAATTCATTAGTGGATGCTAAGCAAGGACTTTCTTCAAACAACACATTTGAGTAAACAGAATCAAAATCAAGAAAATACTCCCTTGTCTCATTCTCTTCGTCATATTGAAGAGATTCAACTTCTAAGATAACCTCTTGGTCGCTTTCTTGGCATCCCTTTGCTTCATCCAAATGTACCCCATCATGAATTTCTTTAGGGAACACTTGACTGATCTGTACATCTACTCAAACTTCTTCCCTCAAAATTTCATTTTGGCATTTAAGTCTTTGTCTTTGACCATAAGAGTCATTGGAAATCTCATCTTGAAGTGTGTTATCTGTTTCAATCCGTTCACTACTTAAATCAGCAGAGTCATCTTCTTGTGTTGACCCATCAAAGTGTGTTTCTTCCTTATTCACCATCATAAAAGAATCTATGAATGCATCGATGAACCCATTCTCCACTTCTATCAAGCCCTCACTAGGTGGAGGAGTTTCATCAGTTGTTGAATCCATCTCAATGCAAGGATCAAGGTCATCAAAAGATAGGGAAGAATTAAACCTCTTCACATAGTTACCCTCATCATTTTGGATGGGCTGATTACCATTTTCACGTGTGCTAGTTGTTTCATCCTCCTTATTGAGGGGATAGGTACTCCAAGGATCTTCCATAAGTATTCCTTCACTTGTGATTAGTTTGATGTATCCTACATCCACTTGGCCCAACAAGTTCTGATAGTTTCAAATCTCCCAGCTCTTTGAATTTCTCCCTTATTCAATTTTGCATATGAGGGATATCAATCCAACATGAACCATGTTCCCTTGTGTACCCCTCGTCACCTTGATCCTCATCTTGATCAGAAGAGTTTCTCAAATCGTTGGAAGGCACTGTTGATTTCTCATGACAACAATCCTGCATTAATACCTCATCTCCTCCAAAGCCATCATTTGTAATAACATTTTCAACAAAGCTAGATTCTATCTTGAGATTTCCATTATGCTCTAAATTTACATCCATTTCATGCTTTTTACCAAACAAGTCATCAAAATTATATTCTGGCTCATCAAATGTTTCATCTTCAACTTCATTGTGATGTAATGGACTATGCTTTGGAATATGACTGAAAAGAGATGATATGGTCACAACTTCATTGACAAGTGGAGTACCTAACTCTGTGATGGGAATTTGCAGAGAGAAGTTCTCCTAGTGGTCTTGTGTGGGATTGACCTGATATGGGGTGTTGGAAAATGTGGTGCTTGGAACCTTAGGAAGGTTGTAGCTGCTTGGTGAGAATGATTGCACCTGGGTAGGGATGGTGGGTGAAGTGACACAAGACTATAGATGATGGCAATTTGCAAGCACAAGATGATTATAACCCTGAGTTTGGATATCTGAATTTCTAGTGTCAAGTCCAAATTGTGCCAATAAGAGAGCTTTTCTCAATACATCATGCAAGGATGTAGCCTCACCACAACGCCTGACTTTGGTTGTAAATGAGGGGTTTAAGCCCCGATAATAATGTTCTATCAGTATATGATCATCAACAACCGAATCTAAAGATTGAACCCTTTGATACATAAAAAAAATATGTGATTAAATTGATAAATGTGTTCTAATGGTATCCTTTTCGTAGTTACAAATTCATGTAATGGGTGTAGTGCATGTGCATGAGGATCAAACTAATCTAAAAATAAGATTTTAAATTATATCCATGAACAAACGAAATCTGGTGGCAGATTATCATACCATTTCCTTGTTGTACCTTGAAGTTTTTTGACAAATAACTGGTAGATGATATCCTGATGCTGAATCTGGAGAAAAATGAATATATGCCCGCAAGTTTCGACATGTTCAGAAGCATTTTTCCCAATGTTAGGGAAAAATAAAGGAAGCCTATCATACAGATGACCAAGGATTTCATGGACAAGTGCCAGTGTATACAAAGGGCTACCCATTAGAGCTGGGTTTTCCAAGATCTAACCCACCCCAACTCACAACAATCCAAAATTACTCAAAGAGGCCCTCCTTCTAGCGCTAGTTTCCTGTTGATGGTTCGGATGAGCACAACAACAGTTTAGCAGAATATTACTATTATGCTCTCCTAAAAGAGAAAGAATAACACATGGATATCTTAACTCCCAAGGTCTTTGTAATCGGTTCTCGACTGTGTTGATTTCACTCAATGGTTGATGTGAACTATAATGTTCAAGGGGCCTGCTGGTGTTGAGCTTGTGGATTGTTCTAAGATCAAACATAAATTCAAACCTACTTTAACTGGGGTTTTTAAAGAAACAGAAAAAGATAGATCAAAGCTTTGGAACCGAAGAGAATGACAATTCATCCAACTTAACCAGACTTGTTACCTTTCAAGGAATTCCTAACTACAACTGCAAAACAAAATTAACTTGTTATTAACACACAGTTTCATTCATTCACAGTCCTAATTTCAACAGTAGTTTGAAAATCAATATTTAAACAAAACATAAAATAAGACTTCATTCCTTGAAAGCTTTTAAAATCAAATGATTAACCCAAGATAAACACCATTTTGGAACACAACATGATGTAGATTTAAATATGGTTGCTTCTACTGTTAATGAAATAGATAAGCAACATTTACAAATCTGGCACAATCACCAGTGTACAGAAAACCTATGTCTTTGTATTGTTTCCATCTATACTAAGAGAACCAGAAGGATACATTACTGCCTTATGTCAAATCTAACTCCTATTTTACTGCTACTCTTAAGTTTTTCTACTTTTAGAAAAATTCCTATTTTCCTACTTTCCTCCTCCTCCTTTACAAAGAGGCAAAAATGCCATATATACAGAATGTGCCAAAAAGAAAGTCGGCCCCTATTTTAGGGTTTACAAAATATCAGTTGGTTACAGGAGGTTCGGCCCTCAGATCTTTTGGAATGAAGTTAATGCTACATTCAATGTGTATCCCCATGTCCATGTTGGTGACAGCTCACCCTCAGGAGAAGCCTTCAGATCTTTTACAACCACAACATTAACTTCTGGCCTTCGTGTCCATCCTCAAGCTTCCTTGAAGGGCTGCTTTGAATTCTCTAAAGCATTATCATTAATGGTGGTCTACCTTTGCCAGTAGACACCATAGATGTCCTTGAGACTCGCGGCCTCTTCTTCCTGCTCTAGATCTTTCTACATGTTGACCTCCTCTGGAAGCAACATCAGACTTTCCCATTAGATTCCCACACCATTGTTCACGAGCCGATCCATCAGCTCATTCATAGAGCAGATCCACACCGGTCGCATTTTGCTGATCTTCTTCATAGGGGTAGTCAATCAGTCAAGCTGCCCAGGGTTTGCCTTTAGTTCTCTCTGATTGGGCGAACACACTCCATGTAAGATTCTCGGGTGGTCAAAGGTCTTTCAAACAAAATCGCATGTTGATGAGACACTAATTGTGTCTCCCCAATGCGATTATACTTCATAGCAGCATCGACATAACCTCGAACTATCGACAAGACTTCATAGCGAGCAGCCAGAGTCATATCGATATCCACAGTGGTCGTCGAGACAATCGCTATCGGCCAAACATTATGTCGATCCCTCAAGGGTTATATCACTGCGTGGCTCCATTGGAAAAACATTTGCATTTGGCAAGACATCTTTCAGTTAGCAGGTCATGGCGGGCACTAAGAGTCATACCGATATCCTTTTCCATTGGAAAGCTCACCGCAAGACTCCCCTCAGTCGGTGAGATGTTATACTGAAGCCCCCATCCTTCGGCGAGACCACCGTCTGTTGACAAGATATTACACTAAAGGCTTAACCTTCGGCGAGACATTCAACAGTCGGCGGGACTTCTCCCCGATGACACCCCTTTTCACCGAGACCCCATCCCTTCGGCGAGACATTATGCCGAAGGCATAACGTTTCGGCAAGACCCTATCGGGTCAGCAAGACCTTATGCCGAAGCCACCTTATTTCGGCGAGGGCTCATATCAGTCGGGAAGACTTTACCCTATTGGCCAGACATTACGGCAAACTTAAATCTTTCGACGAGACTCCCTCGTGTTGGTAGGACATCTCCCCGAAACCACAACCTTATACCGAAGGCACCATCCTTTCGGTGAGACATCACTTGGTCACCGGGACTTCATGTCGAACTCAAATCTTTCCCCTACATCGTTTCATTTCAGCAAGAGTCCACCTTGTCAGTGAGACTTTACTTCGAAGCCACACCCTTTCGTCGAGACCAACAACCATCGGCGAGACCTTATGGCGAAGGCATAACCTTTCGGCAAGACCTTCATCAGTCGACAGGACCTCTCTCCGAGTGCAAATCTTTCGGCGGCCCTAACCTTGTATGCAATAGTTGGTGAGACTTCTTCCCAAGCAGAGAGATACATAAAAACTTACGACAACTGAAATGTCTGTCCGACCCGTATATTTCAAATGAATAGAACCATTGCTAGTCGGAAAGACATCTGGAAGGTCTCACCGACTTTCTCCTTAGAGGAATTTTATGCCAAATGTGACTAAGGCAGGCTTTCCAACTGAGTTCTTTGAGAAATATCATGAGGTGCATGATTTAATCCTGTAACACAAATGCCTCCATTAGTCTTCAAAGCATATAAAATATGTCATTTTTCATCATGCCTTCAATTTTAACAAAATGAATCCCAACCCTAGCTGAAGCATAACCAAAATTTGATAGAACAAAAGACAAACTCAGGAGGAAAACAAAAGAACTCCCTTGACCAAACTAGACAACCAAAGGCAAAGAAAACAAAAGAAAAAAGAGGGGGACCCATTTTGTTCCAGAATAAAATGGGGTGGTTATGCAAGGCATAACACCTCCCTCATTCACTCTCTACTTCTTTGTATCTCTCACTACCACTCCTTCCCTCTCTGTCTGTCTATCTCTATCTCTGTCTATCCGTCTGTCTCTCTCTACATCTCCATCCCTCCTTCCCCCTCTCTCCCTCTCTCTCAATCTCTCAACCTTCCTCCTCTATCTCTCTTCATCTTTCTCTCACTCTCTCCTTTCCTCTCTACTCTCTATCTCACCATTCTCTCTCTCTCTACTTCTTCGTGTCTCTCTCCTTCCCTATATACTTATCTCTATACCCTAAACACTTAACCTTGACCCTCAACCCTGAAAATTATCCCTCAACCATAAATTCACAATCCTAAATCCTATACTTAAACCCTAAACCCTTTATTCAACCTTATGCCCTAAACCTAAACCCTCAACCATATACCTAATATCCTAAACCCTAATCCCTATACCCTATACACTTAATCCTATATCCTGAACCCTGAAAACTACCTCTCAACCCTCAACCCTCATCCCTATTGATCTCTCTCCTTCCCTCCTCTCTCACAAATCCACCTTCCTCACTCTCTACTTCTATTTATCAAGCACCTCTCTCTCTCCCTCCCTAGCTATCCCCCTCTCTCTCCCTCCCTACCTCTCTCTCTCTCTCTATCTCTCTCCTTATATATATATATATATATATATATATATATATATATATATATATATATATATATATATATATATATATATATATATATATATATATATATACTCTGTATACTCTTCCATTACCTTCTCTCTCTGCTATCTCTATCTAACATGTGCATGCCCTCTCCCTCCTCCCTCCCTCACTCCTCTTTCTCTCCAGTCTCTCCACCCCTCCTCCACCCCGCTCTCTCCTCTCTATATATGTCTCCTTCCTCTCCCTCCCTCCTCTCTGTGTATATCACCTCTCTGCATGTCCATCACTCCCCTCTCTATCTCTTAAACACTATATGCTTTATATACATTCTCTACCTCTCCCTGCATATATACCCCTCTCCCCATCTTTCTCTCCTCTCTCCTTCCATACTGCTCTCAATGCACCATTATCTCCTCCTCTCCAATCTCCCCAGGCCTATGTCGAGATGTCCTAAACCCCTAATCCTATACCCTATACACTTAACCCTATACCCTCAACCCTAAACCCTCAATCCTCATCCCTATAACCTATATCCTCAACCTTATACCCTAAACCCTAAACATTATCCCTCAACCCTATACTTAAACCCTACACCCTAAACCTAATACCCATAACCCTATAACCAATATTCTAAACCCTAATCCATATTTCCTATGCACTTAAATTTATACCCTTGAAACCCTGAACACTATCCCTCAACCCTCAATCCTATACCTTAAACCCTAAACCCTACACCCTTAACCCTCATCCCTATACCCTATATCTCAAGATTATACCCTAAACCCTTAACCCTAGAATTAAACCCTAAACCTTACATTCATCCTTGTACCCTAAACCCGCAACTCTATACCCAATATCCTAAACCCTAATCCATATACCATATACACTTAACCCTATACCCTCAACCCTAAACACTATCCCTCAACCCTCAACCCTATACCTTAAACCCTAAACCATACACCCTCAACCTTATAACCTAAACCTTGCTCATTATCCCTCAACCTTATAATTAAACCCTAAATCCTACATTCAACATTGTACCCTAAACCCTAAACCCTCAATCCTAAACCTAATACCATCAACCCAATACCCAGTATTCTAAACCCTAATCGTTATACCCTATACACTTAAACTTATACCATCCACCTTGAACACTGTCCCTCAACCCTTAAACCTATACCTTAAACCCTAAACCCTACACCCTCAACCCTCATCCCTATACCCTTTACCCTCAACCTTATACTCTATACCATCAACCTTATATGTAAATCCTAAACCCTTAACCCTATACATTATACCCTCAACCCTATACCCTAAACCCTATACCTGATATCCTAAACCCTAATCCTTATAACCTATACACTTAACCCTATTCCCTCAACCCTGAACAATATCCCTCAACCCTCAACCCTAAACCCTACACCCTCAACCCTCATCCCTATACCCTCAACCTTATACCCTAAACCTTGAACATTATCCCTCAACCCTATACTTAAATGCTAAACCCTACACTCTCAACCCTTGACCCTATACCTTATAACCTAAACCATACACCTTAAACCCTATACATAATATCCTGAACCCTAATCCCTATACCCTCAACCCTAAACCCTATACCATATACTTAAAACCTAAACCCTACATTCAACCTTGTACCCTAAACTCTAAACCCTATACACTTAACCTTATACCCTCAACATTAAAAACTATCCCTCAACCCTATACCTTAACCCCTAAACCCTACACCCTCAACCTCATCCCTATACCCTATACCCTCAGCCTTATACCTAATATCCTAAACCCTAATCCCTATTCCTTAAACACTAAACCTTACACCCTCAGCCCTCATAGGGGTAGTGAGAAAGAGGGGGAAGGGAGGAAGGGAGAGAGAGAGAGGGAGGGAGATGATAGATAGATAGTAGAGAGGGAAGGAGAGAGTGAGAGAGAAAGAGCGGGAGGGAGTGAGGGACAAAGGGAGGGAGGGAGAGGGAGAGTAGATAAGGAAGAAGAGAGGGAGGGATAGGTATGGAGGGAGAGAGATGGAGGTGAGAGAGAGGTGAGATAGAGAGAAATAGAGAGAGTGTGGTAGGGAGTGATGGAGGGAGAGGTAGGTAGAGAGGGATAGGTGAGATAGAGAGAAGTAGAGAGAGATAAAGACAGAGGGAATGGTGTGGGTGGGAGAGAGAGGGGAGGAAGGGAGATGTAAAGAGGGATAGGTGAGATAATGATACGTAGATAGAGAATGATGAGATAGAGAGAAGAGAGTGAGAGAGAGGGAAAGAGAGAATGGTGAGATAGAGAGGAGAGAGTGAGAGAGAAAGAGGAGGAGAGAGGAGAGAGAGAGAAAGAGGGGGAGGGAAGAGAGAGAGAGAGGTACTTCTTGAGCTCAAGGGAGAGAGTCAGATAAAGGGATGGAGATAGTGAGAGAGAGGTATAGAGTGTAAGAGATAAACAATGAGTGAGATAGAGAGAGATAAATAATACAATTTTTTGATTACTAAAATTTGACCTCCTAATTATTGAAATTTGACATGTTGATTACTAAAATTTGACTGTCTAAAATATTTTAAGATCTTCCAAAATCTAAAATTTGCATTATAACTCCTAGAGATCTGAAACCACTCTCAAACATCTTGAAACTATATACATGAAATATAACTTAAAGTATAAGAAAGTAAATGTCCATATTTAAATGTCAACTTATACTAAATGTGTGAGCGTTCTAACACGCTCACGTTTTGTCAATGCATTCAAATAATGCAAGTGCATTATAATGTGCCTGCGTTTTGTCTTGCTTTGGGAATCCCCAAGCCCTAGGCTTGGATTTGCTTTGGATTTCCAACCCAAAGGCTTAGAGTGCCTTCCCAAAGTCTAAAGATGTGTTTTTGCATACTATATAAAATTTCCCATAATCTCGTTTGTGGCAACCATTAGGCACATGTTTCAAGGTCGAGTAAATCAAACACCTGGGAAATGTTAGGCTCTCTCTTATCTATTTAACGATGTAATTTTTTTCACATTTTGACTATGTTAAGGATTTCATCTTTAATTTATTTTGTTTGTGCATCTATTTTTTGTCAAAAACTAATGTTTGGTATTTTTAACTTTATTCTTTAACTGTTCATTGAAATTTCAAATAAATTACATTTTTATAAACTAGACTCCATTCTACACATTCAAAAAAATGATTTTTGATTAGTTTTCAAAAATTATTGGAGTGCCACAACCAAATTTCTATTTATCAAGATGTGTCCACTTTGAAAATTAGTAAAAAATCATATATTTATTAAAAAAATATCAAAAAAATCAAGCATAAACTACATGATGTTAGCTAATTTCTCAGCGAAGTGATTTGAAAAATACCAAAAAAAATTAACCTTTGAGGGAGCCACAATAGATGCTATGTTACATGTTTTTTGATAAAAACAACATCAATTTATGTGGCTCCCTTTTTTGAACCCCTTAATCTCTACTATTTTCAAAAACAATTAGTAGTTTAGAAAGTTGACTCAGAGCACTACGATCCTTGTTTTTGTTGCATCTATTTTTTTTTAATGTAACTAGATCCTCAATTTCTCATCCAAGGTCAGTATTTCCTAATTTTAGAAAAAAATGGCCACTTAAGACCCCTTTTTGGCCCCCCATCTTTCTGCACTTACCCATTTATTGTTTGAAACTTTTAACTCGCTATTTTTATCTCGCGCCTCTCAAAATCAAGGTTTTGATATACATATACTAACATAGAAGTTTGATATTAGATAATTATCAACATGATCAAGTGGGAAGCGAGTTGGATATCATCAACAGAAAATAAAAGATGATCCATTTCATCATTCTCATAAATATGAAATTATTCTATTTAGGAAATACAAATTCAAGTGTTGTTGGTATTTTCTACTATTAAAGTAGTAACAAAGTTGGTGCAACATGCGAACTTAGTAATTTTCTTGTGATGTAAAGGATAAAGATGTATATATATCATAATAAAGAGATAACAAAAATAGCCCTATGAATAAGCAACTTATGAGTCATTTATGGTGGATAAAATTATACATAGTTCCTAATTTGGTGGGAGGAAGGCTCTAGGCCCAAATAAATGTCAAGATCCATTTCCATAGCCACCTACTTCATTCTAATCAATGGAGTCTCCAAATTCTTTTCTCCCCACTAAGAGGGAAACTAGATAGGGGGACTACTTTCTACTGTATTATTACTATTTATGAAAAAAAATCTAGGAAGACCCCATAAAAGGGAAGTTGTATGTAAGAACATAAGAGGAGTATAAGTTCCATTAATGCTAGAAAGTATAACTCACCAAGCTATTTTATGTATGATGTGCTTCTCTTTAATAGAGCTCTCTAGATAGAGAAGCTAGAGAAATCAAAATAGTGTTTGAGAAGTATAAAGGGTGGTAGAAATTAATTAATCCTCCAAAATTATCCAATATAGATCTTATATCTCAATGATTACAAGGAAGACTATCTTAAAGTAAATAACACATCCTAGAGTTTGAGGTGGGTAGGATACCTAGTTCCTACTTGGTTATATGACTATTAAATTTAAAGAGAACTCAAGTGTGCCAATTGGACATTTTAGGGTTTTGATCAAAGATTTTAGGGTTTCAAAATAGCTATTCAGGGTTTCAATTACAATTTTTAGGGTTTGAAAAAAATTGTTTAGGATTTCAATTGAATATTTAAAGGTTTCAAAATTAACCATTTTAGGGTTTCAATTGAAGATTTTAGGGTTTCCAAATAGTTGTTTAGGGTTTCAATTAAAGACTTTAAGTTTTTCAAAGATGATCTAATATTGAAAAATACATGTTAAATAGAAATAATTACAAGCAACTAGATGTAACATATGTCCATTTGAAGCGACATGAAAAATTCATGATGTACAAATGAGTGCCTAAAGACTTGTGAAAACACTGTTGAAGTTGATGAGGTGAAAGTAAAGGGAGATACAAAGTACATGTCACACTACAATTTGTAGTGTGGAATCGAATTGACAAGTCATCATTTTATTTTTTATTACATTTTTTACATTAAAATAAACTTTCATTTGAAGGTGTTCGCTACAAGTTATCTTCAAACTAAGGAGCCTTCATTTGAATAAATACCTCCATTTGAAGGTTCTTGACATGTTTTAGTGCCCCACAATATTAAAAAATTGATGTCCCAAGTTTGGGACTTACTATTGTGGGATGACCTTGTTCTGTGTTGTTATACATTTATTTATCAATGATGAAAAAAAGTAGTGTGAGATGCTTTTCCCATGTCATCATAAGTGGAAATGAATGGAAAAATGATGGGACCTGTGATGTAGTATGGGATGCACTAAAATTCCTCTTTTTAGTTGGAATTCAACATACTTAAGGGATTAGGTGTTAGTGAACTATGTAAAGGGAATATAGTTGTAGTAATGTAAATTATCCACTTCCCTCTTGTTAGTTGGTCACTATGTGTACATGTGTTGTATACATGAGCTAGTTATATTGTGTATATGTGATGTATTCACATGAGTTAGTCACTTTGTATACTTTTAATTTGTGTATGACTATGAGCTAGTCACCCTATGTATATGTGATGCATAATAAGATAGAGTGTCTGGAAACCATTTATAGTCCTTCCAACAAGGCTTAGTGGAGTGGATTCCCACTTTATGAAGCATATCAGCCAGAATGGCATTCACCAAACCATCAAAAGTTTATCGGTCATGGTTTTGTAAACTAAAATGGGCATAAAAAGTTTGCCAAGATAAAATAATCATGGTGGGTCTATGGAATAACTCTTGAAAGATTTGAATACCATTCTTATGGAATTTGAAGGCCTTAAGCCAAGGAAGCTTGGCCAACAATCGACCTGCATTAGAAAAAAGAGGAGACCACCAAATATTCTGCTAATTTAATGAGAGTCCATCATGAAATCCAGTCCTAGTCCATCGAAGCTAGGGCTTGACAGCCTCCCAGGCTCACCAAGTAATTTTGGCAACAAAGGTACCTATAATTTGAATGGGCTCCCTCATAATAAGAAGGGTCTAAAATCCAATTCCCTTCCAAGAAGGTCTATGAGTGAGATAACCTGCTACAATACAATGCTTGAGGAAAATTTTCTAGGCCTCATTGCTAGTAAGAGCATGGATAATCCATTTGACACAAAGAGTAGTCCCTTGCCGTTGAGTGGAAAGAATGCCAAGCCCACCAGAATCTCTAGGGAGGAAACAAAACTCCTAGGAAATTTGGTGAAAGCCTTTGTGAGTCTTAGAGGAGGCCCAAAGAAAATCTTTGAGCAATTTTTCCATCTTTGCATAAGAGGCCTTAAGGGGCCCAACATGAGAAGTAATAAACATGGGTCGTTGCCAGGATTTTAGATCACACCTAAAATTTAATAGCCAGAGAGAGTGGCTTGGTAACTCAGAACACTAAATTTGGCTCAATCTAAGAGAGAATCACTTGCCAAAGATCAACAAAAGAGGCTTGAAAGGCAAAAGGGATGCCAAGAAATCTGAAGATTTCGCTTCGAGCAATCCACTTCCACCCATATTGTTGAATCCAAAGAGGAATGGGAAGAAAAAATTATCTGTAATACAAGGTTTTGTGCCATTGGATGGTAGAACTAGAGGCCAAGCAAAAGGTCTCAAGACAACCAAGAGAAACTTTGAAATTATTTTCTACTTCTAGCAAGGTAAGGAAGGAATCATTGGCAAAGTGGCCATTGACTAGTTGAGTTGGCAAGTTAGGCAAAGAGATTCCTTGAACAAGCCCTTGGGAAGCAGAGTGAGCAAGAAGATAGCCGAACCTCTCAACAACTAGCACATAAAGCGAGGGGGTAGGTAGGCAACCTTGATGAATGGAACAAAACAAACCAAAGGATTAGGATTGGCAACCATTAATGATGATGCAAGTTGAAGCGTTGAAGAACAAAATTTTCATAGAATGAATGAAATTTGGGCCAAATCCAAGTGCAGAAAGCATAGCCAAAATGAAAGGCCATTCAATGCAGTCATAAGCTTTTGTAAAATCAATTTTGAGAAAAAGCACCTTTTGATTAGAGCATCTCACCCACTCCATACCTTCCTAGACAACAATTATGTTGTCCAAGATGAACCGGGACTTAATAAAACCAATTTTTTCAAGGCGCATAATTCGAGGCAAGAGATGACAAATTTTTAAAGTGAGGACTTTGGCTATTATTTTATAAGAAACATTGAGGAGCATTATGGGTCGCTAGTTGCAAATATCCTTGGGATCACCAGTTTTAGGTGTGAATTTAATATTGTCTCTGTTGATGAGATTACCTAGGGAATTAGAATGAAAAGCTTCAAGGTAACCTTTATGCAAATCTTTTCCCACATAATCCCAAAGCAATTTGTAAAATTTGCATGGGAACCCATCAATTCCCGAAGCTTTGTCATTAGCCATTGTGCAAACAACTTCTTTGAGGTCTTCAATTGTGAGTAATTGCTTAGAGAAGGATTTTTGAGTTATGGAAAGCCTATTTGGCATAATAGCAAGGCAATCCTAGAGTGCATTACTCTGCTCTGGTGTGTAATCTTGGGTTGTGAAAACTTGCTCATAGTGCTTAACAAATGCCTAGAGAATATCATGTAGTTCTAAAAGCACATTATTGCCATCTTTGATTTGCATGATGCCAGGTGAAGAATGTTTGGTTTGAAGATCCAGATATAATTCTTTTGAGGTAGGGTCCCCAATCTTGAGCCAATGTAATATAGCCTTGATTTGTGCCCCTTAGGCCGCATAATTATCAACCACTTATTTTTGATGTCTCAACTCCACAACCCTGACTTGCAGAGAAGGGGAGAAGGGGTTAGCCGCTAAAGCCTCAGTGGTGGTACGAAGGTTAGATGTTGTCACCTCATAAGACCATTTGTGAAAAGTAGGTAGATGACACCCATAAATTCCAACAAACCTCGTAGTATGGGTGATGGCATCATTCCACCACTTGATCCATCTAGTTGAGTGGAGCGGTCTACATTTAAGATTCTAGATGGTTCTATTGTGGGCCAGCATGGGCCAGTGACTCAACAAAGAGTATTTAAAAAAAAATTGGGTCCGACTAGCACAAGGCAGCCTCACTTGCCATTCAATGCAAAAAAAGATGAGAAAGTGGTCAAACAACATCACATTCACTAAAGGCTTAGCTGAAAGTAGAAAAGAGTTGACAAAGAAGGAAAAAGATTGAGCCGAGATCATGGCACAATCAAGGCATTTAAATATCTTGTTAGAACCAGCTCAATTATTGCACCAAGTATTCCAAAGAGAATAAGTGGTGATGACCAATATTGGGATCGAAAAGACCCATTTTATTGTGCATGTAAAACCAGGCCTCCCTTTCGCCAACTGGCCATCAAAATGGTAGAGTACCATCCTTGTTGTATGTCATCTCAACCATATTGAAATCCCCATAGAGAAGCCAAGTAGCAACTGGCAATGAGTTAGCAATCCATCGCCGGAGAAGAGATCTTTCAACAACATCATTCAAGGCATAAGCATTAATAATCCCAAAGGAATTATTATCAATGTTCATAAGAATCCAGACGAGCCAATGTGTGGGGTCATACCCATGATCAACCACACAAGCGTGCCACCGTGGGGAAAAAAGGGTGATTGCACACCACATCCAGCCTCGAATATGAAGAGAGAAAATTCATGTTAAAAACTCAACCATTTTGTTAGATTCCAGCTCTTCTAGAGAGGAATATCGATTCTACAAAAATTATGGTGGGACTGTCCCAATTTGAATGGGAGGAGACAAATTCCTTTGTTTTTCCTAAACATATTCTCCTTCTTCAAGAGGTTGAGAAGGACTGTGTGATCTCCTATGGGTTCCCAACATAGGAGGAGACACAACCAACTGAGCTATCATCACTAAGGCAAGTTGCGGCATGGAAGAGGGCCTTGGCCAAGTTGGAATGCTATTAGAAACTGTTGGGTTTCCTTCCCTTTCACTAAAGGGTTTGAAACTTCTTTTGTTGGGTCAGTGGTTTTGGCAACCGCCTCAAAGTCATTAGACTTGTTTTTTCGATTGGTAACTGTCATCCATTTTTCCTTTGGTTTGGTGGTAGCACCTTTCGCTTGGTGGGGCTTGTCAGCTTCCTGTGGTAGAGATTGAGTACAGGGGGTTGCAAAAGGGCAATCCTTAATCTTATGGTTAGCGGATTGACATCGATAACAAGTGTTGGGTAGATTGAAATAAGTAACCTTCTGGGTATGCCAAAAACTACCAATTTGAATATCAATGGACTCTTTCAAATCTTGTGAAAGGTGCACTTCAACATAGACTCGCTTTTGAGGGCACGCTTGAAAGAGCCTATCTGGTTCAACACAAATGACTCTCCCCAGGGAGGAGGAAATATGTTGTAAAAAAATGCAAACAAGGCAAGGGAAAACCAGGAAATTCAATCCAAACTGGAACCTGTAACTTGGTGTCATCTGCGACAACGAAGTCCCAAGTTTAGAGCTAGAAAACCAACAATGAGGATTGGACATACCAAGGACCATGATTCAGGAAATTGCTTGAACATGGCTGTCCTCCACAAAATGAAAAAGAAAAAATCCTTTGGTCAAATTTTGAACCATATCAAGGTGGACCCTATGAGGGACCTAGGCCTTTTGAACCCATTCTTTAAGCACACTTTCAGGTGGAGTCCTCCCAACAAAATAACCAACAAGAGTATGTTGTTCTAACCATTGACATGTAGAATCAAAATCTGGGATGGGTAACACCACGTCCGCCGAAGAATCAAAAGAAGTTTACCTCGTGGAACACTTTTAGAAAAAAAAATTCAGGGACACTTGTTCGAAGGAGGAGCCATTGAGTAGATTCGTTGAACCACTAGGTTAGAGCCGATTGTAGGCATAATAAAAACCACAAAAATTACGATAAATGTGATCGTACAACACATAGTAAATGAAAAATCCTATGCCTAAGCCACAATATGATGCAAGAGGGGCCAAGGATGACCATAGAAACAAGAAACCCTAGCAAAGCTCATTCACCCCGAACATCAACTTATGTAATTTGAGAATGCTTGCGATCTAATGCGATCTTTTTTTTCAAGCGAAATGGGTTATCCATTCATAATTGCCCTTATATGACTTTATTACTTTTTATATATTAAAAAAGAAATAATACATTAATCACAAATAAAAGAGATTTAATAGTTGATCTTACTTGTCAAGCGAACTTTTTGTGATGGGTTATCCATTCATAATTGCCCTTCAAATATGACAATATGTTTTGTTTTAAAGAAATATGTCATAAATCTCTCTCTCTCTCTCACACACACATATATATATATATAATATATATATGATAGTTTTGTTAAAATTTTGGTTATATATTATAGTAAAAATTACTAAATATAATGATAAAGTCATGAAATTTTCAGTGAAATCGAATCAACCCACAAAATCGTCTCCATACTAAAATAAAAATAAAAATTTAAGAAAGTTTATCCAAAACTCAATGGTGTTGCGATCACAACATAAACTAATTCCTGCAATATTAAAAAAAAAAGACAACACACGAAGATGAAGATGTGGCCCACTTGCGAGCAAATGGCGTTAGAGAAAGGATAGAGCTTGCCGCTAATTTAAAAGCATACTGTGATCTAATACCGGATTCTTTTGACTAAAGTTTTAATTGTTCAAAGCAATTTATTTTGGATCCATATCATGACAACTATGCATAACCATTTGTTTTGGGGCTAATCATGGCTTAGGTGATAGCCTATTCTATGATTTTTCCTTATGAATGATTCAAAATATTCTTTGTGAGCATTAAGGAATTATAATTCAATTAAGGCTGGGTAACTCCAAGTCAATGGCATATTTACTCTAAAATACCTTGACAAGTCTTTCCATATTTCTTATTTTATAATTTAAAAATAAATAAATTATATTTTAATGTTTCACTTATTACGACGAATTTGGTTTGAATTGAGGTAACAATAAAAAATATATTTATTTACAACTATAAAATATATTACCATGGTAGAGTAATTTGCATCACATTATTCAACGATTTCGATGATAAATATTTTTTATATTATATTACGTGATGAAGCGAGTTACATCTTTTGTTTTTATAAGCTAAATAATATATGGGACCCCTAAATAATAATTTAATATTTTTAAATGAAAAAAAAATCTATTAAAACCATAAAGTAAGAACCACGCGCTCTACTCTAGTTAAATTACCTTGAAAAACTGGTACGTTGCAATTAAACTCTACTGTTCGAAGCACACAGTCAAAGTTTTGAACGTTTTCCTATAGAATTCTTGTGTTACACATAATTTTATATATTATAAAGATTAATTTTGTCAATAGATTCTGCTTTTTTATTAGTAAAGTTGAATGAATCCACAACCACCCTTTAAAAAAATGAATAAGGGCAGGTCCCCATGCAGCTGCAGTATGACCCCAACATTTCTGAGCTCAACCGGCTGCCGACTCGTTACACCGTTGTGAAAGTTCTGCTTCTCTCCTCTCCATTAAGATTATCATGCTAAATTCAGCTGGAGAAAATGCTTTTCAAGGGATCGCTCCTATGTTTCTTTCATTTCAATCTGCAGATTATCCTTCGTACGATGTATTCATAAATCACAGGGGACCAGACGTTAAAAAGACAGTGGCGGAGGCAATTTACCGGCATCTGAGTGCCTTCAACCTGCGGGTGTTTTTAGATCAGAAAGAATTGCGGACAGGAGATTTCTTACCTGCGGCCATACAACACGCTCTCGCCACTTGCAAAATTCACGTTGCAATCTTCTCTCCGGGATATGCGCAGTCACCATGGTGTCTGGCGGAGCTCTCTTTCATGCTTAAAACCGGGGCTAAAATCATCCCTGTATTCTACGATGTGCAGCCCTTTCACGCCCGCTACATCCAATCTGGGCCTTACGCCAAAGCCTTCGAGGACTACCACCGAAAGAACAGAATTGATCTCCACACTGTTGAGAAATGGAAAGAAGATCTCCACATGGCTTCCTTTATTTCGGGCTTGGTATTCGACACAAGTAAAGAGTAATAATATTTTTCCTTCATATTTCCTGTTTTTTTGAAAGATGTAGATCAGAACATTGGTTTGAGTCTTGATTTCTTTTCTAATGTGGTTTTCTTGCAGTGATGAGCACATACTGTTGAAGAGTATAGTGGATAGAGTGGTAGAGGAAGCGAAAGGAGAAGTATTAGAGGTGGCCAAACACCCAGTGGGACTCGACGAAGCGCTTCAAGCTTTCCAAAACACAATATTGGAGTCGGATGAAGAGCAGGGGAGTTATGTAAAAGTAGTGGGTATTGTTGGAATGGGGGGATCCGGCAAAACCACTCTGGCCAAGAAGATATACAACGAGAGGAGTTGGGCATACAAGGGCCGCTGCTGCTTCTTGTCTGATGTAAGACTGGAGGGCACCAAAAATGGATTGGCATCTTTACAGAGAAAGCTTCTTCAGAAACTTTCTCATTATGACTGGCAAATCGAAAACTCCAGCCAAGGCAAGGAATTTCTGAGAAGTCGCCTGCAAAATGAGGAGGTTCTATTAGTTTTAGATGATGTGGATGATGAGGAGCAAATCGAGGCGTTGCTGGTGAAGGAAGTGCTTGCGGCGCGCAGTTTAGTGATAGTCACATCTAGGGACAAGGGTATGCTCACAAGCTGTGGAATCTCCTTATTTCATGAGGTAAAAGAAATGGCAGTGACTCACGCCAAACAGCTCTTCTGCTGGCATGCGTTTCTCCTGCCTGATCCCTTACCAGGCTTCGAATCTCTGGTTCAAAGTTTCGTGGTTGCATGCTCGGGTTTACCACTGTCCTTGAAAGTCATCGGATCGCTTCTTTACAAAAAGAAGATTGACTACTGGAATGGAACGCTGGAAAAAATTGGCAAGCATATTCTGCCCAGTAATATAATAAACACACTGAAAATCAGCTACGAGTCCCTTGATAGAGAGGAGAGAGAGATATTCCTGGACATAGCTTGGTTTTTCTCTGGAGAAGAGAAAAATACGCTGGTAAATATCTGGGACGGTTCAGGGTGGAGCAGTTTGCAGTGTCTTGAAAGCCTTGAGCAGAAATGCCTTGTTGAATTTGTTCATGAAAACAGAGGATACGGAGTATACGATAATGAGGGGAAAGACTGCGTGTTAGTCCGGATGCATGATCACCTCAGAGATATGGGAAGAAGTGTGATAGATGATCAAAGCCCGCCTACTCGCCTCTGGCGCCCACTTGATATTCGCGATTACTTGTCGCGCCATCAACTCGTAAGATCTTATAATATTGAATCCAGAATTACATCTATCATAACTAGTTAGTTAGAAGTTGTAGAAACATGTGAGTTTTGATTAGGCTGCATGATTCAACAAGACATCTTTCGTTTATAGGATAGAATTCCTGATGCAGAAACTCCTATTGAACAGATAAAATGTGCTACTAAATGCAACTCTATAAAGAATTCAACTGAACACACAGAATGCTAATGCAGACTAAAGCTCATGCAATAGTATATAAAGGGTGCTCAACAGAACTCCTTTAGTAAAAACTTCACCATGTAATAGTATCTTGTGTGCTCAATAGAGCCCTCTCTATAAGAACTCTGTAATATAATATCATCTCTGATGTGTTCTCTAAAAGCATCCCGTATACTCAAAAGACTACCTTTCCTTACCGTCTTGTTTGTTGAATAGAGTCATTCCCTGAACTAAAAAAATTTAAAGGCTCAAAAGAGTTATCTGTTATATAATAATGAGCTATAATACTTTCTAATAACATCTTGTGGGCTTAATAGAAAAATTTATACAAGAATCAATATAAATAGTTTTAATCTAACCATATGTTTATTTTTATGGTGGATCACCCAGTTCTTATTGGAGATTGGATCGCTTGATCCTTCCAGTTGAATTTATGGAAAATTTGCCACTTATATTACAAAATAGCCCATAAAAAATACCTAGCTTTTCACAAGGGTTTTTGGGTAGAAGCTCTTAGGTACTAAATTAATTGTTTTGATGAATTTTCTTCAGGGACTGATTATGGAGGTCAGAGGAATTATAGACTCTTGACATATGAAAACGGGAGAATGGGCGCATCTCCGTAAGGAAACTTGCTGGTTACGGTATTGGAGATTTATGGCGTGTTTCAAGTAACAAAGTTCGTTCTGTGACTGGCAAGGCATTGCAGGGCTTTAAACGTTGAAATCGATAATACAGAATTCAATTGAAATATCAGGAGGCTGCTGCGGGCTTCAGTGGGATGGCACTGCAGCATTCTCACTTCTCCATTCAAAAGTTGAGAGTTTTAGAGCTTTCATATAAATATAGTGGCCTAGAGAGCTTGTGGCAGAGCAATGAGCAGGTACAAGTAACACGAGTACATGTTTACTTGTATATTAATATGTGTGATCTAAAGTTTCCTTGTTATTTATCCCATGGAAAAACTTTTGTTTGCAGGCTCCTTCACAGTTGCGCGAGCTCTCTGTACAAGGACTCAGCAAATTGCCAGAATCAATAGGGCTTCTTAAACATTTGAAAAAGATAGTTCTAACTAAAGGCTCAATGAGAAGTTTACCAGAAGAGCTGTGTCACCTGAAATCCCTGAATCACCTCGACCTAAATTCTTGCCGGAGCTTACAGTCGCTTCCAAGTCGATTTGGCAATTTAAAAAATCTAAGACACCTTAATTTAACTCATTGTTGCAGGTTGAAAGCTCTACCAGAATCATTTAGTCAATTAATACAGCTTCAATATCTATGCTTGTATGACTGCGAGGACTTGATGCTCTCTACAGATATTCTTCGAAATATCCGGACGCTTCAGTACTTAGACCTGAGTTCTGTTACGGGTGAGAACTTACCGACCCTTACATGTCAAAGCTTTCTCACAAATCTTTATGTGTGTTGCCCCAACCTCAAGAATTTACCCACAGGCATAGGAGAGTTGGGCAATTTAAGGGTTCTGCAAGTAGAAAGAGGGGTGTTAACGTCACTGCCGTCTTCCGTGCATAATCTCAGCTTGTTAAAGTCATTGAAACTGATTCATTGTACAAATCTCAACTGCATACCTGAGTCAATTGGACAACTTAAAAATTTGGAGAATTTAATAATACATGCAACAAAAGTACAAATTTTGCCCCAAGGAGTTTCAAGTCTGATAAATCTTGTGGAGTTGTCTGTAACTGATAGCCCACTAGTCGAGGTGATGCTTTCCAGCCTCAGAGCCCCAGGAGATGAAGAAAACATTTTGATTTTGTCCACTAAACTACACTCCCCCCACGCCATGTCTCGACTTAAATCCATAAATCTGCTAAATACCAGTATTCTGAACTTATCCATTAGTAAAGAGGTGTGCCCCAGCCTTGAAACTATTAAAGCTCCATTTTGTAAAAATCTAGAGGAGGTTAAAGAGCTGCCAATCACACTGGTAAACCTAGACCTGCATGAGTGCACAAGATTGAAAAGGATATCAGGGCTTTCCAAGTTAACAAAGCTTAGATACCTCAATATACGTGATTGCATGGAATTGCAAGAGCTGGAGGATTTGTCTCAATCGGCTTCCTTGGAACTCCTTATAGCAGACGGGTGTTGTATGCTGACAAAGATGGATGGACTGAAGCATCAGTCACAACTAAAAGATATACAGATTGCAGCTTGTCAAACTGGTATTTGGAAAGGCATAGAATGTTTAAAGGTAATTCTCTTACAACCAATATCCATGTCCATATTACAAAATACTATATAAGATTATATTTCCGATTTTCTATGTAAGCACAACCAGATTTATAACAGATACTTTGATCTGTTTCAGAGGTTACCCTCCAAAGTATCTAATGCAACTTTGAATATGAAGATAGTGGGTGGCGATGAAACAGAGGTGAACTCAATTCTATCGTCTTTCAGATTTCCTGTCTCTGTACTTGAGTTTTCAAGTAACTGGGTGTGCAAACTTGGATTAGAGGAGGTGAGATCCTGCAGTGCACTAATCATGGTCCTTTTCTGCAAAAGCTCAGAAGAAAGTCATGATCCCAAGAGAGAGGTCTTATGGTTGGGCAATAGATTTTCCATTCAACAGTACCAGGTAACTGTCAGGATTGAGAGCCAATGCGAGTGGATAATTATCAGCCTTTTTACAAAAGAGTCCACTTTTATTGAAGACTTAAAGATAATTAAGGTTGAAGATGACATGGGTGTGTATGCACACGCTCCTTTTGAAAACAAGGAGGGCTGGGTGGTGTTCTTGCGAGAGGGAGAGGAATGGAAAATCACAGAAATTTGGGATAAGCTTTTCACATATGCCTACTCCAAACGACCATTATTGTTTGGTACAGAGACTGTGATGTAGTTTGCTTCACATTTACTTTTTAAGAACTTGTTATACTTCTCCTTAGTTTTCTAGTAATCATTATTGCCTACGTATGGCCTCGGGACTTCTGGATTGTTAGAGCCCAAACCATGTTTAGAGGTATTTTCTCATGAATTCCAGCTATTAGATGGAAAGCAACCAACTTTAAGGGCGATTCAAATTACATGGAATATTAATGCAAGTTTAACATTTTACAACTACAAATATAGCAAATTAGGTGGTTTTAATCTTTAGTCTATAGTCTTCCCTTTTTAGAGTAATTTATTAATGAATTTTTTTTTTCAAACTCAAAGTTGTAGATAACATAATGTTTTAGGGGAGAGGGGCTCATAGTGGAGCGGGCTTTGATAGTGGGGATAGAAGTAGTCCTCAGTGGGCCTCATAGTGGAGCATCTTAATATCCAATTGCAAAACACTTTTATCCATAAAGTATACAAACTGACAAATCATGTGATGGCACATCGGCGCACCAATAAAACATGACTTAGTGCACCACTATTGGTCTCACTTTTTTTTTAGCCTTTTTTAATACCTTAACAAAAAGCATGCTGATGTGGCATCATATTTGATGATGTGACCCTAAAATTAAATTTTTTAAGCAGATGAGTTGCCAAATAAATTGTTGTACAAAACTGGGACTGATTTGAAATTCCATGTAGGATTTTGAGAAACACAACATTAGGGTGCTCCACTATGGGCCCCTCTCCCCTAATAATTGGTGAAATGGAAAAAAGAAGAAACAATCCATGTTGAGTGAACAACGAGAATGAGCGAAGTGAGCAAGGGCGGAATGAGGAAGGGTTTACAATATCTACAGTGACAGCAAACCCCTTTTGATGCTTGTGCTGCAAATGAAGACAAGGATGATGATGGAGATGGTGTCGAGGCTTCTATGGGAGGAGCAATGTTGTTGTCTCGCTCTCAAACCCTGGTCAATTCCTCCTATGGGTCTAATGGCAGTAGTGGTGGTTTTGCAGATGGTGAAGGCACTGCAGATGATCTCATTGTTGTACAGAGGATGTTGCTATAGAGGATATTGGTAGATCTGCTTATGGTGAAGAAGGCTTTGTTGCAAGCTATGGAAGCTCTGATGTGGGAACTGAAGAGGTAGATTTTCATGCTCATGAGGACTAGGAGATGAAAGATGCTGATGGTATAGACAAGGATTTGCAAACCCTAGAGGCAAAATTCTCCCCCTTCTACTGTGACAAGTTTGGTTTGGATCTCTCTGAGGATAGGTCTTCAGAGGATAATGAATGGTTGAACGATTTGGTTGAAGAGGAAGATGAGCTCGTACTTGATATTCTTTTAGAGGCTTGTAGGAAGTTGCGGGGATGTGAGGTTATTGGGAAGAAAGTGGATAATACTCTTACTAGTTCTCCTTTTTCTAGGCTGTGTAAGGGCTTCCTTATTCATTTGTCTCCTATTCAATAGGATTGCAAGCTGCAGAGTATTAATGGAGTGGAGGCTTCCAATCGTGTTGTTCCTGCTTCCCCAATTTTATGTGGTGAGGTAGCTAGCAGTTTACAAAAGAATGAGGGTTTGGTCTGTGATGGTTTTGGTGCTCTTGGGGTGGTTGTTCCTGACTATGTGGTGTTGGTTGAGTTCCCTGAGGCTTTTGCTCACTCACCTTCAATGGTTGTTCCTACTCCCAAATCTATGGTTGTGGAGGATCTTTGTACTAAGGAGATTGAATTTGAAGTTCTTGATTCTTTGCTTGTTGAGTCATTGGATTGGCTCTTGAGCTCGCTAGTTGGGAGATTTAGTGGTGATCGTCCCAATATTAATTCCGTCAAAAGATGGGTTCTTAGGGTTTGGCATCTTCGAGGTCAGGTAAAGGTAACTGCTATGTGGAACCATAGTTGGAAAACTCGCCAATTGCAAGTACTCGGCAAGCCCAAAAAACTCAGCTTGGCAAAAACTCGGCAAACAACTCGAGAAATTAAAATATCGCTTAAACTTCACTAAAAACACATTTTTTTTGCAAAATTCAAAGATAAGATGCATCCAATGAGTCAATAAATGAGTACATATAAGAAACAAGCAGTATTTGATTGATATGAAAGAAAATTGGATACAAAATGGCATCCTCATGTGGAATGCTGAGTGCTCAATGCGTTGATATGATAATAGTCTGAAACAAAATGAAAATAGCAAATTGTTTTTGTAAAACTGAAAGTAAATACTACATAAATATTAATATATTTCAGTTTTTACAAATTCACATGAATCACATCTTCCTCTTCCCATGTCTAGATCTCATAAGGTACCAGAAGAGGGTCTAATTGTAGGATTCTACTCCTGCTATGCCTGTGGCTCCTCAACCTCCATCCTAGATGTAGATCCTCTTGCAGCTGCTGGTGGTGGCACTGGCAATGACTCCTCCTCAGGGTCATCCTCAAGGTCATCCAATGAGAATGCAAATCCACCCTCCTCCATTGCCTGGCACTCTAAATCATAAATCTCATCCTCAGTAAACAATGGAGGCTACTCCCCTCGCCCTGTCCAATCACTGTATGGATCTATCTCATCCAAATCAATTGGATCATCATATGATATTTCTTCTACCTTTCTTCTGTGCAATCGAAGATTATATTGCACATAAACAAGGTCATTGAGGCATTTTTGAGTGAGTTTGTTCCTCTTTTTTGTGTGGATAGCCTCAAACAAACTCCAATTGCGCTCACAATTGGAAGAACTACAAGGCTGGCTCAAGACACGGAGGGAAAATTTTTGAAGATTTGGGGTTTTTCCACCCCAATGTGTCCACCAAACATCTACAAAAAAAACAAAAAAAGAGTTAGAAAATTGTAACTTGTAACTTGTAACTTGTAATTATCAATTTTTCATTTTTGTAACTTGTAAATTTTAAATTTTATACCTGGTGGCAGCCTAGATACTACTCTCTTTGCCAGGTCTGAAGAGAAGAGTGCACCCCTTTTCTCTCTATAACTCTGCAATTCATTAACAATGCAATATGCCTCATCAGGTGTGGATGTCATCCGCTGCATGCAAGTAGTGAGGCCCTCCATAACCTCTCCAGTAGGATCTGAATAGGTGCCTGAGTGGATGAAACAGGGGGTTCAAGAAGTACCCTGCTGCATGGATAGGTTGGTGGAGTTGATTGTTCCACCTCCTATCGATAATCTCCCAAATGGGATCAAATTTGAGGCTGTCCCCCTTATAATAACTTTTAATAGCCTCCTTGGCCCTATCCATGGCCTCATAAAGATATGCCATTGGGGTTTGATCCCCATCCGCCAAGCGAAGCACTCTAACCAAGGGCTCTGACACCTACAATAAAAATTTTAAAATGCAAAAAAGGATTAGAGTTACAATTTAGTAATTTACAAATTTACAATGAAAGACATTAACTTCAAGAAAAATGTTTAATTTGAATTTAGATTCAAACTCAAAGTTTTGAAGTTACCTTCACAATCTCCAAGTTGCTCTTTGTGCAAAGAGGGGCTCGAAGACAATGTTTTGAACTCTTTCTCCTTTTGGCTTCTTCGAATAAGGTGAGTCTACCCATGCTTGACTCACAAACATTTGTTTCAAAGCTGTCAAAGCACCAAGAATGCTTTGCAATGTTAAGAAAACCGTTGCAAACCTTGTCACACCAGGTCTCACCAATTCTCTCCCTTTGGTGTGCTCCCTCATCAAGCTGAGAACCCAAGGGTGATTGTAGATATATTTAGTGATCCTCCTTCCATCCTCTACAATCGGTGTGACCCAATCTAATTTGCCTATGTCCTCCAAAAGAAGGTCAAGGACATGGGCAGCACATGGTGTCCAAAAAATTGTGTAGTGTTTATCTTGGAGGATTCTTCCTGCTGCCACATATGCTGTTGCATTGTCAGTTATGATTTGCACCACATTTTCAAGCCCAACCTCCATGCACAATTGCTCCAACATTCTAGCCAAATTTTCTGCATTTTTTACTATGCTGGAGGCATCCATGGATTTCAAGAACACCACCTCATTTTTGCAAGAAACCAAAAAATTAATGATGGTACGGTTTTTTCCATCCGTCCACCCATCAGAAAGTATAGTGCAACCATATTTTTTCCATTCTTCTTTTTGTTCTTCTATTGCTGCCCTTGCCCTTTCAGTTGCATTAGAAAGCAACCTATAAGTACAAAGTGAAATTAAGTACACAATTTTAATTTGTAAACAAAAAAATAGCTTAAATTAATCATAAAATAAACTTAAAAAACATAAATTAAACTTAAAGAATATAAACTAACCTCCCACTCAAGTCTTTGCGTGAAGGTGCCTTGTAGCCTTTCCCTGCAACTGTCAATGCGGTCACCAAATTTTGCCAGTAAGGTGAGCTTGCCACATTGAAAGGGATGTTTTTGAAGTACCAAAAATTGGCACAAGCAATATCTGCATGCTCATGCACCTCCTTATTCCACCCAGTTGCCTCTAAAGAAGGTTGTGCACCAGGTGTATTTCTAGGCACAAAAAAATCACCGTGTGAACTCGTGGTTGTGCCTGTAGGTGTTGATCTTGACCCTGGTAGTCTACTAGAGGTAATCGAATGGATGGAGGTGGTGGTGGGTTGCAGTGATTACCTTCGCACACGTGGACCACGAAGAGATCCCACTATGTTGGCTGCTATATCATCATCATCTGATAGTGACTCAAGGTTGGCTGCAACACCTTGAGAAGAAGCTATGGCAGCTTGCATTGCCACTTTTGCCTTTGCTCTTTGCACCTTTTTTTCTTCTGCAGCGGAAAGTATTGCATTCATTTGTCTTTTTATTTCATCATTGGTGTTTAGGCACTCCTTAGCATCACGTCTAGGGATGCCTGCAAGGTGGTATTTGAGGCGATTGATGCCTCCACTGTATACATTTTTACACCTAATGCAATACACTGTTCCAGGTTCTGGTCCTTCATATGCATATTTCCAAGCAGGATCTCTAGCTCCTGCTGGACGAGTGCCTACATATTCCCCACTCGTAGGCATGGATGGGGCTGAGGTAGGGGTAGAAGCGGATTGAGAAGCCATTATCAATTAACCTACAAGTACACACAAAAGTGAAAGCACAACTTGTTAGTTTTTTGATAGAAAATTTTAAAGCAAGCTAAATTAGATTAAATCAACATAGATTACTTTAAATTAGTAATCTAAGATTCTAAACATATAGATTAAATCAATATAGATTACTAATCTAAGATTCTAATCATTTTCATCAAAAAAATTGGATTAAAAAAAGAAATTAATAAACTAGGGTTACAAAAAAATGTAAAAAATAGAAAATTACTTTAAATTAGAAACAAATTAAGCTAATATATGATTTTAAACATGTTTTCAACAAACAAGAAGAATCAAATTAAAAAAAAAAACTAGGGTTTGAAAAAAATATCAAAAAAATGAAAAATCAGCAAAATATGAGAAAAAATCAGAAAAAAGTGTCACAAATTATTGTTTTGATGAATCTAAATCTTCTTTTCAACAATATAAATGTATTTAAATCTATTTTACAATTCATTCATGATGTTTTTTAAACATACAATCAACAAAAATGAAGAAAAATAAATAAAAAAGAAAGAACAAGTAAAAACAGAAAACCTACCTGGAAATCCAATTTGCCTTTGAAATCCGATGAAATCCTCCTTCAAATCTCGTCTCCTCAACGTAAAATCACTAAAAAATGGTGCAAAATTCTCTAAACTCCGTTTTTGCTCTGCCAAGAGTATAAGAAACTCAAAAAAACAAAATGCAATGACCTTTTGGCCGCCGGCGGACTTCATAGTCTGATCGCGCGAGTTTTTTTTAAAAACTCACCGACTTTTTGTTAAAAAATCGCCAAAAATTCGGCGAGTTTTTTCTGCGAGTTCTTCTCGCTATTACTCATTTTAAAAAAAAACTCGCGATTTTTAGGCGAGTTTTCCAACTATGTGTGGAACAATTGTTTTCTTTTTAAAATTTTTGATATGGAGGATTGTATAAGGTTTCTTAGTGAAGGCCCTTGGTTTATGGGAATGAATGGCCTTTGTCTCACTAAGTGGTCTCCTAGTTTCAACTCGTGGGACTTCAAGTTTCTTGTTTGGGTTCATCTACCAAGATTGCCTTTGGAATTCTATAAATGAAAAGGTTTTTATGATCATTGCCAATTCTTTTGAGAAATTTTGTGCTACTGACTCTTCTACCAAATCAAAGAAGCATTTGGTGTTTGTCAAATTTTGCATGTTTGTGGAGAAGAACAAGATGCTTCCAACTCAATTTACCTTATCTTCCAAATATGGTATTTGGGTATAGCAAATGGAATTTGAAATATCTCCTATTATTTGCAATGCATGTCAGAAAGTGGGTCACATTGCTTCTACTTGTTTGGCTAATAAGGAACAACTTTTTTGGAGGAAAAAGGAACAAATACCTCCTATTATCGAGCACTCTTCTTCTTCTTGCATGGAGGAGCAAAGGTAGGAATGTAAGGGAAAATCTCCTCTTGACTCTTCCACTTTTGCTAATGATACGAGGATGCATGATGGATCTGTAGGTGGACCTTTATAGACTCTGTGTGTATTAATAAAATAAGATTGGGAGAGAAGGATCCTATGTCACAAGTTAACCAACAATCTTTTGACCATTTCTTTAAACCACCCTAAGTTTTTTTTGGTCCCATGTTTCTATTTTTTGGTTTTTGTGTTGTAGTGCTTGTTGTTCTCCATTTTGTTTTCTTGGGTTATTTTGCTTTGATGTAATGCTTTATATGGGATCAAGGCCCTTTCCCTACTTATCTAATAAAAAACATAATGTTTTAATAATATAATTTAAATTTAATTATTTAATTATTCATTTATATTTTTAGGCAGAAGGCATTCTCTATGTGAGTAGAGTGAGTTGATTTTACATATCTACAATTGTGAAATTCTCTACATCATATAACAATTGTTATATATAGTTGTATTATTTTAATATAATTATTATTATAGCACTTATTAATTATGTTTTTATAATATATATTATATAAATTATATTCTATAATAAAAACTATTAAATATATTATTAAATTAATATAATTACTAATTAATATGTTTTAATATCATACAAATAAAATTAACATATAATATAATATAATATATAATTATATAAATATTTTATAATTTGAGTTATAATTAATCTATTTTATGTATTTACTTACAAAAAATATATAATATGTATTGTATATAATACAACTTACATTATATATAATATTTAACTACATTTATTATTGTATATAATATTATATATTATATCTTATAATAACAATTATTAAATATAAATAAAAAATTATAATTATTAATTGTACTATATTTTTATATAATACAAATTAACTAACATATAAATATAATACAATATATAATATATATTTTGTACAATATATAAATTAAATTATATCTAATATAATTATATTTATTACAATAATATATAGTACAAATTAAATTAACATAAATTAAATTAAGTTAAGTTATAAATAATCTAAAATTATTAAAGTTATTAATTAGTATATTTTTATATGGTATTTAATTACATTAGCATACAAATATGTAATAAATATATAATATATATCTAATATAATACAAATTAAATCATAATATATTTATATTTATTATTATATATAAATTACACTATTATTATATATTATAAATTCTATAATAAAATTTATTAAATACAAATAAAAAAAGTATAGTTAATAATTATAATATAATATATATTCTATATTATCTTTCTTATATTATATTATGTATTATTTATTGAATTTATATGTATTCTCTATCTCTCCCTCTTTCTTCCTATTGCAAACATAACATGAGCCTATTAGTAATGGAGCTTGATTAGCTTCTTGATTAAGAGGTTTTTCAATCATTTTATCCCTCTAAGTAGATGCATAGTTTATTTGAAGCTATCACTTCTCCATTGAGAGCTTTGTTGAACAAACAACATCATTTGCTAAATAGCCTACTGGTTAATCTCATGTACTACATAAATGTATGCAAGAAAAGATCAAAATTTTCTTTAGTTGAACTTCCACGTGCTTCTTCGGCATACCCATTGCACACCAAAGTGTGATTGCTAGTTATATGATAAATGTATTATATGATTTTCTACACTTCTTGTTATTGATTTGTTTAATAAAATTTTAGTAGTTATTTGTTATGTAAAGAAACAAATGATTTAATACACAAGTGAATATATATTCTTAGGTAGTTTGATCATATGTATATAAGGATGAATATGTTTGTAATATGAGTAGCTCATAGTCATCCATTAAACTGGATTTTACATTTCTAATGTTTATTAATAAGTTTTGAAAATTATCTTGTTTTACATTGAACTATCATGTTGTTGAAAGATAATTTCCAAAATGATTATCATATCAATTCATTTCCAAAATATCTTTAATGAATATCAACATATAATGTTATATTCTAAATAGATGGGATATAATGAAGGTCAACAAGAACACTTATGGATTGACCATCAAATTTTCTTTGCTACATTCAAAAAATTATTGACATAATTATTTATTTATTTATTTGGATAATTTTGTCCATTAGAACCTATTTTGTTGATGAATATAATTGTGACATTTAATTTCTTATAAGAGAAAGGCCAACACTTATCCTTTTTTCCTATTAAGGGATTCATATTTTTTAGGAAATTTAAGTGATTTGTGTACAATCATTACCAAAATTTTGATGCCCGTAATTGTCACTAAAATATAAAATTATTCTACATTATTATTCATTTCCTCTTTCTTGTACACATTAATTTTTGTGAAACTTTTCATCCCTTATCAACCTTTGAATTATCTTCTTATTATAGTATGTACTTGTTTGGTGACCTTAGGGAAGGACTTCTTCCATGGGTTGGATGTAATCATCATTCTTTATAGTAGTATAGAAAAATCATCATTAAAGCTTATTGTGACCTTATATAGTCCATTCACCTCTTCAATACTGACAATCTCAACATAAGTAGGGCTACCCTTCAAGTCAAGTATGATAATGAATTGCTTGCTATCTTTCTCAAATTTGACAATCCTCAAAGAATGATGGGTAACTTTCTTTCTTAGCCAATACAATCAATTCAAAATATACAAAAAATTGCATGCTTAGAATCTCTACTTTTGCAACCTTTTATGATGCCCAATAGATTCTCTTAAATCTAATTAGATATCTAAAATATTTTGGGTAATTGTAGTAATGTTTTTTGTCCCATTGTTATCCCAACATGCATTTTCAATAAAATTTCCTTAGTGTTGATGAGAATTCCTTTCATAGATCATACCCATCAATTATTTTATTGATGTCCAATTCCTTATTATACTCTTTTTGTTGCTAGTATTGTTTATACTTGTGAAGGAGGGGATTCGCTACTCCCAAGTCCCAAGATAAATAGGGTCTCAAGGGAGTGAATCACCCCCGGTCACCTCAAGACTACCATAACACTAACTGAAAGGAAATATGATGAAAAGGAAGGGCAAGCTAAGCTCTCCTTTTTATGTTTTTTGAGGGAGGATTTTGAGAAACGGGTGAACAGATCGTAGAGGTCCCAAACTATAATTTGATTTGCTCTTGGCTAGAGGATGCTAGCACGTGAGACGAATGACAGTGTGACACGTTGTTGTCTTAGAGGCACACTGGTGCCTCATATGAAAAGAGACTAGAGTTCACAGACTAAAACTCACAAGGCATGTTAATGACCCGAAAGTCTTAAACTAATAGTAAACAAAGAAATACATGAAATGAAAGGAAACAACAACAAGAATACTATAACTTGAAAGAAAAACTATCTAATAACGAAATGACAAGCGAGAAGGAAGAAGAAGACCAACTCATAGAAGGTCTAGCCTCCCGCAAGCTCCTCACAAATAGATTGTACCTACACACATGATAACAGAAAAGTGTTGTGGTTGTGTTTTGGAGTTTGCCTCAATCAAACCCCGATTTTGGTGTTTCCACCTCCACAGACAACCAATAGATCATAGTATAGAGAAAATGATAAAGAAATGGCAATAGGCACAACTTATTTAATGCAAAGACAATCTAAATGGTATTTTATAAATAAGACAATGCAAGTAAGCAAATGAATTACCCTCCTTTCTACGTGCTTGTAGAAGCTAAGAGAGGAAGGAATAGAGCAAGAAAATCACGTTAATAGTATGAAGCTTAGAAACTTGCAATAGACAATGATGTAGAAGCAACAACAATGGTGTAGAGTGTAGAATGGGAAGAACAAGAACCAAGGTGAAGTGAGTAGAAGTGATAGACAGTGAATGAATTGAGAGAGAATAAGAGAATCTAGTTTGAAAAAGTGTTTTTAGGAGGTAAGAGGACGTTTTTGGGTAGTCAAGGTTTGTAGGGGGTGTTACAATTTGCAAGGTGATAGAGAATGTAAAACCACCAATTCCTAGGATGCCAATGCAGTGTGTAGATGTCTATGTGACAAGCGGGAGTCCCCGACAAAAATTGGATCTTCTCTGGCCTCTGTTTTCCAACCAACCTATTGGATCTTCTCACACTAGTAGGCTCAAAGCCAACTTCAATCTCAATAATAATCATGTTTTCCTCATCACCAATTTTATTCGCGATATCTTCACCCTCCTCATCCTCATAGTTTGCTTCTTCAACAAAGAAGGTGATAGAGCTCTTCTTTTTATTATCCAGGTTTTTCTTCACAACATGTTTTCCTGAATTTTCAATGGGAGTACCCTTTACCTCACAAAGCCCCATTGTTGTTGTTTATTGGGTCTACACATGGTTATTTTTTCTCTTCTTTTTAGACTATTTGGCAAAGGGTTTAGGGTTGGTTTCAAGAGTGGGTTGGTTGGCAGTAGGATTAAGCTTGTGTTTGGTATCGAGTTTGACCACATTGGGGGGATTCATGGGGGTTTCAATGGGGGGATTAATATCTTTCTCCTCTTCCACAAGGGTAGCATGAATATTTTTTTGTGGGTCGAGCACAAGATGAAAATGGTAAAGTTTCAGAATAATCTCTAGATGGAGCAAGATAGGGGGTTTCTTAGGGTTCATATCCGAGAGCTCAATAACCTATTTCACTAAAATTTCAAGGGATGAAAGAAGGAAAAAAGAGAATCTTATAAGTAGGTGGTGCTTGAAATGATTCAACAAAGGAATATGGTAATAATAAAACATTTAAACCTAACCTCTAGAGTTAAATATTTCATTATCACCAGACAAACTTGGTCCCACAATGCTAGCAACTTGCTCTTGTCAATACCCTACATGTAATTTGATAAGATTCTCATTATACTTGAAAAACTGGTTTATGATGTTGGCATCATAAACTTTATTGTGTTTCTTGATTTTTTGACCACTGCATGAGAGATCGGTCACTTTAGTTACATAATCTCCTCACTAACCTCAAAAGAAATTTACCACCCAAATTAACTTATCGATTACTTTAGCTAGATTAGCAAGTTGAATTGATAAGTTCTCAACATGTTCGTTGAGGCTCTCCATTAAAGGTGTGAGGCCTCCCTCAGTTCAGATATACCATACAAGGGTGTCTCTATAAAATTCCTCATAGGATCCAAGCTCTGTCTAAACCCTATCCCCACCCATTCACTAAATTAGAATTAGTTGTTTCTCTTGGCTAAGATGGTGATGGAGAAAAGTGTGCTTGAATGGCTTAAAGTAACCAAGAGGATGCGAACAATTGGAAAAAATTGGGAGGGATAAATAATACCATGAACCTTCCTAAGGTATGTACCTAGATGATGTGATACTTTTGTTGCCTTGAATAAATGTGATTACATATTCCCACATGTCATTAGTCTTTTCCAAAAGCTTTTCATTGAAGAAACATAACTTGAAATGATTCAAGAACATGAGATGGGAGCTAGTAATAATGATCTAGTAAACAATATTTAAGTTGTAATTATTCATCATAGGTTTTGAGGTATGGATTTCCTTTTTTTCCCCTCGCCAACTAAATCTAGTAATTTGATTTCATTAAAATTAGGAAGGGGAGCCTCGTGTAGGTTGAGTGTCGTGGTTCTCAAGATGTGTGTTTCCTTCCCTTTACATAAGATCACATTCCACCTCATCTTATAGTACAAATTAGTAGTATCCCATAAGTTCCACCTACTCTAATCCATGCTTAACATCCAATAAAATATCAGCTTACCCATCATAAGGGCTATGATAGAGTAAGCAATAAATTTAAAACTTCTAAGAAATCAAAAGCTCTCCTCATTTTGGATATTGGTTTTTTGCTCTTCAAGGATCAAACCTTTGAATTTTATGGAAGAGCAGAGTAGTCTCTCCGACATCTCATAGAATCCAAAGATATCCCTAAGTTTGCCATAACATCAACAACCTTACTACCTTCTCTATAAATATGAGATAAAAAATTTCTTTCCAGATTAATGAGGATATTTTGGATATCTAAAATAATATCATCACAAGTCCATCCAACAAAACCTTTATCTTTGATATCATCTAGGATTGTTTTAGAGTTTTCTTCCACCTATAGAGTTTGATCCCTATAGATAAAGCTTTTTTGATAACACCAAGCATAGCCATAGCTTCATTTATCATAGAATATTTCTCTCCAATACCCCCAACATAACCAACAATAAATTTTCCTTTGAAATATCTTATTATACCCCCCATACTAGCAGGGTTCAGTTTTCCATTTGCGGCCCTTCATCAAAGTTGAGTTTATACCAACCCAATTGTGGAGGCCTCCATTTAGTGTTTTTTCTTGCCATAAGTTTAGAGTTATCAAAGGAGTTCGGGTTTAGCTATAGACTCCAATTATGGGCTATATTGATCTTCATTTCATTATGGGTATTCCTGGGTATTTCTAGCAACATAAAGATACATGTTCTATATTAGAAGCCTAGAGCAAATACTAATAACCACCTTGGGGCTCTTTTCCTCATTATGGAAAATCATAATATTCCTTTCCTTCTAGATGCACCAACAAATAAAGGGGGGAATTTTGTCTCCAAATCTCCCAAATTAGGGGGTGAGTAAAAGGACAAACCCAAATTTCCACAAGACTTTTGACATTCTCATTCTTTAACTAGTATACACCCATTTTTCAGAGCAAATGCTCAAATCTCAATAGAAAAGGGGAAATGTAGTAATAGGTGAGGCACATATTCTTCATCCATCTTACATAAAGTGCATCTATTAGGGATCTAGAATCTTAGCTTCCTTAGGTTGTCTTGGGCGATGATCCTATTGTGGGAAGTTGTCCACCAAAAGAAGTTAATCTTTGGAATTAGGTATCGGTTCCAAATTTGTTTCCAATATCTACCACAAGAACCATGCTCTGACAATAGATTGTAAGTTGATTTGATAGTTAGGTTTCCTTTACTTTCCTTAGCCTAGAAGAAGCTATCTTTTCTCTAGAACATAGGAATTCTCGTGAAGGAAAGGGTTTTTTTGAGGGACCAAATTTTTTCCTTAACCCTTGAGTGTTGTGGCAACATCTCTCCAATATTTCCATTTTTGGGAGCCTAATTGTCCAATAAAGTAATCAACAACATTCCTACCAAAGTAGTTTGAGGTAGGACCTTGAAGGTTCACTCAATTTGGTTGATGGGATGTGCCAATATCTAGGAATCATCCTAAAAATTAATTCTATAACCATTCCCCAGTTTCCATCTCAGGCCAACCTGGAGTAGCTATTTTAATATTATGACATTGTTCCAAATTGTAAAGGCTTCTAATAAAGGGGAAATTTTTTTGGTATTTGGCATTCATAATAGTACACCAGTCCTTATTGTTCCTCAAAAGATCCCAACCAATCTTAGCTAAAATATTTTTATTTATGGTTTTAATTTTTCTAATCCCAATCCCACCATTGGTTTTCAGAAGACAAATAATATCCCAACTTAATAGAGAAAACATTTTCTTCTCCTCTATACCAGACTAGAGAAAATTTCATTGAATTGTTTCTAATTTTTCAGCTATGTGTCTAGGAATTTTAAACAAGGATAAGAAATAAACAACAATCCATTATAGAGTAGCAACAAGGAGTTGTAATTTACCTGCATGACTCAATATAGATCCTTTACACCCAACAAGTTTTTTTACAATCTTTCTAGCACCAAATTCTAGAAATTGGGGGTGACTTCCTTTACAGTTAGAGGAAGACCTAAATATATAGCCAGGAGAGGGGCACTGTCACAACTAGGAATAGTATTCACCTTATTTTTAAGAGTTTAAGTGATGTTAAACAAGTATATCATACTTTTTGAGTAATTTATTTATTGGCCAGAGATAGAAGCATAGTTGTTGAGGTAAATTTGCTATTTCTTGGCATTGATGATAGAGGCTTTCCCAAAGAGAATAGTTTCATCTAATTTTTTTTGGATAATTGAGGGGTCCAGAGAGGTAGAAAATTTGATTCCCTTGATAGCACCTTCCATAAGAAGTTTAGAAATATTTCTACTTCAAACATCTACAACCACGATGAAGAGATATGGGGATAGTGGTTCAACTTGCCTAATCCCTTTACTTGCATTGAAGAAGCCATAGGGCACACCATTAACAAGAACATATTACTTGACCATGGAAATACATTCTTTGATGAGGTTTAAAACTGACTAATTGAAGCCAAACTTAGCAAGTACTTTTAGAAGAAACTTCCATAAAACCTTGTCATAGGCTTTTGAGATGTCAAGTTTAAAATCCATGCCTGCATTGTTACTCCTATCCATAGAATTAAGTATTTCATGCATGGAGATGGTAACATCCAAAATTTGATGGCTTGGGACAAAGCCTTTTTGACAAGGGCTTAGGGTGATCCCACAAAGTTGGTTTACAATTTCTGAGAGATTCTATTTTTTGTTGAAATCAAATATTTTTAGAAAATATAATGATTTAAGCCTTAAAAATTTCCATTTAAATCATTCCAATTGAAGAGGGTTTGATCAAACTACCTTAGATCAAACCCCCTTGGATAGAACCTCTCTAGTTTTAAACCATACCTATAACAAAGTCTCCTTTACACCTATCAAAATGCTGATAAAAAACCACTTTTGATTTACCTTTTGGGGGTTCAAATGAATTCACTTAAAATTTATTTTTTGTATGTAGTCCTTATTATAAGCTTCCCAAAAAGTATAATTTTAAATAAATTTAATTCTATTATTATATTTATTTTTTATTTCTTGTGAATGTAGGTTTTTCACCGAAAATCAAGCTCTTTGTTCTGCACATATGGAAAAATAGAAGATTATAAATAAAAAATGAAAAATATGAGTGCACCAGATATTGAAGTCCTTGATCCAACAAAAAAATAATAATTTTGATACATACAAAAAAAGTTGTGTTATGCAGTCCGCCTATTTCTGAATTGTAATTGGTTTGACTTCAAAACTTGATTAAGGAAAAATATTCAATATAACACTATAAAACCAATTGGAAGCACTAGATATCATAGTTACAAATCTAAATTCGAAAAAAATAGAATTTTATCCTTCATGGAAAAAAGGTTATGTGTTATATGGTGAGTGTCACTCCTTAAAAATGGTGTTTACTGAAAAAAACTAGTTTTTGAAGGAGATGGAAAAAGAAGTGCAATCTACTTCCAAAAATTTTGAAAAAAATATATTTAGAATCTACAGATAAAATGTCACAAATCACTAGTTTGCATCATCTTCAAATTTCTCACGGTTTAGCCGCTATAGGTGCCCGAAAGTGAAGATTTAGTTAGAAAAAATTAGTTCAATGTCTAGTTTGGCCAAAAATTGTAAACCAGTATTGTGGGATCACCCCTTACCATTTTCTCCAAAAGGGGATTCAATCTATTAACCAAAATTTTGGAGAAGATTTTATAGATGGTATTACATAAGATTATGGGTATGAAGTCAACCATAGTTTGAGGGTCTAAATTTTTAGGAATGGGAGCTATAAAGGTGTTGTTTAGTTGCTTTAGAAGTCTTCTAGATTTAAAAAAATCTTTGGAGGAAAGGAACACATCTTCACCCACTATGTGGGTGATCCCACAAAATTGGTTTACAATTCCATTGAGGAAGGAAACTTGCCAAAATGCTCCCATGAAGAAAATTTTGAATTTTTAAGGGTTTTCTCAAAGGGGGGGTTCGAGTGAACACAAAAAGGGGTTCATTCGAATCCCCCTTTGAGTGAACCCCTTTTGATGATGTCATCCATTTTGGCACCATCTTTTAAGGAAAACAAAGGAAAGATTGCAAAACAATGGAGGTTTGAGCAAACCCCCCTTCACTCGAAGGGGGGTTCACTTGAACCCCCCCTTTTTTCCCTTCTCCCCCTCTTCTACCAAATCTTTGCAAAAAAATTCCTTTCGAAGATCGGTTCAAGGATGAAAATGGAGGAGACTTCACAAACCCAACTGGATGATGGTAATCCTCGGAACAAGCTATCTATCAAATATAATTTTAATATGTTTTGGTTTTATTATGTATTTTTTATTTTGATTAAACATAGGTTTTTCACCGAAAAGCAAGCTTACTATTTTGCACATATGGAAAATAAGCATATTATCAAAAAAATAAAATAAAAATATCAGTGCACTAGATATTGATGTCCCTGACCCAACAAAAAATTAAATTGAATTTCGATACATACAAAAAAAGTTATGTTTTAGCAAGTAAATCATGTATAAATTGTAAGTGGTTTGACTTCAAAACTTAATTAAGAAAAAAACATTCAATGAAATGCTATGAAACCAATTCCATGCACTAGATATCATAGTTACAAATCTAAATTAAAAAAAAAAGAATTTTATCCTTCATAAAAAAAAAAGTTATGCGTTAGCAAGTACATGTCACTCTTTAAAAATGGTGTTTACTGTTAAAAAGTAGTTTTTGAAGGAGATGGAAAAAGAAGTGCAATTTGATTCCAAAAATTTTGAAAAAAATATATTTAGAATCTACAGACAAAATGTCACAAATCACTAGTTTGCATCATCTTCAAATTCCTCACAGTTTAGTTGCTATAGGTGACTGAAAGTGAAGATTTAGTTAAAAAAAATTAGTTCAATGTCCAAATTTGGCCAAAAATTGTAAACCAGTATTGTTGGATCACCCATGTCCCAAAACTATTTAAAAAAAGTTAGGGGGAACCATCAGGGCCATGGGCTTTATAAGCCCCCATTCTAAAAACAACTAATCTAACTTATTTAAGTGTAATAGGACTGGGGATAGATGCATTATCTTCATTTTTTATGGCAATAGGGGTGTTGTCCAATAACTATTCTCCCAATACAATATAATGGATGACAAAAATCTCTAGGAAAGATTGTTGGAAGTACTGAGAGGCAATATTCCCAGTCTATTTTCAAGTAGTCCCTTCAATCCAATGATTATCTTTAATTTTGGTAATCTAGTTTCTTTTCTATGTTTGAGGGCAAGTAGATGGAAGAAAGTAGAATTCTAATCTCCTTTTGTTAGTCATTGTATTTTGGATTTGTGTTTCTAGTTCATATTTCTTCTTTTTTGAGAACTTTAGACCAATCAAGGTGGTAATCCTTCTCAAGGTGACAAGTTTGTTCACTCACATCACCATTAGCCATTTTTTTTTTAAATATCTTTGAGTTTAGCCATCAAGTCACTTTTTTGGTGAAATAAATCACCAAAGACCCACATTTTCCAATCTTTCACCATGTTTTTAATATTTTTGATTTTTTGAGTTACATGGTACATTGAAGATCCCTAAATGGGAATATTCCACCAAGTGGATAATCTATCTTTAAATTCAAGGTGAGTGCTCCACATTATATCGTATTTGAAAGGGAAATTCCTAGATTTTTTAGTGTCTTCCCAGCTCAGTAGGAGGGGGTTATGGTCAAACACCATCCTAGGAAGAGCTAGGAGATTAGAATTATGAAGGATGACCCAATTAGGAGGGATCAAGAATCTATCCAGTCTAACTTGGATAAGATTTTCACCAATTCTTTTGTTTTTCCAAGTGAACATTTGACCTTGAAGGTCAATACTCAATAAGCCCAACAACATTTAGAAGGTCAGCCAAGTCCACCATACTATCATTGTAATCAATTAGACCTCCATATTTATTTGAAGCGTATAGGGGGGAGTTGAAGTCTCCTGCAAGCATCCAACATGCCTCATTATTGCCTAGAATCAAACCACTTAGTTTGAGCCAAATAATTTTTTTGTTATTTCTCATAGTGAGGGCATAAATATTAGGAAGTTCTAAGATAGACCAACAACATAAAACTAGATACCCAAGAAATGCTTAGTTTGGAGTAACTGGGAGCCACTCAACCTGTTCAGGTTCCACATAGTAACAAGACCTCTTGAGGCACTAGAGGACTCATTGATAAAAAAAAATGAAGACCTCCCGAGGCACTAGAGGCCAGAAGTTCTTAGCAATGGTTTCAAAAAAAAATTCTCATTTTTACTTTTTGTAATAAGAGGATTTCAATATTGTTCTCTAAAATGTAGATTTATTAGAGCCAACTACTTGTGTGAGCTATTTATCCCTCTAATATTCCATGGGAGGAACTTCATTTAGATATCTTTTTTGAGGACACTTCCAACATCATTTATTTTCCAATAGCTATCTCCTTTGTAGTTTCTCTACTCCTAGTTTACCTTTGGGAAGGTCTGCCTGCTTTGGTTGCAACCCCAACATCCGCCTTTTTTGTTTACCCTTTTTCTTGGGGGTTATCCAACCATCAAGTCCTTGTGGTTGACTATTAGCTTGGAAGCTCTCTACTTCTTCTGTCAGGATGGATTTATCAAACTCAAATGGAGACATCACTTTCATTTTCTTGAATGTTGGTAGGGTTACAAGATATTCCCCCTTCTTCCAGGTCCTTTAGCTCAATAGGTGATTCATTCAATTCATTTATTGACAACATATTCACCAGTAGAGTATCATCGGGTATTTATAGATTTGTTAGATAAATGAGTGTTGCAAGTTGTGACATATGTTTTACTTCCATATTGGGTATCTGTGTATCCTTATCTTTTAAAGCATTCATTTTAGGTGTACTATTATCTTGGAATTCATTCAAAGAGAGTAAAATATTCGATTAGGAAATCAAATACGTTGCCATGTATTTAGTAGCTAGAGGAGGGACAGAGTCTAGAATTGCTTCCTTACCCCCAAGTTTAAGATGAGTAGTAGGGATATTTAAGATATCATCTTTGAAGGGGTAGCTCTCCATAAGATCCCCTGAGGGTTCACAAGATCTTTGAGTTTTTTCTATCCCTTGATCGAGGATTTATAGTCAGAGATTAGATGACCTGATTGGAAAATTTTCAAAAAATACTATAGCATTCTCATAGCAGATTTGTTGGGACCATTTCCCATATTATTATTTCAGCATAAAAAAGTTGGGAAGAGTCTTATTTATATCAATATTAATTAAAATTGGAAAAGACTAACCTAGATCTCATTTTTGTGATGATATATGTTGTTATGAAGTGGCTGAACAAGTTCCTAATACATTGAAAAATCAATTTATCCCAGTATTCAAGCAACAGTTCCCTAACATCGAACTCAAACAGGAACAAATTTGTTAAGATCAACAGTAGGGTCAAACCCTGGCTTCCATTGAGAAAGAGAGAGGGTTAGTAGAAGATCCTTTGTAGAAGTAAGCTTGAAGAGGAATAATCCCCCATCCATTTCACTGACGTCTACACTACCTTTTACACATCATTTGGCATTATTCCATTAGTGGACCATATCAATGGATAGGCAGAATGATTTTTTTTTCCTATTAAGGAGTTATTCATTGAAGAAACAATCCTTTCCATAGTGGAGTCCAATAGAGAAATTTCCATTCTAGAGTTTGATTTTGACAGAATAGGAAGAAATTTTTCCCATTCAATGGAAAGAAAGGAATCTTGAGGTGAGTTGATAAGCACATTTTTCCAACCCTTGGGCCCTGAGATGACAGGAATCAAGCTCCCCATCAAGTCCCTTCAAGGATGGAGGGTCCCCCTAGGCTTATTGGGGAGCATGTACCAGAAGAGCAGTAGATTCTGACAAGGATAGAGGAGGGGGGTCGTGAGGTACCCCAAAGGAATCAATCACCATGCACATAGATAATTCAAAAGTTGTAAAGTAGGAAAAAAATGAACTTGTTACAAGTTACATATAAGGATTATGTGAGATACTTGTTAGAAGCAGTTGACTCTAGATGTTTTATATTTATAAGAAGTAAAACTTATTGGTTTCATGCTTTCAGTTTCTTGTAGTGTTATTTAGCCATAAAATTATGTGTTTTGCAGCAATTAAAATGCCAGTCATGTATGGGTCATCACATTTCTCTCTCCTAGGTGGATTCAATATGTTGTTGACCATAGTTCTAAACCCACTAACTATGTGATCTAGATTATTTTAAATGTTTCCAATCATTCATATTTATGTTTCTAATGATGTTGACAGATTTCTTTGGTGGTGATGGATTGCTAACTTATCCCATGCTTCCACTTGGGTTATCTTTGGGTATTTTAATATGGTAGAGATGATATATGACAAATATGAGATTTTACCCTTACATTAGAAAACTAGTGAGCGGTATGTATGGTATTACATGTGTAATTAATTGGTTATTTTCTATCCCAATATGGGTCGTCACCACAATCAACCCATAGCATACGTGGAATAACTTTTGTGTTGGTCCTAACATAATCTTTAAATACCTAGATTGTGTGATGAATTTTGCACATTATTTTTTCTCCTTTTCTAATTAATTCTATCTCTCAGTGGAGTTGTTTCTAGATGTCACTCTATCAAACTAATTTCCCATTTGGTTTAAAGTTCAATGGAAATTTGGTCCTCCTCTAAGTTGTAAAAATCAATTATTTTTTGAATACTTCTTTGTTGATTCATCAACCCTCATTGTCCCAAATCAAGGAAGTGTGGAACCTTGAAGCCTAACCCACTCAACCAATTATTTGGATTTATTGGTGGAATATAGCCATTTGGCATACATCTTGCTTCATTGGCATCTATGGGTGCCAACTAGGAATATTTTGACATCATGCATATGAGAACATAACCTCAAATATTTGCAGGGATACTAGGGATTTTGAGGCTAATCCCGTGTCTCTTACTTTACAAGTTAGAGTGGTAGAGATTTAGTATGAGAAGAAAATTGCTAACAACCATTCTTCTAAAGGCTCAAATCAAATCCAAGTTTCACTAGCTCAAAGTGGGAGATAGAGCTTCCAAAGGGTTTTTCAAGATCTCATAGCTTTTCATACCTCTCGTGTCATTACGAAAATAAAAAATGGCCAAAATATCCTCAAACAACTTTCACACATCCTTCAATATTTTTTCAAACATTATGAACAAGTGTTTACAACCTAAGAAAATTCTCATGAAAGGGACCAAGTCCTTAAAAATTTCCTTGAAGTTGTTCCTTGTTGGATTTCCTCCTCACAACAAGTCTTATGTATTAGTTACAATCAAATAATTCACCATAACCAGTTTATCAATCAACAGTAATATTAGTTGCAATACAATCTAGGCAAGGCACCTTCATAGTAAGCAACACCAGCTCACTTAGATATGGAGTTATATCAATGGTATAATAATACCTCTAAATATACTATGCAAACTCTATCCCATGCACCTAATAAATAGAGAAACTAATACATGAAGACACCAAAGGATAAATATAAAATATGAGTTAATACCACCTAGAAGAGGGGCCTAAATCCCCTAGTCAAATTCCAAGAGGAGTCCTCATGCTTATTATAGAATATTTCTTACAGCTACCATAAGAATATTTCATAACATGTCATAGCTATCCTCCCAACTTAGGCACTCTGATTAATCTTATTTAAACCCTCCAAAGATACTTTATGATAGTCATGTTGGAAGCCTTACAACATGAGAATGAAGTATGGATGGTTGTGTTGGTTGTTTCTATGTTTTCATTGATGTCAACATGGTAATAACTACATGGTGATGACTATATGGGAAGTTTGATTGGTTTACCGGAAGTTGTAATTCTCCACTGGTAATACTCCTTTGTGATGGATCAGTATGTTAGTATTTGAGTCTAGAACTCATCACAAGATCTGATATGACTCTAATCTCCTAACCATGTTTTATTGACTCATTTAGACTGCTTTTTCTTGGATCTTTGGATGTTCTAAATTGTCTATGAACAAAAATTTATCTCTGACACAGTTCAACTCTATATCCTACTATTTTTTTGTGTGTGTATTGTGTGGGAGACTTTGCATTCTACTAAGGTGAACATTCTTATACTGCAGTTGTGCTGACAGTCTCGTTATTGGAAGTATGATGGGAAATTAATGTGTTCTCATATCTGGAAGGTGTTTGCTTTGAGGATTATTTATTGATTTGAAGAATTGTGTTTTTTAGTCTTGGTCGACTCAGCGAATGCAATATATTATGAAGACTAATAGCCGACTTGGCATGATGCACTACATGAATAAAATGTTTGAATCTTATATGATGTCGACTTAATTGATGAATAAAATATACTTGTATATATATGAGGAAGTGGAAAGAGAAGCAAGCGATGTGGAAGAAGGAGAAGCAAGAGAGCAAGAAAGAAAAGTGTGAGTGTGTGTGTGTGTGCAAGCAAGTGAAAAAAGGAGAAGATCAGAGCCTAAGTGCTTTATCAATAGTACAGATTTGTTGAGCCATGCAGTGATTTTTATTCTAAGCTTTAGTGGAACTAAACCCTGCACATTGAAGGTGTATTCCATCAGTTCATTCTTTTGGCAGTGAGCCACTATGATTGTATCTTGGCAGTGAACCATCTTTTGTATTCAGGTTGTGAGCCTTTTAAGGACAGTGAGTCCTGGCAGTGAGCCTTGTAATATTTTGTATCTCGATATAATATATTGTGAGTTAACCCTCACCGTGGTTTTTCCCATTTTGGGTTTTCCACGTAAAAATCATGGTGTTCATGTGTGTGTTGCATTGACTTGGGTTTATGTTCTCTCTTTTTGATTAAGTCAAAATATTAATAATGATTAAGTGGATTTTATTATCAGTTTGTGGAATACTGATTCACCCCCCCTCTCAGTATTTCAGATGTTCAACAAGTCATAATGGTATGTCAGAGGTTGTGAATGTTCTTGTTCGACATGTGTAACTCCATCTTATAACTCTCATATGTGTCATAGATGCTCTTACAAATTTATGTCTCGGGGCCTAACTTATGGATTCCATAACTTTTGATCAATATGAGAAGCTAATTGAGATTTTTTTTTTAAATCAAGATCTCATAAAATTCCATGTCTTCATAACCTACTTTAATTGATTAAAACTCATTTTAGTGATTTTTTGAGCTAAAAATAGCATTTTAGTATTCTTAACATTAAGATGCCATGTTTAGATACCCTTCTTAATAATTAATTTATATGGACCTCAATATCCTTTTTATGTTTGAGTATTTGACTTCAATGCATGTTTGTGAGTGGTCATTTACTTTAAGATACATATTCATGATATAATTTACATGTACCTCAAAGGGAGGGGAAAATGTAATGGTGAAATTTGTAACCCATTGCCAATTCCCATTTAACTTTTTTCCTATTTTAAAGGAATTCCTTAATATAATTATATATTGACAATTGGTTCAATCTTATGTGGAGTTAAACTCATTTCTAGAGGTTGATATTTTATAACTAACCTTATATTTTACATTACTAAATTTTTTCTAGTTTATCAATTAGCCTTTGAAGACTTATTATATTTTTGTTATGAAAAAGTCTCAATCTAGAGAGAACCTAAGAATTAATTCAACTTGTTTAAAATCTAATCACCTTACAAATATGATCCTATCGTGTAATAGGATTTCAACAAAGGAAGGTGAAAGAAAGATGTCAGATCCCTACCACTAGTCAAAGTCATTAACTAGTGTATCCTCATAATTAAAAGTGATGTGACTTGCAATTAGACCCACCAAATCCTCCAACTTAAAATAAAATCACTTGTCAAGCCACATGGAAAGCTCATGAGAGTTTTAGAGAGAATGAAGAATTACAATGAAATTCAATGTACATCATTAGATCGAACATGAGTGATATCATCCAATGACTTACAAGACCCAATAGTTATCTAACACCTCTACAACTCAACTCTTAAAACCATTACTTTTTCATGGTCATTAATGGTTGCCTATACTTTAGGGGTTCATGGTTTCAATTCGCAACCACTATAATTAATATTTTATTTAAAAATATGTTCAACATTCATCACTAGTCAATTCTCTATAAAACTTGTTGAAGATAAAAAAAAAGTCACCTCCTTACAGATTGCACACTTAATTAATAGGTGGTGGGAGTCATTGCTAAAATTACTCATACATGCTATCCATTATTTGTTAATTCCTTCCCAAATCATTCAAAGTAGAGAATGAGGAGAAACATAATAATTTTTCCATTCCCTTTTCCTATATATAGTGGTATGCATGCCATTTTTTTATAGCTTATTTTATATACTTGAGCTTTTGAGCCTAATATGTAAAGCTTTTTCTCACTCCTTTCATGCCTAATATAAGGGAACCTTTGTATTTGTTTCTATAACTAAGCTATGTTACACCATATTCAATTTTAAATCATATAATGGCAACAATATATGAGGTTTATATTCTAGAAGTTTTGAACCATAAATTATGTGCATGAAATATTGTGACTAATTTGTATGTTTGATTAGTCTTGTGGTTGTTGATTATAATACCATGAGTTGCAAATCTCTTCCATGGTATGTGAGGAAATCTATTATAATATATGGCCTTTTGTTATTTTTATTTAAATTTAATACTATTTTTTATTTTCCTCTACATAAATCAACTATAGATTATAATAGATAAGGATTTGACCCTCATTTTGGAGAATGTTTTGTTGATTGTGTTCCACAACTACAAGCCTTTCCATTGTTGGTAGTACCACTTGGCACATCTACTTGTCATAACCAAAGAAACATTTTCAACTATCAATAATTCCCTTATCTATTCTCTAAATTTACATATTTCTATATATTTATGTACACCTATTATTTGTTATACCTACAAAAATACTTACAACCATATATTCATTACCCACCTCAATATTATCACCTTTTGGTCCCATGTCAATCCTACATGACATGCAAGAGTGATTTTTCACCACATGAAATTGACTCTAAGATATTAAAGACTCAAACTAAATTTTGTTCTCTACCTATTTCAAATCTACTATAAGCCCTTAGTACATGTTTCACATGATTAGTTGTTATATCTTGGTATTTGAAGGCATTCAATGTGTATTCATTATCATTCTACACACCCAAAATCCTATGCATTAAAAAGGAGAATCATTTTAGGAATATTTTAAATTGGAGCAGTCAAAGGAACCTAATCCACATTCATTATTCTAAGACATTTGGATGATTGAAGAGTGTTGCCTCTAATCATTTTTTATGTTTGTCATGATTTTTCCAAGGTATTTAAATACGACCATTCCTTAACAATAAAAAAAATAGTAGAGTTTAAGGTAAATTGGTTAGTAGACACACATTTTCAATCAAGTTAGATTTGTGAGTTACAAAGAAACCCTATGTCACATGGAATTCATCTAGATTTGCAAAATCGGCCCATATAGACACACAAGTCCACACAAAGTCTCAAGTAGTGAACACATCAATATCTTTCATTATTTGTACCAAGATAACTCAATTGTATGTAGCATCATCATATTTTTCATCATTAGTCTAGAAGTTAAGTTCCATAATTCCATTACATTTATTTTTCTAAAATAACATTATTTTACTCACTTTGTTATTCCCAACTATCATTGACATAATCTAAATTAATTTATATTTGATTATATACAATTATATCACGAGACCTTCTATAATGACATCATAGAGTCTCACATCATTATTGTATACGTGAAAACTAGAATACATTGTAATATATATTTAAAAAATAAAACTATAAATAACTCTTAAATAAATAAAAACAACTCTTCAAATAAAAATAAAGTAAGCAATTTATAAATAAAATAAAATAATTTTAAGTAAATAAAAATAAAATAAATAATATAAATATAAGAAAATAATTACTAAATAATTTTAAAGTAAAAATTTTTAAACAAATAAAATAATTCAAAATCGATATCTCAAACTTTTTTAAACATATGTATTTATGATATCCATATTAGTAATTAATTTAATTAATCTAAATAATAATTAATTTACTTGAACAAAACATAAAAATATAAATATACAACCCTCCTAAGAGCCATTGAAAGAGGAAAAAAGAAAAACCTTATCATGACAACTTCATACCAGCATAAAATCAAAAGCTCCCACAATAAAAAAAAAAAACATTATGATGTTTTTTAATTTTTAATATAATCCTCAGTAAAAATGAAAAAAATGAAAAAGAAGGTGGCCATCATGCGTAACTTGGAAGAAACAGGTGGATAAAATCAACAGACAGTTGAACTTGCAAACATAAACTAATTAAATGTTTACCGCAAGTGATATCATCTGAGCGCATCTGGTGTAGTGGTATCATAGTACCCTCCCACGGTACTGACCAGGGTTCGATTCCCTGGATGCGCACAACGTTGTTTCTGCTTTTAATGGATACACAGTCGATTTTCGACGTGAAAAGAAGGTGGCCATCATGCGTAACTTGGAAGAAACAGGTGGATAAAATCAACAGACAGTTGAACTTGCAAACATAAACTAATTAAATGTTTACCGCAAGTGATATCATCTGAGCGCATCTGGTGTAGTGGTATCATAGTACCCTCCCACGGTACTGACCAGGGTTCGATTCCCTGGATGCGCACAACGTTGTTTCTGCTTTTAATGGATACACAGTCGATTTTCGACGTCGCTTACCATTAACATTGGCTATTATACTTGTTTTGATTCTTTATCCATAAACCCTAATTTGTTTATAGGCTGGTTTGTATATCATATAGCAGATCATATACGATTTTTTATAGATGGCCAAATTAGACAAGTTTTCATCCCAAACCATTAACATTGGCTATTCGACTGGTTTTGATTCTTCTCAAGTAAGTTGCTTCTTGTTATGTGCTCCCAATTTCTTCCATCATCTTGTTTACAATTTTTGTCGGTTTTAACATTCATTTTTTCAATTACCATGCTTTATGATTCAGTATTGAAATCGTCAAAGCAATATGACATATTGTGTTGTAGCATCCATCTAAACATAGTATATCAATATCTATTTATTTCGAATCTCAATAAAGGAGTGTGAGTTTTCAATTAGTAGCATTTATCAAGTGAAATAAATTAGATGATAAGAAAAATAGTATAGGAAATGTATATGTATTATAAACATACAAGCATGTAAATCATAAAAAATGTATATGTAATATAGGTATACAATTAGATATAACATACCAAACAATAATTGTGTATGCACATAGATTATATACAAGCATGAAGGAATATAACTTTACTCATTTTTTGTGGGATCAAATTTTATCTTCCAATAAGTGGTATGTACAAGCCAACCACTCTATTATTTTAGAAAAAGAAGATAGTGAATTAACATAGGGTTATTATAGGGTAATGTAGTACTAGACGTTAGGGTAGTATGTGAGATATGAGAGGAGCCATGTAGTAACTATTTCGATATGCTGGTGAAGTTTGAGCTTTCAACATTTTTTATGAGAATTAAAATCAAATTTAATTAATTTTAATGTGTTTTAAAAATTATAATTTAAATATATGTAAAAAATATTACGTTATTAGTTTTTATAGTTCATTAATATTTATGGTTTTTCAATCATCTTATATTTTAGATTGTTATTGTGATGACTTTATGGGTTAGGTTATGGGCTCAAATCTTACATAGATCATAGATGGTAAGTTGTGGGATCGAATCTTATATAGGTTGTAGGTGGTGGTACACAAGCCAACCAATCCATCCTTTAGGAAAAGAAGAAACAAGAATTAATACGAGGTGGGCCAAGTAGTACCAAACCTTTAGGTAACATGTGAGAGGTGAGAGAAACCATTGTATACTGAGTGTTTCCATATGATTGTGAAGTTTGAGCTTCCAACATCTCTCTTGATACTTCGTACTAAATTCATCAAATCCAAAAGTGTATTATAAAATACAACTTATAGATAAAAATACTTTAAAAATATTATTAGTTTTTCAAAGTGCATTACATCTTTTTACTATTCTTTGAACCTTTTGTTGGAACCCAACCATGTGTGCCATTTTGTAGGTTTGGCTCTATTTGCTCTTATATTGTGTTGAGTCACCTTTGAAATTTGATATGAGAAAATACAAGTGAGTTCTCCCTTTGCGAAATTTTTGCCCAAGTTATCTTGTGATGTCCTATGCATGCTCTTCATGCTTCAATGTCTATGAAAATCCAAAAAATTCCTAAGTGTTTAGTTGTAGGGGCTTTTTTACTTAGGTTCTATATGTTGCTAGGGGTTTGAACCTTTGAATATTTACTAACCAACATGTCATCCCACCATCTCTTCTTCCCCTTGTTTATCAGGTTGTCAGGCTTCATTCCTTCAACATATCTTTCTACTTGATCTCGACAATTTGGTCCAAACCCTTGAAATTTTGTTCATATAAATTTTATCAATTTATCGGACTCCTTGTGGTTGTCATGATAGTCATCCAAGTCCCATAATTCATTGATTCCTTGGAGTTTTTCATCATTGAAGTGTTGAACTTGTTCCTCCATTTGTATTGCTCATATTGCACCCTCAATCTCCAACCCCAACAAGACATGGAATTACATAAGGTTATTCTAGGGTAATGTGTACTAGACTTTAGAGTAATATGTGAGATATGGGAAGAGCCATGTTATAGTCACTATTTCCATATGGAGGTCAATTTTGAGCTTTCAATATTTTTATGAGAATTACAATAAAATTCAATTAATCTTTAATGTGTTTTAAAAATTATAATTTATATATATATATATATATATATAAATTTTTTTATTTCATTATTATTAATGGTTTTTTATTAATAGTTTTTCAATCATCTTATATTTTTGGATTGTTATTATGATAATTTTATACTATAATTGTGAAAAAACATGAGTCACAGGATCAAATAATGAACAAATACACCTTCCAAGCAAGAGATATGCAAACAATAGATGTAATATTCCTCAACAAAGCTACAAAATGAACCTCAAGAATCTTCAAGGAAAACAAAAGTCCTCAAAGGTTGAGAGTTCTATCAAAAGGAATGAAATCTCGAGAGATAATACAATGAGGGTTGAGTGCTATATAGGAGCAACCATAAATGGTAAAGGGATTAGATCATGACAAGTGTCAACATATAATGCAATGAGATAGAATGATCTAATAATAGCTCTCTATTTAACATAGAAAATCACTCCTAATTTTAGCTTAAGTGCATGAGAATAAATTAGACTAATAATTAATTAAAGATTAATTAATTGTTAGCTAATGCATGATTACTCCAACATCCCCCTTAAGATGAACTTAGGGAGTAGCTAAAAACCCTATAAAGAGAATGCATGATGGGTCCCTGCAAACAAGGCCTAGTGAGGTACCCATGTACAAACAAAAGATGTAATACCCCTCCTGTTACTGTTTGGACTTGTTATTTTTCTATGCTTTCGTTTGATACTTTGTGACTGTGATAGTTACTATTTATTGTTGGTTTGGTGGATTGGATAGTTAGACTGTTTGGTGATTGTGCTACTTCAGTTGATGGCATTATGGTTACATTGGGTGATGATGTTTAATTTGATTTCAACAATACATTGTGATGCAGTGATTTAATAATTAGTTTATGATGTGATCAGTTAGTTAGAATTGTTATTTTATAATTAATGTTATAATTGTTAGTATAGTTTTGGTGAGAGGACAGTGTAGCACCACTCATTCGCGAGTGCCCTACTATGCTGCAATTCCTTCTCACAATATGATGTTTTGATTATATATATATGTACATGATTTTCTTTGTATGCAGGAATTGCAGGTATAGAGTCTCGATTCCACCTGCTTCAGCAGGACAGGGCGAGCATCAAATAACCCAACGGGCAAGATGTTGAAACGGAGATGACAAGGAAGTCACCCCGTCCCATGTTGTCAAACCGTCCTGATTGAGTGGTATTGTGCGTCTTTGTCTTTGTCATTTTTGCAATTTATTATTGTAATTTGTGTGAGTGTATTTTGGTATGTATTTTACGTTGGTATTTTGTATATTGTGATTTATTTAATTAAATGATGTTAATAAATGTTTATAATAGTGTTGGAATAATTTGTATAAAATATAAAAGTTTTATTTTAAAAGTCCTGTGTTTTATTTAAAGTGTTAATTAAATATTTAAATTAGTATCTTGTTAATTTAATTAAATTAGATTGTTGAGGATAATTATGAAATAAATTATTTGAATAAATGAAATTGTGTGAATTCCAAGTAAAGCTTGCAAAATCAAAATTAAAGCAGAAAGTATTGTTAAATGAGAAAAAAATCAATAAAAGAAAAGAAAAGATAAAAAGGACGAATGAGTATTGAGTTTGGCTGAAAAGCTGGAATTAAAAGTAGAAAATTTCTTTTGATGTGGATTTTTAGAGTTTTTGAAAAAAGGAAGAGAAATATTTTTATTTAATTGCAAATTTGTGAGTTTTTCATTCACGGGAAAATTTTGACAGAAGTTGCACAGAAATAAGAGTTCTGAAATATTGTATCTTGGGTAGTTTTCTGGGGAATTGTTTCATTTTCTTTGATAGTACTGGGGAGGATCTTTTGAATGGAATATTAGATTAGAAATCTGAGCAAGGAAATCAGAAGACGAAGTTCTAAAGGAAGGAACAAGAGTTATTCGAAAGGCTATCTGGATCAAGCTAAGCTTCATCAGATTTTCAGCAGCGCAGGACTCCAGGTTTCTTTTGCTCCTTCTTTAGTATTCTGACTCAAAAGAAAAATAAAAGAATAAATGGTGTTATTCTGTAAAAGAAAAGAAATCTTATAATAATGTTTAGTATTTCTATCATTTTACTGTAGAAAAATAATTCCTTTTTAAATAAATCAATTTTATATATATATATATATACATATACACATACACATATACATATACATATACATATATATACATATATATATATATATATATATGTATATATATGTATCTATATATATGTATATATATATGTATCTATATATATGTATATATATACATATACATATATACATATATATGTATATGTATACATATATATATATATGTATATATATATGTATATGTATACATATGTATATGTATACATATGTATATATATATGTATATATATGTATATGTATACATATGTATATATATATGTATATATATATGTATATATTCATATATATATATATTCATATATATGTATATATATATTCATATATATGTATATATATGTATATATATCTAAGAGGAGATATATATATACATATTAATTATATATATATATAAATATACAGTGTATGTTTTACATAAAGAAATGTCTTGTGTTTTTTAAATATATATATATATGCTGTGTATGTATTTATATATAAATGTATATATATATTATTATGAGGCCTCTTCAAAAAAATTTGGACCAAAGTCGTACCTGTTGACGGTACTATTTTGTTTTAATTTAGAAAAAAAAAATTATTATGTAAAATTTTGGGGGGACGGCGTTGGTCGTACCCCCCATACCTCCCTTGGCCGCTTTGGGCGCTGCCCACAATAGTCTTAATGACTGTTGTGCGCAGCGCACAACAGTCATTAAGACCGTTGTACACAGCCTCGTCCCCTCCTGCCTACGGCCTGGGAAAGGCCGACGGACTTACAGACCTGCGTGCTTATGTAGCTTCGTTTGTTTTTAATGCATAGGATATATATATATATATAATGTTTAATTATTGGTTAATTTTAGAATTTGATATGTGACAAAATAAACATAATAACTTGAGTAATTATATATATATATATATATCAATGTAAGAAAAATATATAATGTTTTCCCTTATAATTGTAAAAAAAAAAATATGATTTTCAATTGTGTTGATTAATTAAAAATAAAAAGCGAATTATAATTGTTGTAACAAAATTATTATTAAACTTTTATTTAAAATTGTATTTGGGAAAATGAAGTTTTGTAATAGAATAAAATGAATTACTCAACTTTTTGTGAAAATTATTATGTTGTTCTAAGTTTAAAATCCTGTGAGTTTGTTTGGATTATTGTTTTGGCTTTTTCTTCGATGTGGGAACCCTGTTGTAATTGTGAACCCAATTACAGTTGTTGTAAACCTTAGTTTCCAAAGGTGTGATTTAATCATTGAATGTTTATCCTCGTTTCTTGGGCTCTTGATGTTGCCAGTTATTAATAGTATTATTTTGGAAGGGTTGTACAAGTTATGTTGAGACTTTGATTATGGGTTTAGCGAGATGGGTAATGCCTTGCATGTCTTTGTTTGAGATAAATTCTTTGTTTTTTAAGGTACAACCCTTGCCTTGTTTTGATTTTGATATTGTTTTGGGATCTTCTGGGAGAGTGGCTCTTCGTGGGGGTCGGCGCCTCAGATAGGAGGAAGGGCTTAGGATAACCCACGTAAGAGTAGATTAAAAAGTGAAAAACTAATAATAGAACTTAGGGGGATGGGTAGTAAAAACACAAGATAATCTTGGATACCTTGTCTATGCATTAGGGCTATCGCAGACTAATGGTAGACTGAGAAGGCCGTGGTCGCAAAGTCGTAACCTTGTCCTCGTGAGAGGTTAACGGCTCCGCATGAGCTACACTATGGGGCCGGTGCCTCAAGTAGGAGGAAGGGCCAGGATAACCATAGATGGGGGCCGACACCTCAAGTTGGAGGAAGGGCCAGGATAACCCATGTAGGCTATGCGATGACACTCTCCACTAGATACCCTTATGCCTTGTTTCTTGGATTGCCTCTGGAATTGTGTTATGATTGTTGTTTCAGATTCTTTTGGAAATGTTTTATGGTTGTTTCTTTGGTTACTTGGTTATAGTTATTGCCTTGGTTTATTTGTGATGATTTTTATGGCTTTATGTTATTATGTTGTCTCATGGATGTTGTCATTTATGTCCTTGTAATCCTTGATGTTGTACTGGTATTATTGTACTATGTTGTTCCTTGTTGGAGTTGTTTTATGGAATTCATGGTCGTGATTACTTCCTTGTCACCTCTAAGCACAGGGGGTGGGTTATTTATAACCCACGTGGTTGGGTGGAACGTGCTTCGCACCTGTTGGGTTCCCCATCAATGTTCGTTCTTCTCAACATTCTTTAGTTGGAGCTTGTACCAGTTGTTCACTTTGTAATTCAGACATTATTTGTACTATGTATTTATCCCACATGTATGGGAGATTTATTGTAATTCATTAATTGAGAACATGTAATGTAATGTTTTAAACGATGATGTATTAATTATGTACCTTTGTAACCATTCTTTTGATGATATTTATTATGGTTGTAATATGTGATGTAATTATACTCTTACTCATGGTTATATGGATTTACTTCTGTAAATGGTTATTGTAATGTTATGATGGATGAAATTTGGATAAGTTATTTAGCGTCATCTTTTATTTTGTCCGTTATGAGTTTGTTATGTGATGTGACCTCGCGTGCCCTAGAGGACTTGACGTTATGATGTTAATGTGCAATGTAAATATGTTTAAATGTGTTGTTGCATGTTTACTTTGTATTTTTTTATTTTTATTTTTTAAAGTTTACATTGTTTGTCCTTTGGGGTTTGCACGACGGGCGTTACAAAAGATCTCTTACAACTAGAGAAAAGGAGAAAATCACATGGGAAAAACTCCTCTCCAAAAGAGAGAAAGGCGAATGAAGGACTGAAAAAACCTCCAAATCAAGGTGAAGGACTGAGAAGCCTCCAACCAAAACAATGTCCCAAAAAAAGGAACATGTAGAACATTGTTGAAGCACAAAGAAACTATAGACTGTTGTTGAATGATCATTGATATGGTGTTGAAATGAAGAACCTCCTCTAAAAAAAATGATGATCAGGATCAAGATAACAAGAATCTACATGAGTGCCCACAACGACACTACTCAAATTAGATGGAAAACAAAGACAAACATCTAGAAATCAAAGATACAAATATCAAGATCAAGAAGACAATAATCTACATGAGTTCCCCCAACGACACTACTCGAATCAGATGGAAAACAAAGGTAAACATCTAGAAGTCGAAGATACAGATGATACATGAATCTGCACAAGTGACCCCAACGACACTACTCAACATGTGCAAGATGCAAGTCGAAGATATAGGTACTAATAGTCTGAAGAACACTGATCAAATGAGAGATAATAATTTTTATGAGTGTCCCCAACAAAACTACTCGAGTCAAATGGTAAAAAAAGGCAAACATCTGAAACTCAAAGATATAAATGGTACATGAATCTACATGAGTGACCCTAATGACACTACTCAACATGCAAGATGCAAGTTGAAAATATAGGTGTAGATGATGAAAATGAAAACCTTAAATTCACAAATGAGAATTAACATGCATTTAACATCATATCAATGAAGTATTTATAAATGAACACAAATGCAAGAAAAGAAATACTAATTGCTAAGAAATCAAACACATGCATTCAAAAGTAAAATTACTCCATTATTATCCTATCTACAAGATCTTGTCTTTGCTCTCAAATTTTTGTAGCAAAAAGCACAAGAGGCTATGTAGAATGGATTTGATCAAAATGAGATTGAAGTTCTTCATGTTTTGAAAAGTGAGGAGGAAGCGAGCTTATATAGATGTCCTCGCACGGGTGAATCCACATTTCGGGAAGAATGTGGAATAAATGATTATTTAAATTGTTTAATGAAATTGGTTTATGAAATGGACAAATGCTCATGCAAATGCATTTATGAAATGGGTTTATGATTACGAAAATATGATTATGTATGAATATAATGTTTATGTATAAAATGTGTAATGAATGTATTTAAATGATTATGGATTAATGATTAATGAAATGGATAAATGTTTGGATATGCAAATGGTTAAATTATTTATGCAAATGACTATATGAAATATGCAATGGATAAAAATGATTATGAGGACATTTTTATGCATCTACATTTTTCCCCTCTTTGAGACAATGCAGCATGTCACGTTCTTTCAAAGAAAAAGAATTGATTAACTGACACATGCCCCATGGATATCCTGGTAAGGATGATGATAAGGATGATATGCCCCCTCGAGAGATTGATCGAACAAGTTGTGATAAGATTAATCTCTCGATAGATCACGAGGAAAATAATTAGATGATTGATATTGCGCAAGTGATTAAGTGATGATGTACATTTGATGAAAATGCATAGTTGATGGGCGTAACTGAACAATTGATGTAAATGATCAGTATAGCCGGGTTGATGAGCTGATTGAGATTGATGCTAGTGCAAAACAATGATTGATTAATAGATTAAGTGATCAAGGAACAAATTGATTGATTTGATATTTGAATTAAAAGACAAGCATTAGTTATGTAAACCAATTAATCATTATTTGAAATAAGAAGCATGAAGAAAATGAAATGATGAAGAAAATGGATGATGAAAGAAATGATAGATGAAAAAGAGATATGAAGGAAATGAAATTGGTGAAGCCTCTTGTGCTTGACAAAGTGCTTTATCATCATAGAGCTTATTATGTCACAAATTAGTATAAGCATCTAGAATAACATGAACATCTAGACGACCTGAATATTGTTTGCATTTTTATTTAGCAATAAAGTATAAGCATCTAGGTATAAATACCTTAGATGACCTGAATACTTATTGCATAGAAGACACTATCAGACAAGGAATGCTCTCATCCACACTAGACTCATAGGTCCTCGATGATTTTAGATAACCATGTCTTAAGATGAGTCGTCCTATGAATAAGAAACAATCCACAAATAGCAAACAAGTGAACATGCCCCATCCTCGCCTCTCTAGTCCAAGACATCCTCGAGAAGCTAAAAGACATGCCACCAAAGATTAAAAAATCATAAATCAATCAAAAGACCAACAAACAAACAAACATCATGTTTCAATGTAAAACTAATTCTTGTCACAGTTTATGCGTTTTGGTTGGGTCTGAAAAATGGGTTGATAGGTAGGCTAAAATGTTCATTTGATTGCCAATCATGGCATGTTTTGATTTTGTTGAAGTTCAAAGTTGCATGGCGATCTAAAAGTGTCACTATTTTTTGCATTTTATTTTTTTGGATTTTTGGAATATTTGATTTTTTTGGATATTCTGAATATTTGATTTTTTTTGTAGTTTCTTCAGGACATTTTATGATTTTTAGTGATTTTTTCAAGACTTTTATAATTTTTAGGGATTTATTGAAGACATTTAAGATGGAATTAGATGATATGTGATATGACTAATTGAAGAAACGAGATGCCCCACAGTAGAGGTAATGCAACCATGGATAAATGATAGATCAAAATGAAAGATTCACTGCAAAACATGTCACACAAGCAACATATCTCTTGTCGAAAGATGATAATGGTTGATTGATTAAGATGTCAGGAATGATTGATTCTATAAGGCATAATGATGGTAAGTAATTAGGATCATTAATTCCTCTAAGTACGATAAGATTGATTATTGTTGATGATTGATTGACAAAAGATATGAGGATTGGATAATGTTTTACAACTAGGCTCAAATATGATTTCCATGATAAGTTTCAAGGTTGCAAAGGGACATGATGGCCCACCCTGGGGTAGTTTAACCATGGATAAATGATAAGGATGTGAACTATGATGGAATGGAAATGCATAAGGATATGAAAGTAAATCCAAAATATGCATTTATAATTTTGCCCCTAATCTCATCAAGAACAAAGGAAGGAAATGGGACATGGATTTTGATAAGCTAGGAGATATGGAATGGAAGAATGCAAGGATAAGGATAATGAATAGGATGATGAAGATTGACTAGATAAGAAATGGACACAATTCCTAATAATTTTTCCCCTATTCCTCGTCAAGACCAAGGAAGGGAAGAAAGTATGTATTTAGATAGGATGGTGGAATATGGATAAGGTGAAGGATATGGTACGAAAGATATGGATAAAGTGTATAGGATAAGATGCATGACGTTCAAGAAGATCCTTAACCTTGTCATGATCAAAGGTGGAAAGGTAAAGGATGAACGTAAAGAGGATAATGGATATGAATGACAGGATGGATGAAACTTGCCCCCAAGTGTAGAGTGCAAGAGAAATATGGAAGATAGGATATGGATAGGGATAAATGAATATGGAAGATAATATGCATGATAGGGAGATGGAGGAAGGACTCAAGCATCAAGTTCCATGGCTAATATCCCTTGAATACATGCTCTAATAAACCATGGCAATGAGGATTAGGCTCATAAACATTGGTATATTAATGGTATGATGGAAGAAGCTAAGGACTTATGCAAAGGTTTAGATTAAAGGAGGATAATGGGGGATGAATGTTGGATAATGGATAGGGGGTTGGAATGCTTGTTGATGGTTAGATGGAAAGGATGGAAAGATCAACATTGGCACACACCTTGAAGGGTGGTGGAGTGATGGAGGAAAAATGGAGTTTGAAGGTGATAGGTTTTTAGATGGATGATTGGAGGAAGCCTTTGGATTAGCAAATTTGGATGCCAATTTAGATTTTATTGCTTCTATGAGAATTTTAGGAATCCAAATAGCTTTTGACTTTGATTTTTTCTTTATGGGCCTTTGTGGCCTTTGAGATTTTTCTTTTTGTTTTATGGGCCTTTGTGGCCTTTGAAATTTTTCTTTTTGTTTGTGGGCCTTTGTGGCCTTTGAATTTTTCTTTTGACTTAATGGGCCTTTGTGGCCTTTTGGATTTTTCTTTTGACTTCAGATCATATTTTCTTTTATTTTTGCATGTCTCTTCGAGGAGATATGTTGATCCTTTGATATATGTGTATTTTTGTTATGAAATATTTTGACATTTGGCACCCAAATTGCTTCCAAGAGCAATGGGATGGGTGGATGGAGATGAATGATATGGAGGTATTATTGATGGGTTAATGTAGGTAGAATTTTGAGAGGGCATCAAGGATGTGTGCCTTTGTTTTTCTTGATGAATAGGAGATGGAAGGATGTAGGGCCCCAATATGGATGGAAGGGTTGATGAACTAGGGTTTGGATGATAAGGACCAAGGATAGATGGAAGGTTCGATGGACTAGCATAAGGACCTAGGATATATGGAAAGTTCGATGGACTAGGATACTTAGGTTTATTTTGATGGAATCTAGAGTTACGATGGGTACCAATGTCTTGAGCGTGAGATGTATAACCAAGGCCATGATAATATGGATTTTATTGGATATAAAGGGGTTCTAGGATACCTTTTTCATGAAGGCCTAATCCTTTGCCTTTGTAGTTCATACTTTGACACATTCGTTTTCCAATGGGATATGAATTATTCATGAAACAAGATGCAAGTCCATCGTGAGGTGGATGTGATATGGAAGGAATAACAAGATATTGGAGTAAACCACCTTCGATAAAAGTTAGGGAACCCATTTGATAGGTAAGGGGCTCATGGATAGCTTGAATAGGGGTGATATACTCTTGTGGAGGATTGTCATCATGAGGGGAATCAGGATGGGTGATAGGATCTTGACATGGGGATGATGGGGTACTTTGATCTTGACTTGGAAAAGGATCACGATGTGTAGGAGTTGGAGTAGCTTGATTTGTATTAGGTATGGAACCATCATGAAGTGGTATGAAAGGCATATCTTGATCATCAAAAGGATGAACATCATCATGGAATGAAAGGGTATTCTTCAATGGAGGTATATCTTGATCTTGATGAGGAAGGGAATCTTGAGATTTTATGGAAGTTACATCTTGATCATCAAATGGTAGGATATCATTGGATATGATCGAAGAACTATCATTCTCTTGGGATGCAATGGAATCATGAGATGGTATGGATTCCTTAGATGAGGTGGAAGGAGGACTTGGAAGGATACTTTTCTCTTGAGATGGAAGGGGGTCATCTTGGATGAAACAAAAAGAGATAAGGGAATCATCATGAGGTTCTTGAGATATGGTATCTTGGTCAAAGATTGGAAGGGGTTGTGAAATTTTGGTATCATTGGATGGAGTGGAAAGAATACTTTGATTTTGATGTGTAGGGGAGTCTATGTTAGCATGCTTTAGACTAAGAGATTAACATGAATCGTTGGATGTAGATGGTATGATGGGAGAGGATGGTTGGATAGATTCGTTAACTTGGGTGAAAAACTCATGAGGTTTATTTTGACTTATTGGGGATGAAGATAGGTGCATTACATGGTAGGATTGCTCAATATTATTTGTGTTTGAGGACTTAGATTTGGGTTTCTCATTTAGCCTTTGCAAAAATTCATGGAAATTGAACTTGGATGATGTAGTTTTGGGTGAGGATAAAGGCTTATGAGATGATTGCATCACTTCATTCAAATGTTGGGATTCTAGTTGTTTTTCAAGCTCTTTGAACCGATGGTCAAGATATTCAATCATTCGGTCTTGCTCATAGGTCAAGGATGAATATGGAGGATTAAGATTAGAGGTTGGAGAATAAGTGTATGTGTGTGAAGGTTAAGATGAAGACATGAATGATGAAGGATGGTGCTTGGACTCCCTTAAGTGTGATTATTGGTTTAGGTGGTGGAATGTGATTAGGGGCTCCCTTAAGCACAAATTTTGTTTTTATTGGAGGAATGTCATTAGGAACTTCCTTAAGCGTGATTATTGGTTTAGGTTTAGATGAAGATTTAGTAGAAAATGATGTGGAAGATAGGGATGAGGGCATGTTTGGCTTTGAGATTTCTTGAAAGGGAATTATAAATTATCTTTGAAAGTTTAGAAAGGATCTAAGGAAAGATTTGGGATGTTTTGAGGATGTTGTAGAATGATTGGTGAAATTTTGGGAAGGTTATGGATGGTTTAGGGATGATTATTATGATGGATGAAGCATGACACCCAAAGGTTATGATAGGTGATGATGTTTGAGTGTGATTGAAAATGTTTGTGACAAGAATATAGTTCAAACAAGAAAGCACAATATCTGAATGTTTTGACTTGACTTGAAGACAAGTACAACCTAGTTATTCAGAAAGGTTTGTATACTTGGTATAGCCCACTAAAATACCCCAAGATTAGTGTGAAACACTTCTCTCCTTCGAGAGAAAATAGCTTAGAAGTTTGGTGGCACTGGCTCCCCTCCACGGCACTCACTTCTTAGGTGCACCAACTTTGAATTCCCCAAAGAGGAATTTTCTATCTCTACTCAAGGGAGTCATTAGTGAGTATCTTCAGGCATGATATTGTACCCTATACTATACCAAGCAACAGCTGAAAGGATAGGCTTCTAGAAACAAGAGGTGTCTAGTAAGGGCTTCCGGTTCAGGGGATACTATGATAAAATCCCTCAAGAGGTCTCCCAACCCTTAGAACAAGGGATTCTCACCTCATAAAGATGATGGGGGAGAGCTATCATGTACCACTTCCCGTTGATTGCAAACTTTTCTTGCAACCACAAATTTATATAGTGGTTCAAAAGGACTTGGCTTTAGCCTGTTACCGCTTGGGTTGTTCCCACCTTTCGAAGCAGGGTGGTAGGCTCTCTAATGGATTAAAAACATAAACAGATGGGTTTGGCTTCTGATCACCGAGTTTGCACAAGGTGAGAGCATACACCTACCATCTTTACAAGCATAGTAAACAATGATTTATTAATCCCATAGTTAAATCTATGTGAAATAAGACAATTGTTCTTTTTAAGCACCAAATGAAATGTTATCTACTCTAAAAAACAAGATTTGGTTGTTTCAGAATAAAGTCTTGGACACACGAAAACCTAAAAAACCACCTATTAGTAGTTTCTTAAAGACATCTTGGACCATTAACGAAAAGTTGCAAAACCCTAGTTAGCACAAGCGGTTAAAAAAAACTAAACTAAATTAGAAATAAATTAAAAAAAACTAAACTAAAAAATAAAATCTAAACTAAATTAGAAATAATCTAAATTAAATTAAAAAATTAACTATTCTTGCAATTAGAAAAATCTAGAATCTAAAAATCTAAATTTAATCTAAATTAGAAAACTTTAAATATAAATTAAATTAATTAAAAACTAAAATTAAAATTAAACTAAAACTAAGATTAAAATTAAAACTAAATCTAAGATTAAAGCTAAATCATAAGACTAAAGCTAAATCAAAGAGTAAAGGTAAGTTTAAAACTAAAGCTAAATCGAAGACTTAAAAGAAATCTAAGATGTCGACAATTTGCGGTAGAGAAGCGGAGGAGATCATTCAGGTTCACATTTAGGCGTTATGAAGAAGAGGACGGGTGCGCTGGGAGAGAGAGGTGTAGAGAAGAGTTGCAGGGAAAGTAATTATGTGTAGATAACAACTGATGGGTTTTCCAGTGTTTGGGATGTCATGATAAATGCTTCTACAGTGATATTTGTGCAAGGGCGGTGACAAGAAAATCCATAGACTGCAACCTTAGGGTTTTTATACAGAATGACTAGCTTTTAGGGTTTGGTGAGCGGCGAGGGATATTCACAAGTGATAGAGTGAAGATTGAAGACCAGGCGCTGAGTTTGGGAGTCAACTAAGCCACAAACGGTGGCAACCGAGACTTGGGCGGGTGGATGGCAACGCCCTAAGGTTTATGTGCATAGTTCGATGATAGAAGATTGGAGGAGGCCAAGGGTTTAACCAGTGGGTCCAAGGAAGCATACAAGGTGGGAAAAGTAAATGTGACTTAAGGTTTGAACAAGGTGGAGCAGGGGAGATGGAGGTTGCCACCAGCAGTGGCGATAGTAGCGGCGACCGAGGGTCTCAACATAGAGTTTGGTAGAGAAAGAACACCCCCATTTTGACAATCGACTGTCATTTCAAACACAAACACCTGCAATAACTTATAGAACATACCCGCAACAAAGATAAATTTAGCCATAAAAGAAATTAGAAAAATATACCCCAAATTTTGACCAAGAACCCTACGGTACAGCCTTATGGAGGGGCCAAAACTTTTAAAAAAATCAAAAAAAATTCTATAGCCAAATTTGACGAATTTACAGTTGTTTTTCATGGAAAGGGCCTCCCAGACTCAACAGTGAGGTCCGTTTGAGACCAGGAAGACACCTGCGAAAGCTGAGTTGATAAAATCAACAAATGTTAGATTTATCTTCATTTCATGTCGGGTTCACCATTTTGTAGATGTTGAAAATGAAAACCTTATGCAGGCATGCAAATAATCCTAACTGACATAGTGCATCTAATTCTGATCAATTATCATCAAATTCTTCTATTAATCAAATAAATTAGTTTATTGGATTAATTCGCCAATGTTCATCTAATTTAATTAAATGAATCGATTTATCCCCAAAGCCCTCATATTTGATTAAATAAATCAAATATCATAAATCCACTAATCCACTCAAAGTTAATTAAATTATGAATTAATTAACTTTAATCACTTTCTAGTCATCCTCCAGCTTTTAATTGCCCAAGAGTTAAATCAACCCTTGATTAACTAACCCACTTGCACATGAAAATAAATTCTTTTAATTATCTAATTACACCATTTTCCCTCACAAAGGCATATTCTAGGGAATATTCCTTCATTAACTCCATTTATTTGACTTTCTTACCCAAACATTAACCCCTCTTACATCTCAACCACATTTATTTAATGCCTCTTACAAATGCATTAATCTCTCTTACACCCCTCTTACATCTCAGCCACATGCATTAACTATGCACATTCTCCAAAATGTGCTCCACCTTCATCCATTAGCCATGTGACAAGTGTCACAATCTCATTGGCTCTCCTTTAGTCCCACATTCCTCCCATCTCTCCACTCTTCAACCCTTCAACCCTATAAATAGAAGCCACTTCTACTTGAAATCCATCCACAATCATCCACAACTTCAAGCATTCTTACTATAGGCATTTCAACTCATAGCATTTCATCATTTTCATCATTTTAGCTAAGTTTTGTCACTATTTGGAGTCAATCTCACACTTCGGATCATCAACATCATCAAAGCTTATCAAAGGGATTGGGAAAGGGCTTCTTTCCACATTAAAGGAGCACCACTCCCCCTATGGGATGAAGGTTTAGCTATTTCAATTGTATTTCATGTTATCTTTAGTTAATTTGTTTTCATTTTTTATGTTATCTCTTTGATTTGGCTAAGAATTTCATAGGAAATACTAGATTTTTCTTTCTAACATGTTTAGCAAGTTTTTGTTAATCAAACAATGAACAAAGACACCTTCCATGCAGGAGAGTTGCAAACAATAATATGCAATATTCCTCAACAAGAAAAAGCTAGAGAATACAAGAGTTCAAGAGAAGAGAAAATCTCAAGAGCAGAAGTATACAAGGTATCAAAGGTTATGATAATACAATGAAGGTTGAGTGCTATATAGGAGTAACCCTAAATGAGAAAGGGTTTAGATCATGACAAGTTTCAACATCTCATGCAATGAGACAAAATGATCTAATAATAGCTCTCTAGTTAGCATAGTAAATCACTCATAAGTTTAGCTTAAGTGCATGAGAATAAATTAGACTAATTATTAATTAAAGATTAATTAATTATTAGCTAATGCATGATTACACTAACACCCCCCTTAATATGAACTTAGGGAGTAGCTAAAAACCCTAAAAAGAGAATGCACAGTGGGTCCCGACAAACAAGGCCTGGTGAGGTACCCATGTACAAATAATCTAATCTCTCAAAACTAGAGAAAAAGAGAAAACCACATGGGAAAAACTTGTCTCCAAAAGAGAGAAAGGTGAATGAAGGACTAAAAAATATTTCAAATCAAGGTGAAGGACTAAGAAGCCTCCAACCAAAACAATGTCCCAAAAAAGAGAGGAACATGCAAAACATTGATGAAGCACGAAGAAGTTGTAGACTACTGTCAAATGATGACTGATATAGTGCTAAAATGAATAACCTGTAGAAATAGGAATGCAAGAGTTTCCATATGGTAAATTCTCCATCTTACCGAAATGTGTGGGTAGCTAGTTGTTGATGTACACTACATCCGACTAGTACATAGGTACAAGAACTAGATACATAGATCACTCCAAACATGAAACCAAGGAAGCATTAGCACCAACAGTAGAAATCCCCCCATAATGCTAAAAAGGGAAGCCAAGATAGGTACACTGAAACTATGTGAAACCAAGAAGTGCATGTAGGAGAAACAACCTACAAATAAAAGGGTGTTCAAACTAAGGCACGCACACATGAAGCAAGAATCGTTAGGATACAATGAAATGCATGGGTAACCAGTCGTTGATGTATGTTGCATTCGACTAATACATAGGAACAAGAAATAGATACATAGATCACTCCAAACACGAAACCAAGGAAGCATTAGTACCAATAGTAGAAACCCACCCATAATGCTAAAAAGGGACAACCAAGATAGGTACACTAAAACTGTGTGAAACCAAGAAGTGCATGTACAAGAAATAACCTACAAATAAAAAGGTGTGCAAACTAAGGCACACACACATGAAGCGGGAATCACTAGGATTCACTATTGTCGTGGAAGGGACACTCACTTGACAAAGGTTTAATGGAAAAATGAAGGAAAGAATTAACCTCCTAATGGAACTTTATATCATAGTGTGAATACAAAAGGCACAACAGAATGTGTAGAATCCCCAAAAAGATACACCCAGAATGGCACTTTATCTCAGTGCATCTACAAAAGAGAATGTGCATGAAAAATATGTCTATAATTCCCAAATAGGAAAAAATACTAGAAATGCATGTAGACCAACCAAAAATGAGTCATCCCATGCAAACAAAAAGTTTCCAAGAGCTAAGACGTCCAAGTAAGTCACCGGAATGTGAAAACACAAAAAATTAAATAAAATGTACCTAGAGATCAATCTAGAAAAATGGAATGGATGGTTGTGAAGAGCTTTGAAATATTTTCCTAACGTCGCTAAAATGGAAAAAAATGGAGAAATAGGCCAAAATTTATGAGCTCGACTGAAAATAGCACCTCTAACTTCAACAGGTTGTAGAATACAACAACAGCAAAAACAAGTGATGAGACCCACACGACTAGAAATTTGGCAGAACCAGATTTCTAATGATATCTTGTTCACCAAAAACTAGCATCATATTCCCAAGTTATGGCCAAAAGAAAAAACCTCACTTAAGGCACAAAGAGGGTTCAAAGAGAATTGCCCTAGCGGTTGTACCGCTGACATTAGGGGAATATTCCTAGGTTGCCAGAAAAAATTTGGCCCCCAAACAAAAATGTCGACAATGAAATATACTAAGCATTGACCAAAATATTCTAAAGAACTGCCTAGAAAATTTCAGCGATTGGGAAAGGTAAAAAACGGTCACTGGGAAATTTTTATCGATGGTATAATTGTAGCACCAATCGCCATGGTTGTCGAATGGCAGAGCCTCTAGTCAAAAATTTGTTGGATGACAATGTTGTCAGTCGAGAAAGTCGTTGGACAACTTAACTATCGTTGGTCGTAGGGAAAAAGAAGCCTGTCGGTTGTGGGGTGGGGCCTGTAGGCTTGCTGGTGCAAGTACCTATGGGTACTCCCCATAAAAGCACCCAATAAAAACTTTTAAGCATATTTTTTGGTCCACTTGGAGGTACAAGACCCTCATTTCCCATTTTGTGGGTAGGCTGAGTCATTTAAGCATCTTTTCTAGTTTTGTACCAGAGCTCAATAGCTATGGAATTAGATTCATAACTTTTTTCAGTCGTTTATGCCAGAGCCATTTTCTTGGCATATGATTCTATTGGGTGATTCTTTTGAGGCTTCCCGATAAGTATACCCAAATTTGGCACACTTTTAGGGTGGAAATCCTCTTCAATATTTGGAAAGATAGAAATGCCTGCATATTTTCTCACAGCCAGATAGATAAATATGTTTCTCTCTACTCTAAGGAAATTATTTGTTCTAATGTTCTTTTGTAGATGAAATTGCAAGCAAATAAGGTTGCACTTGAAGTCTCTCACCTCCAAGTGCTTCTGGACCACTGCGGCAATGCCCCTTGCACTGTGGCTCAAGTGCCCTCTTCGCCCATGTCTTCTCGCAGTCGGTCGCCCCCACAGGGCCAACGATAGAGTGGCCCTACTTGCCCCTGCTCTTAGGCTCCTCCTCATCGTGGCTCCCGCCCTCTGCAATGTTCACATTCTCCTCCTCTGCGAGTTGACCTAGTGTGGCCCTCTAGAGGGGTGGTGGTGGCAACAACAACACTTATGGGTGCCCTACTGATACTGCTCTTGGTACCAGCTCTAGTTGGCTGGATTTTGCAAAATAGCTCTCACGCCTAGACTTAGAAATCTCGCCCAGACGCAAGGAAAAAGAGAAAGATAAAGAAAAAGAAGATGACGATGGATGGGGTCCTCCTAATGTCACTCCAAACCCCGCTGATGTATGGGGGAAGAAACCGGTTGACAGGGACCCTCTGCCCCCTGCTGGCACTGCTCTGGCTACTTGATGGCCATTTTTATTTTCATGTTTGTAATGTTTATTACTTTATGGGCTTGGCCCATATGACTTTGGACTTTTGGGATCTGCCCATATGACTCTCGGAGTGTGCCTTTTTACCACCCACCTTTTTTGTGAATATGTATTTCTATCTTTATAATTAATATAGATACATGTGCCTATTCATCAAAAAAACCCACTCAACTTTTAATAAAAGTTTTTTGATTTTTTTTATGATTTTTAAATTTTAAAAAAATAGTCACCGACCTTTTTTTTCTACTTTCTTTTTTCTCGACCTATGTGCTTAGACCGTACAAGGGCCATATGGCCCTTGTGCAATTTTTTTTGCCTCAAATGCTCTCGATGGTGAAATAGGCAAAATTTATACACTTCTAAATAATGAACAAAGACACCTTCCACGCAAGTGAACTTTCATACCTTTGATGCCTTGTAATACTTTATCTCTTGAGGTTTTCTCTTCTCTTGAACTCTTGTATTTTGTAGCTTTTTCTTGTTGAGGAATATTGCATATTATTGTTGGCATCTCTCTTGCGTGGAAGGTGTCTTTGTTTGTTATTTGATCATGTGGATCATGTTTTTTTCACAATTCTAATATAGGTGAATAAAATAGTTTGACTATTTAATGAACCTATTTTATACAAATAATTTAGTGAGGCTACACAACTAAAAAATTTCAAACTACTAAATTTCCCAATTGTACTTAGTGTTGCAATAAAAACACACATAAAATCAAACATCGATAATGATCTTGACCAACTTCCCCATGAACTATTTTGTTGGAACATGTTTGTCGTTGCACCAAAAGATCGACATGTTAACGCCCGATACAAATGACAGAGATAAACAAATCCATGAGAGGTAGTTAGTCTATGCCTCGAATCCGAAGGGAGATGCTAGCAATTAGTCCAACAATCCCCCCCCCAGCATCACCCAAGGGGATTTGAACCCGCGACCATGACTCTGATACCATTTATTGGAACATGTTTGTTGTTGCATCAAAAGACTGACCTGTTAACACTTGATACAAATGCTAGGGATAAATGGATCTAGGGAGGCGGTTAGTCCATGTCCCAAATCTGAAGGGAGATGTTAGCGATTAGTCCAACACTATTGTCATCTAGATGCCAAAATAATCATGCTAACAACAAACTTATGAATTCAAACAAGGCTTGTAAATTTTCTCTTCGGGAGGTCATTTATTTTGTGTACATAGTTGGTTCTAGAGCACCTAATTTACATTTTTGTGTAGTGGTGTTAATTGGTAAATGTTAAACAAAGCAAAATTTTATATTGATAAAACATAGATACAAGATTTAACTTTTACAAATATATCTAGAGTTAAACTAATAAAGAGATTTTGAATAGAACTACCATTCTCTTTCGATTGATATTCAAGATTGAAAAACAACCTATACACAACTATTAGGAAAAAAAGAAGTCTCACTTACATTTACTCTGCTAATAATGAGTTTAGGAGTGCAAATTTCAGTACAACCTTTTGCAGATAATCTTGCAATCTATTGTTTTTATTAACAACTTCATTCTAGATGCTTTACAAAAAGAATTTATAATCTAATACATTCACACCTTCATGATGTATAGGTGCTTGTTGACAATGATATATTGACGCATCATTAATTCTTCTAGTTACCCTATTATATTTTCTTCTCTTCATTTCCTTTGCTTAACACAAACTAATTTTTTGTTATCTACAATATATACCTTTAACACAAGACCAAGCACATCTTTTCGATATAATTCCAATAACTTTTTGTTCCAATATATAAGAAATTGTGGATTGCGTTTCAAATAAAATTGAAGTTGTTACAAATAATTCCTTCAATTGATTATAAACAAATATGTAATACAAGCATATTTAAAATATCATAGACAGTATGCTCCCCCTCCCTCCTTTCTTTTTCTCGTCTTTGCATTGACGTGCAAGGAGGGTCAGCTGGGCGTCGAGTTGGCGAAAAGGAAGGGGCTAAGGGGGACGCAAACGAGGGTGACTTGGAGGTTGGTCACATGATGGAGGTGACAACTCTCTTCCCAAAGCTCGAGGATGTCGTAGGCATCATTCTCTAAAATTCGATTAATGTGAATTAATTGCGGAACATGTGGAGGGAAGTCATTAGTAAGGGAGGCGGCGGCTTAGTACATGGCAATAATCGAACGGTAAAGTTTTAGTGGGCAATTCATCCCCTTAATTCCATTCATTTGTGTTGATTATATCGGTTAGTGTCGATTTTAGTGGCGGAACTCATTTGTTCTGGCGGTGGCGTTCATGGCGAAGCATTCTTGCTTTGTCATCGAAGTTTCCATGGATGGCGTGGCAAAGTTTGGGGCAGACACGCCAATCTCTCTGAAATCTTCGGCTAGACAAGCCTCCTTCAGAGAAGTTAAAGACCAACGTCTGAAGCGGATTATCACAAACAAGGACCCGTTAGTCTTGGTGACGACAAAAATGATCCTGGGAGCTAGTCATTTGGCTAACAAGGAGTTCGGCAGGGACAATCTTCACATCTCCTCCCAGTTTTTGGCCTCTCTTCTGGACAACGGTGAGTCCAAGGTCGGGGCTAGAATGTTGTTGGTTAAGATGTTTCGCAAGGATCTGGTGGGTGGGGTAAATGAGGTGATGAGCTTTGTTGTGGAGGGCAGAGGTGTTCCAAGGTCGAGTGAGTTTGCAGCTATTCGAGGTTCGGACGAGGCTGTAAAGCTCTTCTCGTTTCTTCTTGACTTGAGCGGTCCGTCGTTGAGCAGACATAGGATGGTGGCGGCAGTGACCATCAAATTCCTGAAGAAATTCTTCGGCCTGATGGCCATGGGTGATGTCGAGTGGGTAAATTTTTTTGAAGATTTTGCTGTCTTAAAATATTTTTTGTGAATGCCTTGATATAGATGTTGGTTCTGGTAGTTTTAGAGTTTATCTCTATAGTCCAATGGCGACTTTCAGCGTCGGGGTTTATAATGTCTGTCTCTTATGGCTAGTATGGGAATTTTGGGTGACTAGGACTTGTATGTTCAGGGTCGGGCTCGGGGCCGAACTTTTATGGCCTTTTGGGTTGGTAGTTGGATTTGATGGCGGGGTGGTGGTTTTTGGATGGAGGGGTCCCCTGTTTTTGGTTAGCTGGGTCTCGTTTTGGCCACCTTTGGGGTGGTTTTCTAGTATTGATGGTAGGGATGGGTTTGTTGGTGATTAATGGCGGAAGTTTTTCCTACGTTTGTAGACGGTTGTACTTCTTTTTAATCTAATATATAAATCAAACTTTCATATCAAAAAAATATATATATCATAGACAATATTATATGTATTTCAAAATTGTATAAAAATATAATAAATTAAACTAACATATATTTTATAAAAATCTCCAACTATTTTACCTTTCATATAATTTTCTATCACGTGATGCAAATGCTAGTTATTCATATCTCCAAAGAAAAGGGTAGATAAAATAAAATCATGAATATATAAAAGCAAGCAAATTGTGATTCGCATGAACTGTAAAGGACAAAATTAATTAAACTTTTGGGTTATGATTTTGACGTCTAAGCGCATCTGGTGTAGTGGTATCATAGTACCCTCCCACGGTACTGACCAGGGTTCGATTCCCTGGATGCGCACGTGGTGTTGTCAATTTTAACTGATACATATTTTGTTTTTAACCATATTATTTGATGTATACTGTAGCTGAGTCCATTTATATGTCATTGTTTTTGGAGGGTCCAATTTCATAGATGGTTCACGTAAGTTTTCACCTCAAATCATTAACGTTGGCATCTCATTCAAAATATTAATAATGTTATATATATATATATATATGATTTTATTTTAAAAATTTAAACAAAATAAAATATGTTATTTATATCAAGTTTTTTATATTGAAGTAGGTTCTATATTGGTAGAATTTGAATTTAACATTAAATATGTAGATTATAAAATGTAAGTTGTTTAACATAAGTATCAATAGACTCTTTATTATCATTTTTAATAAGAGTAGCAATTGTCATAGATAAAAAATATATTATGAATTAGAAACTCTGGTTTGACTTAGATATGATATATTCAACATAGCAATCCAATAACAATGTTGATAAAATCAATTTTGGCTCCTTATGAAGTTAAATAAATATATAGAACACTTAACTTACTATAAGAAGTAATATCATTCCAAAGACTTTGAGTTCTCTTCTTGCTAATCAAAACTATTTTTCTAACATTTTGAACTTGAGAAACAAAATGAGTATATTGCAAAGATCCTTGACCAACTCACGAGCTATATGAAGAAGCAAATTTGTCATAAATTAACCCAAATAAAATTTATTAGAGCAATTTTATAAATTTTGTGACATCAACAATGTGGAAGATGGTCATCATTTCTTCCTAACATGTCCTACTCTTAACAATGTGAAACAAATTCACCCCATTCTATAACTCAAATAATATAAAAAATAACAAAGAGAATACTACAAATTAAAATATTGCAACCAAGCACAAAGGTGACATTTCCACTATTGAGAGTTAAAGGAGATGGACTATTAGAGGGATGACAATAGAAAAAAAGATGTGAAATCATGTATAATGAATTCAAAAGAGATGTGAAATTGTATATCTAAGCAATGTATTTCAATAATCATAAAAAATAATTGGTGTAAAATACATTGAAATTCAAAATCATTATCCACGAAAGAGTGGTAATCCCTATTAAGTGAGGTAAAGATTGAATTCATGGAGGATTTGCATGTATACTTTACCAAATGGGATTCATATATACTTTCAATGGTATCAAGCTCAATACAAAGTCCAAGATAGCCAACTAAATGATTGAATTTTTTCACATTAGTTTTCTCCTAGATAAATTCTTACAGTTAGAGTAATCTTTATATTCGTGTAGACAAATTTGAACTCATTATTCTAATTGTATTATATTAAATGACCACTAAACGAATGATCTCTTAAAATGGCATGTAAGAAGTATAATGTTCTAAATTGATATTTTTTCTTCTAAAGTTTACATCACTTACATTATGTACTATCCAAGTGCATTTCAAGTTTCTTAACATAGAAATATAGATGTTAAAAGGAGCTATTATTAGAGTTTGGATCTAATTACTTCATTTTATCTAAATTTGTACATATAAAATTTTATAGAAAGGTCAATGCAATACTTCTAGTACATGCAATATTTCTCCTAAACTTTCATGAAGAGAAAACTAAAATAATGTTCAAGGTGAAATAATGGAACTGCAACAAAACTGATCATTTTCACAAAGAGTACAAGGAGGAGAAAAAAAATAAAGGTAAAAAGAATTTCTTAGATTTTGACTCTAACAAATCCTCTCAAGATGATGCAAATTTCTTTGTTGCAACCTTGGTAACCCATGCATCAAAAGATGTGTGGTTAATACACTTGAGTTCTTTTTTCCACATGACCTCGCACAAGGGTTGGTTCTCGAAGTATGAAGAATATGATGGTGGGAAGGTGTATCTAGGTGATGAATCTCATTTGAAGATTGTTGGCCATGGTAGAGTCAAGATCAAATTCCTCAATGGTAGAGTGAAGGGGATTGATGGTGTCCTACATATATCAGGTTTGACACGAAACCTATTCTTTGTGAGTAAATTGAATGATTCAAGTGTACAAGTTTTTTTCTTGAGTGGAGGATGCAAGATGACTAGAAGAGAAGGGTGTTTAGATTCACACCTTTTACAAGTTGGATGCATGCACAGTATAGTGTAATAGTTCATCTAACACACCAAAGAAGATACCTTTGGATTCTTCATCCTCGCCATCGGATTGAGCAAAGAAGAATTTTGTAGCAGCTACATCTGATGGTTGTTTATTTGATGAAGGGGACTCACCTTACAAACTAGAACAACCAGGTTTGCATAGCAAAAATGATCTTTATTATTGATCAATACAGATTACAGAGAACATGCCATCTCACGGGTTGCTTATTACATGCATCTACCGACTAGTAGATCTAAGTTCTAACTCAAATTCCACTATCGCTTTGCGGGCTATTCTACTGCCCTTTTGTTCTAGAGCTATCTCATTATATAGCATCCTTTTCTTGTATGTTGTCCCAACCTCAAAAGAATTATTCATATCATAGTACCATTCATCATCCAATCAACATTCAAGAACTTTGAATCGTCTTATCGTAATCATCACTGGCCAGTTATATTTCACAATAGCGATGCGAAATATCCAATATCGTTTCTCCACGTGTCATGACTGAACTTTCCATCCCCATCGTTGACTATCTCTATGTACCTATCGTTATCGGCATATCTCCCAAACTCTAGTTCAAATTTTGCTGATACAAGGGAGTTCTGACGATGATCACAAGTAAACGAGGGATCCATCTGGTCATCGGGGAAACAACCTAGAAGGTTCCACCGACGCAACCGGGACACACCGATCGGACTAAGTCTGTGAGTGAAGCATGTGAAGATGAGAGTTGGATGAAAGCTATGAAAGAAGAGTTGCAGCAAATAGAAAAGAATCAGACATGGGAATTAGTTCCTAGACCTGTGAATAAGAATGTAATTGGTTCAAAATGGGTGTTTCGGAATAAGCTGAATGAAAATGAAGTTATAAGGAATAAATCAAGACTAGTATACAAGGGATACTCACAAGTTGAAGGCATAGACTTTGAAGAAACATTTTCCCCTATGGCTAGAATGGAAGCTATTAGAATGTTTTTGGCATTTTTTGCCCACAAGGATTTCAAACTGTATCAGATGGATGTCAAGTCAACATTTCTAAATGGTGAATTGGAGGAAGAAGTATACATGGAACAACCTGAAGGATTTCAATTATCTGACAAATCAAATATGGTTTGTAAGTTGAAGAAGGCATTGTATGGATTGAAGCAAGCTCCCAGAGCTTGGTATGCAAGATTGGATAGATACCTGACAAAGAAAGGATTCAACAAAGGCTCTACTGACAACAATCTTTACTTCAAAGTGAAAGGTAACAAAATGTTGATAGTAGTTGTATATGTTGATGATATCATCTTTGGTGGAAATGAAGGCATGTGTAAGATATTTGCAGAAGAAATGCAAAAAGAATTTGAAATGTCTATGATTGGTGAGTTGAATTTCTTTCTTGTTCTTCAAGTAAATCAAATTGATAAATGGATATTCATTTCACAATCTAAGTCTGTGAAAGAGTTGTTGAAGAAGTTTGGAATGGATGATTCCAAACAGGTTAGTACTCCTATGGTAACTGGATGTAAGCTGAGTAAAGATGATGAATATGTTAAAACTTATCAGAGCAAATACAGATCTATGATTGGTGGACTGTTGTATCTTACTGCTACTAGACCGGATATTATGCATGCAGTATGTCTAGTTGCCAGATTTCAAGAAAATCCTAAAGAGGCACATGTTACAGCTGTAAAGAGGATATTTAGATATCTTAAAGGTACACCGGATTATGGATTATGGTATCCTAAGGGTGTTGATTTCACCTTGAGTGCTTATACCGATGCATATTGGGCTGGTTGTGTGGATGATCAGAAGAGTACCAGTGGAGGTGCTTTCTTTCTTGGCAAAAGATTGGTTTCTTGGTTGAGTAAGAAAAAAGACTCAGTTTCTTTATCCACTATAGAGGTAGAATATATTGCTATAGCATCCTGTTACACACAGGTTTTGTTGATGAAGAAAACTCTAAAAGACATTAGAGTAATATGTGATGAGCCTATTCCTATTTTCTGTGACAACACAAGTGCTATAAACATTTCAAAGAATTTGGTTATGCATTCAAAAACAAAACACATATCTATCAAATATCATTTCTTGAGAGAAAAGGTGTTGGAGAATGAAGTCGGGTTGGAGTATGTGACAACAAAGGAACAATTTGCAGATATATTTACTAAGGCTCTTCCAAAGGATACTTTTGAGCATCTTAGGGAGAGGTTGGGGGTCATTGGCCCTCTGAACTACATACACATAAAGGTGCATCAGTCCAATGAACTCACAGATTCTTCATTTATCTGGACCGATGAATGGGTCTACTCCACAAGGGGAGTAGAAAAGGTTTTCATTGTTGCAATATGAATTGAATGGGTGCACTCCTAAGGGGGAGTGATCATAGTTTTTGATCTTTGTCGTTGATGTCAAAGGGGGAGAGAAATTCATGTGAAAAATAGTTGCAGAGGAAGAGAAGGGGTTCTCCCAGAATATTGTGTAAGATGTTGTCTTTGATGGTTTTTCACATCATGTGTTGCCATCAATGACAAAGGGGGAGATTTTTGCAAGTATGAGAAAGATTGGTGGTGTTGTCATTGATGTCAACACAGTTCAGTATGTTGCATATTTTACATGTATAGTTGAGATGCTTTTGAGATGTTGTGAGTACATGGAACTATCTTCATGATGTTGCAAATGTGCTAAAATGACGAGTTTCCAAGTGCTTTTGAGAAAATTAATAAAGAAGAGAAGTCAAAGTTTTGAATGTGTTCAAAATGTGCTTCGGTATGTGCTCCACGTTTCTCCTATGTCAATCCTATGCTTGTGCAAATCTGAAGGTTGCTAATGGTGATCTAGTGGTGATATCTCCTGAGTTGAAGTTCTTGGTTTGATGGGATGTGAAAGTTACATTCACCAGTGTGTGAACTGTTCTGGCAGAATTGGTCTTCTGTGGACTGGGAGAAATGTTTATGCTCAGTCCTCTACTATTCTGTTTCAAATCTTGCGGATCTAGAATATGTCTTATATTGTTCTCTTGGTTCTGGCAAAGATGTGTGTGGTTTGGTGATCCAGAAGTCATGTTTCTGATTTGTTGTATGTGTTTGCATAGTCTGAATGGACTGATGGAAGGAGTTCGGTGTTCGAAGATTTTTGCACTTGTTGTGGATGTATCTGAAGGAACCTGAGATGTGTTCTCATGCATAATGAAGCATTTTTTGCACTTGTTGTGGATGTATCTGAAGGAACCTGAGATGTGTTCTCATGCATAATGAAGCATTTTGTGTCATCTACATGTTATCTTCTTGTTGGGAAGCATGTACATCAATGTTCATTTGTGTTTTCATTAGGTTTGGCCGACCTGGTGTTTACACTTCATTCAAAGAATTAAAATTAATCAAGGAAGTGTGTGGTTGATCTGAGACATTATTTTTGGTCTTGGTTAAATATTTTATTGGTCCACTCTCATTCCTTTCCACCGTGGGAATGTTTAGTTGCCGACCTAATTTGATTTTATGAAATGAAGCTAAGTGGCCAACCTTGGAGAAATTTTCTAAGGTTGAAGATGGTATAAATGCAAGTCGGATTGCGAAGATTTAGATGTAGATGAAAAGTGATGAAGTAAGCCACAAATAAAAAGAGCAGAAGTGTGTGAAAGTGAGTTGAGGCAGGAGTACTTCATTGTGTTAGATTCCTAAAGGTAGTGAACTGAAGGTTTCTGCAATCTTCAAATCAAGGTTGTGGATGTGTGTTAATTGTTGTGGTGGATCTTTTGTTCTCTTTTGTATCAGTAGGTAGTGAGCCTCCACGTTGGATAGTGAGTCCTTTCTGTAGGAAGTGAGCCTCCCTATTGGATAGTGAGTCCTTAATGTAGGCAGTGAGCCCTTGTATTTGGACAGTGAGTCCTTTATGTAGGTAGTGAGCCTTTGTATTTAGATAGTGAGTCCTTTCTGTAGGCAGTGAGCCTTTGTATTTGGACAGTGAGTCCTCTTCTGGATAGTGAGCCCTTGGCAGTGAACCTCTGTATTCAGTTTTATAATCTCTTTATATTGTGAGTTAATCCTCACCATGGTTTTTCCCTCATTGGGTTTTCCACATAAAAATCTGGTGTTCATTGTGTTGATTTTACTTTCTGTTATCTACATTTCATGTTCATACTTAATAACAGAATAGTGTGGTTGTGGGATTGATAAGTGTTGAAGTTTTGAATTTGAATTTGTGTGACAACTGATTCACCCCCCTCTCAGTTGTCCTACGCATTTTTAACAATTGGTATCAGAGCTTTGGTTCCTTGGTGTAGAGCTTAACCGCTTAAGGAAGATTCTAAGTTTTGAATTTTGTGAGAATTGTTTCACCCCCCTCTCAGTTGTCCTCCATTTGTTAACAATTGGTATCATAGCTTTGGTTCCTTGGTGAAGAGCTTAACCGCTTGAGGAGGATCCTGAAGATTGATCTAATGGATGATAAAGAAGAACTCCAAACTGCACTTCAGGATCTTGACAAAGTTGAAAATGAAAATGGAGATTTTAAAGAGAATCTTGATGAAGCAAATGAATGTGTCCAAAAGTTGAAAGAACAATTAAATAAATTCAAGGAAAGACACAGAGAAGTGAGTGAGCAGCTGAAACAAGAGATAATTGGAATGAAAGTGACTGTAGAAGAAAATAAGAGAATTGAAGAATGTTTGAATACAATGGTTCAAGTTTAGAGCATTCATCAGACTTATTATGTACCATTGTATTCAGACATTCTTCAATTCTCTTATTTTCTTCTACAGTCACTTTCAGTCCAATTATCTCTTGTTTTAGTTGCTCACTCACTTATCTGTGTCTTTCCTTGAATTTATTTAATTGTTCTTTCAGCTTCTGGACACATTCATTTGCTTCATCAAGATTCTCTTTCATATCTTTGTTTTCGTTTTCAACTTTGTCAAGATCCTCAAGTGTAGTCTGGAGTTCTTCTTTATCATCCATTAGATCAATCTTTAGGATCCTCCTCAAGTGGTTAAGCTCTTCACCAAGGAACCAAAGCTCTGATATCAATTGTCACAAAATTCAAAACTTAGAATTTCAATACTTATCAATTCCACAACCACACTATTCAATTATTAAGTTTGAGCATGAAACACAAATAAAAGAAAGTAAAATCAGCACAATGAACACCAGATTTTTACGTGGAAAACCCAATGAGGGAAAAACCACGGTGAGGATTAACTCACAACATAAATTAGTTTCAAAACTGAATATATAAGGCTCACTGCCCTAAAGAGGACTCACTGTCCAGATACAAAAGCTCACTACTTACAAGGGAGGCTCACTACCTACAAAAATGATTCACAAAACAAAATTGGGCTTCACAGCCAGAATGAACTGAAAATAGTGCACCTAACAAGTGTTGATTTAGTTATGGTGATGCTCAATAGACTGACTTAACACACTTCATCATTTTTCTCTTCTTCCACTTTTTCATTCACTACTGCTTCATCGACACACACTTCATCATCAAAAATTGTTCAACATATATATATATACCCGATCTTATCAGCAATCATCAATTATGTCGGCCTAATTAGATGCATCTCCTTACTTCTCAAAAATACCAACCTGGAAACTTCAAGTATTCACAAAATCTTCCCAAATGGAAATTCAAACGCTTAATACGCTACATCATGTCGGCATAGACCTAAGATGGATCACACATATATCCGCATAACAAAATTAATTCACCATATCACGGCTAATCCAAGAAGTCGGCCAGAAATAGACTTCATTGCAAAAAGCAATCAACAGAATAATGCCAATATGTCATACGAGTACTGAAGCACAAGAAATCCTAAACATGCATGCCTTTAGCAACTATAAACAGTTTCCCAAAACCGCAAGCATCAACTACCAATTGCGGAGGATTACGGACTAGAATACTAGAGAGTGCAGCTTGAATACCGGTTCATATACCAGACCAAAATACCGGATCAAGCACTGACTTAGACTTGAAAACACAACATGGTGGCATCAATGACAACACAAAACTGTAGAGATGATCATTCTTCTTCATTCTTCCAACACGGGGAGATGGGGCATAACATCCTGCCGAAAAGTGAACTCCACGTTGATGAACCACATTCGAAACCTTCGCCAACACTGTCAGTCTATTGTTGGGACTCACAATTTTCTTCCGCCGATATGTTAAATTCCCACTGAGGAAGTATGACCAGCTTTTATTCGATCAAGCAAAAACAAAAAAGGTCATGCAAGATTGCACCTCGCCCTGGTGCTCCTGCATCAGACACCCGGGGTAGATTTGGGAAGTGACTCTGTCACTTCTTAGGAGTTAGAGGGAAACCAAGGAGGCTAATCTTTGACTCAAAAAACCAGGTTGAAACTTCGACTGGCCTTCCCTTCCACTTCACCAGATATTCATTGTATTGTCTATTCCTGGTGCTTCTTCCCACACGACTGTCTAGGATTTCCTCAATCTCTTCATGTTCTGTTGTAGGTGCTGGGACACTCCATTGTGCTTCTACCAACTCGTACCCCTTATCTCCTTCATGATACTATGTCAAATCTAAAATGTTAAATACATGTGAGACATGAATCTCAATCAGAAATTCCACCTCATATGTGTTTCCTGGGTCATGTTTCTTCAAAATCTTGCATGGTCTAAATTTCATCTTCATCTTATTGTATGTACCAACTGGGAATCTTTCCTTCTACAAATGAACCATGACTTCATCTCCAATTGCAAACTCCTTATGCCTTTGATTCATATCTGCCTTCACCTCGTACTATGTATTCATCTTGTTGATATGCTCCTTAACTGCTTCATGCACATTCTTGATATGTTCAGCAAAATCCTCAGCTTCAGCATTATTGTTGCCTCCCTTATCCATTTTTCTTAATTTAGTAGTAGTTCTAGGCCTACTTCCATACACGATGTGGAATGGTGATCTACCAGTGCTCCTATTGACTGAATTGTTATAAGCAAACTCTACTTGTGGTAAAACCAAATCCCAACTCTTGGGTCTATCACCTACCAAGCATCTCAACAAATTGCCCAAACTCCTATTCACTACCTTTGTTTGTCCATCTGTCTGTGGATGATGTGCTGAGCTGAATTTCAAATTAGTTTTTAACTTCTTCCACAATGTCCTCCAGAAATACCCAACAAACTTGGTATCTCGATCTGAAACTATGCTCTTGGGTAAACCATGTAGTCTTACCACCTCCTTAAAGAATAATTTTGCAACATGAACAGCATCACTGGTCTTATAACACGGAATAAAGTGTGTCATCTTCGAGAATCTATCCACCACCACAAATATGGATTCATGACCATGTTGTGTCCTTAGAAAACCAAGAAAAAAATCCATGTTGATATTCTCCCATGGCTTCTCAGGTACAGGTAACGGTTGATATAGTCCAGTATTTTGATTGGTGTCCTTTTCCATTTGACATATTCTACAACCCTGTACGAACTTCTTCATGTCCTATTGTAGCTGCGGCCAATAATAATGTTCGTCAACAATGGCGATGGTCTTGTCCTGACCAAAATGTCCTTCCAATCCACTGCTATGCTTCTCCTTGATCAAGTTCTCTCTCATGGAACTCCTGGGAATACACAACTAATTCCTCCTAAACAACATACCCTCTTGAATGGTATAGTCCAACCACCTCATCCTATCCAATGTGACTGGCTCCTTGCAAGCTTTCCAAGCTTCTACAAAATTAGGATCTTTTGGATACTGACTTTTGAGTTCATTGAACCCAACCACTTCCACCTACAATTTTGTTAACAAATTTTTCCTTCTACTCAAGGCATCTGCAAGTCTATTCAACCTTCCACTCCTATGCTTCAACACAAATGTATAACTCTGCAGAAATTTAACCCACTTCAAATGCCTTTGATTTAGTTTTCCTTGATTGTTCAAATATTGTAAAGCCTGATAATCAATGAACAAAACAAATTCTTTTGGCAACAAATAATGTCTCCACTTTTCAAAGCTTGAACTATGGCATAGAATTCTTGATCATAAATAGAATATTTATTCTTTTCATCATTCAACTTCTCACTAAAATAAGCAACAGGTTTACCTTCATGACTTAAAACAGCTCCAATGGCGCTACCACTGGCATCACAATCTACCTGAAATACTTTATTGAAATCTAGGAGTGCCAAAATAGGCTACTCCGTGACCTTCTTCTTCAGAAAATTGAAACTCTTTGCTACTCCTGTACTCCATCTGAATTCTTTATTATCCCCTCTCATCATTTCAGTTAGGGGTGCACAAATACTACTTAATCCTCTAATGAAATTTTGATAAAAACTTTCTAGACCATGAAAAGATCTTACCTCAATAGCGCTTGTTGGCATTGGCCACTCCACAATGGCTTTCACTTTTCCTGTATCCATTTTAAGACTCTCTACTGAGATAACAAATCCCAGATACACCAATTCACGTTTCACAAAACTGCACTTCTTCAAGTTGATCAGTAACTTCTCCCTCAACTTCTCAAAAACTTCTTGAATATGCATCAGGTGCTCTTCTAACATCTTACTAAAAATCAATATGTCATCCAAGTAAACAATGAAAAACTTACCCAAAAGTTCCTTCAATACCTCATTCATGATCCTCATAAACGTGTTGGGTGCATTGGTTAGCCCAAAAGGCACAACTAACCACTCATACAGGCCTTCCTTGGTCTTGAAGGTGGTCTTTCATTTGTCTCCTTCTCTGATTTGAATCTTGTGATAACCACTCTTCATATCAATCTTTGTGAAATATTCAGCCCCACTCAGGCAATCCATAATGTTGTCCATCCTTGGCAAGGGAAACCGATACTTGATGGTAATCTTATTAATGGCTCATGAATCAGTGCACATTCACTATTCTCCATCCTTCTTAGGTGCTAGTACAGTAGGCACTACACATGGACTCAAACTCTCCCTAATCAATCCCTTTTGCAAAAACTCTTGCACTTGTCTGTTCAACTCTTCACTCTCTGGTGGAGTCATTCGATGGGCTGCCTTATTTGGAAAACTGGCTCTAGGAATCAGATCCATCTGATGACTAATCTTCCTTATGGGTGGTAACCCTTTAGACATATTATTAGAAATAATACTCTGGAATTCATCCAACAAACCACGCACTTCAACAGGAACTTCATTGCTAACATCATTTTTAGTTCTTGGAATTAACACAAAACACATGCGCTCATGTTTCATAGCTTCCAGGAATTTTCTTCCATCAAACAAACAAATTTGTGCATTGTTGCATACCTTTTCGTCTGCTTCCTTTAGAGGCTTCAGCTTAGGTCGAACTTCATCCTTCATTAATGATTAAATATTTGCATGTCCATTGCGTATTTCTCATCGATCAAACTGCCATGGTCGACCCAACAACATGTGACAAGCATCCATGGGTATCACATCACACAAAAATTCATCCCTATAATTACCAATTTTAAATTTTATTAGGCACTATTCATTGAACGGGACCCTTTGATCCTTCTACAACCATGAAATCCGATACGAACTCAGGTGCCTTCTTCTCTCCAGTTGCAATTTGGTGACCTTTTCTTCTGACACTAGATTGTCAGTGCTACCTCCATCAATGATGACATTGCAGACCTTGCCTTCACACTTATAATGGGTGTGAAACAAATTATTTCACTGATCTAGTTCCTTCTCTTCATTCACTAAGGCCCTTCTAACAACAAGGGACTCACCCCTTTCTGCATCTTCAAACTGTGAGGACCGAGTGTCTTCATCTACAAGGGCTACTTGTATCTTACCTTTAGGCCTCTTGTTTGTCCTCTTGGATTTGCGAGCACTCATATGCCCTATGTCCCTCTTCACCACATTGGAAACATGTTCCTCTAAAACTCCCTCTTCCTGGTCCACAACCAAACCTTCCTCTACCTCTCTGATCTCCGCTATTCTGATCTCGAGGCTAATATGAGTCATCTCTCAACTGATCCTAATTGGTACTGGATCCTTCACCTTTCTTATAATCGCCACCTCGACCTCCATATGGTCGTTTACCAGTCTTTCCACCTCGACCTCCACCTCTTTGCTTGCTTTCAAATCTCTTGTTTAGTCGCTCTTCAACCTTTAGAGAGAACTGATAAGAATCTTCAATGGTAGTCATTCTCACCAGTGCCAATTCCTCCTATATACTATGCTTTAGCTCGTTGATATACCGAGCAACCTTCTCTTTGTTCATCTCTAAGTGTCATGTCTAAATCAGAACCTTGTGAAATTCCTCAGTGTATTCTTTCACCGTCCTCGTTCCTTGTCTCAGACTCTACATTTTCTTTAGCAACTCCAATTCATAATCAACAAGAATGAATTGCTTCTTCAATTTTGCCACCATTTTGTCCCATCTGGAGATTTTATCTTTTCCTTGCCTCCCTCTTTCAAGCTGGACCTCCACCATATACTTGCATGACCTTTGAGTTTCATCTTTGCAAACTTCACTCTGTGGGGATCTTCAATCTCCTCAATTTTGAAAAATTCTTCCATATCATTGATCCAATTGATCAATTCCTCTGGATTTAGGCTTCCACTAAAAGTTGAAACTTCCATCTTTGGTTTCTTTCCCAGACTAGATATAGCTTTAAGCAATCTCAGCTCTCCAAGATATGCTTGATCTTGTTCTTCCTCTTCCAATTCCTCTTTCGTTTCATCATCACTGTCATCTCTTTCTTGTTGTGCTCCTCTTCCTCTTCAGACCTCTTCTTGCAAGGCTTGCACCTACCTTCTGAGGGCTCTGATTTCATCTCTAGGAGTGTCTCCTCCTCCAGCACCTCTGCCTCTACCTCTACCATGGTTGGAAACTCTTGGAGGAATTTTGTTCTCAACCCACACTCACAGGTCCTACTGTAACTGCCTCATGTTTAGCGCTTTGTTACAAACTCAAGAACTCCTGCTCTAATACCACTTGATGAAGGGGACTCCCCTTACAAACTAGAACAACATAGAACAACCAAGTTTGCATAGAAAAAATGATCTTTATTACTGATCAATACAAATTACAGAGAACATGCCATCTCACAAGTTGCTTATTACATGAATCTACTGACTGGAAGATCTAAGTTCTAACTTGAATTCCACTATTGCTCTACGAGCTATTCTACTGCCCTTCTATTCTAGATCTATCTCATTATATAGCATCCTTTTCTTATATGTCGGCCCAACCTCAAAAGAATTATTCCTATCATAGTGCCATTCATCATCTCAGGAACTATGATCCATCATATCGTAATCATCACTGGCCAATTATATTTCACAACAGTGATGTGAAATATCCAATATCGTTTCACCACGTTTCGTGACCGAACTCACCATCCCCACCGTTGACTATCTCTGTGTACCTATCATTATTGGCATATCACCCAGACTCCAGTTCAACTTCCACCGATAGAAGGAAGTTCTGACGATGATCACAATTAAACAAGGGATTCATCGGGTCATCAGGGAAACAACCTAGAAGGTTCCACAGACACAACCGGGACACACCAATCAAACCATTGGGGAGACAAGGCATAACATCCTGCCAAAAAGTGAACTCCACACTAATGAACCTCATTCGAAACCTCCGCCAACACTGTCGCTCTATCGCTGGGACTTGCAAGTTTATTCCGTCGATATGTTAAAGTCCCACTGAGGAAGTATGACCAGCCTTTATTCGATCAATCAAAAACAAAAAAGGTGATGTAGGATTGCTCTTCGCCCTAGATGCTCCTACATCAGTACTTTGGGTACCTAAGGGTTCTCATTCCTTGTAAATGAAGCTTCTTGTGGTGAAGACAATGTTATGGCACCAAAGACTCAATCACATTAGTGAGAAGGGTCTTAGAGTCTTAAAAAATAAAGGCCCAATTGAAGGCCTTAATGATTGTAATGTTGAGTTTGAATTTTGTGAACATTGTGTGTATGGAAAACAATACCCTATTTCTTTTTATTCCAATTATTATAAGTCTTCTATGGTTTTGGACTGTGTTCATGCAAATGTGTTTGTTCTTGTGAATGTTCCTTCGTTATCTAAATCTGTATATTTTGTTTCATTCATAGATTATTATAGTAAGACATTTGTTTATTTCCTCAAGAGTAAATATGGAGTCTTTAGTCAGTTTAATGAGTTTAAGGACTTGGTTGAAAATTATAATAGTAGAAAAATTAAGTGTTTGAGGACTTAAAATGGTAGTGAGTTTTGTTCAGCAAAACTTAACAATTTTTGTAAAGAGCACGGGATTGAGAGATACAAGATAATTCAATATACCCCATAGAAAAATGGAGTTGTGAAGAGGATGAATAGGACATTGATGGAGATGGCTAGTTTATGTTGAGTGGTGCTATCATTGAGCAGAATTTTTGGGTTGAAGTTCTAGGCATTGCATTTTATCTGATCAATAGATCTTTTACATCGACTCTTGTTGATAAGACACCCATGGAGGCATGGTCTTTTAAAAATCCTTTGATGTGACATCTTAGAGTATTTGGTTGTAATATTATGCTCATGTTTAGATTCAGAAGAGGTCTAAGTTGGAGGACAAGGCAATAAAATATATCTTCATCAACTATGGTGTTTGTTTAAAGGGGTACAAGCTTTAGGATCCAATGCCTCAGAAGTTACTCTACAACTAAAGTATAACTTTCAAAGAGATGAAACCTTCCACTATTGAGCTGAAACTAGAGAAAGAGGAGAAATAGGAGGTAGTTTAGATTCCACCTACTTCTATGAAGGTGAACTACGCACTCATGTTGGACCTACTGATGTGGAGAGCTTGAGTAGCTCTAAAATTTCTAAAGAAGAAGAAAAACCTCAACCTCAACCATTGAGGAGATCTATACATCACCTATGTGACAACCATAGAGGTTTGGTTATTCCTTGTTGGATTTCAGTTCCATTTTTTCTTTGATTGCTAATATTGATGAGCCTAGGACTGTGAGAGAGGCTATGAGTATCAATGATGTAGATTCCTAAATGAAATCCATGGATGAAGAGATGGATACATTGAATAAAAATGATACTTTGGATATGGTACCCTTGCTTGATGGACATAAAACTGTTGTTTTTAAATGGGTGTTCAAGAAGAAATGTGGTCTTGATGGTAGTGTTGAGAAGCATAATGCACAATTGGTTGTAAGGGGTATTCTCAACTAGAGGTAATTGAATATGGTGATATATTCTCTCCTATTGCAAAGATGGCATCTATTTGGTTCTTGTTATCACTTGCAAAAATGTATGATCTAGAAAAGTGGAATAGATAGATATGAAGATAATGTTCCTTCACACTGACTTGGAGGAAGAAATTTATATGTCATAGCGAGAGAATTTTATGGTTAAAGGTAAAGAACATCTGGCATGCAAGTTGAAAAAGTTTTTGTATAGTCTTTAGCAGTCTTCTAATATGTGGTACAAAAAGTTTGACACCTTTGTGTTATCAATGATATTTCTTAGATCTAAATCTGACCATTGTGTGTATTACAAATCTAATAGTGGTCTTATTCTCATAATTATTTTATACATAGATTATATGTTGTTTATTGGGAATGGTAAAAGTATGATTTCATAATTGAAGTCTTTGATATCCACATTTTGAGATGAAAGATTTAGGTGCAGATAGGCATATCTTGGGGATGGAGATCAGAAGAGATAAAGCTAACAAAAATCTTTGGTTAAGCCAGAGTAAGTATGAGAAGTGTTGGAAAGATTCGGCATGACAAATTACAGACATTTAATTATTCCTGTAATGCAAGGGATGAAGATTTTTATGAAAGATTGTCCAAAATATCCTATTGAGATGGAGGACATGACCAGAGTACCATATGTGAGTTTTTTTTATAGTCTAATGTATGTTGTGGTTTTTATGAGGCTAGACATTGCCCAAGTAGTAGGATTCCTTACTCGATTTATGGATAATCCCGGACAAGTATATTGGGATGTAGTGAAGAGAGTGTTTAAATATTTGTGAGGTAGTGCTAAGTATTCCCTATGTTTTCATGTTTATCCTACTAGACCTCAATATTATATGAGTATTCATGGATGTATGGATTTATATTGGGAAGGTGACATTTATAATGGAAGATCCACCGGTGGTTATGTGTTCATGATGTTTGGTGGTGTTATCAATTGGATGAGCAACCAATAGGTTGTATTCGCTTTGTCCACTACAAAAGAAGAGTACATGGTAGCTACTCATGCTTGCAAGGAAGCTATTTGTCTTAATATATTATGTTCAAATATTGGTTTCGATGCACGAAAAATTACTACTTGTTGTGATAGTTAGAGTTGTTGGTGTAAATAGGCACTTTTTCTAATAGTCTTATCTAGGTCCTATTTACATTGTTAAGTCCACTTAGTTCCTAGGAGGGAATATTTCTAGTTAGCATTGATTAGGAAGAATCTTTTTATTTAAGCATTAGTTGTCACTTATCTTATCTAGTTGGCTCTTATTAATGCTTGTGTCCTAGGTTATTTAATATTGTCTCATGTCATTTAATTATGACAGTCATTTAATGTTGGTACATCATCACCCTTGCCTATATAAGCAAGGCTTCATATGTACATTGAAACTCAGTTCAACTCAGTTGAATTGTGTAAGTCCAATATATCATTATAATCTTGAGTATTGCATATTGGCCATATCTTGCATCCATTGTTTAAAATTCATGTTCTTTCTTTTCCCTCTTGTGGAAGGTTTTTTTTAGTTTTTGTAGATGATCCTAGAGGCTTGAGTCCTTGAGTGACCATAGCATGGTATGAGAGCTTTAGAACTGCAAAACCCCTTCTCAAATATAAGGGTGATTCAAGCTTGATATTATACATGGTGTGTATTGGGGAAAAATGGACCTCATGGTTGAACCAAAAGGCCCAAAAACCCCTATTTTCATATAAAATACTTCATATTTGGGAAAAAACAAATTTGAGGCCACTTTCAAAGGGTTTGACTGGAATTTGCAAAAAAATGTTTGTACAATCCATACAATGTACGGATCCATACCGTTGGTACAATTTTTTACCAAACGTATGCATCATAGGTGGGAGGATAGTTCAATTGATAGACTTGGTAGGGAATATTCTCTACACAGGTGGCATATTCCTTTGGCATACCTTTTGCGTAAGCACTATGTCAGTTCCTATATGAGCGGTATGATTTCATTTTTTTAATATTAAAAATATTAATCACTGAAGGTTTAAATTTTCCACCATTTATTTTTTGGCACCAACGCCTATTTTAGCAATCGCGGTCCTGTGAGGGCCCCGGGGCTGTAAACCCGATGGAGCGGGGGAGCGGCACGGCTCTGCCTGCTACCCATTTGTCACCCTACTGCCGTCAAGCAATGGTATTATTTTAAAAAAAAAAATTGCAAGCGCCTAGTCATATTGACACCCAAGCACCTAAAATTTTTAACCCCAAGTGTTGAAATTTGCCCCTCGAGGCCCTAGAAGGGCAATTTTTTTCTACAGAGCATAACTTTCTGCCCAAGTGTCAAACAATTGCAAACAAGATATTAACAAAAAGCTAGTTTCGAGCACTTCACAATGGTGTAAGCCATTTTTTCAAATTTTTCCTCAAGTGGATTTTATTTTAATCGAAGTCAAATTTTCTCTTTTGGACTCCCGAGCTCATAAATTTTTGCCACAATCTCCAATTTTCATGATTCTTTCAGCATTGGGTAGATATTAAGGAGCTCTACATTTCTATTCATACACTTTTTCCATATTCAACTCCATGTGCTTTTTATTCAAATTTGTGCAATTTTTCATTTTGGATGATTACTTGGACATACTGCATTTTGGAGAAGTTTTGTCCACTTCGGAAGGCTTCATTTTCAATGTAGATCATATTGGGAGAGGTTACCTTTAGTTTTCTAATATATTGTTGTATTTTTTCTATCTTTGATCCATATTGGCATTGTAAATTATCTAGAACACATTTTTAGCATTGTAATCACACTACTTATAAAGTGCCACACATATTATTGGGGGGATTATTGATTGATCAGTTGGGGGGATCTCTTTGTGCATTGTTTTTTATTTGTTTGCTTGTGCTCTCTCATTTTCATGGATCATTCTAAGGTTCCTTTGCTAACATCATATAACAACATGGCATCAACATGCATGGAGTATACTAATGAATGGAGGTCACTCTCTATATATTGAAAATAAGGTACTTAAACCTATAGATGATGAGAAAAATATTAAATGGATGATTGAACATACCAAATATCTTATATGTCTTCGTAAACTAGTTTCTCAAGATTTGTTTTTTCCAAATTCAATCATGAAAGAATTCTCATGGGGCTTGGGATAAATTGAAAACATTATATGGTTCTACAAATGAAGTTAGAGGCTATCAAATTGATAATAAATTAATGAGCCTTGATCCTAAGAACTTTGACAACATCCAAGACTACATCACTAAGGCTAATGATCTAAGGGAGCAATGTAAAGCATGTGGAATTAATAAGGACATTCAGTTGGTCTACAATTCATTGAACAAACTTGGTCCTGATTATGTTGCTTTTGATTCTATCTTTCATACTCATAGGTTGACTATGGGGTATGCATATACTACACCTTCATTTGCATCATTTTCTGAGATATTGATATATGAGAAACAAAAGCTTATCTCGATGGGTCTCATCAAGTCTTCTAAATCTCAGGCATTGTTGGCTAGTCAAGTGAAAGAATCAAATAATACTAATAAGAAGCAGAAGAAATCAAAGAACAGTTCACATTCAGATCAACCAAAGAATAAATCATCTTCCTCAAATAAATCATCTAAGAAGGAGAAGTCTACTTGTCCATATTGCAAGAAGTTTGGGCATGATGAACATTCTTGTTACAAGAAGGATATTTATGAGTTGAAGCGTCTTCTCAAAAAGAATAAGATTGATTTTCCTTCTAAAATGTTTGAGTCACCACCTTCTTCTTGTTCTTCAAAACAATCTAATAAGGGAAAAGGTCATGCTAGTTCAACTTCTACATCAGGAGATAAATGACATCCTCTTTGTGCTTTTTTTGGTCCAAGATCAAGGAGATTACTTCTAGATTCAAGGGAATCCCACCATATGCATCTTTGCATTCTATATTCTCTTCTTTTGAGCCTTGTACTATGTCTCCTATTTTTATGGAAAATAATACATATATGAGTTTACTTGAGAATGGGTCTATTAGTTTTGGGGAAAACACTTTCTAGGATGTTTTGTGTGTTCCTTATTTCACGAACAATATTCTTTCCATATATCAGATTACACATGGTGGAGATAGGAGGACTGAGAAGTTCACTCCTAATTTAGTCATCATATGAGACTTGGAGAGTAGAAAGATTATTTCTACTGGGATGGTTGATCATTCATCTCAGTTGTATACCTTTACAGATTTTTCTTTTGATGGTGACATTGTTCCTTTGGTTGTTGATCACACTTATAGTGTGAATCATGATTCAGAGGAGACATTTGGCTTCTTGAACTTGGGTGCTCTCACATTTTATCCCATTCTTGGGCCTTGCATTTTATCTCCATCTTCTATTGCATTTGATGATCATCATCTTGGCACATGTTTTTCCTCTTATAATTTAGTGCAGCAGGATCTACATCGTCTTCTGCTACATTTACTTAGGATGCATACTTTGTTGGAAAAACAAGGACAGACAACTAAGAGGGGGGATGAATCAGTTGTCACTGAATATTTAGAACTTTTCAATCTTTACTTAACTTAATCTCAGATTTGATGAATGAATAATAAACCATGAACAATCAACACATCAGAAACATAGAGAACACCAAGATTTTTACGTGGAAACCCTGTTAGGGGAAAAACCACGATGGAGGTTAGTCCACAATATTATACCATGTTAAAAGTATATGAATAATGGGAATGCACATGCATTCAAGCACACTGCCTAGAGCTCACTGCTCAATTACAAAAGAGGACTCACTGTCCAAAGATTTGGATTAAAACCATCCAAATTGTGAACTGAGAAAATAGCTTCTACACAAGCCTGATTACAGTTCCAGTTAAGCACATAAAACCTTCTTCGCTCTTCACTCAAACTTCTTTACACTTCACTCAACCTTCTTCACACTTTGCTCTCCAATCAAATGATATTCACACATACACACATAGGAGCACACCAAGCACTCTGAGCTTCTTTTGCACACATTACACCGATGAAAAAATCGCTCATATATATCTGCAACATGAAATTTCATCAACAACTTAGTTGGCCACAAAATATAAAACATATTTTCAATGTCGGCCCAAATTTACAAATAAATTTGCAATGCGAATCCACCAAGGTCGGCCACAACATAGTGGAGACCCAAATTAATAACTCCAACATGAAAAGACTTCAATTAATTTCACCTCGAAGATCCACAACACACTACAACCATCATGTCGGCTAAGAACATGAGAAACTGAACATATAGAGAAAAATCTCCAACCACGAGCACACCGATCAATGTGGACGTACCACAAAGATAGAGTATGATCTAGACGTATCCAAAAAAAATAGAAACTAATAGAGAAACATCCGCAACAACAGAGATTATAGGAAACACATAAACTTCACTTAGGAACACTGACAGACCCCATAGAAATACTGTCAGAACGTAATTATTCACAGCACGATCAAATCTTCATGTGGACCTCTAAAACTTCTACTGGATGAACTAGATACACTCATCAAAAAACCCTTTAATCCACAACAACTAATCTTCAACGTGTAGAACAAGACACCTTCATGACTTTCACTGAACCACTGGGAACCTGGAACTCTTCTTTTAACAATTTTCTCAATATCCTCAACATATATAGCCTTCAATACACCAAATGCTAATAGTGTTGACATCAATGGCAACCACATATCAGCAATACAATCACAGCATCCAACAATCTCCCCCTTTGGCATTGATGGCAACACATGATGTGAAAAAAACCATCAACCCAACTCTCAATTAACACTTATTCCTCCTTAGATTCTGACTCTTCTACATGAACTTCTCCTCTCAAGATTCTTCACACCAGATAAGCAATAGTTTTTCACATTTCTCTTCTCCCCCTTTGACATCAATGGAAAAGATAAGCATTATCTTTCCACATACAAGCTTTGAACCACATATCTGCACAACTGACTACTCCCCCTGAGTAGCAGCCACAGAAATATCAATCTGGATCATAATATGATCATGAAGCACACGGATTGATGCAAATCAATGCATCTCTAGTTCATATCAGGAGGGGTAACCACCCCTAGCATCCCTCTGAGATACTCAAAAGTATCCTTCAGCAATGGCTTGGTAAAAATATATGCAATATGCTCTTTGGTAGGCACATACTCCAATCTGACTTCTTTCTCACTCACTTTCTCCCTCAAGAAATGGAACTTGATTGATATATGCTTGGTCTTAGAGTGTAGTACCGGATTCTTTGATATGTTTATAGCACTTGAGTTTTCATAGTATATGGCAATAGAAGCAAAGGTTTCTTCAAATTCAATACCTTCCATTTGTGAATACCCTTTACATACCAGTCTTGCTTTATTCTGGACCACTTCACCTTGTTCATTCAGCTTATTCCGAAAGACCCATTTAGTACCAATCACATTTTTATCTTTAGGTCTAGGAACAAGAATCCATGTATTATTCTTTTCAATATGCATTATTTCTTCCTTCATAGCTTCCATCTAGTGTTCATCATTGCAAGCTTCTTTGACATCTTTAGGTTCAATCTTGGAAATCAAGCAATACTCTTATGCAATCTTTCTTCTAGTTTGCACACCTTTGTTCTTATCTCCTATAATTTGATTTTCATAATGATTTAGCTTTACATACCTCTGGGTTTTAAGATTTTCTCAAACTTCTGATTCTTCTATACTTTCTTCTGCGCTTGCACTTGTCTCTGCTTCCTGACTACCTTGATTCACCGGAACACATGGGACATATGGAACATATGGCACAATTTGAAGTTGATTCTACGTCTGAACATTCTTTCCTTTGTTTGTACTATCTTCATCTGAATTATATCCACAATAATTAGATGATTTAGCAGAGTCCTCATCAACTCTGACATTTGCACTCTCAACCATTTTTCTCAGTCTTCTATTATAACACCCGTAGGCCTTGCTTCTAGTGGAGTAACCTAGAAAGATTCCTTCATCACTTCTTGCATCAAACTTGCCAATATCATCATCTCTCTTGATGTAGCATTTGCTTTGAAAGATCTTAAAATATTTAACAGTAGGCTTATAACCAAACCATAGTTCAAAAGGAGTCTTACCAGAATTACCATTTACATTTACCCGATTCAAAGTGTACACAGCAGTGCTTATAGCTTCACTCCAATAGATGTGAGGAATATTTCCTTCAATCATCATTGTTCTAGCAACATCCAAAACTGTTCAATTCTTTCTCTCTGCAACTCCATTCTGTTGAGGGGTTCGGGGAGCAGATAATTGTCTTATGATTCCATACTCTTCACAAAAAGAATTAAACTCCTTGGAGGTGAACTCACCACCTTTGTCTGACCTTAGGCATTTTATTTTTAGACCTTTCTCATTTTCTGCCATAGCTTTAAAAATTTTGAACTTTTCTAATGCTTCACATTTTTCTCTTAAGAAAGAAACCCATATCATTCTAGAGTAATCATCAATAATCAACATAAAGTACCTTTCACCATGAAGACTTCTGAATCTGGAGGGACCACATAGATCAGTATACACAAGCTCCATTAATCCATTTGAATGATGTTTTCTCTGAAAGGAAACTCTAGTCTATTTTCCCATCTAACACTCCTTGCAAATTGTGCTAGCAGGCTTCACTAGCTTAGGTAGACCTCTTACTGCTTGAGTGGAACTTATTTTGACAATGTTATCAAATTCACATGACATAGCCTTCTATGCCATAACCATCTTTCATCTACTTGAGCAATTAAACAACTTTCACTAACAGCATTCAGGTGAAAAATGTTACCTTTTGTTTGTTTACTTGAAGCAATTACATTTCCAGGACTTCCAAATATCCTGCATCTTCCATCTTTGAACTGAAGATCATAACCCTTATCCACCATATGTCCAACACTCAACAGGTTGTGCTTCAAACCTTCAACATAAAGAACATCATCAGTGTTATGCTTACCACCAAGACAAATAGATCCTCTGCCATGAATCACACAAGCATTGTTATCTCCAAATCTCACAACCCCGCCATCATACTTCTCTAGACTTACAAATTTTCTTTTGTCACCAGTCATATGATGTGAGCATCCGCTGTCAATGACCCACTCATCCTTTTCTTCAATTCAGGCTGCAAGAGCTTTCTCAACTTTAGCAGATTCAATAGCCACAGGACTATTTTCCTCGATAGCAATGAAGACCCAACCATCTTCATTTCCATTATCTTTATCAAACTCATCATTAGTCACTCCTTTAGCAAAGTAACATTTCTTTTGGAATCTAGACTTGTAAGGCTTAGATTTAGGGACTCTTTCAGGACATCTTAATGCAAAATGACCTATTTTACTGCAAGAAAAACACTTGATAGGCAGCTTTCCTTTATACTTACCTTGTCCTCTACCTTCTTTCTTCACAATTAGTGCTTCCAACTCTTCTACTTCTCTTTCTTCATCTTCAAGATATTTCATTTCTTCCTCGTACTTGAATACCTTTTTAGAACTCTCTCTCAGATCATATCTTTTCTTTTTCTTTCGGATACAGTAGCCTTAAATGCAGTTTTAGTCTTAGGAACAGAATCACCAAATTCGCTTAACTCAAAGGAAGCAAGTTTACCAATCAAAATATCCCTTGTCACATTCGTCAATGATCTGGTTTCTTCAATAGCATGAGCCTTTGCTTTGTAGGAGGGAGGCAATGATCTGAGCACCTTAGCCACAATTTCTTCCTCTTCCAGGATATCATCAGCACATCTGATGCCCATCACTAGTTCATTCACTCTCTGCATGAAAGAAAAAATATTTTCATCTTCACCCATCTTCATATTTTCATACTTGTCTTTCAAACTCTGTAGCTTATCCATCTTCACATGTGCATCTCCTTCATACAAAGTTTCCAGCTTCATGCACATCTCATGAGCTATCTTCAGACCTAGCACATTTGTCATCTCCAAATCTATTAGAGCACACAGCAAAGCTTCCATAGCCTTGACATTATTCTCAACCTCTTTAACCTCATCAGCAGTGGAAGGACCATTATGAGGAATAACATATTGATTCTTTGTAATTTTCTAGAAAGGTTCACAAATACACTTCAAATGACATTCCATCCTAGCTTTCCACAATGAGTAGTTCATTCCATCAAATCTAGGACTATCCTTCTTGTATGATGTCATCTCGGATCACCTCAAGCTTTTAAACTTCTTCAGAGGAACCTGCTCTGATACCAATTGTTGGAAAAACAAGGACAAACAAATGAGAGGGGGGGGTGAATCAATTGTCAGAGAATATTTAGAACTTTTTAATCTTTACTTAACTTAATCTCAGATTTGATGAATGAATAATAAACCATGAACAATCAACACATCAGAAACACAGAGAACACAAAGATTTTTACGTGGAAACCCTGTTAGGGGAAAAACCACGGTGGAGGTTAGTCCACAATATTATACCCTGTTAAAATTATATGAACAATGGGAATGCACATGCATTCAGGCACACTTCCTAGAGCTCACTGCTCAATTACAAAAGAGGACTCACTGTCCAAAGATTTGGATTAAAACCATCCAAATTGTGAACTGAGAAAATAGATTCTACACAAGCTTGATTACAGTTCCAGTTAAGCACAGAAAACCTTCTTCGCTCTTCGCTCAAACTTCTTTACACTTCGCTCAACCTTCTTCACACTCTACTCTGCAATCAAATGATATTCACACATACACACATAGGAGCACACCGAGCACTTTGAGCTTCTTTTGCACACATTACACTGATGAAGCAATCGCTCTTATATATCCGCAACATGAGATTTCATCAACAACTTAGTCAGCCACAAAATATAAAACATATTTTCAATGTCGGCCCAAATTTACAAATAAATTTGCAATGCGAATCCACCAAGGTCGGCCACAACATAGTGGAGACCCAAATTAATAACTCCAACATGAAAAGACTTCAATTAATTTCACCTTGAAGATCCACAACATGCTACAACCATCATGTTGGCCAAGAACATGAGAAACTTAACATACAGAGAAAAATCTTCGACCACGAGCACACCAATAAATGTGGACATACCACAAAGGTAGAGCACAATCTAGACGCATCCAAAAACAACATAAACTAACAGAGAAACATTTGTAGCAATAGAGATTACAGGAAACACATAAACTTCACTTAGGAACACTGATAGACCCCACAGAAATACTGTCAGAACGCAATTATTCATAGCACGATCAAATCTTCACGTGGACCTCTGAAACTTTTGGTGGATGAACTAGATACACTCATCAGAAAACCCTTTAATCCACAACAACTGATCTTTGACGTGCAGAACAAGACACCTTCATGACTTTCACTGAACTACTAAGAACCTGGAACTCTTCTTTTAATGTTCAATTTTCTCAATATCCTCGACATATATAGCCTTCAATACACCAAATGCTAATAGTGTTGACATCAATGACAACCACATATCAACAGCACAATTATAGCATCTAACATACTTGACAAACATTGGTGGGTTGTTTGTTGAGTCTCACATTTCAGATTTGGGAGACACCATTGATTGCATGCATCTTCTCTTTGATGGAGATGATTCTTCTTTAGTTGTGAGAGAATTTTTTGACCCTCTTGTTCATTCTCTACATGATCACTCTTTGCAGCTTGATATGAGTGTGGATACTCTTAGATAGCATTTGGAGGAGGCCTCTTTAGAGGAGATATCTTTGTCTTTGGAGTGTATTCTATATCTGTTTGTAGGAGGTTTTGGATTGACACCTTTAGATGTGTGGCCTAGAAAGCATGTTTGGATTTTTTCAGCTTTTGGCATCGACATGGAGACACTTGAGCATAGTTCAAAGATATCACTTATCATTCTTCTTCCCTCATGTTCTCTTTTGTAATGGGAAGACTTCCTGCATATCATCTTGATTTTGTTTCTTCCTAAGGGGAGGAATATTGTTCAGTGAGATTGGATCATCTTCAACATTCAATGTTAAGCTTCTACCATTGTAGGAGACTCACCTTTGAGGAGGGTTGCATGGTCTCTCTTCTTCTCTCTTATAGGGATGTCATTTTTCTTAGATGGGGTTTTGTCCCTCTCATGCATCATTGAGAGTATTTCTTATCTTTCCTCTCTTTTGGGGAGGAGTTTTGTCCCACTGGGTTTTCTCATTTTATCTGTTTATGAGAGATTGCATTGCATACGTACATGGGTACCTAAAATGGCCTTGTAGCCGAGACCCATCTTAGTGTCATTTTCATAATAATCGACTCCCTAAGTTGTACTTAAGAGGGGGTGTTGGTGTAAATAGGTACTTTTCCTAAAGTCTTATCTAGGTCCTATTTATATTGTTGTCCACTTAGGTCCTAGGAGGGAATCTTTCTAGTTAGCATTAATTAAAAGGAATCTTCCTAGTTAAGCATTAATTGTCACTTATCTTATTTAGTTGGTTTTTAGTTAATGCTTGTGTCCTAGGTTATTTAATATTGGCTCATGTCATTTAATTATGACTGCCATTTAATGTTGATACATCATCACCCTTGCCTATATAAGCAAGGCTTCATATGTACATTGAAACTCATTTCAGCTCAGTTGAGTTGTGTAAGTCCAATATATTATTGCAATCTTGAGTATTGTATATTGGCCATATCTTGCATCCATTATTGCAATTTCATGTTCTTGCTTTTCCCTCTTGTGGAAGGTTGTTTTTGGTTTTTGTAGATGATCCTAGAGGCTTGAGTCCTTGAGTGACTCTAACAAGAGTGTCATTTGCTTAGCAAAGAATCCTACTTTCCATTCTAGAACAAAACACATTGATGTTCAATTTCATTTTGTTTGTGATATGGTAGAAGATGGAAATGTGAATTTAGAGAAGGTTGACACTTTAGTGAATTTTGTAGATGCACTTAAGCTAAACATAGGAGTGCTTTTAGAGAGAATCTATGACACTTGAGGCAATTTAAGCATGCAAAATAAAAATATATATAAGTGTAATGTTATTGTAGTTCATACTTGTGTTTTTTATACACAAACTCTCAAATGTGAGTTTATTATAAATCATGGTTGCATTGGGTTTTTTTTAGTTTGGTTGTTGCCCTAGTTGAATCAGATAGTACAATGATTCCTAAATCCCTTAGCCACAAATTCATTACTTGAATTTGTGAATTGTTCAATTATGGTAGCAGTGTTAGTAGTTGGGAAAATCATTCTTAATCCCAGCTTCAAGGGCATAGAAAGGTGGAAACACCATTTTAAGTCTAAAGATAGTAGTATGTGATGGTATGCAAAAATATGAACACTCATTTGTCATGCTCGCAAATACAATATTTTCGTAGTAAGGCAAAGATGTTATTTTGATGATAAAATTAGCAAGTATGGAGGTTGGCTTGATAGTAAATCATGGAAACATTTGAATTAACCTTAATTAAAGGATTAATTAAACTTGTGAGCTATTATCACTAATTAAGTTTATATTACCTCACTAATAAAAAAAATAAAATTGTTTTATCAAAATAATGTAAGGATAGAACCCAACCCCAACAGCACCCAAGACAAATAAATTTATAATGATCTCTTTATGAATGTAAAATAGAATTAGATGTCATTGTTTATTGCATTTATGAAGACCTATATGTAAAGAGCACTCATTAGCCATAACTAAGTTTTATATCCCACTTAAGTTTTCAATGTTTACATGGCTAGGGTTGTCACATGTCTAAATGATACTACAAATATATAATACTTAAATGACTCTAGGAAAGAATTTGTTAAGTGGAATAAAGTTAAAATAGAACAAATTTCTAGGAAAAATCTAACAATGGTGGAGAAATGCCTTGCAAAAGATCAAACCCACAAGAATGAGGAAGCTTTATCAAAGGAATTGCTCTTCATAGAATGAAGTCATACAAAATAGTTTGATTGTTTGCTATCATCTTTGTTTTTTTTCTTTATAATTAAGTTTTCATTAAAACATATAAATTCCTAATATATGAATACAAAACTGCATACATTTTAACAATCACCTTTTAAGTAGGGGATTAAAGGATCTAGCATTCAATAGTAGAGCAACCATTAAAGGGAATTTGTTCATATAAGTTCTAACTAATTTTATCATTTTTTATGATTTTTTATCAAGATTTAATTGTATAGTTTTTATGATTTTTTTATCAAGATTTAATTTGTTCATATTTTATTAGTAATTCACACAAACCCATTTCTCATAAGCATGAATGGTCCACTTAACACTCTTTAAATCTTAGTGATGCTCATAAAGGTGAAGCATCAAGACATCTCAAAAGGTCACTTATCATAGTATTACTCCAACTCAAGCATGTTTAACCATGGAGATTTCCCCAAGATCATACCCATGGTTAAACACATTAGAGTCAAAAATAGTATTGGTATGAGTGGCCTTTCAAGTCATGATGGGATTGGTCTTAGTGGAAACTACATGACTAGCATGCTTAAGTCATAGTATTGGCATGGCTGACCTCTTAAGAAGTCCCAATACTTCACACCTTTGAGCATTACCTAGATTCAATGAGTACTAAGTGGATCTAAACAACATTGAGACAAGTGACCTCCTAAAGAATCCTAATATTTCACCCCTTTGAACATTACCTATAAACAATAAACATTTAAGACATATTTGTATACTTAAAACAATACTCATAAAACATGAATCAATAAATGTAACTCAAAATTTATATAATTGAATCTTCAAAAAAACATCATAACTTAGCATGCTATAAAAAAATACCCCTACTTTGACATATTGTCCATTCTAACATTATCTTCATAAAACACCAAAATTTAACATGCTGAAAAGTACCCCTCCTTTGACATATTGTTCTCTTCCATTTTAACATTTGATTTCATAGTGCATTCCAACTAATCAATAGACCCACCTACCCATTGAAGGATACCTCTATTCAAGCTAGCTAACATAATTTTGCTTTAATATTTAGCATTAATTCAGTTTGTAATCGGCACGCAACCCTTCGTAAGGTTGTCAAAATGCAGCCTAAAACAGCATAGATAATTCAATCCATGACAAATTCTTCATGATTGATCGAGTCAAAACCCGATGCAATCTTGCAAATATAATTAGAAAAGAAGTGTACCTTCATAATATGTGTTGAGCTTTAAAGAAAATGCCCCACAATCTTCCAAACTTACATATTTGCTAACAATGGTGCAGATCTAGTTTGTATGCCTAAGTAGCCTCTCATTTTTAGCAACGTAGTCTTAGCAAACATTCTTTATGCAGCCCTAACCATCAATTTTGCTGAGAATTTGAGATTGATCAGATGTTCCCCTAACCATCAATGATTCATTCAACCTTGTTTTTCTTCACACTATAGACTTAATCATCATAAGGGTGGCAAACTATGAAACTACCTCAATCATCATAGATTCTTCCAACCATGTTTCAATTGTTGCCTCTTACTATAGATATATATTCACCAAAAACTGCAAGTCGACATAATACATCAAATGTTACCTCATTGTCAACATGAATTAAGTTTTAACTTCAGCAACTTAACTTTCTACATTTCTATTTTGGATTTTTAACCTGCACAATAATCTCTTGCATTATATTTTAGTTGCATAGCATATTACGGACTTCTACAAGCTTTTAATGTGTCCAGTATTACTATTGACAAAGTGCTAGACCGTAAGACAGCAATAATTTTAAGATGGCCATCTCAAAAGTATCGCACCATGCATCACAATTATATTACTCAAAAGTAAATTGTTAATGTAATGGCTCTCATAATTTTAACTACCTGGTTATCAGGCACCTACTTTTTCGTCGAACTCAAGAAATATGACATCCTATTGACATAAAAGTGGCAGGCTATGGCGTTAATGACCTCCAGATTATCTTAAAATAAGGCCAATCAAAAAAATTATGATATGATTAAACTTGACATTTCATATAGAAATTATTTATCTTAGAATATTTTAAATTATGATTAAACCAATAGGCAATAAAATTACCCCATTGTTACATATCCCTATGTGTCATCTTATATTTGGCTGAGTTGTATTATAGCTCCTACAATACTTTTAGTCACTATATTTCGTACTAATTTAGGCACGTCTTATTACCTCAATAAGGGAATCAACTGTAAACCACGGTAACTTTATTTAAAAATTGGTACTAATTGAGGCATTTCTTATCTCATCTGTGGGATCAATTCTCAACCGCAGGGTTCCTTTCCATAATGCAAAAGAGTCGCAACTATTTTCTCCAACATTTTTAAACTTCCTATGTCTACCATCAAAAAGGCACAACATCCTATATACAAGAATTTGGCATTCTTTGCTACAAACCATCATATAGATGTAGGAGTATCTATCAGAGCATTGAACCAAGCATCAAAAAGTGATATGTTGATCCAGATCCTGGCAGGACCACATTGTGAGTTTTATGAGCTTGAACTACAGCCGAGTACAAAATCAATAAATAAAATACTCCAACCCATTTGAGGAAAGGTGCTTAAGCACAATCCTCCAGGTGCTTTAGAGGTCATGCCTTAACTGATAATGAGGAAAAACTGTGAAGATTCAAATATCCACGTCAGTTGTAGTAGACATTAACCTGAAATATGAGACAAAATTCTGCCAAGATCCCCAATATCCAAGTCAGTTTTAGTAGAAATAATTACAGAACATGTTCCAATTGCTTTTGCAATCACTTCATTCGCCTGAAAAATGAGACAAAATTCTGCCAAAATCTTAAGGTAATTAAGTGGAAATAATAACAGAACATAGAAACGCTTCCCAGCTAGTATAGTCACACCATCGTTTAACATTTAAAAGCAAAAGTAAGGTACAGAAGGCTTAAATACAAAATATACAGTCCATCCAGTCAATAAGTTTCCTTAAATTCAAATTAGCAAAACCTTTATTTCCAAGGTACTAGAATAGGAAGGCAAACGTATAAATAAAACAATGTGGCTCTTTAAGAATAAAATCAGGAATAAGTTAAAATAACCAGGTAGTAAAGATCCAATAATCCATAATCATAGTACTCCTTAGGATTTATTGGCAAGCATAATTTAGAGAGAGAAATAAAGCACAATTTAGAGAAATAAAATTACTGCAACTGTGCAATAGTATTACAAGATTCCAGTTACAATCAAAATTTGTTGCTACAATTATCCTTGATCATAGTAAAACCTCCACGGCCACGAACAAAATTCTCAATGGACAAGTCACATTGGCATCAGACAATCCTTGCCCTTCGGACCATGTCATCAGTGCTAACTATATGGGCAAATATAAAACTAAAGCAAGAGTACTATTGATCTTGTTGTACAGCATATAGAAATGCATTAAATAAGAAGCTTCTCGATGGCATCCTGCAAAATAGGGGAAAAATGTTAGAAGTCGGAACAACAAAAACTAGAACTGACTTCCACAATACAAGACACCAACAATAAAAGCTTGAAACACAATATTATTGGCTGTCAATGTTTTCTCAAAAAAATTCATGGTGATATTTATAATGTTACAATATCATTTAGATACTTCAATCATTCAGATCTTACAAAACTCGAACTTACCTTAAGTTGTTGTATTTGTGATTTTAGTTGACTTCCTTCATTGGTTGTCACAGAACAAGCAATGACGGGTCGAGTGACACCACATGCCCGACCTAATGCCTGTTTTGATGGTACAAACACATACGGCACATTCTGGAAGATAAAACACATGGCAAGCAGAAAATACTTCTAGTCAAAAACCAGTTTCCACATAGGTTAAATTCAAAACTACCAAAATTTCAGATGACTAACTCCATAACCAACTATAGAATTCAAATAACAAAGCCATAAAATATACTATATTACATTTTGTCTAAACAGTTAGATACCTTATCCTCAGCCAACAATGGTAAATGGAGAAGGATCTCAAGAGGCTCAGTATCAGCTGCCATAACAACGAACTCTGCAATTCCTCTGTTCAGAGTCTTGGTAGCTGAAGTATGCAAGAAAACAATTTAGAAGCATGGAAAAAAATACCCTAATCTGCTTATTTGTACTAGGGACATGCAACACTCTTAAAATAAACTTCAGTACAATTTCATTCAAATATATTCAACTCACAAAGAAATATTCACATATGAGTAGGGTTTGAAAGAGCTTTCAAAAACGATTTTAGAAGATTTTGAAAATGGGCCTTATATAAGTTTTGCTAGGCTGGCTTTTCAAACATCGGTGGAGCCCATATTTGACTTATAGTCATTAATCTTGGATAACTTCATCATTTGCTAAAAAAAGTACAAATTTATTTGTATCAAACCCATAGCAGCAAAAATCTTTTGGGGAAAAAATCTGCAAACCAAAAGTACAAGATTTTTTTTTTAAATCGGGAAAAAATCGGATGTAAAAAAAATGTAAAAAATTGTAGAACAAGAGATAAAAACTTTTCTTTTTGAAATTGAAAGGCATTTCCATAGCATAGAGATATAGATTTAACTAATGAATTGTAAAAATATAGATTTTTGTAGTTTATATTCATATTGCTGATTACATTGCATTGCACATCTTTCAAACTCAAAGCATTACTTCACATTGCATAACTAATAACTAGATGCTGATAGATGACAAAATTTCAATTACAATATAGTTTTTACAAAGTCAACCTAAGCAGTTATGCAATTACTTCACACTGCATAACTAATAACTAGCAATCACCTTCGTGTGCAATGGGTGCATAACTAATAACTAGCAATCACCTTCGTGTGCAATGGGTACGCCAAAGACATGTGGAAGGTAGAAGGGTGATAAATGTGGTATAGTAGTGAGAATTGTAAAAGAGATAATGTATTTAAGAAATTGGTACTGAATTGAGTGCATAAAATTTGTATATAAAAAGAAAAGAAGAAAGTTGTAATTTTGTTTTTTTTTTTTTTTGGGGAAATAACAAAACATAGCAAATTCTTGTACAAATTGGTATTTTTAGTTTTCTTGTGCTTTCTTTGTTTACTTTCCTCCAAATGGGCTTGGTTTAGGTTGTGTTGGATGTACACAGGTTTCCTAAATGATGTTGCGTAGCTGTATCTATTACATCTCTCAGCCATATCTAAATAAAAAGAAACATTTAGAAGGGAGTGGATTACTTTTTTAGCATAGGCTTTTTCTTTGTTGCTTTTCCAAAGTTTGAACGCTACTTGTCCCCACTTTTTCCACCCTCTTGAATGATTTGGGGCTTGGACAAAAATTGCCGTCTTTGACATGGTGTCAAATAAGGTAATTATGAAATAAATATAGAACTATCTGAGTATGCTTCCATAAGTTTTATATGAGGTCTTTTGTTGAGGCAAAGCCACACCAACATATGCTACCAAGTTCTGAACTATTGGGAAAAGTTTGTCTTCTTGTTATCTTAAAAAAAAGCTTGAAGCACTTACCTTTGCTGGAATTTACCTGGATCAAATTCTATTTGTGACTAGAAGTTAAAACTTAAAAACAAACTTAATAAGTGCATCACCATTTGTATAAATATAGAACTATTGGTTCATGAATTTGTAACTTTATATTATTTCATATGCTCCAGTTTCACACCGATTTGGAAAACTGTTTCATTTTCTGTAAATTAGATGTGCAAAAACTGTGTGTTAATTGCTTTTCCAAATGAGTTATTTTCTTTCTTCTGTTTGTGTGACAATTAATTGTGTCTGTACAAATGAATTTGCATTGTATATAGTGGTAGTGCCATATGCTAGAGTCCTTGTAATTTTTATTGTTAAAAAAGCATTTAATTCCAATGCATCTTACCTAGAGCCTCTCAATTTGTGTTTGTTTTTCAGAAAATGTATGTGGGGGTAGTCATGAATAATTTGAGTGTCTTGATTGTGAAATTGAGGAGGCTGTTGATAAGCATACTAGTTTTGATAATCGTGTTATTAAAAGTAAAGAGTGCAGAGAAACACAGATTCCAGGTATTGAAGTAGATAGTGCATTCAAGAAGACTGAGGCAAAGAAGAACGTTGAGAAATCCAAATCCATATCGACTGTTAGGGCTCATTCGACAGAAATACAAGGTGACAGCTTTATGTGCACTGTGTCCTCTGAATTACAAGTGAAAATAGATAAAAAAAAGATTGCTCTAGTACTGGAAAGGTGGCAAAACTTTCACCATTATGGGAGTCTACTAATTCTCAGCCTGAAGCAAGTGAATTTGCAGGAGTCGTAATTAAACAAGAGGTATTTTTAAGATACATTACTTACAAAGCTAGCATGCTTTAGAATGGAAACATGTGAAGTTATTAGATTTATTTTATTTGCTTCATTGGAGTATTATTACTAGGAATTTTCAAACATAATACTTATATTTGTTTACAAAGTTCTCAAGTTTAAGTTGAGTTGATTCCTGTATATGAGATTCTATCATTAATGTGATAGAGGTTTATTTATGAGATTTGTATATTAGGGCTGTCAGTTTCTGCTTAGTCCCTCTTGGTTTCTTCCCATTCTGGCATCTATTTATACTTTTTAGCTTGCTTCAAAATTATATGTAATGTAACAAGTATAGATTTGATTTTTATAATATCTTTTGGAACAAACACCATTATGGTAGGGTGGGAAATTTTATACTTTACTATTTCTAATACAGTTTTGAATCTTACGATAGCCTTTCACTTTCTGTTTCAGAACAGCATTTACTGGTCCCTATTTATCAACACCATTATGGTAGGGTGGGAAATTTTATACTTAACTATTTCTAATACAGTTTTGAATCTTACGATAGCCTTTCACTTTCTGTTTCAGAACAGCATTTACTGGTCCCTATATATCACAGTTTTGAATTTAAGAGATCATATATCTTTTTGTTTGATGGTACTATGAGTCTACTTCGTGGGACTGTTTCGATCTTCTTGTTAATCAGTTGTGTAAACTTTATTACTGTAAAGGTGTAATTTTACATATAACATCCCTAATAACTACATGATGTATGCAACTGGACGCAGCAGGATAGAGATCAGTGAAGAAGAAAAAAAAGGAGAGGCGAAGGAACTGGATGGCAAAATAAAGCTTGGCTATCTTAAACCCTTATAAAAGAACGAATTCTAGAGTGTCTTTAGGTGGGCTGGTGTGTTCTCTTTTTGTATCAGAACTGTTGAGAAATTAAATAAACTGTTCTTCCAATTTGACTGTGGTTGTTCCTAAGTCACTGTATTGCTCAATATTTAAATTTGATTCAGTTTGATACCACCCAGAAAATCATACAAACTCATATTAAATTTACTTATCTCTGTCGATTCTATTTTTTAGATTTGTTTTATTATTGTTGGTATTTTAACCACCATTTATTCATTTGTTTTCCATAAAAGGGTTTTTTGGGAAAGTAGGACAATTTCATAGGAAACAGAATATGGAGAATTTCCAAGGTTTTTACCAGCATTATATCCACGTAGCAGACCGTGTATCATTATTTCCATACTATGCCAGGTATGCCCTATCTTTGTTGGGAGTTCCAAAATCTATAGTTGCCGGGAAACTCCATTTTGGGAACATAGACAACGTACCAGTCCCCGTACTCGAAATTTCCGGTGAATCATTTACATATAAAATAGCCGTCTCCTTATTCATTTAACTCACGTACCCTAATTTGATTGGCGTCCCTGTCCCCGTCCCCGTACCAGTACCAGTACCCTGCGTCTCCCGGCAACTATGCTGAGTGGCAAAATCCTTAGTTGTTTTCTAAGGTAGATAAGAAGCAGCAAGGGCATTCTTTCGCACAGAAAATATTTTCCTCTCAACATTGGAGATAATGAAATGGTTTTGAGCTATGGTGATATTATGTTAAAAAAAAATCCATTTTTGAAGATTCTTTGGGGCCATAACATCTCAATGATTTCCATTTTCATTCTATTCCTGTTACTTGTATTCTTTCACTTCTCCTGCAATCAAGTTTTTTGCACCTTTGGTTGGTCCATTGAATCTTCTTTCAAAGGATTTGTTTCTTTTCCCTGTCAATGATGGTGAAAATTTCAGTCTATAGCAGTCAATAGAGCAGTCACTGTGCAATGAAGAAAGAGAAGAACCCTCATATGAGGCCATCTCAGGGTTTAAACACTATAGTTTGAGGAGAGGTTTCTAGCCTTTTATAAACCCACCTTCACCTTGTTTGATAATATTGGCACTGTCAGCAAACATTTGAAGGCATATAGTGCAAAATGGTGAGATGAAGTGGCAGGTCAGGTTGTAAAGAACAGTCAAAGGGATTTTGGTAGAGGTTTATGAAAATAGACACAAAAGCCTAAATTTGAATGTCTTGTGATATGGACAACACATTATTGAATGGTAAAATCTTAGTGACTTTATGGATAGTTGAGCTTGTAGTCATGAATAACATGACAGTCAAGAAGATACAAATGAGAGTCAGTTCTCTAGCAGACAATAATGTTGGTTTTGCATCTTCCATGGGAAAGTCAAGGTTTGAGTGTTTTTTACTTGATGCTTTGGTGTCCATGTCTTTTAATGAAGATTTTGAGTATTTAGAGAGTAGCTGGTCACCATAATAGGCAGTACTCTTCAATGAAGAAAGACAATGGTTGTAATTATAAACAACAAGAGGACAGTATTATGGATACCAAGCTACAGGAAGCCAATATCTTTTGGAGAACGAAATCTTTGTATCACAAGAAGCTGTGCATTAAATAAGTCTCGGTCTAACTCTTTGTTGTTTGGAGATATGACCAATCTTGTTGCGGGCTTTCAAATAGATAGGTTTTTTCTTGCAAATGTACAGCTTTGGAAGTTTTGACAAGGATGAAGACTAAAATGAAAAGGCATGCACAGGAAGCTATGAAGGTGGTTCAAATTTCCTTTAAGATCCAAGGTTGAAAAGCAAGAATAGTGACAAATGCATTAGGTGGCAGATCTGAAGATTAAAGAGTAGTCTTCTACAATAGGATCAAGTAGAAAAAAAAAAACTTTTAGAGCATTTGTTTAAATCCTCATTAGGGTTCAAATGGCAATCTGATATAAAGGAAAATGTGAAAGAAAATGGTGCATTCTAAAGCATAATAGTGGGGTAGGTCTTGTATGATGTCAAAAGGGGAGATTTGGGACTGTGATGAAATAAAAAAGCATATACATGACACTCCATGAGATTAAGCAGCTAGAAGACCTTAATTATTTGCTTGAGAGTTTTTGGAAGCTATCTCATTTGTGATGGGAGTTGTTTTGGCTGTTTGTGCACATGAAGGGCAGTTTGAATGCACTATCATAAGATTTTTCCTTGATAAGTAAAAGTGTGACAGCCAAATCAGTCACAAGAAACATAGGTTTTAAAGGGTTTTGCAACCTGTAATGACCCTGCTCAAATCTGATTGAAAACTTATGATCCTTGGCCTTGGTAATTTTGTCAAACACTTTGCATACAAGGGTCATATGACTGATATAACATTTCAGTTTGCTAAAATGACTCTTTTCTTCAATTTGCATCAATGAGAATGCTTACAAATGACTCTAAATTGACTAAACAATGTCCTAGCACAAATGTGCAACTTATTTTGACAATATCCAATGCATGTATATGATCTAAGCATGAGAAATGAACAACTACAGCCAACTGGTATATTCACAAACAGTTGGTATGCATACTAAATCTGAGTGTGAATAATATGGAAATGCTCATTGACAACTTATCAACAACCAGCAACCTATATCTCCAATTTGCAATACAAAGACTCAATACAATGCCCATTAAATGATTTCTACATGTGAAATATCCACCTACAGCCAAGTGACTTTTTATCAAACACTTGGAATGCATCCATCTAGAATCTAGAAGACTATGAATAATGTTACTAATCTTAACTAAACTCCAGCACTTGTTTATAAACCAAAATGCAAAGCATTGCCAAGACTCTTGGCAACTTACAACTTTCTGAAGTTTTCTAATTTCTGAGTACAAAACCAGACTTCAAACATATACAAATATGACATGTAAATGAGCTCCAAACAATGCAAAGAAACCTGGAATGAAGTCGCCTTGGATTGGAGATGGAATAGCAAACAAGAACAAAGGAGAGTGCACCTTATGAGTGATGGATGATGTCTCAGCCCTAGCCGCCCCTGCTGGATATTTCAGACTTCAAAAATAAAATAATAGCAGTTGCAACCTCTAATTTTAATCACCAAACATCATTGTCCATCCTTTAGAAATTGATTGCTCCAATACCCATAAGCCAAAAACAAGTGTATGAATTTTAATGAATTTATTTGTGCTTCCCAGCCCAATTCGCCCCTGTTCTAGCAGACCTCAGAAAATAAATATAAATCAGCCTCTAAAGATCTCCTCCAGCTCCAATAATGATCTCCATCTCTTTAGAAGTCAAGCACTACTAATCAAGACCAAGATCAATGGATGTTATGGCTGCAATAAGCAAAATCGTGGCTCCCTCAAGCTAATATATATGACTGTAATTTATTCCAGAATTGATAAAGATGCAGATTGAACCTTGAATAGAAAACTTGATGAAGTCTCAAAACACGAAAATGACTCCAACAATGAACCAATTGATTTTTTCAATCGATACCACCAAAATTTGGCCAAAGGCCATAAAATTTTGCTTTGAAGTACAAGTAGAAAGTCTGAAGCAACTTCCTCAACTTTGCAATAATTCAAGTGATATTTCACACCCTCAAAATCGCTTACCAATTGAGAGTTTTCGTTCTCAATGGCCAAAGACAACTGCAGAAACCCTAGGCTCCACAACCATCAACAACAAACAACAACATCAACAACAAATCTGGATTGAGAATGAAGCCCATGATGTTTATTTATACTTTTTCCTCAAGAGGTCGGCCCCCTTCTAGAATTTTCCCAAGTCACCTTCTATAAGGAATATTATTTTATTTTATTTTATTATTTTATTATTTTGCATTTTATAATAAAATAATTATTCATAACATAAAGTGCAAACATAACATTACTTTATAACATGATGTTTCTAAAAATAGAAACATATCAAGAAATCATTAGAACACCTCCATATGTAGACTGAATCACGAAATGAGCCAACCAATCAACTGGGTATCTGCCAAACGACCCTCTTATCAAGCTCCATTAGCCTACAAGGATCAGGAATAGGCTAATTCCTCCAAAATCCATTACTCATGAAAAAGGGAACATTACACAACCATCAAATTCATGTTCTGAGAAGAATGAGGTCAACAGGTCAACCTATCCAATTAGAGGACAACCATGTGAAAAGTCTAGCTAATGTCCCAGAGGCACTGAAGATATGGTAAGAGCAGCTTTCTATGAGCAAATAGATGCAGATTGAATTTTCAAATGAGCAATAGTAAAGACAATCTAATGGTTCAGATAAGTGACAGAATGATGGACCAAGGGACAGTGAGCATAATGTTCCATGGACAAAAGTTACAGTGATCTGGATCAGAACATTGCAAAGAAAGTAGATCATTTTCGTCACAGGACAGTTAATAGAAACAATGTTGGCACCAACATCGATGGGAAAGGAGGGACATGCCATCTGTGAAATGTTTTGCAGAGAGAGATTGCAGAGACATGGAGCTCTGTCTTTCTTTTACAACAGCAGTGTCAAGTTAGAAAAGTGGAAATAGTCACTTATCTATTGCCAAATGTGTCTCAGAATTTCCTGTCAATATTGAGTGTAGAAGTCATTGAGGCTACTGGGGAGCACAGTAGTGGTTCTTTGGAGGGTGTAGCTTCCCTTTTTGCAAGAAGATTTCCTCAATAACCCTGGAACTACATACCAGACTGCAGACAACATTGTGAAATCAGAGGTATGACAGAGTTAAAGGATATGTATCAACAGTCATGAGCAAAAAGCAGTTGAAAGAAGTCACAGTTATAAGGAGCAGCAGCTTATGGTCATGGTGAGGTAACACAGTAGAAAAGACCATGCAGAGAAAAGACCAAAGAGAGTTTGCAATTAGTAGAGATAAAGTGGATAATATCACCAAAAGACAGCAGCTTCAAAGCCAAAAGTATGGAGGATAGAGCAATGTCAGGCATGTAGAGACACTGCTGTGAATAATTGATTCACTACAGAGGCTTGTAGAAAGCCGTGATATTGTTCTTTTTTCTATTGATGAAATTCATCTTGTGTCCAAGTGTTTCATTCTTTAGGCCAAATTTGAGATTCTCATTGCATCATATCTAGACTTCTCGGGTGTCATCTTATGAGATGGATTTTCAAGAGTTAATTATTGCTTATTCTAAAAAAGCAAATGGATGAAAATAGTGAATGAATAGCACAAAAAAGAGGCCAATATTGGCATCACATATGAAGACAAAAGATGGCAGTGACAGTACCATCAAGACAGTGATAGCCCTGTGAAGGACAAGGACAGCAATTAAGAGAGATCAAGCTGAAGGCTGTCAACAATGTAGTAGGGTTCAAATCATGAGTTATCTTAAGTGAGTAATTGTTTGATAAAAGGAAGCAATGTGATCTTATGGAATGTAAAGGACACCAGGTTCTATGCACAGGAAGAACAACCTAGTCATCCCACTATGTCACTGTTTTGAAGTTGCAAGTAAGTTCCACGAGAAATGGGATGACAATGTTTCTTTAAGTCTTATGACAGTCATACGTTTGAAAGAGATGATAGTCACTATCAATAAAGCAAGTGTGATAGGTTTTTCCCAAGCAATATGAAAGTCCAGGGTATAATACAAGGAATACCAACAAATATAATTTGCTGATGACAATTCCACACGGAGTTCGAGGATAATTATCATAGAAAAGGGAGTTTATGATGCATATGAAAAGCAATAAGGTAATATGTAACAGAGTCATAGAAATATGCTAGTTATAATGACCTTGAAAGACAGTTACATGTTTTCAAAAGGAGCAGTCAAGATTAGGTAGTGACAGTTCCAAATGTTGAAAGGAATGCCTATAAGGAATAGTGTGAGCAGTGGACAAAATTGTGATGAATAGAAGGGATTGGTTCAAGTTCCAAGAAGATGGATGAGATAAATCCCGAGAAGGCAGGAATCGCAAAAATGGGGTTTCGTTGGGAGCACAATACTATACGTATCTAGGGTTTGCAAATTTAAAAGAAAGTATTTAGAAAACCATATAAACCTAAGAAACTAAAACAAGTGCTTTTGAACAAGCTATGGATGCTTGGAAAAAATCTATCAAAGTATAATAATAAGCAATAGCATAGACAAGGCAGTGAACTGGTTGAAAAAATGCCTCAAAGAAATGTGGTCTCATGGTGATGGAATGCCATGACAATCCATAGCAATTCGCTTGTCATGGCATTCCATCACCATGAAGGCATTTTTTTCAAAAGTTCACTGCCTTGTCTATGCTACCACATTTTTCATACATGTCTACCAAAGCATTTTATCAAATAGTTCACCGCCTTGCTGCTATGGCTAAAAGCCTAAACAAGTGATTTCGAACAAGATATGGATGCTTGGAAAAAATTTGAACAAGCTGGATGCTTTGAAAAATTGCCTCAAAGAAATGCGGTCTCATGGTGATGGAATGCCATGACAATCCATAGCAATTTGCTTGTCATGGCATTCCATCACCATGAGACCACATTTCTTTGAGGCATTTTTTCAAACAGTTCACTGCCTTGTCTATGCTACCACAATTTTCATACATGTCTACCAAAGCATTTTATCAAATAGTTCACTGCCTTGCTGCTATGGCTAAAAGCCTAAAACAAGTACTTTCAGTTTCGAACAAGCTACTGACGCTTGAAAAAAATCTATCAAAGCATAATAGTAAGCAACAAGCTATGGTCTCATGGTTTTTTTTCAAAATATCGGGGAAAAAATCATCCAGCCTGCAGATTTTTTTAAAATCGGGGTTAATCGGGATTTTTTGCAGATTTCTGCTTCTATGAATTCAAACCTATAACTAAAACTTAGCTGAATGTACTAATCCCTCTTTCCTTCCTATCAACGTAAACTTCTAGGACCATAGTTCAATTCCTGAATATGTGACAGCCTATAAATCCTTAATATTTGCTTTGTTCAATATTCATTAATTTTACTCAGGAGCTTTTCAGCTTGTTCCCTTTCTCCATATATGAATTTCTTGAGCCTTCAATGGATTTCTTCACATTCTTTGTCTCGAATAAAGCCTTGATAACCTTTCCTTGTGCTGTTAAGTCCTTCAAGAAATTCAAAGTGATTCCTCTTATTTAATAGGATTGTTAGTTAAATTGCTAAGAGAGAAGGGCAAACAAATTGTTTCAATACCTCTTCATGACAGTTTTCCTTCTTTAATGGCTTCATTTCTCTTCTAGGTTATGTGCATTTACATGATATAACCATGCAATTGAATCTAACAATACCTAATTTGTAATTAATTTTGCTATAATCTTCTCCAAGTACATAGTAAATTTGGCCTTTGCCTTTTCAGTCGCAGTACCTACCATACATCTCTATTCTATTTACTCAGCATTCCTATTAATGCCAGAAAACAAACTATTCTAAGTATTCATCATTCCTGTCAGTGCCAGAAAACAAAATGGTAAAACATATTACTCTATGTATTCAACCAAGTAGTGCTTACCTTCATTAGCGCCCTTTTTAAGCTGCTTGTAGTTGCAAGCCTGCTGCACCAAGTCCAAAATAGTTATAGTAAGCTGATTATCAGCCAGAGGATATGCTTTTGGATTCACGGCTTCAGCCTGCACATAATTACACCAAACTCAGCCACATTATCCAAAACCCTGTAATACCATACCATATCAATATTATTGAAAAATAATCCTTAAACAAAGAAAAATCTGGCATTCGCTACATTCTCAAGTAGAGTATGAAAATTTCTACAGAACATAAGCAAACAGCAGAAATGAGTTAAAACATAAACACTAAAAGGGGTCATATACACAGCGAACAAAAGAAAACTGGAAAATAAATAACAATAACAGAAGAAAAGAAAAAAACAAGTAAAATCACCATTTGGTAGATGGATTTTCACAGTCTAACTGCTAAAATAACTTTGGCAGAATTTGTTCTCTCAATCTTGCAGAAGCTCGCAACACTTTGCAAAACCGTTCTAAGACTTATAATCTGAGAAGACAATATTGATGGTTGTGATCGACGGTCTAGATCATTTGCCCTTAAACCCTAATCTTGTCTGTAACACGAGACTTGTGCTGGGCCTTTTCCCTTATACCCAAAAGACAATTAAAACATAATATATTTAAATAGAATTCGCTTGTCATCCCTTTTGTAGAGGAAAATATCTTTTCGTAGGCTTAATCTATAGACTAACCTGATAAAGATGCACATGCGCCCGTAAACCCTAATCTTTGTTTGAAATAGGATAAGGCTTGTGTAAGGTTTTTTTTCCTTATATTTATAATTTATATAAATTAAAGACATAAAAAAAATTATTAATTTATATATTCTTTATTATAATTTACATAAATTAAAGAAAAATAATAATATTATATATATTTTTTTATGTAAAAGGTATAAGAGATATCATTCTTCAAATTTCTATTTTAAGAAATAAAAAAAATTATTAATTTATATATTCTTTATGTAAAAGATATAAGAGATATCATTCTTGAAATCTCTATTTTAATTGGATTTTATAATATAAATAAAATAAAATAATTTGTATTTAAGAATTAGATCTAATTTGTTGCAAATAGTCTAAACATCTAACATCTAACATGTAACAAAGAGTTTTTATCCATAATGCATCTTCTTGTAGAGAACTTACTACATTATTACATTATCACTACATTGTCATTTTACATTAGCATCCTAAATATTATTGTGTGCTTACTTCTCGTCTTGGATCCTTTTTACCAAATTATTAAATTGAGAAGAAATATACCATCAAGGAACATTCACTATATAAGACTCTTAAACACTATCTAAAATTTTTATATACATAAAAAATATATAGTTTTTCTTTAAAATTATTTAAAAATTATTTTATTTTCATTTGTTTAGGAGTTGTTTTATTATTCTTATTATTTTTAAATATATGTATGTAATGTTTTAGTATAAATATATGAAATATATCTATTCTAAGTAGTTGTTTTATTTATTTTATCTACTTTGTTTTATTTTATTTTTTAGTTTGTTGTTTTTTAATAATTTGAATTTAAATGTATTAATTTATTTTTAAATATATGTGGGTTGTGTTTTAGTTTTTATATATATAGTAATCACATAAGACTCCTTTATCTAAATTAGCCTAATTAGCAATTGTGTCATTTGAGGGTGTTATCTACAAAATACGAATTCTTATTACCTTCCTAAATTGTGAGTTGTTTATAAGCAAAAAGAAAAGTGAAAAGTGAAAAGGCCTTGATATGTCAAACAAAGCAAAATATTTTTACTATCACTTGAGTTGATATCGCTTGAGTTGATCCTTCTATATTCAAGCTCTCCTTATTTGATGTCACTTTTACTTTTACTAAGGCTAAGATAAAATATACTTTTTTAAAGTCTGTTAAAGGAATCATTTTTTTCTTATTCATGTGTTGAATCGATTTATTAATTGTGTTAATTATCATTTATCATGTTTCTATATGATAAATATTGAAATTGTAGGAGAGGAGTAATATAATGGCACCGCAAAAGAAATTGAAGGAGATAGCATTAACAATGTCAATGACAAAATGAATATGTCATATACAAAGAAAAATCTATCATTAGCCATTACAAGGTTTTATATTTTAATGGAATCTAGACAGTTGTGTCTTGCAACTTTTTATTGGTTAGAATGTAACTTGAACTAACCTTGTAGACATGCTATATAGTCATATTTGTAATTATGCAATTGAATGTTCTTTTGATGACCTTAATTTTTTTGCTTTAAAAATTTTATTATAGAAGAGGAAAATTAATTTTCAACAAGCGAATATTAGATCTTCAAACATGGAGATAAGATATACACTTAGAAAGGATAACAATGAAAAAAGAATAGTTAGTTTGTAGAATTAGAAATATTCATCTAAGTCAACCCTCGTGTACAAGAAAGTATGACAAGAAAATATCATGTTTGATTATGGATACAACAATGATATAACTTGATCAATGATACAATATGATAGATGAGTCATTGCTTATATACGTAAGGTGAGATATAGGATTAGACAAAATAATGACAATTTTCTAAATCCTATGAAATGAGACAAAAATTAAATGACAAGATAAGATCACATGACAACTAAGACTTCTAGAAATATTCCTAGATCTCTAAGAAAACCTATCGTGTGAACATGTGTGAATAGGACCTATTAGGTGAACTAGTTAGTTAAAACACCTCATTCACACCAACACCCCCATTAAGTGTAACTTAAAGAGAAGCAAACAAATGCAAGAATGCAAAGATTATAAAAGAATGCAAGGATAGGCCCCAATTACTAGGCTATGTTAGGTACCTATTTACAAATGATCTCTCACGAATAAAGTAAAGGAGAAAAAACTCATGGAAAAAAACTCTCCAAAAGAAAGAATGCAAGAAAATGATCATGTACTACTGATGAAAGAAGTGATTAATGGAGGACAAAACAAGACCCCACAAGAACTTTATCCATCACAAATATATAATCAATAACCCCCATGAGAGGGAAAGAGAGATGCTATGTAGCCCCCTCTCCCCTCCCCCCCCCCCACAATGTGTAATCTCCTATAAAAATGGTAGTTGAAGAAAAAATGTGATCCAATACCTACAAACAATATTCCTCCCCTTGGGAAGGAAAAAAACCAAGTATAGATGCAGGAATGCTTTACATTCCATATAGAAATTGATAGGAAGAAGGATGAAAATGTATGATGATATCTTTGAAATCTATTCATGTGTCACCATATCCATGGTGATATGACAATCAAATCAAGTACATGCCTAATCAATAAAAAAGGTGACAAACCAAGATCAAGTGGTAATTGATGATGAACAAGATCCAAAGATAATGATGGTTTGACAACAGTAGTGTAATGTTTGTCATTAAAGAGGAGAGATAACCCCTCAAATGTGTCCTCTAAATTTGCAATATGAGATTCAAAAATAAATCTTATATACTTGTTAAATTCTCATCCCACAAAGTTGAATCTAAAATACTACGATAATTCTATTGAAAAGAAGCAAGAGTTAAGGAAGTCTCAATAAATGATTTTACACAAGGAATCAATGAAGGTGAAGGATCAACAATTGTTTCTACACGAGGATGAGGAGAATATGAAGAAACCTCATCATCCTCATCTTTTGAAGATTCAAATATCTCTAAAGTATCAAACTCCTTAATAGTATCATAGTCATATGGTATGTTGTTTGAAGCATCAAGAGGTACAAAATAATCTAAAACAAGATCATTTGGGAATGGTTGTGTATCAATATCTCCATATATCTCCCAAAATTTAGTCAAAAGAGCATGAGGACACTTAATGTGTGCAATGGTGTTACAAGTGTCAAAATCAAAAAGGCCTAATATCACTCCTAAGACGTGATCATTTTTACAATTCTATGCAAATTGCTTACCAATGGTTCATGGAAGGGGAATAATACCATACAAATGTGCCAAAAGATGAAGCCGACAAAGATGTTTCAAGATTTCATCTCTCCATTGCTTATAGTTTGTACCTTTTTCAAGATGACCAAAAAAGGATGAAATAAAAAACCCCTAATGAACTAATATAGATCTCCAAATTTAAAAATACAATTGCCTTCATCACCAATTAGAAACTCCCAAATATGATGAATATTGAAATGAATCCCCCCCAAAAGATAGAACTTCTCTAGGTATCAAGATGTCCAAGTAATCAATCAAAATGTGACATTTGTTAAGATAGGTGATATTAACCTTGTATTCCTATGCCATTCGTATGTCTCCACATTCCTTGGAGTGTGTTTTAGGGGACATGAGAGAAAAGCATTAAATATTGGCATGTTGTAATTATATTTTAAAGAGATTATTTAATGTCGATGGAGGTTACATAGGATAATGGATAAAGTCTCTCTCCTAGGCGTCCACTTTGGGAATATGAAAGGTCATGAATGGGGTGCCCAAGATTGTGTTGCAAGGTGTGCGCCCTTAGTCTCCTTGTGTTGTATAGTGTAATGCTCGGGTTTGTGACATGGCTTAACCGCCTCTCGTGGATTCATTAACTCTAGCGGTTGTATTGGGCATTAACAAGTCGATCTTTTGGTGCAATGACACTCGTCTATGCAACAATTGGTATCAAAGTGTAGGTCACAAGTTTGAACCCCTCGCTTGTGTTGGGGGGGATTGTTGCAAGGTGTACACCCTTAGTCTCCTTGTGTTGTGTAGCGCAGCGCTCGGGTTCATGACATGGCTCAACCGCCTCCCGTGAATTCATTAACTCTAATGGTTGTATTAGGAATTAACAAGTCGATCTTTTGGTGCAACGACAACCATCTGTGCAACAGATTGGAGAGTGTAATGTCCCCTTCTCAAACCTGATCTTTCCAGTGATCGTTGGCCTTTTTCTGGAAACCTGAAGGCTAGTCGAAAGATAAAATTAGGGTTTCCTATTTTTGAGGATGTCTTTGCTTGGAGTTGGTGGATTTGATGGCGGATTCTTTCTGGGTTTTCAGAGAGCTTCGCAGTGGTATGTTCATTTCGGCATTCAGAGCATTTTCTGGAATTTACTATTTTTAGTAAATTCTATTTTTGGCAGCTTTTCAGTTGGGTTCAGCTTGGTTGACTTCCTGCTTCAGTTGGTCAGTTGACTTGCTCAGTAATGGCTTCCGGGCACATTTGGAGAGATAAGTTGAGTCATTTAATTAAAAAGTCACGTTTTAAATATTATATTTTAACGTTGACCCCTTGGCCTAGTCTATTGACTTAATGTTGTTTTGAAAAGTGGTCTTTTGAGGGTGGCGCCTTCATTAAGATTATTTTATTAACTTCCAAAGTCAAAGGAAGCTTCATGTGGGTGCATTTATCAAGGTGTTGAATTTAATTAAAATATCAATATTAAGCTTGAAAGGAAAAGGACGCCATCTTGGAGAAAGGATTAGGGTTTTGACATTGAAGTGGATTTTAGGGTTTCGTGAAGTCAACAGGAAGTTATAAAAGGAAGACTTTGAGCATCATTTCTCATCTTTGGTCTACAGTACTGTTATGCTGCCGGTTTGGCTCTGGGTTTGCTTCGAGGAATGAAGGCCTCCTAGCTCGGGCATCGCTTCTTATTTGCAAGACAACTAGTGGTGATTTAGTCTATTTGTGAGTTGCATTTAGTTCGTGCATTGTTTTCAGCTTGTTGCATTCTTAGATCTGATTTGGCATATTAGTGGTTTCAGCATATTGCATTGTTTTAGATAGCAGATTCATGTTTTTAGTCATAAATAAAAAAAGACAAAAATATTGCATCTGGGTATTAACCCATTCTCTTTGTTAGATCTAGGCGCCATACTTCCCAAGTCTGCAGAATTTTTAGTGAAAGCATTAATTTTTAATAGTAGATCACCCTTTTCAGCTGGGGTCGTACTTTTTAGATGCCTTGGGATTTGTGCATTAATCATTAGTTGCATTTTGAGTATGTTTCTGGGTGTTAGTTTGGGCACCATCATAAGAAGAGTATTGTGCATCAGAAATCATGCCATTTGAGCAAGTAATTAGTGATATATGAGCATATGAGCATTTCCATAGACTGTTATTTATTCCTTTTAAAAGCAGATTTGTAACAGAAATCAGAATTAGTGAATTGTTCCTTGAAGGTGTTATTGTTTTGGGCATTCCTATTCAAGATAAGGGTAGTTCTCTATGATGTAATGCTAATCATTCAAATTCTTAAGATATTGGCAGGCGAATGATCCTTAATTTGTAAACTGACAATAGTACTGGCAGTCATGTTCATTATTGCTCAATTATGATATGTAACGCTCTCTTTCATTGAATTTTTTTGTAATAGATTTATCTCCGCCCTATGGTAGCTACTTCCCATTCTGGGTTAGCAAGCACATTCTGGGTGTTGAGTATTTTCAGCTTTTAGCATTTCCCTTCAAGCATTGTTATTTGTAATCACTCTGCCATATGGTCGCCCCTCACTCCATTCTGGATTGGGTAGCACATACTTGGTGTCGAGCTCCCTTTCAGCAGTTAGAGTAGAAGATCCTCTGACCATATGCTCGCCATCATCGGCACCATCCTTGGTTAGAGTTGCTTCAATACGTTTTGGTTTAGATGCTAACCTTAACGGGTACTTTCGTTTGTAATTCTGTTGTTTGAAAAAACGAAAAAATTTGGCTCGGAATATTTCAGAGAGAAAAGGTTGTCCGTTGGTGGTCCATCGGGAAGTGGAAGAGTCATCAGAGCATATGGAAAAGCAATGGGCTAGGCACCCATGTTGGAGCCTTGTGAATTTTATTTACTATTTTATCATGTCTTTTGGTTGTCCAAGAAGGGGGCGTGGGTTTTTGCAAGTGGTTTTTTGCCTATTTTTTTGGTTTATCATTTGTGGTTTTACCTCCCACAAGTTTTATAAATTAGTACCATTATATGGTAGTATTGAGTTGAGTTCTTGCAGGTAACAGGGTGTTTTCAAGTTGTTCAAAGATCAGTAATGAAGTTTATTATGGTGTATCTCTCTTGTGAAGATTAATAATATACTTTCCCTCTTTTCTCATGTGGAGTTTTTTTTCGAAAGGGTCTTTCCACGTAAATTTGGTGTCATATTTTGTTTGTTGATTTTTCTATTGTGTTGAATGTTGCAATCACATACTTAAATTTGATTTGGTAATTTATTTATAGATTTGAATTCACTTGCATAATTTCATATTATATTTTTACTTCACCTTGTTTTCAACAATATTGTCAAAAATCAAATAAAATGTACCTCGGGCAAAATTTGGGAAAAGTGCATAGATAAAATATAATAGTTCCTCAATACCTCTTTAATATCGCAAGAATCACAAAAAATGGATAAACAAGCAAAATTTAATGAGCTCTAATGTCCAAATGGGAGATTTGACTTCAAATGGCAATAAAATGTGCCAACAAAAAATCTATTAATGAGACCTGCACCACTAGAAAGTACACAAAACCAACTTTCCAATGATATCTCTTTTACGAAAATATAACTCCTAGATCAAAATGTATAACAATTTGAAAAAATTGCCCTATTAGGGCATTAGGAGGCAAAATATGGCCCCATAAGGGTTGGTTGCAAGACCTCCATGTGACCTATTGTTAGGGTTATTACACTTAGGTTTTTTTAAATGTCACCCTAGTAGCGGGAGGGTGGTGCCCAATGGCAACAAAGAGTGTGTCACTTGCTTGTGAGTAGCCCCCCTTATGAGTGGAGAAACCGGGAGCTACATTGAAGTAGGACTAGACACTCAACTCTTACATCAAATTAGCCTCAATTCTTTTAATTAAAAGAAAGGAAATTGTACCTCACTGGCGTCATTGGATGTAGGCCTTTACCCACAAATATGTAGAATATTATATCAAAAGAATATGCTTTGAACTTGATCTGATTATACCGTAGACTATTTTGATGGCATCGTATGATATAGACTTTTTTTTATGGATTTTGTACGATTTTATGAAATTTTCTTCTAAAAAATAAACCTTAGTAAATGGTTAAAAAAATTGTTTCCCAAATATCAAGTATTTTATTTGAAAATAGGGGTTTTTAGGCCTTTCAGACTCAACAGTGAGGTTCAATTTTCCCCAAAATGCACCCAAAAAAATCTCATTCTTAAATCACCCTTAGATATGAGGATTTTATATATCTAGAGTTGTAATATCATGTAGGAGCTAATAGTGATCTCACATACCTCATGATCACCTCAAACCAAAGATAACCTTCCACAAGAGAGTATGGAAAGAGAATATCTTACTTGATTATGAATGCAACAATGACACAACTTGATTAATAATGGATCAATGATACAAGATGATGCATGATGCCTTGCTTATATAGGCAAGATGAGAGATAGGATTAGACAAGATAATGAAAAGTGTCTAAATTGTATGACATGAGACATAAAAAAATGACAAGATAAGATAAGATAAGATCGCATGACAATTAATACTTCTAGAAATATTCTTAGACCCCTGAGTAAACTTAACATGTGAACATGTGTGAATAGGAGCAACTAGGTGAACTAGTTAGGTAAAACACCTCATTCACACCAACAATATTAACATCTAGCATACATTTCTCTATCATCAAATTTTGAGTCAAATATCACATTCAGTTTATTTCAATTACATTAAATGTAAAATTCATTTCAATTATCAATCCCAAATTATTACCCTAAAACATATTTTTTTATCCTTATGATTTAATTAATTATATTTGAAGATAAGAAATTCAAATAAGGAAATAAAACAAGAGATAAGTAAATAAACAAATCGTTTTACCCCAATTTGAAGCTTTCTCCTCTAACAGAGCATAAATGGAATGCACTATTCTCGTCTCGATATGCTCTCAAATTCTTGTTGAATGACTATGTATTGTAATATAGATTACTCAAGATTTAAACTAACATAATATTGGTATAGTTGATGAATTAGGATGGCCAATCAACAACATGAGTTTGATTTCAAGAGGATTGATGAGAAATAAAGAACAAGGCTTCAATTTATAGTTGTTTTGTGACAAAAATAAAGAGTTCATATGCATTGTGAGATGGAGGGTTGAGATTGGATGATAGGACGAAGGCTTAGCCTCATGACAAGTGTCACAAGGTGGAGGCTCGAGAAAGTGACACGTGGCATGGAGAAGAGGGCTAGGTGTGTTGACACATGTGTGAGCACACATTGGGAAACACATTAGTTTGACAAGAGAGTTTTGGAAAGTTAAGAGGGCATAAATCAAGGAGAATGACATGTTGGAGAAAGAGGAAAGTGTAGGGTGGCTACACATGTGTGGGAGGATCTCACACATGTGTGAGCAACCAATTAGGATGTTGGTCAAGGATGAGATGGCAGATGATGGTGAGCTATGCATGCTCACACATGTGCGAGAATTGAAGAGGACTAGGGACATATGTCACATGATGACAAGTTTGGAGATTTGGATGAATTCTTTATTAAGAAAATGATAATGAAGATTAGTGAAAGGTTAATTAATTAGTTAATCAAGGAGTAGCTAATTCATTAGGACTAGAAGTATTATTAAGAGGGGGCCATGGTTGAATTAATTAAATTAACCAACCTTAGGAGAAAGGGGAAACATAATAAATTTAATATAATTTAATTAATTATAAAGATGAATAATAATTAATTAAATAATAAATTATTTAATGAATTACAAGAAATTAGAAAGGAGGTGAATTACATAAAATAATTATTAAAAATTTATTTAATTAATTATGTAGTATGAGATTGATTTTGGGGATCTACATTTTGCCCCTCTTTGATACGATTTCACCTCTAGCAAAAGTGATGTCATGTCAAAGAAAAATAAAATCATGTTGTGGTTGGTTGGAGGAAATAATAGAAGGTGGAGGGAGGAATGATGCCCCCTCGAGAGGTCACTCAAAAAAGGTGTTTAGGCGATCTCTCAAAAATAAGAAATGAATATTAAAAATGGATAAAGGATGGAAAATGAGGATTGATGGAAGAAAAATTAAGGAAAAGGGATGAAAATGGAGAAATCGAGGGAGTAATAAAAATTCAGGGCCTAAACCTCTACATGGGGCTTGGGAGGCCTATAAATAGGCATAGGGGGGGCCATGTAGATTCATTTTCACCCTCACATTTTAGAAACAAAAGTATTCTTGTGTAATAAAGCTTAAACATGATGGTGAACATTCCACACCACAGGCACCATACAAAGCGAGTTTAATGGTACTAATGGACAGGGGACTTAGGAGCACTAGTTGGTATTGAACCTTGGTCTTTGGGGGTAGGTAAGGAGCAATAAATGTGGGTAGAAGTAGGCAAAAGTGAAGGTGCTACTCTAATAAAGCAATTCTTGGGATTAGTGTTAGGAATTATTAGTGCAAGACATAGAATGAAGTAATAAATAATAAATTAACAAGTTAATGTTAATTTATTATATGTTAGTTTTTAGTTAGTTATTATTTATGAGTTAGTTGGTAGTCAATGGTTTGGATAGTTAATAAGTCGAATGGAGTTTTAAAGCCATATAATATAATCACTTGTGTGTTGTTGATGAATTAAGAATTTCTAAGTTTGAGCATTTGGCTCTCTCTTGTCACCATTTCAATATGGTATCAGAGCGAGTTTTGAAAGAGGTCTCTCTGAATTTCACTCCACTCATGCTTTGTTTGTCAAGTTGAGTAAGGCAATAGGTTAGTGGATACCATGGACCTCTGCAACCTCGTTTTTTTGTGCCCATCCATTTATCGTAAATTCAAGCGGTGAAAATAAAGGAATAGTGGATACCATAGAGCTTGCACAAAATTTGGAGTTTGTAGTGTTTACCCTTCTTGCATATTTGTCAACGGTATTGGTAGATATTATGGATATCACAAGGAACCCATTCACATCCACCATTCATGTGAATCTCCTTTCTCTTCAATTTTGTACCATTCTTTTTGTAGTTTTTCCTTCATTATGTTCATTGTGTTCATATTCAAAGTTGCAAAGATATAAGATGTTGCAGAAAAGTGCAAGAGGTTAAGGTGGTTGACAAGAATTTATTTATCTTTCAGTTATGAGGGTTTCATTTTTTGAAAATTGGTATAGATTTATTATGCTTCTCTTTGATATATATCCAATTTGCACAAAGGTGGAATCATGTCCTCATTAGGCAGCATTCAATTGTTGGTACATTGTTCTAATTTTAAATATGGCAGTTTAACATAGTCTCACTAAAACTACAATATCTTTCTCATTTATTGACAAAATTCAAATATTCAAAATGTTTTGTAAATATGTTGAAAAGGATCACAAAACCCAAAAATAATTAGAGAATAATGTTGATATTTAATTTGTAGTTTGATGTGGAAGACAAAGGTATTTAAATGGTTACTCCCAATTTAATTTATCCTTTTTATTTTAAGGATTTTGGAGCCACAAGGGTGTAATAGGTTTTTCAATTACACATTGCAATTGGATGCATTATTGGTAGAAACCAACATCTAAAGAATTTTTAATTAAAGGCTCAGGGAAATATGAGACAGGCCAATTGTTGATAATGCAACACGAAAGTAAAGTCCCTATGTAAACACTAAAGAGGGGTGTTAAGAATTATTAATGCATGACATAGAATAAAGTAATAAATAATAAATTAACAAGTTAATTTTAATTTATTATATGTTTTTGATAAAATAAGCAGTATTTACAAGGCATTGGACCCAAACAAAAGGCCCAACAAGACAGAAAGTTCAACAAAAAATATATAGACTCAAAGGCCTATGACCAAAGATAGCCAACCAACAGCTAACCATCAGTAGATCAAAGTTTTTTTTAAACATAAAAACAAAAAAAAGGAGCACCAAACTACATAGCAATCTTCTCCTAGTACTCCTTTGGGAAATTAAAGAGGTCCCCAACTATAAGAGCTTGTGCTTGCACCTTTGGAATTTTCATGATTTTTTATTCCATTCTTTAACACGAAACCAAGGGTGGCCTCCAAGTGGCGGATGACCTTCAAAGCCATAAAATGTAATCATTTTTTGTGTTGTTAATTTTTTATATTTTAGTTCTTGGTTAGTTATTAGTTATGAGTTAGTTCAAGGTAGTTAGTAGTTTGGATAGTTAATAAGTTGAATGGCTTTTTAAAGCCATAAAATGTAATAATTTGTGTGTTGTTAATGAATGAAGAATTTATAGGTTTGAGGCTTTGGCTCTATCTTGTCACCATTCCAATAATTAGCACTTTCATGGTCGGTTTTAGTGCTTCTATGATGCAAAGCATGCTTGTGGAGTGAAATCGTGCTTGCACATTGTAGCACTTACGCTAGGGAAAATTTCTTGCGCATATTAGCACTTGCATGGAAAAAGGGTTTTTAAGCACAAATTCATGCATGTGTTAGGGTAAATAACACTTCCACATAGTGGCACTTACACTAGGAAAATCAATGTTTACATTGAATAGCACATGCACAAGATGGGCAATACTTGCATGGACAAAGCAGTGTTTTTGCATAATAGCGCCTACATAGATTAGTGCCTACATGATTTAGGATAGGTAGGCTTAGTTTGGTGTTAAAAAAGGCTAATGAATTGATTTGGATGAATGTAAGAGTGATTACCACCTCTACATCCATGGGAGAGGTGACTACTTATGATGAGTTTATATGCATAATTGTCAAACATGGACAAAGAGTTGTTGGGGGTGATTTGGTTTTATGAGGTGGTTTTCATGCCTAATATTAGAGTGCGTTGAGCTATGATGATTGCATTGGTAGAGCAATGGCAGAGTGAGAGGAGCTAGGAGATCAATCTATGAGAGATTCCAGTGGATGGGTGTGCGATGAGGGTAGACGAGCGTGATGTACCTATAGATCCTTTAGTCCAACAATCAAAGGTAGTGGATGCAGTGACAACAAATGACTATGACACATAATGGGTATCGCATAGGCTGATGTGCTTAATAATCTTGAAGGGGGAGGAAACATGAGGAGTAGGAGATGGGGAAGATTGGGAAGACAGACAAGGGAGGAGAAGGAGATAGCTAGTGGGTGGAGAAGATAAGGTTGGTCCAATTGTGGCTACAAGGGAGGATCTGAAGGAGGTAGGTGAGTAGGGGGAGGCAAAGGAGGAGGGAGGCAATGAGATGATGAAGTAGATGTATGTGTGTGAGTTGGTATTATCATGTTAGTATTAAAGCAGTGTCGACAAGAGAGAGATGAGGCACAAACAAAGAGGTATAGCTTGTGATTATAGTTGGATAGAGTTTAGGGCTTGCTAGCTATCATGTAGGAAGAGAGGGATAGCCTCCAGGCCTAGGTAGATGTTATGGGCACACGTGGAGGAGGGGATGGTGGAGATAAGTGTTGGGATTAAGGTGTCTCAACCTTAGATTCCTAACATTGATTTAATTTGATGTAATTTAATGTATTTATTTGTATTATTTAATTGCCTATGGTGTCATGTCATTAATTGGGACCCACCAGCTAGGTGGCATCCCCATTGGAGGTGACTGGATGACACATCATCATCCCAAGTGGACATAGGCGTCCTAGTTTAGAATATATGACATATGATAGATTCTATGATGTGTCATAAGGCATCTTTGAATGCATGGGTGAAAGTTGGTGCCCGAGTTGGGTTATGACAGGATGTAAGAGAATCAACTATTTTTAGCCAATTATGACAGATTCTCTTACAATTGTAAGTGCTATCATCTATGACAGATTCTATGATATTTGTAATATGTGTAAGGCATCTATCATAGCCTATTTTTAGCATATTTTTGGTGCCCAAGCTTGGAAGAAGACTATTTGCATGTTTGACACTTGGAAGGGGTGTAACGGAATATGTTACATGTGTCCAAATGCATGTCTAAGGCATTGAATATAGTGCCTTTTGGATTTGGATGCCCCTCACCTTCTAGATGCTTCGTGAAGCTTGTATCACTCTATTTATTGAGTGCTTTGAGTTGTGGAATGCATAGTTTGTTTGCAGGTAACAAAGTGTTGCCAATACTACTCCAAAATAGGTGTTCGTGTTGGTGATATGTTGTAACTCCTATTTGATATAATAGAGAAGTATTGTGCTTTTGGAGGGTGGGGATTTTTACTCGAAAGGGTTTTCTCCATGGTATATATGTTGTTATTTCATTTGTGTACTTGTTGTCCCATTTCCATTATTCTCTACATGTATCTCATGTTGCAACTATTAATGGTGTTAAAAAGAAAGTTTTTTGTAACTCTCCTCTGATTAGATTAGTGTAGGAAGATTTTTCCACTCACCCGACTTCCTTTCAATAAGGTGGCACAACTAATTGTAGAGAGAGATAGTTCTATAACATAGCAAAACATAGCATGGATATAACTATAGAGAGAAGACATGAATGTGGTATGACTGAGGTAGGAGAGGGACCTTGCCAGAGGCGTGTTAGGTACATAAGGGATGAAGAAGGCATTCATGAAGATAAGAAAGGTGTAGATAGAGGTGGTTAAAGAATTGCGAGAGGCACAATATTATCGATCTCTATATGAGGGGTTGGTACTAGCAAATCAAAGGGCACCTAGTTTTGTGGAGTGATCTAGATTAAGGTGTTAGGATTGGTCAAGTTACGACCATCAGTGAGCATGGGGCCACCACCACTATCATGAGTTCCACCATCACTACCACCACCAAGGCCTTGGGTAGGAGAGAGCTCTAGCTAGAGTCATATTTTGGATATGTATATACTAATGCTCTATAAAGCTCCTGCACACATTTTTTGGATGTAGTGACATATTTGTACCATGACATTATTATTTTTTAGTATAGTCAAGTGTTGATAGCTAATACTGCTACAACAACCAAAATTTACCATTGACCAACTATCATCAATGATAATAGGTCCTTAGGCCCTCAAACTATAGATTTGCAACAAGAAACCCCACCCCATAGTTGGGAACACCTAAAAAACAAAAAAAAAATCAAAATTTATAAAAATTTAAATTTGTTTCATGTTCATGCTCACCCACTGCCCAGTCTTTTGTTGCTACCTGAGACCCACCTACATTCCACTTGCTAAAGTCATGTTGATGTTGGCACTATACGAACACATGCTTTTAACCCCCCTTTAACCTATTGGAGCACTTTTCTTCTTGGGTCATAACTTTCACCTATGGTGCTTATTTTTTTACTTTTGATAGTCGTCAAAAAGATCTCTCTGAGCATTACGTAGTGGTATACGTTTGGTTTGTTGATTTTACTATTTTTATAAAAATTTATTCCATGAAGCCATAAACTAATCTAGAAAAACTATTTGATCATAAATTTCATACATGATCATTTATTTTATTTTTTAATAGGTAATGGAGAGCATTTGTAGAGTACTATATAGTGGTGCAGGTGGTTTTTCACTTAAATGAGTAGAGAGAGGTTTGTACTTGTTTCATCACTTATAGGAGCTTGAGATTTAGGGTGTGATTATGTGATCATCTAGATGGGTCAAGAGGAGAAAACTTAAGGGAGTGCATGTTTTTATGAGATCTAGATGATGGTATAGTAGATAAGCATATTTGGTACTTCTTGATATAGGTTTATAGGCATTTTTATAGTTTGGTATTTGATGGTGATAGGTACACAAGTTGTCTTCTAGTTTGAGGACATGGAGTGACATGCATAGAGACTCAGAGTCTTGGTTCTATGAGGGTTGATTATAGGTACAATGATGATGATGATTATGGTGTTATGGATGTTCGTGTGTACTTATGTCTTTGTATGGCATGATCATGCATGCAGTTGATTAGTGGTGGTGTTTTTCTACTTCTGGAGGTTGTTCTTATCTCCTAGATGCTTGTTTATTTCCTTGAATATGGTACTTAATTATGGATTTGTTTGGAAAATTAAACCTACAAGTGATTTGGTGTTTGAGTCTTGAGATTTACATGTTATCTTCTTAGTTATCTTAATTATACAATTTATTGATATGATGGTGATTTTGTATGTTGTATTGATTGAGGATCTATGAGTTATATAATTGTATGGGTTGGCCACCCGTTTGGTTGCAATGTATATGATCATATGTGGACTTTATGTATTCATGAATCCTTTCAATACTGATGCAAATTTAATTAGTTATCCCTTTTTGTGGTCATTTATGTATTGGTATGTTACATTGAAACAAGAGGATGGATGATTAGAGTGCCTAGATAGTTTATTATTGTGACTTGTAGCATGTTGGTTATCACAATTTTATGGATAGCTTGGTTACATAATTCAGTGGGAGGTTTTGATAGTGATGTTTTCGTGGTAGTTATATCTTCTTGACTTGGAGATCTCAGTTCTACTTTCTTCTCTAGAGTTGTCAATATTGTATAGCTCCATCCATGCTCAATCAATTGATGTAGAAAATGTGTACATACAACTTAACGGACCAAAGGATCCCTTATTAAGAAATTCAATATCCTTGATGTGCTACATTTAATTTATCAATCAAGGAATCATAATTCTTGGATGATGTTGGCATTGCATATGCAAGTAAGAATTCTAAATCGTCATAATCAATTGTGTATAGAAGAGTAACAAAAGAAATTCAATTTGAAAACAACTTGACTATAATAAATTTTATCTATAAGCACATATCACCAAACTAAATAATAATTGATATGGGTAACTACCCTTGTGAAGACAATGACTTAATGACTCAACTATGTTGCAGCTTATTGTAATAACAATTAATCACTACTCAATAATTCAATTTAATTTTATACCAAGAAATATAGCTTAGTAATTTGCTCTACTATAATTAATAACCTAAACTACAAGGATTATTGTAGTACCTCAAGTGGCCCTTGCCAAGATTTGCTACAATCCCATGATATCCTTCTTAAATATTAACTCAAAAATTCATGGAAAAGATTATATCTATCTTTATTGCAAATTGAACAAATAAATTGAGAATAGAGTATTGAATAGATATGAAGAGTACTTATACTGAAATCTACTTAACACGAGAATACCAAATTCTTGACCTCTCACAGTATTAGACATATATTATTGAATGCACAGGACAACTGGAAGGGGGGTGAATCAGTTGTACCTTAAAACTTCAAAACCCTGACAAACATTCAGATCTTTATTAATCCAATTAACCCTTAATCTGTTAGAATGATTTATCATTAAAGAAAATAACAAAAACTAAACCAAATCAACACCATACACAAGGAAACACCAGATTTATGTGGAAAACCCAAGATGGGAAAAACCACGGTGAGTATTAACTCACAATATAAAGTAATGTCAACATCAAATACAATAGGGCTCATTGTCGGAGGGCTCATTGCCCAAAAGAAAGAAAGGCTCACTACCAGAATAGAAAAGAAGATAGAGAAGAGTGTTACAATGATAAATCCATTTCAATGCAACAAAAAATATCCACCATAGCATCACCAAGAAGATAGAGAAGAGTGTTACAATGAGAAATCCATTTCAATGCAACAAAAAATATCCACCATAGCATCACCAACACCTTCACAGTATTTCTAAAGAATTGTATACACCTACTACTTACTGCATTCAATAATCTAACACGTGAAAGTTTGAACTACACTTCTCAAATTTGTTTTTTACAAGTTTGCAATTTGCATCACTCGCATCATACTCATCTATCTTATCATCCCTCAACAACTCAACACTTATTTATATCATATTCAACCTTGAAAACATTCCTCGAGGTCGTCTATGCACCTCAACCATGCAAATTCAAATTAGGTCAACACCAAAACATTCACACAATGGAAAGGAATGAAGGGGAACCACAACACACTTTAGCTAGGACCTAAATCCACTCATACATGTCACGCCATGCTTCCAAAAACATCAAAGCAACTTCACAATTAGTGTAAACACCCAAGGTCGATTGAACCTTGTTAACACCATTAACACTTAAGTATACGCTTCCCCAAATCCAAAAATGATTCACAAACACCACATAACATTTGAACACAATCTAGAATACTCCATAAACACCCTAAAATCCAACAAATTCCTTTTCAACAAATTTCACTTGAAGAATGTACACACCTGGTACACTCAAATAACTTTGACATATATTGTGACTCAAGAAACCAACTTCCAAAGCACCAAACCATGACCAAATTCATCTAAAGAAAGATACACACACTATCAACACTCTTCCAAATCCATAAGACCTGAAATGAATATGCAGAAAATACGAAGCAAAAACATTTCTCCCAAACACTTCTGCAATATACAGTTCACACAATGGTGAACACACATTCCTTCGTACAATGACCCAGCACACCAGATTTTGAATGCAACACCTCTAATCAACATATCTAAACCACACAAGCGGATCTTCAACCTAGAAGAAATGAGGAGCCAATCCAGAACACTACTCTACAACACAAAACACCATTGCAACACACCATTTCTCCGTTTTATTCAATTTTCTCAAAATCACTTGGAAACCAAGCACTAGAAACACAATAACAAAATGTTCAATACTTCCTCATCACTACCAATCCAACTGAAACATAGCAACTCAACCATTCACCCATATATAGAAGCTTATCAAAGCAACACTAGAGGTTGAAACCAGTAGCTTACTAATGACAACATAATGCAACTAATCAAAGCATCATCAGAGACAACACCAACTCAATAACAACTGCACATCCTTGTAATAAACTCCTTCTCATATAGTTGACACCAATGACAACACCAACAACACATACTTCCAACAATCTCCCCCTTTGTCATTGATGGCAACACGTGATGTGAAAAACCATTAATAACAAACACAAAAACTCTAATCATCAATAATCTACTCCATACCAACTCATTATTTACTTTCTCTATTTAACACCTTTCTTTTTCACATCGCTCTCTCTCCCAACAACATTGTTCTCTCCCCCTTTCTTAACTAAACATTTTTCACATGATTCTCTCTCCCCTTTGACATCAATGGAAAAGGATAAAATATTTGCATCATTCATTCTCCACCTTTGACATTAATCATACTATTTACCACTACTCTACAACTTCCTTTCCTTTACTGCTCTGCATACTCCCCCTTAGAGCACACACCAAACTACATCGATCAACAACCACTACACAAGACAACACTCACTCATTCTGACTGCAACAACCAATAATGCTACTACCTACTCCTCCCGAGAGGTAGCCACCAACATCGGTCCAAACAAAAGAATGAATCTTGAGATCTAGTGGACTGATACATCTAGTTCAAAGGAGGGGTAATAACCCTCAACTTCTCCCGGAGATACTCAAAAGTATCCCTAGTAAATATGTTAGCAACTTGATCCTTTATAGGCACATATTCAAGCTTCACTTCATTCTCTACAACCTTCTTTCGCAAGAAGTGATACCAAATTGAGATATGATTTGTCCTTGAATGCATTACCAGATTCTTTGAAATATTGATAGCACTTGTATTATCACAAAAGATAAAAATCAGTTCATCATATACCGCCCTGATATCCTTCAATGTTTGTCCCATCCTTAAAAATTGTGTGCAAAAGGATGCAGCTGCAATGTATTATGCTTCTACAATAGACAAAGGCACTGAATCTTTTTTCTTACTTAGCCATGACACCAATCTGCATCCAAGAAAGAATGCACCACCACTTGTACTTTTCCTATCATATACACAACCAACCCAATTTGCATCTGTTTAAGCACTCAAAGTAAAGTCAGTATCCTTTGGATCCCACAAGCCATGATCTAGAGTGCACTTGAAGTATCTGAATGTCCTCTTTACTGCTACAACATGTGACTCTCTAGGATCTTCTTGAAATCTAGCCACAAGACAAATCGCATACACGATATTTGGTCTAGGATCTATACTTGCTTTGATCAACCTTAGGAGATTCATCATTCTTGCTCAACTTGCAACTAGTAACCATAGGGGTGCATACCGGTTAAGAATCTTCCATTCCAAACTTCTTCAACATTTCCTTGACATACTTTGATTGTGAAATGAAAATACTTTTATTTGTTTGATTGATTTGTAGCCCAAGGAATAAATTCCATCTCCCTAAACATTGACATTTCAAATTCTTTTTGCATCTCTTCTGTAAACTTCTTACACATAGCTTCATTTCCTCCAAAAATAATTTCATCAACATACACAACCACAATCAAGATTTTATCTTTTTCAACTTTGAAGTAAAGATTACTATTTGTGGTACCTTTATTGAATCCTTGTTGTAACAAATACATGTCTAACCTTGCATACCAAGCTCTGGGAGCTTGCTTCAATCCATATAATTCCTTCTTCAATCTACAGACCATATCCGGTTTATCTGATAACTGAATTCATTTTGGTTGTTCTATGTATACTTCTTCCAATTCTCCATTCAAGAAAGAAAACTTCACATCCATTTGATAAAATTTGAAATCCTTATGTGCTACAAAAGCCAAAAGCATTATGATATATTCCATTATTTCCAGCAAAGCAAATGTCTCCTCAAAGTCTATTCCTTCTGCTTATGAGTAGCCTTTACACACAAGTCTTGCCTTGTTTCTTACCACTCATCTATTCTCATTAAATTTGTTGTTGAATACCCAATTAGTTCCAATTACATTCTTGTTTTCTAGTCTTGGGACAAGTTCCCAAGTTTGATTCTTCTCAATCTACATTAGTTCTTCTTCCATAGCCTTGATCCAATACTCATCCTTACATGCTTCAATCACTATTTTAGGTTCAACATTAAAAAGTAAACATAGATTTACCTATTCTTCAACAACTTTCCTTCTTGTCAATACACCTTTATTCTTATCACCAATGATCTATTCTTCAAAATGATTCTTCCGCACATACTTAGGGGTTTTAGGAATCCTTTTCAAAGCTTCTTCCTCTTCAATCTACACTTCTTTTTCCTTAGATTTTTCTTCTTCTCTGCAAGTAGACTCATCTTATTCATATCCATCTATTACCACTTAATTCTTATATAGGTCTTCATCAACCTTGACACTTGCACTCTCAAAAATCTCTCTAAGCCTCTTGTTGTAGCACCGGTAAGCTTTTCTTTTAGTAGAATATCCAAGGAAGATACCTTCATTAGACCTTGCATCAAACTTTCCTAAGTTCTCTTCATCCCTTATGATATAACATTTGCTTCCAAACACTCTAAAGTATTTTACAGTAGGAACCCTTCCATACCATAGCTCATAAGGAGTCTTTGTGTTGTTTGCTCTTACTTGCACTCTGTTAAGTATAAACAACAGTATGAATTGCTTCTCTCCAATAGACTTCCAGTAGATTGGCTTCTTTCATCATTGTTCTTGTAGCTTCTTAAACAATCCTATTATTTCTTTCAATTACTCCATTCTATTGAGTAGTCCTAGGGGCAAATAAATGCCTCTTTATTCCATGATTCTCACAAAAGATGTTAAAATCGTTGGAGGTGAACTCTCCACCTTTGTCATACCTCAAACATTTGATTTTTATATCCATTTCATTCTCAACCATAACTTTGAATGCTTTGAACTTATATAGAGCTTCTAATTTTTATTTGAGAAAAGTAACCCATGTCATTCTAGAATAATCATCAATCAATAGCATGAAATACCTGTCACCTTGAAGACTTCTTACTCTAGTAGGACCACAAAGATCTGTGTGCACCAATTCCAACAATTTGGTAGAAGATTGTTCTTTGACTTTGAAACTTCTTCTTGCTTGCTTTCCAACTTGACATTCCTTATAAACATTGATAGGCTTTGTAATTTTTGGCAGATCTCTCACAACTTGAACTAGGAACTTATCCTCACTAGGCTATCAAAATTGATGTGACACATTCTTCTATGCCATAGCCAACTCTCATTGATCTAAGTCATGAAACAATAACCACCAACACCTTTGAGCTGATAGAAATTTCCATCTATCCTTCTTCCAGCAACAACGATAGTTCTAGAGCCTTTTCTGATCTCACAACCATCATCCTAAAACATAAGATTGCATCCCTTGCTACACATTTTTCCAACACTCAAAAGGTTATGTCTCAAACACTTAACATAGTAAACATCATCAGTGTTATACTTGCCATCAAAACTGATTGAACCTTTTCCACATATCTTAGCAGATGTATCATCACCAAACCTAACTAGTCCTCTTTCATATTTTTCAAGTTTAACAAACTTACTCTTGTCACTGGTAATTATGATTAGAGCATCCATTTTCAATGATCCAATAGTTCTTCTCTATCTAGCATGAAAAGCAGTCTCTAAAGTGCCTTCAATTTTAGCGCTTGCTTCTAGAGCCCTTTCCTTCACACATCTCTTAGAGTTAGTAGAATTAGTTTCATCTTTTAAAGCCATGAAAAAGCATTCACCATCCTCATCATCTCCATAATCAGATTCATCATCAAATATATACTTGCATCTTCTCTAACATAGTAACTTTTCTTAATCATCTTACCTTTGTTCTCCCTATTTTTGTTATTCAAAGCTCTCTTTGGACAACTAAAAGCATAATGACCTATCTTTCCACAACTAAAACATTTGAAAGGAAACTTACCACTATACTTTCCAGTATCCTTTTTCATTCTTCACACAAAGTTAGCTTCTACATCATCAAGATCCTCTTGATATGATTCCACAGTCTTCTCTGATTTGGTAGTCTTAAAATCAGTCTCAACTTTTGCACTACTTGTAACAAATTCTTGCATCTCAAAAGTAGTTAAAGATCCATACAACTGATCTCTGGTATATTGATTCAAATTTTGTAATTCTTTAATAGCAGAAACTTTATGACTATAAGCTTTAGGAAGAGTTCTAAGTACCTTCTTTACCATTTCTTCTTCTTTTAGTTCTCCACCAAGACCTCCGATACCGTTGACAACTTCATCCACCTTCTGCAAGTAGCTTGTGATGTTTTCATCTTTAGACATTCGCAGGATCTCAAACATGTTCTTCAAATTTTGCATCTTAGCTTGCTTGATCTTATCATCTCCTTCATAAATGCTTTCTAACTTTACCCAAAATTCTTTAGCAGTTTTCATATTCATAACATTCACTAATTCATAATTAGTAAGACCACTTAAGAGAGTATACCTTGCTTTACCATTTTTTTCATATTCCTCAATCTCATCATCAATGCTCAAACCATTTGCAGGAATAGTATATCCTCTTTCGACAAACCTCCAAATCTCAAATCCAAGAGAAACCAAAAAACCTTCCATCCTTGTCTTCCAGAATGCATAATCTGATCCATCAAACATAGGAACATCTTTCTTGTGTGCCATACTAGATATACCTCAAGTGATTAAGCTTTCTTCCAAGGGACATTTCTCTGATACCAATTATTGAATGCATAAGACAACCAAGAAGGGGGTGAATCAGTTGTACCTTAAAACTTCAAAACCCTCACAAACATTCAGATCCTCATTAATCCAATTAACCCTTAATCCGTTATAATGATTTATCATGAAAGAAAATAACAAAAACTAAACCAAATCAACACCATACACAAGGAAACACCAAATTTACGTGGAAAATCCAAGATGGGAAAAACCACAATGAGGATTAACTCATGATATAAAGTAATATCAACACTGAATACAATAGGGCTCACTGCCCAAATGAAAGAAAGGCTCACTACCAAAGGCTCATTTCCAAAATAGAAAAATAAGATAGATAAGAGTGTTACAATGAGAAATCCATCTCAATGCAATAAAAAAATCCACCAAAACATCGCTAACACCTTTGCAGTCTTTTTGAAGAATTGTAGACACCTTCTGCTTATTGCATTAAGTAATCTAACACATGAGAGCTTGCACTACATTTCTCAAATTCACACCCTACAACTCTACAATTTGCATCACTCACATCATACTCATCTATATTATCATCCCTCAACAACTCAACACTTATTTATATCATCTTCAACCTTGAAAACATTCCTCAAGGTCAGTTATGCAACTCAATCGTGCAAATTCAAATTAGGTTAGCACCAAAACATTCATGCAGTGGAATGAAATGAAGGTGGACCACAACACACCTTAGCTAGGACCTAAATCCACTCATACATGCCACACCACGCTTCCACAAACATCAAAGCAACTTCACAATTAGTGTAAACACCTAAGGGCGACCGAACCTACACTAGTAGAATTTGGCAAATAAATGACTATGTGACTAAAAAAATTAGTCACAACAACTAAAAATGACTAAATTCTACTATTTTTTTACAACTCAGCTATACATGAGTAAATAAATGACTAATTTGGTCATGGACTAAAAAATAATTTAGTCACAAATAAAAATGACTAAATAGTTAAGTCATTTATTTAGTCACAATCCATTTGAATAGATCATTTAAGAAATAGAAAATCAATAGTACTATTCCTATTTTTCATTTTAATAAACATATCTAAAACTTTAGTCGAAACCTTATTTTTAGGTGTAGCCTACCAAAATGGAGAATTGAAATGACATAATTTTCATTTTAATAAACATACTCTAAAACCTTCATCGAAACCTTATTTTCAGGCATAGCCCGCCAAAATGGAGAAGTATTTTCAGGCATAGCCCACCAAAATGGAGAAGTGAAATGACTCCCTATAAATAGTTGAAGTTGGTTGGGTTCAAGATTTTTAGTAAAGAATGACAGAGAATGGTAAGAAGATGTGCATGACAGGAGGCATAGGGTTCATTGTTGCTTATCTCATTCCTGCTCTACTCAACAAGGGTTACATTGTTCACGCTATTGTTTGTAGTCCAAGTATTTAATTGAAATATATTTGCATAATTTCAAATTACTTCAAATGATTTTGAAGTATCAATGTATCCTTTATGGGGTTTAGAATGATTTATTTTAATTTTTAAAAAATGATGTATTTGTGTGTGATTAGATAATGTGGAGAAGATAGGGTATCTATGGGATCTGCTTGGTGCAAAGCAAAGGCTTAAAATAATGAAAGAAGACTTGTTCTAGAAGAAGGAAGCTTTGATGAAGCAATAAATGGATTGGATGGGGTGTTTCATACTGCTTGCCCTATCGTAGTACCAAATGATCAAAACATCATGGTAGGTTGTCCTCCACTGGATTTTTTCTTTTTTCTTTTGTTCTAATGACATAAATTGGTTTAGTTTTATTCTTTGTGAAATGTATTGCCAAGCAGGAGGCCTTCATTGATCCTAGTTGTGAATGAGACTCTCAATGTCCTCAAGTCTTGTTCAAGATAACCCTCTGTAAAGAGAGTCGTGCTTACATCCTCCTACTCAACTATCATATATAACTACAATACTCAAGAGCTTTCTCTTTTAGATGAGTCTCATTGGAGCAATCTAGAATATTGCAAATAGTATAATGTAAGTTAAAATACCCTCCTTTGAAGATTATATTTCACCGGTTAAAAGCATTGAATTGCTTGTACAAGAGTAATTAATATGCACTGCTTGTTGTGAGTATAAGAGTAAACTTGATCATCTTGGTATAAACAACAAAAGGCTCCAAAATATCTCCATAAAATTATCCATGAAAGCTTTTACTTCTTAGGTTCAATTCACATCTGCATTATTCTAAATTTAGGGTATGTTTTTCTTGCAACTTTGGCATGCATATGCAAAAACTCTTGCTAAGAAAGAGGCCTGGAAGTATGTAAAGGGGTAGGGCCTCGATCTGGTTGTGGAAAACCCATAATTTTTTGTTGGGTCACTTCTTGCACCTGAACCTACGAACACTCTTTCCTCAATCTAGAACATAATGAAAGGTTGGGGATATGGTTAAAAACTTTGAGAGTTGTGAGTATTTAAATGATTATTAAGTCATAGATTTTTTAAAGGGTTGTAGGTTCTCTCATGAGCATGTTCCAAACATAACATGAGCATGTTCATAATGGAACCTAATTATCTTACTGATTCAAAGGTTTTGTTTCAGACATGTTTCAAACCCTATAAGTGGATCATAGTTGATTTGAAGCTATCACTGTTATAACTTATAAGCCATAAATGTTAATGAATTGCTAATGGTGCAGTGGTTCACTAGTGAATTTCCAACAAATGATTCAATGAAAATAAATGCAGTGTAACCTAGATGAATAAAATGTATCATGCATTTGTATGGAACTTGAATTGGCTATTTTCAAAATGAAAAAGTACTGTTGTGATCAAACACTGTCACCCTTATTTACCTTTTGTGACTATCCTTGCATTTGACACCTTGCACAGTCATTGTCATTCACATAAGCATCAAGAGGTCTCCCTTAAGACGGTAATCCACCCTTTTAACTAAAACCCTAGGCATCTTAGAAACAAAACAAGCATATATAATGATTGTTTTTTATCACTTTTGGGGCAATCTTGTTACTGTTTTCATGTATTTAACCCCTGAGATGATATTCACCTTATCTCCCTTTGATCATCACAAAACTATGCTCCATTTCTTGCATGGATCTTCTCAAGATAAACACATCCCTAAGGCACCATCCTCACATCCATTAATGAAAGTGGACTACCTTCTTGATCTTCACTCAACACTACATTTAAACTGCATTGCCACTGCCTTTTTTAACTATATTGACCTCCGTCTTTATTTGAAAATATATCTTGGTCTATGGATAGTAGGGTTTTGGAATCAAAGGGGTTCACCACATGAAATTCAAGATTTTACTTCTACATTGCCTTAACTCCTCATCTCTTTTGAATGTCACCACTTAAAATTTGCTTGCTTTTGCTTGACTGTGACTGGGTCATGCAAAATCACTACATTGCTCACTATTATTGATACCATTCATGCTCTCCATCTTGAATCTCATCATGCCAACCAAAACCTAGTAACACAACCTTGGATGACTTAATAACCACTAAACATTCTTATTGTCCTTTGACTGCAACGAGACTAAGTCTTCAAACTGCACATTATTCTTGATATGATTGTTCACATGACCATTTGATAGTGGATTGCCATGTTTTGTTTCTTGACCAAACATCTCTCAATGTTAACTCATTGTCCCTTGTTCAATAGACAAGCCTTCATTATTATTTGGTCTACTTTGCTTAAAATTCTACCTCTTTTGACCTTTATCTCTGAAAACACAAAACCTTGCAACCCTTCACCTGCACAGTGACTGCCAAACTTAATTCACTGCACTATGCATGATATCAGATTGCTTTGATTTAATTGCTCTTAATGAGTAATCCAATCCCTTAATGCCCTTGAACAATGATAGAGTATCATGGTGATTTAGGTTTTGCACATGGTAACAATAAATTAAATGATTTGGCTAAATTTATGGCTACTATTTTTAGGGAATCTTCTGTGAGGAAGTTTTAAATGTTTTTCCAGCTCTTTATTGTTTCTAATTTAATGATTTTAATATATTATCTGAAATTTATTATTTTTTAAAGCTAACTTCACTATCCAGTAGAGTTACTTTTATCTTGGTGTAATAATAGTCATCCTCTAATTTAAGAGTTATTAGCACCACTTTTAATGAATTTCAATGACAATTTCTATATTAATTTTGTAGTTTTTTTTAGACTGCAGAAATTGGTCGGGTATCTGTCCCCTTATAAACTACAGTGCGCCTGGTAAAAAAATTTCACATGACTGATGGCATTGGCACGACACATCCTTTGGTACCACGAGTTTGGGGGGAGACTAGATCTCATGACCTCTTGCCTATAATAGGATGCTTTAGCCAATCGAGCTAGGCCAAATTTGTAAATTATGTTATTTTTATTTATTTTTAAAAATTGATTTTGATTTTTAAATCTTCTATTTATATTTTGGTTTAAGTATATGAGTGTAATTGATCTAGATCAATTTTTACACCTTGCAATTTAAATTAGAAGTTTCAAATTCAGAATTTTAAATTTAAAACTTGTTTGTCTTTTTGTTTCACTATAATAAGCTAATTAAAATGTAAATTCTCCAAATTAAATTCTAAAGTAGCATATGTGAAGACTAATTCTAACTGAAATGAATCATCAAGGGTCTAAGAGAGAAGAATCAATACATTTATGATTAAATTGCAAGTGATTAAGATGAATTATAGTAGCATTGTATCATCATCCTAGGAGCGTTTATATGCTTGTTTGTTGTTCTTAGTCTTCATTTAGAATTGTTGAATTGGTATATCTAGGTCTTTTAATGAACACCAAAGAAAGATATACAACACGAACACAACTCATATTTACATCATACAATCTAAGTTCATTTGGACATATGAAAACACTAGACAAGAATTAGAGTATAAAGAGACAAGAATTAACACATTTTTTATTGATTCCAATATTTTTGGCTTACAAATTAATGGAGAAGGAGATGGATTTCTGCAACAATCTTAGTTTATATGAAACAATCATACATAAATCAAAACTGTATAGAGCTTATGCATGCATTCACTTGGTGCTTTTGTTGGGTTTTCTAGCCTATAGATTAGTGCACTCTAGTGTTGAATTAAATGGACTTTGGATGATAGCTTTTCTCTATGAGCTCTATTTTTCATTCCATTGGATCCTCGATCAGAATGTGAAATGGCATCCTATTGAATATAAAGCCTACCCAAAGAGACTTACAAAGAGGTGGAAACCATAGTACTACTTAAAGTGAGGCATGGTAGATTTAGTATTACTTTAGGAGTGTTATAACTTGAAATCTTGTACATTCCTAATAGATTTTTTTGGTGATTATTTGTGTTGCAGGTATGGTGGAGAATCTACTTCCAAGCTTCCTTTTGTCAACATAATTATCACTACAATAGACCTTTCAAGGAGCCTACTATAATGACTGCCAATACTATTCTTTTAGTGCTTGCACTTGATTACCTAGTAGAAATATTTTCATGTTATGTCTCAGATGGCGGTGCCTCCACCTTTACTTTTTACTCTTTGGTGGAAACTCTAATTTTTCCAAAAGATGGGTGCCCTTCTGCATAAAGTTCAATATAGAGACAAGGGCTCCATTTATGTATTTCTCCAAAAAAAACAAGTCTTTTGTTCCAAAGTTTCTTAGAGAATGGCAGGATATGAAGGTAGTAGAGCATGAAAATTTTATTTAACTTTCTGCTAGAAGTCAACTGACTAAGTATAACAAAACTTTGCCCTATAATGCATTAAAAATAATATGTTTAGAATTTAAGATTGTGAAGTGTCTTGTAGGGTGAATATGAAAGTCTGGAGGAAAAGATTACCAAAGCATTGGAGACAGGACTAGTTCCATTAGATTCAGTGTCTCAAAATAGTATCCAAGGTTTTGTGCATAGAAACTCAGACATAAGAAACCACTCCAGTATTGTGGAGGTGATAATCAGCTACCTACCTGCTTTTGGAACAATATTCTTTTTGTCAAATTAGCATCATCTCTATTGGAACTGTTAGATTGTGTATTAAACTTTAACCCCTATTTCATTAAAGTAAAAATTGTTATTTATATTGATCTAGGTTATTCATGAAAACAAAAGGGATGAAGGAAATGAAAGTGATATTCTACCCCACCTTATATATGTTGCAAGAGAAAAACATCCCTATGTTGGTCATCATTACAAAGCTGGTGCCATGAATGTTATGGTAATTCAATTTCATACGGTCTACTTTTTGTGGGATTTGTTTTGAAGAATGAGCTTACTGTTTGTAATGATAATTCAAATAGCCTATGAATAGTTCCTTTTATTTATTGAAGTCAAAATTTTGTAATGACCATACCAAGTTCTAGATAACATTATTCATATGTCCAAAATGCTTTAGAGAGTATTGTTTTGATTTAGCTTTTCAATGTTTTTTTGAATTAGACCCCATTTGGATGGGATTCAAAAAGTCCCTAAACACAAAGAGGAGGATAAATCATTTTCCTTAAATGGCAGTTTTTTTACTCAAAGAAGCATTAAAACCTAAGTCTATTTTCTATGAGGAGGCAACAAACCTTGCTTAGAGTTCACTGTCAAGAGTTTGATGACAACACCTTGAGACCTTTGAGACAAGAGGATAGTCAAAGTATGCAAAGACAACCATCTAAAAAGCTAGTGCAATGAAACACTTCCCTCTGATGTAGGGATTGTTCTCTTCCTTTTAGATGTTTTCATCCTTAATCACTTCACCTCGTAGTGTTGTTTACTTGTAGTCACTAATCTGCCATGTGAACCTCAAGACATTGTCATCAAGCATTGACTCCTAGAGGGCTGTCTTTGATTGCTAATTATTCATGAACCTTCAAGACTGTCCTACCTTTGAATTTGATCACTGTCTTACACTTCATTGGTCATTTACTATCACAAATAACAACCAAGTTCTTCCTCACAGTCCTAAATACTATCCTTTACCATTTGATGCTTGATATTGCATGGTCTACCCTCATATCTTATGACTACCTTTTTCATTGTACTCTGTTACCTTTGATCCATCAAAACTAATGCCATTTGTTGCATTCATGGTTTTGATCCAAAACACAAGCTATGTTTGTCTTCTTATGAGATCACTGGAACCCTTGATTCATTTTTTATACTCTTGACTGGTTAGAGATATTGCCACTAAACTTGATTTATTTTTTATACTCTTGCAAGGCATGTGTGAATCATGGAATCATTTCAATAATCCAATATCTCTAACAATCAATAACTGTTATGTTATTGCCACTAAACTTGATTCATTTTTTATACTCTTGACTGAATATGGTCTTTTTGGGTGAGGCTCCTATAGAACCCTTGGTTTACCTATTAAAAAAAATAACCTTGAGCTCATACATAGTCCAGTTAAAATCATTAGAAAGGGTGCTAATATTTGTGTAATCACTACAATTACATTTTTTTTTATAATTTATAACCACAATGTTTTGAACACCCAATCAACATACATAATTGAGCATAGTCCATATATTCTATTTGAATTGCGTTGATCTAGCTTCAATAGTTGAACTATTGTTGACATTTTCATGGTAGAAGTAATGCACATATAATTCTAGAAATAATCTGTGTAAGAAAGTAGTTGTTAGGCATATGGTAAATAGTTGTCACAAAGAAGAAAGGGATCGCCAAAAATAGTGGTACATTTTCCTTTAGTCTTAAAGTGATTAAGTGAAGTGAATTGTTTCACAAATGCTTTAATGCAAATTGTTATGTTGTGCCAAGGAATGAAAAGATTATAGGATATGAACAAAATGGGGTTGGTTAAAAGCTTCTAATGTTTTTAAAAAAATATTGTGGTAGGCATGGTGCCAACCACAATAGTATCCACTCAGCCTATACACAAATGGAAAATCTTGAATAGGTACATGGATATCCATAAAATAATTACTAGAAGCCGATTTTGATCAAATATTGTAGTTCTAATTGCACTAACGTGTATGCATAATCTGAAAGCATACATAGGGCACATAGATACAACTCCTTCCATAAAATACTTCAACAGTTCCATGGAATGCAATTATTATAAAATATTGTTAATAAAGTCTTGAAAGCTCTTTCAACAATTGTGATTGGAAAGTATAAAACATAATTGTGTAGTCTTTGGCACCATCCTCAGAAACTTGTGCAAATATAATAGTAACTTGGTTTAAGGGTTCTATAGGGGCCTCACCTCAAAGCATCGCAATATCAATGAGTGGTTATAGATATTGGATTCTTGAAATGATTCCATGATTCACATATGCCTTGCAACCTCCACACTAGATTGCACAAGTATCTTTCAACACAATTGGGATGATTTTACTTAAAGAAGAAGCATATGATCTACATCTTAATGCACAAGGATTCATGCCAATCTTAGTAATTTACACAACAATGCACAATCTAATGCATAGCCCATTGCACCATGTGCACAATGCTAGGAATCAAGTCATGTCAATGCATACAATTCCTTGCTTCATGCACCACCTTTGTAGTGCCAAGAATCATGTTGTGCCCCCACACATAGGTCCTTGCTTCATGCACCACTCATGCACTTAGAACTATGTTGCACAACACTAAGACATCACACAACTCTTGCATAGCCCTTTGCTTCATGCATCACTCACTTAATGCCAAGGATCATGCAACATAGCTTGATAGGCAACTCCATTTGAATTATGTGCAACATCTACACTTATGTGCATTAACATATATTGGATGTGCAATTTGAAACTTTGTGTACAATGTAGTGCAAAATCTTGGGACACTATATGACAATTCAACACAACTTCTAGAGCCATTTCATGACACATCAGCTGTCAGCATAAGACGCAACTAGAATTTTAACTATCGAGAGATGAAGTGATTCATGACACAACTACCTCAATTGAGGATCAATTACAAGCCTTGGTGCACCTTCAGGTTTCAAAAAATGCCTCAAAGAAATGTGATATCATGGATACCCACTCTCTCGCAAACACTTCAAGTCATGCCTGCGGCGATGCGAGGCTTTCCTGCATCACCGCAGGCATGACTTGAAGTGCTTGTGGGAGAGTGGGTATCATGTGAGATATCAATACATATGCTTTGCATTTTGTATAGAAATTTGAAAAAACTTCTAATCATCTAAGATTGATTAATTAATATAGTTTGCTAGCAAATCATAGCAACGATCCTTGGAGAATGCGGCTTGTGAATAAACATTACTACTTGGAGAGAGTTTTTGATGATTCAAATATGGAAGTACCATTGTCAAGGTTGTGTCACAGAAATATGTCAGGGGATGCTTGGTTTATTCAGAGAGTCAATGATGTAAAACATGGCAATGGAATAATAGAAAAAAATCAAGGTTCCACAAATATTGCTACGAGCTATCTCTATAAGTGTTGTTTCTCCCATGTGAGCTTGTTTTGTTTTTCAAGTCTTCATTTTTTAAATATTGGAGTTGTTAGATGTCACTTCTTCCTTGCATTGTTATTTGAATAGCTGAATTCTCGGCATGTACATTAACAGAGTTTGAGTAGAACTAGTTTGAACAAGAGGAACCTAAACATATCAATTGAATTGAATTTTCTAAAGAATCGATATCTGTGATGTGTTTAATGCATTCAAGGAAGTAATCATGTAGAATATTTTCTTGTAGACCATCTATACTTTATATTTGTCCATCCTAAAAGAACTGAAGATTCTCACCCACTCTCTCGCAAGTACTTCAAGTCATGCTTGCGGTGATGCGGGAAAGCCCTGCATCACCGCAGGAATGACTTGAAGTGCTTTCTGGTGAGCGGGTATCCATGATATCACATTTCTTTGAGGCATTTTTTGAAACAGTTTGCTTGCCTTGTCTATGCTTCCACATTTTCATGCATGTCTAGCAGGGCACTTGTAACTATAACATATGACAAAAATATCCCTGTTGTTATGCTTTGATGGATGTCCCTTTGTTATTATTGGATATCTAATGTAGTGCACATTATTATAGTGCAAGCCTATTTTTCAAATTATTTCATTTAGCATCACCAATATTCTCCACAAGAACATTGTCCCTATTTAAAATGATGGAAATGGTTCACATCTCTCAGAACAATTTCTCTTGTAGCAATCTTAGAGATGAATTTAGATGCAGTATGAAATTTAGAATGTACTCGAAGGTTCTTAACAACTCTAATAGTTGTACCAAGGGCCATGTTTAACAAACCAAATGCAATTGCTAACTTTTCACTAGGTGGTAGATAAATGATTATTTTTTCTTCTATTCCACAACATTATGTAAAAGTCTTGAATCTAGAAATACCATGCTGCCTTCATTTTCCAAGCCAATTTCTCCAATTTTGCATAGCTCTCCCATGTTTGTGGATGTGATTTGTCTCCTACAATTTTTTAATTGATCTATCTTTCTGTTGTGTGTGGAATTAATTTTGTAAACTTGCAATATACAATGCATTTTTATTCTTTCTAAATTGAGACTAATAGTAGTTTTGTTGGTTGTATTGAGGCACAACTTCATTCATGGCAGAAAAGGTAGACCTTGTTGCTCATATCAAATGACACATTGCATATAAAGGAGGAAAGATTCTAGCTAGGTTATTATTGACTGCTTTGAAGGAGAGATTTCATATATGGGACACGATCAACACTCTCCTTCTTGGATTCTACACATTACAACTTGTTTCAGGAAGACTGCCCACGTTGTAGAAGTTTTAAGAGATGAAAGGGGCATGTACTCTCATTGAAGGGCTCCAAGCATGCATTTCCATCATTGCAAAAGTTTTTTGGAGAAGTTTTTTTCTTGCAGTCATGTCTGTGCAATATTCACTAGTAGAATTTGGCAAATAAATGACTATGTGACTAAAAAATTGTCACAACAACTAAAGATGACTAAATTTTACTCATTTTTTGCAACACAACTATAAATGAATAATTTGATCATCATAAGTGACTAATTTGATTGTCAGGTAAAAACACAACTAAATAATTAGTCACACAAATAAAAATGACTAAATAATTAGTCACACAAATAAACATTACACAATATGATATTAAAGAGGATAATTAAAAAAAAATGAATTGAGGGAGTGGGTTGTATTATAATATAATATAATAATAATATATTATATTTTTTATTAGGAAAAACAAGTTTTGAAGGGACCCCAAAACCTTTTACAATGAAGGAAAGCTGCTAAAAAGAGAGAAACAATAATATCTGCAGCCCACCAAATTCAAAAAAGCTGACAAAAGATAAAGCTAGATAACCCGTCAGCAACCCAACAACAAAACATCAACACTAAGTTGAACAACCAAAAACAACAGCAAAGAACTACAACATTTTATCGAGCACCTTGGTCGATTCTATATTATTCGAGATGACCTTGTCATGCATCTCGACCACATCCTAAAGATCCTAGAACGAAATAGATACCCTTTTCTTAGTCTTGCTCCTTGTTCATAGGCAGGGACCATGCTCAAAATTCTTCTCCTCGAATGGACCATTATCCTCATTCTTATCCTCCAGGTTCATACGATTAACCTTAGCAATGGCTGCCCCATGTTCACCCAAATTCAAAGACTAACTAGTCCATTTAATGGCTTTATCATTCAAAACCGACAAGCCCTTAGCACTAGTCTTCAGAGACTAATTGCTAATTCAAACCATAGTCTACAAATCATTGCTGATCTTGCTCATTCTTTCCTCCATACTCATTAACTGCTCCTCATTGATCCTTTGAACAACAATTTCCAAAGAGGTCAACCTTTCCTCATGGATTTTACCAAGTCTGTTGGCATCCATAACTAACTTATCAAGGATCACATTCATAGTCTTAACCTTACCTCTCACCATCCATTCCCTTTGATTACAGTTCACTAACACCACACATACATCTTACCAGTCTTTAAGCTTAGTATTAAGCTCCTTGACTTCAAAAATTATCCATTTCACAAGTGAAAGTAGGTTTTGAGTGTCGTCCTTTTCCATTCTACAAAATAGGTCCATATTAATCTCCTCCCAATTGACTGACACAATAGTAGAAATATCAACATTCTCATTGGGTTCCTACCAAACCCCATATTTTCCCTCCAAATCCTCCTCAACAAGGGAGTCCTCAACCTCAATTACCTCCACTTTCACCTAATGTTTCTCAAGGATGTTAGCCAAATTAGCCAGAATTTCAAGCCACTCTGCCTTAACATCAATCTGATTAACCTGCTCAACATTATTACCAATAGGAGACTCAAAATCATCATAGCTAGGACCAACCACCTTGGGATTCACAAAAGCCTCATTATCCTACCTGATATCCGCCATAGGCTGCTTGTTTCCCTCATTAACATCACCCTGAACCCCTTTAACAGCAAGAACAAGGGAATCCTCCAAACCTTTCAGCTTATCTGCTTCCTACTTGAAAGCATGCTTCCCCTTCTTAGGGCACCTTTTATTCCCCTTCAAATTATTTTTTACTGAAGGAATAATGGCTTCCCTCATTTCAACATCCGTTTCATAACCCTCAGACCAAGACTTTGAATCCTCAAATTCATTGATAGACTCACCCTCACTCTCTGAAGATTCATCATAAATAGATTCTTCTTCCTCAGAGTCCCCTTCCCACTCTCTCGTTGACTCACTAGTTTTATGCCCATTGTTAGTGCCTCCCTTTTTACGAGCATAAGAGAGCTTAGGAATTGCAAGTAATGTACCTTCAATTTAATATGATCAAATATAAGATTCATGAGGCCTTCATGTAGAATAGCCTTCCTGGGATTCTTTCTATGATCCTCAATACTGGTTTCCATGGAGACAAGCAAGTAAAGGGGAAACGAAACCAGACTGTTGTGGCAAAAATGGTTAAGTAACATGAAATGATAACCATAGATAACAGAGTACCTTCCCTTTAGAGTGAAGAATTGCATAATCACTAGAACAATGTCCCTCCAGAGCGGTTTGATGGATTTATGAGCATATCCTCCACTACCAATGCTCCTGAGCTTCTTCTTCTCCGAGCCTTTAAAGAAATTTTCTAAGGTCATCTAGGTCGCAACCTTGTCCCTATAAAACTTCTTGCCCTTTGATGAAAGACAAATAACCTCAGCTATGAAGTCCTCAGTGATGTTGAACTCCACACTTTGGCAACATATAACTCTATTGTTCCAACCATTCACAAAAGTCTCTGTCACCTCTGGGTCAGAACCATGTAGCCTCAACAAATAAGGGAAAACACCACCCTTCTCCAAGTGTTCCTAGATGAGCTTATTACCACAAAATTCATCACAAGAGCTCGGCTCCACTCTACAACAAGCTCCTCCCATGGCAAACGACAACAATATACTCACAACTTGCTCTTTGTTCTTTTTGCACAGAAAGGGTTATGCGAAAAATCTAAAAGCAGCAAAAGCAAAAAATACCCACAAACCGTGTGAGTTTGACAATCCAAGTACTTCCATACCTCAAATCCTGACCCATGATCTCAAAATAATCTAAAAAGCAATTATTAAACAAGCAAGCACTGAACTCAAAGTGCAAAAACCAACTGAGGAAGAAATAAAATAAATTATCTCCCCCCATATCTGCTTCCTTGACATGACATCTGGTCATAATTAGAGATACTCTGAAGATTAAATGACATGGAATCATAAGTATGCCAATAATTATGAGCCATCACTCCTAAATTAGCGAACCCATCAGCAAGCAAGTTGGCCTCCTGGAAAATGTGAGTAATTCTCACCTCAACAAAAGAATTAATGATAGAAATAACATCATTAATTAAATGAGCTATGAACCAAGACGACGAACTAATCTTTAGGAGACAATTTATGATATTAAGGGAATCCCCTCTAGTAAGCCCTACTTCTCTAGCTAGTAAAAGGCCATGATAGGTAATCCCCTTCTATCTATAGTCTTTCCCTACCATGTCAACAATTGAGACTGATTTTTCATGGTGTTAAAGGGAGACCCTTTGGTAAAATGGTGGGGCTTCTTACCTATAGAGCCAACAACCAAAGGCTCATACCCTTAATATCATAAAATAATAATATATTATATTACAGTACAATATATTATATAATATAATATATATAATATTATATTATTATTATATTATATTTATATTATATAATATTTTATAATATTATATAATATTTATATTTATATTATAATAATATAATATAATATAATATTATTATATTATATTATTACATAATGTAATCTAATATTATAATATTATAATATATAATATAATATTTATATTATATCATATTAATATTATATAATATTATAATATAATATTATACTATTAATAATATAATGTTTATATAATATTATAATATAATATAATATAATACAATATTTATATTATATTATTAATATTATATTATATAATATTATAAAATATAATATTATAATATTATAAAATATAATATTATAATATTATATTAAATATAATATTATACTATATAATATTATACTATAGTATTATATATTATTATAATATTATAATATTATACTATAGTATTATATATTATTATAATATTATAATATTATACTATAGTATTATATAATATTATAATATTATATATTATAATATTATAATATTATATATTATTATATTATAATATTATATAATATAATATTATAATATTGTATTATATTATAATATAGTATAATATAATATTATAATATTTTATTATATTATAACATTATATCACCTTATTCTAGCAAGTTGATTAATTACCCGACCTATTCTACCCTCTCACCCGACAAAAAAGATTTGTATTGTTCAACCAGGCCGGACAGAGTTCTCAACGGAAATTAGTTTCACCAGAAGTTAGAAGGGGGTAAAGTCTTAATCCGGGGTGAAGTCTGGACCGGTAGTTTATTAGCATCCCGCCGGCGGAAAGAAAGAATGTTCCCGTGAGAGCGAGCCGGAGCTACACCCCCGGTTGGGAGGACATGCTCTTTCTTAGGAGTACAGGGAGGGGTCTCCAACTAGAGGTAGGATGGCAAAATACTCCAGAGTGGATCCCGACCTTATTCCCGACTCCCTCTCTCATTTCCATATAAGCCAATGCATGGAATATGAAATGCATGCCTACATCTGGGTAGAATTCTGATCGCCTCCCCATTGCTGAATTCAATGCATGTGAAGAGTTGTGTGTGTGGTGAAATGGATGATCGTTAGAATGAAACTAACGGTAGTGGAAGATTTGCAAGCGCCTTTAAAGTAATCTCAAATCTATTCGAGTTAAAAAAATCTCAACATTTCAATTCTGAGCCAGCAGGCGCTTCATAGACTTGTTCTACCATTGTAGAGCATCGTGGAGAGAACGATGAGGGTGGCAGGGTGTGGAAGAGCTATCCGATTTGGAGCGATTGGAGACTGTGGGGCATGGAAATGGTGGAAAGGTTTACAGGGTGCAACACAAGAAGACTTCCGCGGTGTATGCCCTAAAACTTTTGAGCAATCATGGGCATGTCCCGTTGCAGTTGGGAAGAGTGGTGCTTGGAGATTGCGGCCTGGTGAAACGGACGAGCAACTGAGCATGGCCCAACAAGTGGAGGAGTTCAAGCCTCGAGAACTACCGATGATGTTGGTGTGTGCAAGAAACTGAATAAAGGAGCAAAATAAAAGAACATTGGTACTTGTCATTAGATTCAACTAAAAGATACTGGTGATTTAGGAAATGAGAAGCAAAAAGCAGTTATCTACCTTTTCATCAATTTAAAAAAGATTGTTGTTTATGCAACCAGAAATATCTTTGCTCAGTTTGAAATTATTTTGTTCGATTGTTGAGACGGGAAAGAAAATAGTCTTTTCTTTAGCGCTGAAACTTCGAAGTAAGAAATACCTCTTTCATTGTAGAAAGCTTGAAAATATTAGTTTGCTCTGTTGTGTCATTAGATCTTTAATTTTGAGTGCCCTAAAGTTGTTATAAGATTGGCCATTTGAAAATATTGGTTTGATTTGTGGTCTCCAGCAAGAAATAACATCATTTTCTTTCCATGCACTAAAATTTAAAATTATTAGTTCGGTTTGATGTGCCTGGGAAGAAATGTTGCTTGAAAAGAAGGAATAATACTATTATGTTGTTAGTCAAGCCTCTCTGCACTTTGTATTGTATTGAAATTTTTAAAATGTACTTCTATTCTTAGCCTGTACGTCCAGAAATACTACACAACAGGAGCAGCCTTTGCTCATATTTTACGTTGTATAATTAATATTTTATATAATTGTTGTGAGAACCCAAATGCAAATGGAAGTGCAGTTGTTCATATTGATAGATTTTTTAATAGCGATTTATGTTTAACATGTGACTCCCCCACTCGAGACATTCTTGGGATGCAAACAGATGTGCTATTGGTTGTATTTACTTTTGTTATAAGTTCGCTCTCACTTGGGAATATTCTTTGGGATTAGATGTTGTGGTTTGGGGTATTCTCTTTATCGAATCCATCAAGATCCATATGATATGCATAGTTTACCTCCATTGTGTTAACATCATTTTCATGTTGCATACCTCCACGCACGTCTTATCTCCTTCTGGCTGGACCCTCTGTCAATGATATGCATGTTTACCATCATCACACAACCATAATAAAATTTGAACATGTACAAAGTATTAAAGAAGAATCTAAAATGTTATATTCAAATAAGATAGAAGCATGCACAAATATTTACATATATTATTGTTAACTTGCCTCAATAATCAAACAATAATTCATTATAATTTCCTCTAACCATAGACATTTAAAGTCCACCTATTAGTAAAAGAATGAAACCTGAATCTTCTAGCTACACGTAAAAGCAATTTTTCCATTGTTTATTTGTATTGGTTGATCAATGTCTAATTGTATTCCCAAAGATAACTTACAAAATAACATGGGTGATGGAAAATTTATTAATGAGATTTATATTTATCATAAGCATTCTCATATTTGTGTCTATCTCATTGTTGTTTAATATAGTGGTAAATAAGTTTATTTTAGCTAATCATTATATTTGATGTAGATTTGTTAGGTTGTGTCCAAAAAATGATACCTTTCACATAGGATGGTTTACATGAACTTTGAGCTCTTTTAGGATGCACTCCAAAATCCCTATAATGAATATGCATCTTACATGTTTTAGAATTTGAGCTCTTTTAGTGTATGCTATCGATTATCTCATTCAAAATGACACCACAAACATCAAATTTGGTTCACAATAAATTAAATTCCACTTCAATTAAAGTGAAGGATACAATAAGACCATCAAAATAACAATGAGAAAGAAAATAAGAAAATTTGAATAGAAAAGAAATGGATAGAAAGCAATCTTCTATCACCTAGGGTGAGGCAAGCAATGTTGTTCAAAGTTAAGGCTAGATTTGAATTAGAGTTAGGGTTATGACACAATTAGGGTTAGGGTTCAAATAGACTTAACATAGTTTAATTAGGGTTAATGGTGCAGGAGCACCTAGGTAGTCAGGAATTTTTTATATGAGTTTTGTTTTGTTTGAGCCTTCTTGGTTTTGTTTGTGTTGGAATGATGTTTTCTAATAAGGTCATGTTGACCAAAGGAGGGAAACACAAGGTTCTAGTCCAAAGTTTAGAAATGAAGGTTTTTGCACTTATGGACAATTTTTGCAAAACCTTGCTCTGTTTGTGTTTGAGCAGCCAAGAAGGGCCCATTTGGAAAATAAGTATTGGGAAATCATATTTAAAGGTTTCCTCGACCTTAAGGAAGGGTTGGAAGCATTTGTGTACGGAAGTTTTGGTTGGAAATCCAAGAAAAACAGTGTTTTGTTCCATTTTTTCTGATTTTTGCTTATTAACAGTGCTAAAATGGATTAGATATGTTTCTATCATTAATGGAGGATGTAGTGTAGGTTAATAGCAAGCTTTGAGTACCATTTGGTAGCTTTGATTATCTATCTTTCTTTGTTTTTGTAAATATTTTGGGTTTCCTGTGCTTGCTAGCCTGAAACAGGCAGTGTTGAATAAATGGAGGCTTAGAGCACCTTCCCACCGTACAAACTGTACATCCTTTTGGGAAATGTGCCCTAGCTCCATGCTTGTACATATATTAGTTGGTAGGGTTTGTGTGGTTGCAGGAAGTGCTAGCATTTTGATGCCCTAGGCGAGCCAGTGCAGGTCCGACTAGGAAAAGTTGTTGTGCAGGTCACTTTTCTTGCAGGGGTGATCAGATTTGGATGATTTCCTTATGGGAGGAGTTAGGGTGGTGTATTATCTAGTTACTACATGAAGGAGAAGGTTCCAACTATTCATTTGGTGTGTAAACCAATTGGGAGTTTGCAAACTGCCAGGAAAGGCTTAAAAAAACCCTATTTTTTGCTCTAATTCAAGCAATGGCTTTGTACGGACAGTAGAAGGCTGAAACCTCAAAAATACTTCAGTGTTAACCTTATGAATCAAGAACCTTGAGAAAAGAATGGGAATTCCTTTTGAATTTTGTGAGTTATAACCATTTTTGTTGGTGTAGGAGACCTAATAGGGGCTCAAAGGCTACTAGCCTTCCAAACCCTAGGAGTAGGTTTCTTGCAAGCGATGGGAAGTTGAAGTCTTGGGGGATGTTCAGACATCTTTGGAGGACAATTTGAATCTTTTTCAAGACATTTCATCACCCCTACAAGAGTAAATGGAGTGTTGCGGAAGATTGGCCTTTAGCATGGTGTAAAGGCTAAGGAAGAGTTGTGGAGATGAACCAAGGTGAACTTGGTGGTTGGAGTTTGTGGTAGAAGAGGGGTTGGTTAGACAAACCAGGGGTTCCTAGTCATGTGTAGGAACCTAAAGGTTAGATTGGTGAAGCAAAGCACCAAGGAGGTCTAATAAGGAAAGGCCTAGAGCAGAAATCAGTGAGTGATTCCTCCAATCCCTCTCCCTATCAGATTGGTATCAGAGCAAGTTAAAGATTTGGGAAGCATCTTATATGTCAGAGGTTGAGTCCAGTGATTCTTTCACCATGGTGACCAATGCAGAACTGGCTAAGATGGTTGAAGGACAAGAAGAAGACAATAGGCTATTGAGGGAGAGAATAGCCCAACTTGAGGCAGCAGTGAGGAGTGCACAGTTTGAGGGAAGAATACCAAAAGAAGAAGAGGTTGCAGAGGAAGATAAGACCCCTGAACCTGACCCTGTTTTGAAGGAGGAGCCTTTCTTGAAAGCATTGAAGGCCTTGAGTGGAAAAGCACTTGAAGGCATACCACTGTTTAGTGGGAAAATGGAACCAGACCTAGTCATGGATTGGATAGAAGGCATGGAGAATCACTTTGAGTGTGATGGAGTCACTGAAGCACAAAAGGTGAAGGTTGCTAAGTCAAGATTGAGAGGATCAGCCTTGACATGGTGGAAGTTTATTCAGACAGAGAGGGAAAAAGAAGGCAAACAACCCATATCAACTTGGAAAGGAATGGTTGCTAAAGTGAAAGAAGCCTACATGCCAGATGACTATGAGATTCAATTGCACAAGAAGAGGCAAAGTCTAAGGCAAAAATACCAAGATGTAAACACTTACACAGAGGAGTTCCAAAAGCTTTGTATGAGGTCTAGTGTGACAGAGGATGAGAGTCTCAAGGTGGCTAGGTACCTTAATGGCTTGAAATGGAACATTCAAGAGGAGATGGCTCTACTAAGTCCCAATACAGTACACCAATGTTATTAGTTGGCTATCAAGATTGAGGAAAGGAGCAAGAGGAAGCAAGATCAGGCTTCTAAGGGCAGAGGCAAAGGTAGAGATCAAAGAGATCAAAGAGGACAACGTGGAGGTTACCAAGATAGGGGCAATGATCAAAGAAACCAAGGAGAATCTAAACTCACTGAGCATGGAGGTGAAACATCTTCCAGAGGAGGATATAACAGAGGTAGAGGACCTCAAGGAGGTTCAAACAGAGGAAGAGGAGCAGGTAGGAGCAATTCTTATTTTGCAAACATGAAGTGTTACCATTGCAATCAAATAGGTCACCCTGCTTATAGATGCCCGGAGAAAGCTCCCTCATCAAGCAATGAAAAGAGAGTGGCTTATGCACAAGAGGACACCATGAGTCCTAAAGCATCTGAGATCAGTGATATAGAATCTGAGGTAGGAGAGAATCTGATGTTTAATAGGGTTTTGATCAGACAACCGGTCAAGGAAGAACCTAAGCAAAGAAGAGCTCTTTTTAGAGTAAGGTGCAAGATACTTGGTAAAGTATGCAAGGTTATAGTAGACTCAGGTTCAACAGACAACATAATCTCAGAGGAGGCAGTAATGAAACTGAAATTAGAAAAGTCACCTCATACTAACCCCTACAAGGTCACTTGGCTAAACAAGGGGCAGAGTGTTTTAGTTAATGAGCAAGTAACGGTGGAATTTTCTATTGGAGGATATAAAGATAAGTTGGTTTGTGATGTTTTACCCATGGATGCATGCCATCTACTATTGGGCAGACCATGGCAGTATGACAGAAGTGTTAAGTATGATGGGAAAGAGAACACCATATCATTCAAGAAGGATGGGAAGACTTTCAAGTTGCAGTCACTGTTAGAAGAAGATGAAGGACAGTCCAAGACACCTAACATCATGTTGAGCAGTGGTAAGGAGTTCCTCAAGGACCTACACCAAGGGAATGAAGGATATGTGGTTGTGTTGCAACCTAAAGAGGAAGACAAAGCTGAAAATACAGTCTTACCAGAAGCAGTCCAAAAGTTGCTTGATAAGTACAAGAGCATAGTTAGTGATGGTACACCTGCAACTTTACCACCAAAGAGAGCAAAAGTCATCAAATTGACTTCATACCTGGAGCCTCATTACCTAACAAAGCAACATACAAACTCACACCAGATCAGAATTTGGAGGTAGCTAGGCACTTGTGCAAGAATTATTGGATCAAGGCTTGATTCAAAAGAGCATCAGCCCATGTGCAGTGCCAGTGGTTTTAGCAACCAAGAAAGGAGGTAAGTGGAGACTTTGTACTGATTCTAGGGATATAAATAGGATCACCATTAGGTATAGGTTTCCTATTCCTATAATTGAAGACCTGATGGATTGTCTTGGAGGTGCTCAGTTCTTCACAAAATTGGATCTCAAGATTGGATACCATCAGATCAGAATTAAGGATGGTGATGAGTGGAAGACAACATTTAAGACAAATGATGGGTTATATGAATGGAGAGTGATGCCATTTGGTCTCTCCAATGCCCCTAGTACATTCATGAGGCTCATGAATGAAGTGCTAAAGGACTTTATATGTATATTTGTGGTAGTATATCTTGATGACATCCTCATATACAACAAGACAGCATAAGAACATTTGAAACATGTGGAGCAAGTTCTTAGAAGGTTGCAAGAAGAGAAATTGGCAATCAATCTAGAGAAATGTGAGTTCTTTAAGCAAGAGCTTATCTACTTGGGTTTTGTAGTGTCAAAAGGATCATTGAAGATGGATCCAAGAAAGGTGGAAGCCATCCTAAATTGGCCTACACCAACCACAGCAACAAAGGTAAGGAGTTTTCATGGATTGGCCCAATTTTATAGAAAATTTATAAGGAACTTCAGTGGTATATGTGCACCAGTCCTAGATACAATCAAGGGTGGTATAAAAACAAAGTTTAAGTGGACTCCAGAGGCTAATAAAGGGTTTGAGAAACTGAAAGAAGAAGTGGCAACTCAACCTATTTTATTATTGCCTAGTTTTGACAAGTTGTTCACAGTTGAGTGTGATGCAAGTGGAGTAGCAGTAGGAGGAGTACTTAGTCAAGAAGGTAGGCCTGTGGCCTTCTTTAGTGAAAAGCTCAATGAAGCCAAGCAAAAGTACTCTACCTATGATCTGGAGTTATATGCTTTAGTGCAGTCCCTTAGAAAGTGGAGGCATTATTTGTTACCCAAAGAGTTTGTGGTCTTTACTGATAACCAGGCACTTAGTTATATCAACACCCAAGAGAAGTTAAGTAATAGGCATTTGAAATGGATGGAATACATCCAAGCCTTCACATTCACTATCAAGCACAAGAAAGGACAAATGAACAAGGTGGCAGATGCATTGAGCAGAAGGTTGTTGACAGTGCAGGAGATACAGCTAAAGAGCATTGGATTAGAGAGTTTCAAAGACCTATATGGTGAAGATGAAGACTTCTCAGAAGCTTACAAGGTATGCTCTGCTTTTGAGAATCATTTTCATAGCCAATATTCTGAGTATACATTGCAAAATGGACTATATTTTAAGGGTAATCAATTATGTGTTCCAAGAGGGTCAATGAGGGAAAATCCGATTCAAGAAAAGCATAATGGCAGTCTTAGTGGGCATTTTGGCATCAATAAGACCTTAGAGTTGGTACAAAGGTTCTATTACTGGCCTAAGTTGGCAAGAGATGTTAGAAGGTATGTGGAATAGTGTGTTGTATGCATGAAAGCTAAGGGAGGAGCTAGCAATGCTGGTCTATATCAACCCCTGCCCATTCCTAACAGACCATGGGAGTGTGTGAGCATGGATTTTGTGGTAGGTCTTCCTAAGACCAAAACTGGTTTTGACAGTGTTTATGTTGTGGTAGACAGATTTAGCAAGATGAGTCATTTTATTCCCTGCAAAACTACTCATGATGCTAGCGACATAGCTCACCTTTTCTTCAAGGAGGTTGTAAGGATCCATGGCTTGCCTCTAAGCATTGTTTCTGACAGAGATGTGAAGTTCATGAGTCATTTTTGGAAGACTCTATGGAGCAGATTGGGTACAAATCTGTCATTTGGATCAGCTTACCATCCTCAGACCGATGGTCAAACAAAGGTGGTTAACAGAGTGTTGGGTAATCTTTTAAGGTGTCTAACCAAGGAATATGGACAGACATGGGATATGGTTATTTCCCAAGCTGAGTATGCTTATAATGACAGTGTTAATAGGACAACAGGGAAGAGTCCATTTGAGGTTGCGTATGGGATGCACCCAAGAGGCATATGTGAGCTTAGAGACTTAGGAACCATGGAGACTAGGAGTGGACATGCAGAAGACTTCAGTCAGACCATGAAGGAGATTCAGGAGCAGGTCAAGAACACAATCACAACAGCTACACAAAAGTTGAAAGATAAGGCAGATTTGTCAAGGAAAGATCTCCAATTTGCAGTAGGGGACTGTGTTATGGTCCACCTTAACAAATCAAGGTTGCAGAAAGGAATGTCAACCAAGTTGCAGATGAAGAGAGTGGGTCCCTGCAAGGTGTTAGCCAAGTATGGAAAGAATGCTTACAAGGTAGAATTACCAGCACGCCTAGGCATATCTCCAGTGTTTAATGTGGCTGATCTGATCAAGTATAAGGGGACAGTCACTGACATGGATCAAAATAGCAGGGAGATATTCAAGGATGTCAGCAACATGACTCTACCAACTCCAGACAAGCTACAAGCAGAGAAAATCTTGGAGTCAAGAGTGAAGAAGGCTACAAGACATAGGGTGTACAAGGAGCATCTTGTAAAATGGATGAACAAGCATGAATCTAAGGCTACCTGGGTGGAAGAAGCAGACTTTAAGAAGCAAGGCATTGATATATCACTCATCTCTCCTAAAATTCCTTAGTGCTTGTGCAGAGAGGGGGAGAATGGTGCAGGAGCACCTAGGTAGTCAGGAATTTTTTATATGAGTTTTGTTTTGTTTGAGCCTTCTTGGTTTTGTTTGTGTTGGAATGATGTTTTCTAATAAGGTCATGTTGACCAAAGGAGGGAAACACAAGGTTCTAGTCCAAAGTTTAGAAATGAAGGTTTTTGCACTTATGGACAATTTTTGCAAAACCTTGCTCTATTTGTGTTTGAGCAGCCAAGAAGGGCCCATTTGGAAAATAAGTATTGGGATATCATATTTAAAGGTTTCCTCGACCTTAAGGAAGGGTTGGAAGCATTTGTGTACGGAATTTTTGGTTGGAAATCCAAGAAAAATAGTGTTTTGTTCCATTTTTTCTGATTTTTGCTTATTAACAGTGCTAAAATGGATTAGATATGTTTTTGTCATTAATGGAGGATGTAGTGTAGGTTAATAGCAAGCTTTTAGTACCATTTGGTAGCTTTGATTATCTATCTTTCTTTGTTTTTGTAAATATTTTGGGTTTCCTGTGCTTGTTGGCCTGAAACAGGCAGTGTTGAATAAATGGAGGCTTAGAGCACCTTCCCACCATACAAACCATACGGCCTTTTGGGAAATGTGCCCTAGCTCCATGCTTGTACATATATTAGTTGGTAGGGTTTGTGTGGTTGCAGGAAGTGCTAGCATTTTGATGCCCTAGGCGAGCCAGTGCAGGTCCGACTAGGAAAAGTTGTTGTGCAGGTCACTTTTCTTGCAGGGGTGATCAGATTTGGATGATTTCCTTATGGGAGGAGTTAGGGTGGTGTATTATCTAGTTACTACATGAAGGAGAAGGTTCCAACTATTCATTTGGTGTGTAAACCAATTGGGAGTTTGCAAACTACGAGGAAAGGCTTAAAAAACCCTAGTTTTTGCTCTAATTCAAGCAATGGCTTTGTACGGACAGTAGAAGGCTAAAACCTCAAAAATCCTTCAGTGTTAACCTTATGAATCAAGAACCTTGAGAAAAGAATGGGAAGTCCTTTTGACTTTTGTGAGTTATAGCCAGTTTTGTTGGTGTAGGAGACCTAATAGGGGCTCAAAGGCTACTAGCCTTCCAAACCCTAGGAGTAGGTTTCTTGCAAGCGATGGGAAGTTGAAGTCTTGGGGGATGTTCAGACATCTTTGGAGGACAGTTTAAAGCTTTTTCAGGACATTTCATCACCCTTGCAAGAGTAAATGGAGTGTTGAGGAAGATTGGCCTTTAACATGGTGTAAAGGCTAAGGAAGAGTTGTGGAGATGAACCAAGGTGAACTTGGTGGTTGGAGTTTGTGGTAGAAGAGGGGTTGGTCAGACAAACCAGGGGTTCCTAGTCATGTGTAGGAACCTAAAGGTTAGATTGGTGAAGCAAAGCACCAAGGAGGTCTAATAAGGAAAGGCCTAGAGCAGGAATCAGTGAGTGATTCCTCCAATCCCTCTCCCTATCAGTTAAGGATAGGGTTGGGGTTATGATGGAGCCAAACATTAGATTAATTAGAGTTAGGGTTATGGCTAGCGATATAATAAGGACTACGATTCGGTTAGCATTAGGATTAGTGTTAGGATTATGGTTAGAGATAAGGTCAAGATTAGGGTTAGGGTTAGGGTTAGGGTTAGGGATATAATTAGGATTAGGGTTGGGGTTTGAGTAAGGGTTAGGGTTAGGGTTAGAGATAGGATTAGGATTAGGATTAGGGTTAGGGTTAGAGATAGAATTAGGGTTAGGGTTCTAAAGGGTTAGAAATAGTGTTAGGATTGGGGTTCGAGTTTGGGTTAGTGATAGAAATAGAATTAGGATTAGGGTTGTGGTTTGTGTTCAAATTAGTGTTAGGGCTAGGATTAGAGATATTATAAGGATTAGGGTTAGGGTTAAAGATAGATTTGGAATTAGGATTACAATTAGGGCTAGAAATAGAAATAGGATTAGTATTGCAATTAGTGTTAGGATTAGGGTTAGGGTTAGGGTTAGAGATAGAATTAGGATTAGGATTGGGGTTGGGGTTTATGTTATGATTATGATTATGATTAGGGTTAGGGTTAGGGTTAGAGATAGGGTTAGGATTAGGGTCAGTGTTAGGGTTAGAGATAGAATTAGGATCAAGGTTAGAAATAGAATTAGAATTAGGGTTCAGGTTAGTGATAATATTAGGGTTAGGGTTAGGCATAAAGATAAAATTAGGATTAGGGTTGGGGTTAGCATTACAAATAGGGTTACGATTAGGGTGATGGTTAGAGATAGGGTAAAGATTAGGGTAAAGGTTAGGGTTAGAGATAGAATTAGGTTTAGGGATGAGGTTTTTGTTATGATTAGGTTTAGGGTTAGGGTTTTGGCTAGAGATAGAGTGAACATTAGGGTTAGGTTACAATTAGAGATAGAATTAGGGTTAGGATTAGGATTAGTTGGGGTTAGGTTAGAGATACAACCAACATTAGGGTTAGGGTTAGGGTTAGAGATAGAATTAGGATTAGGATTGGGGTTTCTGTGAGGGGAGCAATGTCTTTCAAAGTTAGGGCTAGAGTTCAATTAGAGTTAGGGTTATGGCACAATTAGGGTTAGGGTTCAAATAGACTTAAGATGGTCTAATTAGGGTTAAGGCTAGAGTTAGGGCTATGATGGAGTCAACATTAAATTAATTAGGGTTAGGTTTAGGATTGGGATTAGGGTTAGGGTTAGAGATAGAATTAGGATTAGGGTTAGTATTAAGGTTAAGGTTAGGGTTAGAAATAGGGTTAGAGATAGAATTAGGGTTAGGACCTTAGGGTTAGAAATAGGGTTAGGATTAGGGTTCATGTTTAGGTTAGTGATAGAAATAGAATTAGGATTTGGGTTGTGGTTTGTGTTTAGATTAGGGTTAGGCTTAGGCTTAGAGATAGTGTAAGGAGTTAGGGTTAAAGATTTAAAATTAGAATTAGGGTTACAATTAGGGTTAGAAATAGAATTAGGATTAGTGTTGCAATTAGTGTTAGGGTTAGGGTTAGAGTTAGGGTTAGAGATAGAATTAGGATTAGGATTGGGTTTGGTGTGTTATGTTAGGATTATAATTATGATTAGGCTTAGGGTTAGGGTTATAGATATAGGTTAGGATTAGGGTTAGTGTTAGGGTTAGAGATACAATTAGGATTAGGGTAGAAATAGAATAGGATTAGGGTATGGGTTAGTGCTAATATTAGGGTTAGGGTTTAGGCATAAAGATAAAATTAGGACTAGGGTTGGGGGTTAGCATTACAAAAGGGTTACGATAGGAGATGGTTAGAGATAGGGTAAAGATTAGGGTAAGTGTAGGGTAGAGATAGAATTAGGTTTAGGGTTGAGGTTTTTGTTATGATTAGGGTTAGGGTTAGGGTTTGGTTAGAGATAGAGTGAAGATTAGGGTTAGGTTACAATTAGAGATAGAATTAGGGTTGGGGTTAGGATTGGTTGGGGTTAGGTTAGAGATAGGGCCAAGATTAGGGTTAGGGTTAGGGTTAGAGATTGAATTAGGATTAGGATTGAGGGTTTTGTGAGGGGAGAAATGTCTTTCAAAGTTAGGGGTAGAGTTCAATTAGAGTTAGGGTTATGACACAATTAGGGTTAGGGTTCAAATACACTTAAGATAGTTTAATTAGGGTTAAGGTTAGGGTTAGGTTATGATGGAGCCAACATTAAATTAATTAGGGTTAGGATTGGGGCTAGGGTTATGGTTAGAGATAGAATTAGGATTAGGGTTAGTATTATGGTTAGGGTTAGGGTTAGAAATAGGGTTAGGATTAGGGTTTGGGTTCAGGTTAGTGATTAAAATAGAATTAGGATTAGGGTTGTGGTTTGTGTTCATATTAGGGTTAGGGTTAGGATTGGAGATAGTGTAAGGATTAGAGTTAAGGTTAGGGTTAATAATTAGGGTTAGAAATAGAATTACGATTAGTGTTGCAATTAGTGTTAGGGTTAGGGTTAGGGTTAGGGTTAGTGTTAGGGTTAGGGTTATAGATAGAATTAGGATTAGGATTGCGGTTGGTGTTTATGTTAGGATTATGATTATGATTAGGCTTAGGGTTAGGGTTATAGATAGGGTTAAGATTAGGGTTAGTGTTAGGATTAGAGATAGAATTAGGATTAGGGTTAGAAATAGAATTAGGATTAGGGTTTGGGTTAGTGCTAATATTAGGGTTAGGGTTAGGCATAAAGATAAAATTAGGATTAGGGTTGGGGTTAGCATTACAAATAGGGTTACAATTAGGGTGATGGTTAGAGATAGGGTAAAGATTAGGGTAAGTGTTAGGGTTAGAGATAGAATTAGGTTTAGGGTTGAGGTTGTTGTTATGATTAGGTTCAGGTTTAGGGCTTTGGTTAGAGATAGAGTGAAGATTAGGGTTAGGTTACAATTAGAGATAAAATTAGGGTTGGGGTTAGGATTAGTTGGGGTTAGGTTAGAGATAGGGCCAAGATTAGGGTTAGGGTTAGAGATATAATTAGGATTACGATTGAGGGTTTTGTGAGGGGAGAAATGTCTTTCAAAGTTAGGGCTAGAGTTCAATTAGAGTTAGGGTTATGAAACAATTAGGGTTAGGGTTCAAATACACTTAAGATAGTTTAATTAGGGTTAAGGTTAGGGTTAGGGTTATGATGGAGCCAACATTAAATTAATTAAGGTTAGGGTTACAATTGGGATTAGGGTTATGGTTAGAGATATAATTAGGATTAGGGTTGGGTTAGCATTAGGATTAAGGTTAGGGTTAGTGTTAGAGATGGGGTTAGTATAAGGGTTAAGATTAGAGATCGAATTAGGATTAGGGTTAGATTTAGGGTTAGAGATAGGGTTAGGATTAGGGTTAGGGTTTGTGTTAGGATTAGGGTTAGGGTTGAAGTTTTTGTTATGATTGGGTTTAGGGTTAGGGTTTTGGTTAGAGATAGAGTAAAGATTAGGGTTAGGTTACAATTAGAGATAGAATTAGGGTTAGGGTTAGGATTAGTTGGGGTTAGGTTAGAGATAGGGTGAGGATTACAGTTAGGGTTAGGGTTAGAGATAGAATTAGGATTAGGATTGAGGTTTGTGTGAGGGGAGCAATGTCTTTCAAAGTTAGGGCTAGAGTTCAATTAGAGTTGGGGTTATGGAACAATTAGGGTTCAAATAGATTTAAGATGGTTTAATTAGGGTTAGGGTTATGATGGATCAAACATTAAATTAATTAGGGTTAGGGTTAGGATTGGGATTAGGGTTATGGTTAGAGATATAATTAGGATTAGGGTTGAGTTAGCATTAGGATTAGGGTTAGGGTTAGGGTTAGAGATAAGGTCAAGAATAGGGTTAAGGTTAGGGTTAGGGTTAAAATTAGTATTAGGGTTGGGGTTTGAGTAAGGATTAGGGTTAGGGTTAGAGATAGGGTTAGGATTAGGGTTAAGATTAGAGATAGAATTAGGATTAGGGCTAGGGTTAGGGTTGGGGTTAGAGATAGGGTTAGGTTTAGGGTTAGGGTTTTTGTTAGAGATAGAAATAAAATTAGGATTAGTGTTAGGGTTTGTGTTAGGATTAGGTCTAGGGTTAGAGATAGTGTAATAATTAGGGTTAGGGTAATGAATAAAGATATCTAATTAGGATTAGGGTTATAATTAGGGTTAGAAATAGGATCAAGATTAGTGTTGTAGTTGGTGTTAGGGTTAGGGTTAGGGTTAGGGTTAGGGTTAGAGATGGAATTAGGATTAGGTAACCATTTTTATATATGCTAACCCCAACCCTAACCTTATCGCTCATATTAAACATAATCCTAAACCTAGCCCTATTCATAATGATAACACTAATGCTAATCGTAATCCTAACCCTAACCCTAACCACAATATCATAAATTTAATCTAACCATAATATCATAAATTTAACCAAATTTTAACCCTAACCCTAACCCTAAACCTATCCCTAACTCTAACCCTAATCCTAACAATAAAATTCCTAAACCATAATCCTAACCATAAACCTATCCCTAACCCTAACCATGTAACTGAAACACTAAATATAACTATTAACCTATCCTTAAACCATAAAACATAATCCTAACCCTAACCTTAACCAATAAAATAACATTATTGATAATACTAACATAATATATAATATAATAATATTAATATTACCATTTAATAGTATATATATATATTAAATTTCATTTAATATTGAATATTTAAATATTATTGATAGTTGTGTTGCTGCTGTAAACTAGCTTATCTATCTTAATCTATATATTATACGCCGAGAGGTATCATTTTTTAGGCATATTTTTTCATTAATTCAAAAATACCAAAAAAAATCTAACCCTAACCATAAACCTAATGGTAACACTTACCTTAACACTAAACTCTAACTATAACTATAACCCTAACCATAAGCCTAAACCCTAACCCTAACCATAATCATAAACCTAAATGCTAAACCCTAAATCTAATGCTAACCCTAACCATGATATAAACTTTAACCCTGATGCTAACCCTAACTATGATATAAATTGTAACCCTAAATTTTAACCCTAATCATAACCCTAATTATATTAATGTATTCAATGTATAACACTAAACCCTAACACTAACTATAACCCTAATCATAATTCTAAACCCTAACCCTCACCATAATCATAATCGTCAACCAAATCCTAACCCTAATGCTAATCTTAACCTTAATCCTAACCTTGACCCTAACCCTAACCCAAACCATAGCCCTGACCAAATATAAATCCTTACCCTACCCCTAATTATAATTCCAATCCAAACCTTAATAGTAATTCCAACCCTACCCTTAACACTAACCAAAGCCTTATTCCTAACCTAAAACCTATTATAATTATAATCCAAACCCAAACCCTAACCATAATTCTACCCCTAACCCTAACATAATTCTCACACTAACTATGACCATAAACCCAACCTTAACACTAAACCCTAACCCTAATCATAATAATAAATCTAAACCAAACCCTAACCATAATGCTAACCCTAACCATGATATAAACCCTAGTCCTAAATGCTAACTCTAATCATAACCCTAAATATATTAATTTATTCAATGTGTTACGCACGATGCGGCTACTACTAGCATATATATATTAATAATAATAATATATATAAAAACATCAAGAGATATGATAGATCGAATGATGGCGCCTATCTGGGTGTGCGCGGGTTTGGAAGCCCGCAGCCTATAATAGGCTACAGCTTTCTTTCTCTGCCCTCTCTGTGTTTGCATGTGGGAAAAGCGGTGGTGTGGCCGACGTTTCTTGTTGGGGGGTTCTTTCTTGCTTGCGGGGGGGGTTTCTTCTTCTTTCATCTGTTTGTTGCTTTTCTTAGTTGTTGGGTGTGTGGTTGGCTTCGGCTGCTGCTGCTGGTTGGGCTGATTAGTCTGTGGATGGGGAATATTCATGGAGATGCATGAACCGTTTGGCATGGTCGATCCTGGCTCTTCCTTTCCTGGAGGGAGTCAAAGTTTTGCAAATATGGGTAACCTCTGTGAGGGTTTGATGAGGAACGGTGGTTTCAGACTTCAAAAGATTAATTGGTGTTTGGAGAGAGCAAAGGAAAGGCCGGTGATTGTGATTCAACCTGCCTCTGTAGTAGATAATGTCGAGTACTACAACAATCATGTTTTGATTTGCAAGTTCGTGGGGATGCGGGACTTGCTTCCCTTGCTTGATTCTTGGATTTGTAAAACTTGGAACCCTGAAGGTGATTTTGATATCCTACTAGCTACCAACAATTTCTTCATGGTGGATTTCTCTTGTATTGCTGATAGAAATCAAGCTTTTGAGGGTGGGCCATATTTTTATAATCAAATGGGTTTATTCATTAAACCTTGGCATATGGGACTCAACTCTATCAAGGAGCTCCCTTCACACATTCCAGTTTGGGTAAAGCTCCCTCGCTTTCCTTTGGAGTGTTAGCGAAGCGATATTTTGCAAATGATTACTCTCTTACTTGGTAAGCCTATTGGTCCCTCTCAACAAACTTTGAATAAAAGGGTTCTTTCTTGTGCGCGTGTTTGTGTAGAAATTGACTTGAACAACCCATTGTCAGATTCAGTGGCAATGAGAATTGGAGAAAATTCTTGGATCCAACAATTGGATTATGAGGCATTACCTTTTCGATGATGTTTTATGTTGAAAATGAAGGTGAAATTGTAGCTTAAAACTTGTAAACCTATGTGATTGTAGATTTAATTAAGTGTTCCTTGTCACAATTCTTTGTGTATGATTAATCTGTTTAGATCAATTTTACCAATTATACAGAAAGAGACAAAAGATTGTAGAAGAATGAGACAAGAAGATAAAAGTGACACAACATATACATGGAGAAACCCTTTCGAGAAAAAACTCCACCAAAATCAATAGTGCTTGTATAATTTAACCTTAGAACAAGATTATAATAACACTGTATCAATCCTTGATTGATATGCTTCCTTGCCTTCAACAATCCTTCTTCACAACCTGCACAAAGCTCTCATACACTTTCTGCAACACAATCTATCCAACATTCCATGTGACCAAGCATGAATCCACACATCCCATGCCATGCTTCAAACCCTCACACATGCACAAGCTCAACTTGCTAACCTGCAATAAACTTTGATGCAATTGCTGCAATAAATAGACAATTAATGAACATTGTAAACTCATAAGAGTTATCAAATACAAGAGGATAAAGCTCCTCTAAAAAATCTATGCCTAGATTGTGCAAGTAGAGTTCCACACTGTAACATGAAGTCAAAACCAAAGTCTCCTCAATTTAGGCGCCCCAAACTAAACACTTAACTGATCATTGGTCAAGAAAATATCTTGCAAGCATCACCTCAAAGTTGGGGCCCAAGAATGGTCCCACTTAATTGAGCCTTGTAAATATCTTCTCATGCAAAAGATGTTAACTTAAAGATGCCAACTTGGGTGCCCAAGGTGGGTCCAAGTCAATCTTAGTTAACTGAAACATATCTCTCCACCAATTCATGCAAACATTATGCATGATTGATCATCCCCACTTCACTTAATGTATCCACCTGTTATCTCTCATGCAAATGAAGTCATTAGTCATGCAACTCAAGTTGACTGAAGTCAACTAGCATTCAACTCAAACTAACTACATGCAACTGAAGATAACTGGACCATAACTTAACTGAACTAAACTGATACTAAACTCCACTCATGTAAATATCAATCCCTAACTTGTAGGATCTTTACATGCATTACTGAAGTGTTATCAATCCTTCAAACAGTTAACTTAAGCAAGGTGGGTTCCAACTTCCATGTGGGCACCCCATGTTCTCCTATTTTGTAGGAGCTCTTCTTGGACGTCCCCACATGTTCCTATCATTTAGGAATAATTATAAATGTCAATTTACATGTTCATTTCATTCGAATTTAATCTCCTTCTAATCCTAGTGTTGGGGAACACTTTCTAAGGACTTAGGAGATACATGAAATATGTTTAGGATTGCAATTAAATGGCATCCTATTCCCAACATTCTCCCTCTTGAAATTATACATTACAATTATTCTAAACAAGGAATCATTATTATAAATCAAGTACAGGACTCAAGGCCAATGGCCATCCTGCACAAAGAGAACTTATTTGCAACATTGATCAAAGTGTCAACTTTCTCAATCAATACCTTTCCCAAGTCTCCGTAACCAAACTATCATAGGTAGAACTTCATGCTATCAACATAACAACCCAAATATGCAAACAAGTCCCTATATATCCACCATCCTACAAAATAAGACTTCAAGGTAATAACACACATAGACATGTGATAAAAAACCTCTGAAGTAACTCACTATAGTAAAGTGTAACCAGTCCAAGAGAGGTGCCCCTCTCATACAAAACACATATACCTTCCGAAACTCCCACTGCACAGGTAATGTCAAATCTAAAAACAAGATCACAACATTGACAAGTCCTCCTATAGCACTTCACATAGAGGATGTGGCTAACTCCTCTATCATAGTGTCAAATAAGCATACAATGATATGCAAAATACATCTCTCATAACATAAGAACCTTCAAGAAGAAGACAATATACCCACAAAGAGAGAACCTACAAATAAAACCATGTTCTTATACCACACTGACATGTGCCAAACTGTGTAAAGTAAGATCTCCTTCAACACTCTCAAACTAAAAGGATATGAACATCTAACCATTTGACTTATAATGAAACATGGTAGAACTTAGATGTAAACCTCTCATAGAAAGTAGATCAATCTTAGCCAAACATTCCCACAACAAAAGGGAATATTCCCAAAGCCACTAACTATCTCCCGTACCTCTCCTACCCAAATCCTCAGAACTCAATTTTCAAGACTGATGCATAAGAGAAGACAAGATACATATACATAATACATCTAATAATCAGGTGAGCAACACCTCTTAGATCATTTACCTACTGAGTAGACCAAGAGTGGGATACAAGATTATCTTGTGCATACAACACCAAGTAATATAGGATTTCAATAAAGACAACCTTCTCATCAGGTCTATGATGGACTCACATCCATTTCCAGGAGTAGGCTCCTTGGTCTTTACTATTGATTTTTTTTTATAACAAGTAACCATTCCAATGCCTATCTCTTAACATAAGAAATATCCAGCCTAAACCGAGTCTCTCTAGTATCCATGAGCACCCACCAATCAATCCATGCCAACTTCAAATGCAACCCACATAATCATGAAGCTCCAAGAAAATGATTAATACTCAAAACCAAAAAGAAGTACATCCTCTCCAAAGGAAGAACAATAACACCTTTACCAAAGACTCTAAGGGTCGTCCATGAAACAAGATGTTAAAACCTCTTTAAATTACATGAAGATAACCATATCCTACCAAAGCTCCCACTAAACTGTGATATTGAGCTTTACATGGCAACAAGATAAACATCAAACCATCACTATCAAAAACTCCCACTGAAACATGTAACCAAGCTATCCATGACATCGTGATAACCATCTCCTAAATGAAGATAATCCATGGCCTCAACACAATCAAAGAATCTGTTGTTAACGACACAACTCCCAAAAGGTCAAGGAAACCATAATCTCTAAACCAAGAGGATAAAACACACTTCTTTTACAAATCTATAATAACACAATAGTACAAGCTCCCACTATAGCCAAAAAACCTTCAAAATTTTAAGAGAAAGGTGTCCCAAACTCTACCCAACCGTTAGCTTTGATACCAAATGTTGAAAATGAAGGTGAAATTGTAGCTTAAAACTTGTAAACCTATGTGACTGTAGATTTAATTAAGTGTTCTTTGTCACAATTCTTTGTGTATGTTTAATCTGTTTAGATTTAATCTATGTAGAAGAATAAGACAAGAAGATATAAGTGACACAACATATACGCAGAGAAACCCTTTCGGGAAAAAACTCCACTAGAATCAATAGTGCTTGTATTATTTAACCTTAGAACAAGATTATAATAACACTGTATCAATCCTTGATTGATATGCTTCCTTGCCTTCAACAATCCTTCTTCACAACCTGCACAAAGCTCTCATACACTTTCTAAAACACAAGCTATCCATGCATTCCATGTGACCAAGCATGAATCCACACATCCCATGCCATGCTTCAAACCCTCACACATGCACATGCTCAACCTACTAACCTGCAATAAAATTTGATGCAATTGCTGCAATAAATAGATAATTAATGAGCATTGTAAACTCATAAGAGTTATCAAATAAAAGAGCATAAGGCTCCTCTCAAAAATATACGCCTAGATTGTGCAAGTAGAGTTCCACACTGTAACATGAAGTCAAAACCAAAGTCTCCTCAATTTAGGCGCCTCAAACTGAACACTTAACTGATCATTGGTCAAGAAAATATCTTGCCAGCATCACCTCAAAGTTGGCACCCGAGAATGGGCCCACTTAACTGAGCCTTGTAAATATCTTCTCATGCAAAAGGTGTTAACTTAAAGATGCCAACTTGGGCACCCAATGTGGGTCCAAGTCAATCTTAGTTAACTGAAACATATCTCTCCACCAATTCATGCAAACATTATGCATGATTGAGCATCCCCACTTAATTGAATGTATCCACCTGTTATCTATCATGCAACTGAAGTCATTATTCATGCAACTCAATTCAATTGAAGTCAACTAACATTCAACTCAAACTAACTACATGCAACTAAAGATAACTGAACCATAACTGAACTGAACTGAACTAAACTGATACTAAATTAACTGAACTAAACTAAATTCCACTCATGTAAATATCAATCCCTAACTTGTAGGATCTTTACATGCATTACTGAAGTGTTATCAATCCTCCAAACAATTAACTTAAGCAAGGTGGGTTCCACCTACCATGTGGGCACCCCATGTGCTCCTATTTTGTAGGAGCTCTTCTTGGATGTCCCCACATGTTCCTATCATTTAGGAATAATTACAAATGTCAATTTACATGTTCATTTCATTCGAATTTAATCTCTTTCTAATCCTAGTGTTGGAGAACACTTTCCAAGGACTTAGGAGATACATGAAATATGTTTAGGATTGCAATTAAATGGCATCCTATTCCCATTTTTCCCATGAGTATGGCCAATTGCAGTGAATGTGTCCCAAAGCTTCTAATACTACTAGCTTGGCTAATGTTCATCATCAGTTTAACCCAAAGATGGATAAGGGTAAGTCCCCCATGCAGGGAGGGGAGGCATATAAGGATGGTTTTGTGCCTGTTAAACCTTGCAATAGGAATAGAGGCCAGAAGAGGAATATCAAGGATAGGAAGGAGGAGGAATCTCTCAATAGGTTTGAGGCCTTAGTGGGATTGGTTCAAGAAGAGGGGCCCCCCTTTGACATGTATATTGTTGATAGTTCTAGTGCTGAGAAGTGCTTGGTGGAGCAACCAAATGTTATCCCAATGTGACCCTAGGAGGGGGTCAAATGGAATAGATGGATGCTGAACTCCTTACCTCAGCCCCTGATTGTGGGGGAATTACTATATCGTCTGACACAAATATAGTATCTACTCCTGGTTTTGGGATCATCATTGAGAAGTTTTTTGAGGAGTTTGGTAAAGGTAAGTCTTTTTCTCCTACTTTGGGCCTTCAACATAAACCCCTCAAAAAGGGGGTTCAAGAGAAGCCTCTTAAAGCAGGAAGGAAGAAGGATCAAGAAAAAGTCAAGTTGATTGGGGAGACATTGGTTGAGTCTGGCTCGGTGAGGACTATTGATTCTCACTTCTCCCAACTGCAAAAAATATTGTGCTATCTTGGAATGTAAGGGGTATGAATAACATCCCTAGACAAAAGGTTGTTATGAGTTGATTCATGTTCACTCTCCTGATTTGGTTTTCCTCCAGGAGACTAAGTTGTTCGTTCATAATATGCTGAAGTTGGTTCCTAAGATTTGGGGCAAAGGTCTTTGTCAATGTTATGGGGCTCTAGGTAGCTCAGGGGGTCTTGCTTGCTTATGTGACCCATGTAGAGTTATCCCCCTTTGGTGGCTTTCTGACAGATGTTTTATTTCCCTTGTTGCTTCCAGTTTGGAGTTAGGTGAGAGAATTCTTCTTTCTAATGTTTATGCTCCTATAGATCTTCCTGGCAAGATTCACTTGTGGTCTCAAATTAGATTCTTGTGTTCCTTGGAGCCCTTTCTCCCTTCGATTATTGTAGGTGATTTTAATGTGATTTTGTCTTTGGATGAGAAAAGGGGTGGGACTTTCCGCCTAGATCCCTCCTCGGATCTCATGAGGGACATTGTTGCCTCCTTGAATCTAGTGGATATCAAACCTCTAAATGGGGTGTTTACATGGAATAATAGGAGGATTAGGGAGGTTTCCATTTCTAAAAGGTTAGACAGGTTCCTGGTGTCCAGTTTTTGGGTTGGCAACCGATGGTTGACTAGTTCTAAGATCTTGGACTAGCAGGGCTCAAATCATTGGCCAATCTAACTCTCTGCCTGTTTGGTTAGGACTTCTAAAAGACAGTCTTTTAAATTCCAACTTATGTGGCTTTAGGATTCATCTCTCCATGACCTAATCCCTGGGTGGTGGAGGGATGGAAAGTTGGATTTTGGTATTGTAATGTACTCCTTTGCTAAGAGGCTTCAAAATGTCAAATATATGTTGAAACTTTGGAGTAAACACTATTTTGGTAATGTTTCCAGGCTAAAAGGGCTTCCCAAGAGCACTTGGACTCCATCACTAAGCAGATCTAGGATCAGGGGCTTACTGAGGAGTTGAGTAGGTTAGAGGTTGTGGCTGTGAAGGATGTTGAGGAATGGGAGTTGCATGAGGAAATTTTTTGGAAGCAAAAGTCTCGCATTGATTGGTTGCAGGAGGGGGACAAGAATACATCCTTTTTCACAATTCGGTTAAAGACATAAGGTAGGATACTTTTATAGCTTCTCTTAAATCCCTAAATAGGGACCCTCTTCTTTCATCTGCTGAAATTTCTAAGGAGTCTGTTTGGTTCTTTTCTACTCTTTTGCATGATGATTCTACTTCTTCCAATGGGGATGAGGATGCAATCCTGGCTTACATTTCTCCCTTGGTGACTGATGAAATAAATGGGTCTCTTCTTGAGCCGATCTCTTTGTTGGAATTGGAAAATATAGTTTTCCAAACGAGGAAAGGTAAAGCTCCTAGTCCTGATGGATTCCTAGTTGAATTCTTTTAGGAGTTTTGGGAGGATATCAAGCTTGACCTTCTTGAAGTTGTTTAGGAATCTCAAAAGAATAAGCAAATTCTAAGAGCTTTTAATGCCACATTCTTGGCCCTCATTCCTAAGTGTGAGGGAGATGATTCTTTGGATCTCTTTAGGCCTATTGCCCTTTGTAATGTGGTGTACAAAATCATCACTAAGTTGATTGCTGAGCGCTTGAAGCCATGGTTAGATAGATTGATCTCTGAGGAACAATGTGGTTTTGTGGCTGGTAGATAGATTCTGGATGGTGTGGTTATTGCTCCAGAGACAGTTCATTCTATGGCCTCATTTAAGGAGAAGGTTATGTTTATTAAGCTTGACATGGCCAAGGCTTATGATCATCTCAAATGGGATTTTCTAACCAAGATTTTGAGAGACTTTGGATTTGGAAATGATTGGAGTGATTGGGTCTTGAGTTGTGTCATGACTACTTCCTTCTCTGTGCTCATCAATGGTGAGCCTTATGAACTTTTTAGGGCTTCCAGGGGCCTTCGACAGGGAGATCCTTTATCTCCATAATTATTCATCTTGATGGCGGAAGGGCTTGGGAGATTCTTGAAATCTTGGGTGGAGCTAGGCTTGATCCAGGGTTGGTAGTGGGGCAATAACCTTCCTCCCCAATCCCACCTCTAGTTTGTGGATGACATAGTGTTAATGGACATTGATAGAGTGGATGAAGCGGTGAACATAAGGAGGGCCCTAGATTGTTATTTGGCTGCTTCGGGTCAAAGTATTAATGAAGGAAAGTCTTTTATCTATTTCTTTAACACTCCTATTCTTATTCAGCAGAGGATTGCGGGGATTCTTAGGTTCCAGGTTGGCTCACTCCCATTTGTGTACCTTAGCACTCCTTTGCTTGTCCTTACCTCGAGTGCTCTAGTAGGATGTTATTAAGAAGTTTCGAAAAAAAGGTCAGTCATTGGACATATCAATGGATCTCTACTGCGAGGAGATTGAATCTCTTGAATTTTGTGGTTCAGGCTCTTCCTTTGTACAAGAGCTTTGTTTTATTAGCTTCTTCCAACTTTGTGCAAGACTTTGAGGCCCTTGTAGGTAGTTTCTTTGGTATGGAAATATTATTTCACGAAAGTGGAGTCTGGTCAAGTGGGATTTGGTTCATCATCCGAAGCAAGAGGGTGGTCTTGGGTTGTGTCTGGCTGATTTGAATGGGAAATCTTTGGTAGCTAAGCTTTATTGGAGATTTTGTTCTCAGCATCAATAGACTTGGGCTAAGATCCTCACCTCAAAATATCTTGGGGCTGTGGATGGAGATGATGTTCCCAGATACAATCTTCAGGGCAAGGGATCTATGGTTTGGAGCACCCTCAAGAGGGGAGCCAAGTTGATTAAGCAAAGTTTGTTTTGGATTTGCAATAGGGGTTCAGAGGCTCTCTTTTGGTTTGATTCCTAGGATGGACATCCTCCTATTATGTCTACTCACCCTCATTTGCAGGACCTGTGTAGACACTTTTTGGATGTTGGTTAGACTCATGTGGTTGATTTCAAAGCCCCTCAGGTCTTGGACCGAGCTTTGGTGTACAGGTGGAAGGACCTGCATGAATGGCCGCTTGGAGGTTTAGCAGAGGATCGTAAGGAGCTTGCTAGCATCTTGCCTGTTAGGGTTTGTAGCTCCCTTTTGGAGAGGGATGTTCTAGCTTGGGGAGGGGACCAAAAAGGAAAATTCATTGTGGCCTCTGGGTATAGGGCTCTTAATGAACAGAGGTTTGGTTGCACAGGGGTACCTTGGTGGAAGAAAATCTAGAACAAATTCTCATGGCCCAAGTGTAACTTCTTTTCCTAGTTGGTGATTTATAACAGATGCTTGACATAGGAGAATCTCTGGAAGTAGGGATTTCAGGGCCCCTCTGAGTGTGTTCTATGCTTGAGCAATGATGAGACTACTTCCCAACTTTTCTTCCATTGTCCTTTTGTTAGGGTGCTCTGGCACTTTTGGTGGGATCTCTAGAATCAGCCGTGTTGGCATGCCTCATCTCTTGAGGACTTCTATAGTAGTTTGGGGAGTTCTATAGCTAAGACTCCCTTTCTTCATACTACTTGGTTAATTGGTCCCAACTTCATCATTTGGAAGATCTAGTTGGAGTGTAATCACAAGATTTTTTTGAATAAGAAGCTTCAGGTGATGTAGGTTTGGACGAGGATATTGGGAGTTTTGTAGGAGACTTTGATGGCTAGGTGTGATCTCTCAATCCCTGTGGAACCTAAAGATATGAGAATTGTTCAAAGCTTGGGGCTTTCTGGTTGTGCCAGGGATGGGACGAAACCTGGCCTTGGTCAAAGTATTAGAAAGATGCCTCCACCTTTGGAGGTGTTAAAGATAAATACGGATTGGTCCTCTAGAGGTAATCCTACCCATGCTGGGGTTGGGGGCATTGGTAGGGACTGCTCTGGAGTGGTTGTATTCTTCTTCTCAGAATATTGTGGCCATCATTCTAACAATTTCATGGAGCCCTTGGCTATTCTCTTTGCTTTGAAAAGGGCTTGTGCCCTAGGTTGGAGAAGGATAATTTGTGAGTCAGACTCTCAGATTGTGGTTGATTTATTGAACAAGCGGCAACTGGAGGAGGTTAATTGGCAGTTGGCTAGAGTGGTTAGATAGATCACCTCCCTAGGGGAGTCCTTGGACTCTATCACCTTCCGCCATATCCCTAGGGAGTGGAATAAGGTGGATGATGGTTTGGCTAAATGGGCTTCTGAGCAGAGGGGAAACTGGAAAGTGGATGATTGGAACTGTCTCTCAGATGTTCTTTTTAGGGAGCTTGAGGAATTGGTTGCAAAGGATATGAGATGTGTTTTGGGTGTTGCTTGATGGTTTTGCTTTTGGCCCCTGGTGGGTGGTTTGTTTTTCTTGGCTTTGTATTATTTTCCTAATTCAACAAAGTTTTTACCCTCTTTTTATTAAAAAAAAACATCAAGAGATATCCTTCTCGAGGCGTCTATTTTTTAATCAATTACTCACATAAAAGTGAAATAAATGCCTCGAGAAGGAAATCTCTCAACATTTTTATATATATTATTAATAATAATATATATATGCTAGTATTATATAATATTATATTATATTATATTATAATATAATATTTATATTATATAATATTATATAATATTATATTATATTATAATATAATATAATATTTATATTATATAATATTATATAATATAATATTGTATAATATTATATAATATAATATTGTATAATATTATATAATATAATATTGTATAATATTATATGGGCTTCCCTCTGAGGTGGCAGAGGGAAATGACATTGGATGCCACGGTGGCCTAGTGTTGTTGTTGGATGGGTTGCGGTGGCGGTGTGTATGGAAAGGTGTGTCAGGGTCTTGTCGATGGTTCTCGACATGATGCCCAGGGCATATACAACAGATGTTTTCATGAGTTTTTATGAGTGTAAATTATGGAGAAGGATTTTCTCCTCCTTGCAAGGATGTCTCACATGCTGGTCTGGGTACCATTTGTGGACGATGACGGTGGCATGGTGGGTAGACTTTGCTTATTTAATGAAGGCCAATGACTTTTTTGGCGAGCAAATTTAGTAGCTGGTGGCTATGGTGTCAGTGGATATTTGTTCTCTCCAAAGCTAAGTGCATTTTTTGCAGAAGGGTTAATGGTGAAGAGCTCAAAATTTGTGATTGAGGTCTCAGTGTTGGGCTTAGCCCGTTTTGGAGCAGACACGCCAATTTCTTTGAAGTCATCGGTGATACAAGTGGCATTCAGGGAAATTATGGACCAAATATTAAAAATAATTATGTTAAACAATGATCCGTTGGTGGTTGTGGCTGAAAAGATGGTTCTGGGCACTGGGCACTTGGAAAATGGGGAGTATGGTCACGATAACTTGCATGTCTCTTCGTGTTTCCTGGTGTCCATTCTGGATTTGAGGACTCTTAATGTTGAAGCAAATAAATTGCTGGTGAAAATGTTTCAGGACTTGGTCGAAGGTGTGGATGAAGCTTTGTGTGTGGTGATTGAAAGTAGAGGATGTCCAAGGCCTCGCGATGTGGAACAAATTCAAGAAGAGACACGGTAACGATTTTCCCCTTCCTTTTGGACTTGCATGATCTGGGTTTGATGCGTCATCATATGTTGGTAGGGGCAGCGATTGAATTTCTAAAGAAATTATTTGGTTTGTTGGTGGTAGGGGAAGTAGATTGGAAAATTGAGTTTGAGGAATTTGTAAAATTAAATAAGTTTTTGTAATGTGGGTGATGGCAGTTTTTTGCTTTGGGGGTAGGGTTTGGTCTTTCTTGTCTATTGGTAGTCTCTGGACACGGCGTAGCTTCTTATATGGTTTTTGTTAATGCTTTTTTTGGTAGTTTATCAGTGCTCTTGGAACGTTTTTCATCTATTTGTTGGCGTTATAAGTGGTTAGGGAAGGTGGCGGTTTTTTGGCTATGGTGGATCTTTTCCTGCTTGGCAGACGTTTGTACTCAGCTTTTTTAATTAATAAAATTATAATGACCTTATATATCAAATTTTTTTTATAATATTATATTATATTATAATATTAATAATATAATATAAATTAATATATTTAATAATATTTATTGTGCAATAAGAGGAAGATTTATGAAGTAGAGATAATTTATTGTGGATTCCATTTTGAAATCCTTTTTAGCGGCAAAAAAATCCTACCCTAATTTCATTTGCTGTGCCCTAATTTTTTCAATGTCATGATTACCTTGGGGTTACCCTCCCCATTCTGTATTCCCGTAGAATGAAAGACTATTTTCAAAGAGGTAAAGAATCCCCGTGCTTAGCTGTATGGCTTCACCTCCACCATACCACATTGGTCACTCTACTCTAGAGATCCAAAAGTGGGGAATCTTTTGGTCTTAAGGCTACTATTACCAATTTTTCGCTACAACTCAATTGGTGGAGCTGACTAAATACTGTTATATTTGAAAGTGGAAAATACAATTATTTCTGCATATGCTAAGTGTTGATTGTATCTAGTTTATCATTTTATAAGTGACAATTATGCATTGAAATGAGGAAACAAAGTTTCAAGAAATAGCTTTTTAGTGTTTCACAATCAAATGGAGTACATAATTGAGCATACAAACAACAAAGCATTTCAAATGCTTTCTTTTATTTCATAAAGTGATTCATATTTATAGAATTTCATTTGATTGTGAGAATTCAAATGATAGTACAAATTTGCATTGAGATGCATTTTTATTTTCAAATGAAAAGCAAAAGATTGAAATTAAATATCCATACAAGTCGTGGATGTAACTGTTACAGTGCATCATAAGCATCACACTACACTATGGAAGATGCATAAAAGGAATAATCACATAAGTATAAACATAATCATCATTGCCTGTTGATTGATGGCCGACGTAGAAGTGGTGCACCATTTTGTCTTCTTCAAGCTCCATTGACCTGTAGGAAGGAAGAGAGGGATGTTAGAGCTTCGACTATGAATATAGCTACATGAACCATCAACGATAATGTAGTATGCTACTGATCATACACTGAAACAATCAAGAGAAGTGCAGAAACATGAGCTGAAGGAGAAACATCAACATGATCATATATTGTTTTTTTTTGCTAACATCGTTTGTTTCTTTGTGCAGGTATAGGGAAAATCATGAAGCTGGTTATCATTTGAAGACCAAGCATGTGGAGAAAAATGGGCTCCCACAAGGGTAGAGCTCAGCATGCTGCCCCTTATCCATTACAAGTGGGCTGAGATAAAGATTGCAATCATCATATTCATCAAGAAAGGAAATGCAACTGAAAGAGTAAAGCAAAGTTTATCCATCAAGCCATTAAACCAATTGTGCATTCATAACAATCATGTAAATGCTTTCTGAAAGCTACAGGTAAACAGTGGGTTTAATCCGCTCAATCAATTCAACTGAGTACATTTGTCTTAAACACTATTGTATGGTTTATTTTTCCTGCCATTCATCATGTTCATATCATGCAAAGATCAACAGTGTTCATGCTCATGACAGTGATAGTGAACAGGCATACATAATGCCTCACCAATAAGGGCATTATTCAACAAAGAGCATTGTTTCAGATTTTCAATTTTAGAAGAGAGCAAGTGCGTGGAACAGTTTTATTAAATGGAGCATAAAAATGCATGAAGAGTGCCAGATAAGAAATAGTGATAGCATCTAATCAAATGCATGAACAATTCAGTCATTTATGAGGTGGTGGAGCAATCAACTTGTTTGTAAGTACAAAATACAGTGATCAGTTGTGTTAGATACAATCTTTTTGGCTGACAGTGGAATGAAATAGTCCAAGAGTGCACTATTTTTAAAGTTTTCTTTCCTCATTTATCATGTATTTCAAATAGTTGTACAAAAAGTAAAAAGTCATTTCCAAAATGAGCAGAGTTTACAAAGGAAATGGTATGAATGAGGGTTTGGAGTGCATCCATGAAGGGCATAACTGCGAGTGCATAGGAGACTAAAGCAAGCAACTAGTTTACAGATTCAATCAAAGAGATTTTTGTGTGTAAGGATGGTGCAAAATAGCATGATAATGGCATCTACAAGTGCAAACAAGAGAAACAAGAAAGATTTTCAAACAAATATAGATATATGGAAGAGGTTTCTACTAAAATGCTGGATGTAATCAAAGTACACAATCTCATTCAATATATCTATATGAAGGCTTCAGTTAAACTATACAGATTTTCATCAAATACAGTTTACCCACATGCGTATTTTTATGGAGCAGCAAGATATATTCTTCTAGAAACTCATATACCCGAATGAGGGTTATCAATAGTAAGGTGAAGGAAATATGTGTTTCTCATAATGTTATACACCTAGGTGGGGTTTTGCAAAAAAAAAAGATTTACACAGTGTTTCCATGGACGAGTTGGAATACGACAAAAATGCATCTAGATTCACATATTTCTTCAAAAGATATCAAATACCCATATAGTGAAAATGGAGAAAACAAAAAACAGGTTGGGTCGAGCCCAGTTTTACATGAATAATCAAATGTACAGATTTTTCTTCATTTTTTGAATACCCATATTAGGGTTTTGAATTTAAACACAAGATATTCCATTTTTATGACATACCCATGTCAGGGTTTTTATGAGAAACAACAGGAAGTAAGAGAAACCATGGGGTTTGAGCTTCAGAGGAGGAGATAACAAAGATAGGTGAGTTTTATTCAAAACAATGAATGCCCATGTTTAGTTTTGTTTCTGAAAGTGCAAAAGAGCAGGAAAACCATGTTGGGTCGAGCTAAAAAATGCTCAGAAAGCTCTTAACAAGTATGCTCATGGCGCGGCCTGGAGAAGAGTTTTTAGCTCTTGAATGATCTATCATTTCGCAGTTAGAAGAAACTCATGAAAGTTCCATCAGATTTGAGGCTACCTGAAGAAAAATGGAAATCAAATACATGGAAATATTTACAGAAATCTAGATTTGAGCTCATACATGGCGCGGCCTGTAGATGGCCTTTAAGTTTTTAAATAAAAACATCTTTTTTGGAGTATATGAAGTTTTTTAAGCTTCTATTTTGCAGAAAGACAGATAGAATAACAAGAGCTTACCACTTAATTCCTGTAGGAGAACATATAAGCTGTGACTAGAGCTCTACAGAGCTTTCAAGAACTAAGAGACAAGCTCTCATCATGGCGGCCAGAACATTCACAAGGAACTCCAAGCTCGAAGCTCGAACTCCCTCAAGAAACACAGAGTATCAAGAGCAAGCACAAAAAGTAAAGAATTCATTAGATATTTATCTCATGGCCATGACCAATGAGGCTTTTTTCCCATCAAAGAATCCAAGGAATGAAATGGATACAGGAGAAAACACTTACCCTGAGTTATGGAGGCCGAATATAATCAAATCGAAGAGTGAGCTCGAATCAAGTCTCAAAGCTGAAACCCTAACCTTTCCATGGTGGCGGCTCATGCAGAGAATCATTTCTCCAAAGTTCACTTTGCAAAATGATGTGAAAACATAGGGCATTCTTCGCATTTTGTTCATTAGGGTTTTTCTTTACCCTAAGTCGACTTAGGGATTTTCCCTTAGTTTTTTTTAAATTATCAATGCCCAAATCAAATACACATAGTGGTGGTCGATTCCTTGTGTTTGGTTTTGAAGGTAGTCAACTCCTAAGTCAAAAACATCATAATAAAACTATAATGAGATCTTAATTTTGACTTAGGGTTTTATTTTTAATTGATTTTGGAGATCAATTAAAATAAGAATGATATAATCAGTTTTGCCTTGGAGATGAGCTTTCATATTTAGGGCTTATTTTATTTTCAATTGATTTTAAAGAAAATCAATTAGGATATTGATGAGGAGAGTTGTGCTTTGTAAATCTTTATGATTTTTTGAGAAAATCAAGATTTGTAATGGAGATATAGGTTGTAATTTTTTGCAAAAGATTTCAAAACAATCTTTAATTGCAAAATTAGGTCAGATTGAGAAAGTATAAGATCTGCATATTATGTAAAGCAAGGATAAAGAAGATGGTTTTATTTCTTTGCTATTTTTAGCAAATTGGGGATGAGTTTTTCTTGGGTCAGATTTGAGTTTCCTCTTGGAGAGATAAGTTGTTTTATTTTCTTTAAAAGCAAATTTTGTCTATTTTTAGAGGTTGGACAGTATAAACATGGAAAAATTGTGTTTTTTCTCCTTTTATGCAGGCTTTTGAGACAACTTTGATACCTTTTCCTTGAGCTTTCTTTGTGAGCTCGGATTAGGGTTTGGAGGGTTATATCTTGAAGAAAACTTAGTTTTCTTTAAGGCTTAGTTCATATTTCAATTTCTTGCTCTCACACATTTTGGAGCTTGTAAACTCATTTTGCACTCAGTTTAGATAGATTTTGGCATACTCCTTCAGTTGAATAAAAACAACATTCCTACTTCTCAATTTTGTGTCTACTTGCAGTTTCAGTTTGATGTTATATTGTGATTTATGTTCACAGAGTCCTTGTTATGTCCTAAGACTGTAATTCTTGATGCAGAAAGTTCAAAAATACAGGTTACATGTTGTATTTAAAATCAGGTCTTCATGCAAATTATTTATGTGTTAATTGTTCATGAGAGGTTGTGAGATATTGTGTTTTTTCTGAAAGTTGTTTGTGAGAAAGAAATCAGAATCATCATTAAATCATTATTAAGTCTTGAAAATCATCTGTTAGTCATAGGCTTTAATTTCAATCATCCTTCTATCCCTTTTCCCAGAAATTACTTAGAATAATATTCATCATTCAGAAAACCAGCTCACTCTGGAGATTCTCTTTTTGCATAGATCACCCACATCTGAAAAGAGTTTCCATGTTTCAACAGATAGTCTGATTTTTTGCAAATCTGACAAAGGGTGCATATCTGATTGATAACAACTACAACTCGCCATATTGGAGAAGTGAAAGGCGAATACTAGCAAGGAAGAGTTTGGAGGATCCGAAACCAATAGTGGCGGGGAAAGCAACAAAAAATGACGAAAAACACAGGTATTATGGTTTATGGGATCTTGGTCGTATTTTCATTTTAATAAGCATACTCTAAAACTCTCGTTGAAACCTTATTTTCAGGCTGCAGCTCGCCAAAATGGAGAAGTGAAAGGTGAATACCAACGATGAAGAGTTTGGAGGATCCAAAACTAATAGCAACAGGGAAAGTAGCAAAAAATGGCGAAAAGCATAAAGGTAAAAGGATGCCATAATGCAAAAACCTAAATGTGCTCATCATTGGATCTTGGCCATAATTTCATTTTAATAAACATACTCTAAAACCCTCGTCGAAACATTATTTTCACGCTGCAGGTCACCAAATTGGAGAAGTGAAAGGTGAATACCAGCGAGGAAGACTTTGGAGGGGAGGATTTTTTTTTGTTTTTTCATGTTACCATTACAATCATTCAATATGCATTTACTATGTTGTGCTGGCCAATCACATTCTATTATTTAAACATATTACTTTCTATTTGTATAGTTTGAATTTTAAAACTTATTTTTTATATTTAAAAATTGGCATTTATCTACTTTTCTATCGTTTGATCAGCTTTATAATTCATTTTTCTTTAAGAAAATTAGGAAAATAGGATGACATAGATAGATAAAAACTGGCGGCTGGGGGGTACAAAATTACTGAATGCATAGTTAATGCATTAAATTCCATCGGATTCAAGGAGAAGCTGTTGGAAGTGTTGGATGGCTATGCCTGCTCATTGTCCTTTGTTTAATATCGATTAATGCATTAGATAGGAATGTAAAGTATTTGTTTATATTCATATAAACTTCAAGCTTTGGGTGCTCAGTTACTCTTACTCTGGAAATCTTTGATGGAGCGACATCTTTCTTGAGGTGGGCTTTTTATTTTTTTTGCTTAATTTGCATTAATCACAACTACAGTTTTAGCAAAAACCTAATTGATCATTCGATTGAAATATGAGAACACTAAGGATTTTTTTATAGGTAAACATGTAACATTGATTGATAGTTGAGGATTTTTTTTCTTTTTTTGCATACTAAGTTTTGTTCGACTTTCCTATTATTATTCTAAACCAATCATTGCTTGATTTATGCAGGGGAAAATTGTGGGAATGAAGAGAGATCAACAATAGTGGAAGAGGACAAAAAGAAAACATTCAGTCAACAAAATACTCATTTTTACCTCTCATGAGTGAACAAAATGACTAAATATACTACCAATGGACAAAAATCAATTAATACAAATGACTAAATATACTACCAATGGACAAAATTAATGATTACAATGACTAAATAAATGACTACTTGTATAAGAGTGAATTTTCACCCCATGTGCAAATCCCTTTTTTTCCTTTATCCACCTTAGAAAACTAAGTTTGGAGGCTTAATTCCACCTAAGCCCGCTGCTTGCATCCCACTTGGCACCTATTTTGAGTGATGGTGGAGGTGTTTTTGTTGGGGACGCCTGTGTGGCGCCTCGACGTCCATGCAACGCGCTTACGTCCCTAGAAGATTCTCGCAGTTGAACCTACAAAGACGTTACTCTTCTCATTGGAGGTGAAGTTGTAACGCCCCCTTCGGCCGACCAACCCAAATATGGTCATTTTCTTCCCTCTTCCTTCAAATTCTCTCTTCATTCCTTCATGGTAAGGCTTCTACAATCTTCACAAATCTTCTACACAGCTCCAAGCATTCAACTTCACACTCTTTTGCATCCACTTCAAGCTTCAAGTAGCATTCTTGCATTCCATTTCAACTAAAGCTCCACTCCATCATGTTGGTAGAGCAAGTTGGGACCACGCCATTGCAACAGAGGCTTGAATTCCTCTCATTTTCTCCCCAAGTAGGCTTGAATGCTCTTGGTGGAGGTGGTAAGCTTCCCTCTCCTCTCCTCTATCATTTGGTTGGGTTAGCACCTTACTATTTTGTAGTGCTCTTTTGCTCTTCATTGTATTGCTTTCCTTTATCTTGTTTCCTAGGCTGTCCGTGGAGGTGGGAACACCTAAATGGGGGCTTGACTAAAGAAGACCCCTATACAACCACCCAACATTATCATCTCTTCCTATGTGTAGGAGTACATGCTTCTCGGAGGATAAGCTAGTGAACGAATTCCTTGGTGACATCCTCCTTGCTCTCTTTACTCTTGCTTATTTACTTTATAATATTAGAGAGTATTTCATTTATTTAATCATATCATTTTGGCCCTTTAGTTAGTTAGTTGGGTTGTTAGCTAGTTTTGTTGGTTTGACCTCATCTTCACTATTGTTTGGCCATATAGATGCCAACACACTTTTGAGATGCCAGTGCGTCGCGCTGACGTCTAGAGATTGCGCTTTCGTCTTTGGATAAAGAGATTTCTGAGGCGTAGTGTCAAACCTAAAAACTAGCTCATCTAGCCCCTTCCTGTGTTTCAGGACTGCTGAGTAATTGAAAGGCCTCTTGGTCCTCGTTACTATCACCTCGCATTTCCTAACATTACACTTAACTGAGTTAAGTTAGGGAAACCTCTCGCATCTTGACCCTTCATGACCTGGGGTCTTACATGTGGTGGTCCCCCTCTCCTACACTACCATGACTAAATAAATGACCAACTAATGATTACAATGACTAAATAAATGACTACCATGACTAAATAAATGACCAATTAATGATTACAATGACTAAATAAATGGCTACCATGACTAAATTAATGACTAAATATACTACCAAATTGATCAATCAAAACAACCAATAAATGACTAAAAAATGGTTTAGTCATAAATTTGGTCGTGTTATAAATGACAGGCAATAAATTACTAATGGTCACATGACCAATTTTTAGTAGCTTTTTTAGTCATTTATTATTGTTTTTATACTAGTGATTGTAACTCAGATTTTTGGTCTTGTGACTGAAAATAAAAATTGTAATACTCTATTTCTAAGCTGTAACTAGAACACCTTTCTTTTATTAATAAATTTCACCGATTTTTCCTTCTCAATGGATGTCTTATTGTGTGCAATTGATGATTGATGTGTATTTATGTGTTCTATGGTTAAATCTTCAAATATTAGTCAATTAAAATGACTAAATATACTACTAATTGACGTCAATCAATAATTAAATTGAATAAATATACTACCAGTTGTCAAAAATCAATGAACAATGAATATATATGACCTGTGAAATAAAAATGACTAAATATACTACTAAATTGATCAAAATGATGATTAAAATTAATGACTAAATACACTACCAATGGACATAAATCAGTGAATAAAAATGACTAAATAAATGATCATATTACAACAATCAATGACTAAATATATCAGTGAATAAAAAATGACTAAATAAGTGACTACAACAATCAATGACTAAATCAACGACTAAATATACTACCAAATTGATCAATCAAAACAACCAATAAATGACTAAAAATGGTTTAGTCATCAATTTGGTCATATTATAAATGACTGACAATAAACTACTAATGGTCACGTGACCATGTCCAGTCATTATAAGCAGTTTTTAGTAGTTTTTAGTCATATATTGTTATTTTTGTACTAGTGCTATGTTAACACCATTAACACTTAAGTATACGCTTCCCCAAATCCAAAGATGACTTGTAGACACCACATAACATTTAAACACAATCTAGAATATTCCATAAACACCCTAAAATCTAACAAATTCCTTTGCAACAAATTTCACTTGAAGAATGTACACACCTAGTACACTCAAATAACTTTGTCATACACTGTGACTCAAGAAACCAACTTCCAAAACACCAAACCATGAACAATTTCATCTAAAGCGAGATATGCACACTACCAACACTCTTCCAGATCCGCAAGACCTGAAACCAATATGTAGAGAAATGCAAAGCAAAAACATTTATCCCAAACACATCTACAATATACAGTTCACACACTGGTGAACACACCTTCCTCTATACAATGATCCAACACACCAAATTTTGAATGTAACACCTCTGAACACCTTTGATCAACATATCTAAACCACACAAGAAGATCTTCAACCTAGAAGAAATGCAAAGCCAATCCAGAACACTACTCTGCAACACAAAACACCATTGCAACACACTGTTTCTTCTTTTTATTCAATTTTCTCAAAAGCACTTGGAAACCAAACACCATAAACACAACAACAAAATGTTCAGTAATTCCTCATCACCACCAAACCAACTACAACATAGCAACTCAACCGTTCATCCATAGACAAAATCTTATCAAAGAAACACTAGAGGTTGACACCAGTAGCTTACTAATGAAAACATAATGCAACTAATCAAAGCATCATTACAAACAACACCAACTCAATACCAACTGATAGGATATCATTAGGTCCTAACACTTTAGCTTATAAATACATTAATATATCGACCAGGTAGTGTTCAAAGGCTATATGCAATAGAAGACATCTTGACTATCTCTCTCGGGTTTCCTAGATGCTGGAAAACTGAAATAAAACTCTAAACTAAGAGGACACTAAAATTAGAAAGCAAGAAATCATTTATCTAGAAAGCTTGAAATAACTAAGTTAGAAAGCAAAAAACTATAAATCTAAAAAGCATAACAACTAAACTAGAAAGCATGGAAATGATTAAACTAAGAAATGTATAAATTGTTGAAGTAAAGCTTGTAAATAAACTAGGAAACATTGATCTAACAAAAGATAACAATCTTAACAACTAACAGAAAATGATTTAACAATCTGAAACAACTGAGAGAAGGTGCTTTAGAACTTCAGACACTAAACTCAAAGACTACTACAACCTGTAGGATTAGTCTTAATAGAATTACACACATGAAAATAAACTTCAATTCCAATTATTATCTACTAAATGAAAGTACATAATTAAAAGTAGAATACTTATCTATCTAATCTACAACCCCTTGAGTGGCCAGCTCTCAGGTGCTCCTATGCCTAGCTCAGATCACATACGCTAGTAACTCCAAAATTACTTCATTCAAAATAACTCGATTCACATTACTCAATAACTCCAAAGGTGGCGGGTAAAACTCATTTTATTCATATTAAGAGTGTAACTAAGAAAACATAGTGACAACATAACGATATTCTTTTGTATATTATTATTTTCAATAGTTACATATTTATATAAGAGCAACTAACAAAATCCTACTTTTCAATTGGAAAAGTCTTCAACTGATTGTTAACAACTAACAGGCTTTAAATCCCATGACATGAAACATTAAAGGGGCTTGACACGAGCCATACTGTCTTTAAAACTGAAAATAACAGAAACTACAAAAACTCAGTCTATCGTGTATGCTCCTAAAGTTTCGGCACCCGTTCATTTGTATTCAATGGTGTTGAAGTCTACGTTAAACCTCTTTGATTGGCATGATAACTGATTATGGAATTTGACCTGTTCAATGCTCAAAAACTAAACCATTAAGTCAGTGCAGGTAAGCTTATTTTGACTAATTTCAAGAAATAAAGATTGTACGACTTTTCATAAAAAGAAAGCAATTACTTATCCAAAGACAATTAATTGGCAAGGTAAAGATGGATGAAAGATGTGAGGTTAAGTATTTAGTCCATTATATTGATAAGGTTATTTTTACCTCATCATTTCCTCCATTTCCTAAGCCCGAGCAGGTCCTCATGCTATTTGGTGTTCTCTCTGTTAGTGTAATTAATTAATTAATTATTACACTAGCATAAGTTAACTTAGGTCTTGCATTTAATTAATTAAGTCCTAGGTTGCATTATTAGATAAATCATAAATAAATGGGATAATATTCACTTCTTTGTTTAGTGGGATAAAATTTCTTCTAGAAGATGAGTTGTCCTTCTAGAACTTATCTCAACATTTAATAATCATCTAGATAGGGTTCACATGTTGTCATATGTTGTTAGATCAAGACACATGACAACATCTCATGCATTTTAGGTTTTCACTCTTGCCTATATAATATAGCATCTTGTACATTTATAATTATGTCATATTCAATTTGGCATCCTTGCATCTTAATGATAGCATGATTTTTCTGCCATTTCTCTCTTGTGAAAGTTTTTGTCTTGCAGGTGATTCTAGGGGGGTTTGAAGAGTTCACCTAAAATCCTACATGGTATCAGAGCATCAATGCTGCAGACTTCTTCTCAAATATAAAAGATCATTTTTGACATGAAAGTCTTTTTGGATGCAAGCAACTGTTTTTTATTTTTACTTTAGAAATCCAACTTCCACTCAGTTGTAGGACAAACGATTTCTGGGTTTTGTAGCCAGGGTTGAAATCTGAACTGGGTATCTTTTAGATTTTTGATATCTTCTACAGATTTAAAGAAAATTGCAGTACAAAAATCATTGCGTGTCATTTTTTTCTACTGGTTGAAGGTTAAGAAAAACTCATTTTTTTTTATCTTCTACTCGTTGAATCAAAAAACGCTTTCTGGGTTTTGTTTTTAGCATCAAAATATTTCTGGGTTTCTATTTTTTCCTACTCATTATGAATAGATTTTTCAGAAATCAAATCAAAAGGAAACTTTTTTGCTAGAAAACCCATTTCTTGCAGGGTAAATTCATTTTTTTTGAAAAATTCATAACTTTTGGCCATGGTGTCGGATTTTCGCAAATAAGATATCATCGAAAAGCTGGTTCCGACCTCTACATAGATCTGAGGTCCTTTTAATCATAGAGGCAGATGTGAACATTGGTTTGTGCATGCACTCGGTTTGCAATTTCTCGTTTGCATAGGATGCTTTGGTTTTGGTTGTTCATGTATTTCTAGCTTGTGTCTTTTTATGACATTATGATCATCTTCTGTAAGCAATCTTTTATGTAAACGCACTGAGATAAAGTGTCACACTATTGTACATATTTTTTGAGGATTTTGCACATAAGGTTGTGCCATATTTTGTACTCACACTATATTATAAACTGCCATGGGGTGGTTGTGTAGTGCCTTTGTTTTTGCCATCACACCTTTTTCTGGTGAGTGTCCCTCTACGACGATAGTGGATCCATATGATTCCAGCCTCATGCATGTGTGTTTTGTTTTGCACACCACTTTTTCAATTGCAAGTACTTTCTTGTGCACTTTCAGATGTTGTTTCTTCTCCTTCATGCACTACAGCGTGTTACACAACATTTCAGTGGATCTGTCAGGCTCTCCCAGTTAACATTATGGGGGGTATTATATTGTTCGTGCTAATGCTTCCTTGGTTTCACCTTGGAAGGAATCTTCCATTCTCAGTTGATCAGTGCTTTTTAGACTATTGGTACTTGTTCCATCTGTATCTTCATTTCAGGTGTTTGCCTTTGTTTTCCATCTGATTCGAGTAGTGTCGTTTGGGGCACTCATGCAGATTGTTGTCTTTTTGATCCTGATCATCCTATCTTCAGAGGAGGTTCTTCAACACCATAGTAGTCATGTCTTGACAGTTGTTTGCAGCTTCTTCCTACTTCAGTGATGTTCTTCATGTCTTTCATCTCTTTTTGGAGTAGAGTTTTTCCCATGAGGTTTTCTCTATTTCTCTACTTTATAGAGATTTGGTTGTATTCGGGTACCTAACATGGCCTCGTAGCCGGGACCCATCATCTTCTTGCATAATCATTGCATTTTTCTCCCTAAGTCGAACTTATGGGGGAGTGTTAGTGTAATTAATTAATTAATTATTACACTAGCATAAGTTAAATTAGGTCTTACATTTAATTAATTAATTCCTAGGTTGCATTATTAGATAAATCATAAATAAATGGGATAATATTCCCTTCCTTGTTTGGTGGGATAAAATTTCTTCTAGAAGATGAGTTGTCCTTCTAGAACTTATCTCAACATTTAATAATCATTTAGATAGGGTTCACATGTTGTCACATGTTGTTAGATCAAGACACATGGCAACATCTCATGCACTTTAGGTTTTCACTCTTGCCTATATAATCAGGCATCTTGTACATTTGTAATTATGTCATATTCAATTTGGCATCCTTGCATCTTAATGATAGCATGATTTTTCTGCCATTTCTCTCTTGTGGAAGTTTTTGTCTTGCAGGTGATTCTGGGGGGTTTGAGGAGTTCACCTAAAATCCTACACTCCCTGCCATTCATTTCCCCAATTATTATTCAACTCCTCATATTTAGCACTGATATCATACAAATCATCTACCTCTGTATCCAGTTCCTATGGTTCCTTTAGAAATCCCTGATGAAAAGTGACCCTTTGTACCCATCTTTCAAAACTGTCACCACTCTAATCTGTATTGATATATGCTATAGGGGGTGGTGAAATAAGTAGAGGTGGTCTATACCTCATGCCAATCCAGTTAAATTTTAATTGCTCAAGGGTATCGGTCAAGACTACTTCCCTTATGTAGGACCATCTAATATTAAGAGGTGAAATTACCTCTCTTTTCTTGAGATACATAGGAAGAGGGGTATACCTTTCCTCACATGCATTCCAAGCTTTCCCTATTAACTTTGGTCCTTGATCTTGAAAATGATTATGGCACAACCGAAGGTTATTATTATACTTTCTTTGTACATTCTCTCTAAGTTGAACACCTAGAAACTGTGCCTTGAAATAGAAAGACTTTTTATGGGGGTATCTCATTTGCAATCCAACAGTTTTCTCTGCACATGCATACTCCCTTGACCAATCTTGCCAGTGAAGATGATTACGCATTGTGGACAGGAATGATCTCAACTGAACTTCTCCCACAAAGAAATTAACATAAAAATCTGTATATTCTTCCAAGAGAAAATTATGGACAAAGAATTCACATAATAAATCCTGTTGATCAGGAGTTGACTCAACAAATATCTTAACACATTCTTTATCATCAAGGTCATGTGGCTAGTTATGGCGAATTCTAAGTAATTTCCATCTTAGGATTTGTTCATTGAGGAACATATAATACAACCTAGATGGTCTTCTACAAGCCAACAATAATTCACCGATTTCATAAGCATCCTGTTTAGCTCTATATGCTTTGTGAAATGATTCTTTTAATAGTACTAACTCCCTTTTCAGCCTATTATTTTTAAATTCTACATCCCTTAAGAAGTTGCATCTCTCCATCCATTTCATCAATAATGGAGGGATACGTACCTGGAACCATTCTAAAACAATTTGTTTAGTTTTGTTCCCTTGGATTCCATTATTGGCTTAGTGTCACTTTCCTACAAGTCCTGTTCTAACTCCACAATTCTACTCATAGAAGCATTAATTTCAACTTCCTGCCTATTTGTTTCTTCTTCAAAAACATTAAACATTTGCATAAAATTATTTTTCAAACCTTGGATGTGCTTTTCTTTCTCAGTCAAATAAACCATATGCTACTTGCTTTGCTGATTCCATTACTGTATTTGGTACTGCAACTACTCAATGACCTTGTCTTTTTTGCTCCATCTACATTGTCAATTTTGCAATCTCTTGATCCCTTATACTTACAATTGCAGCATGTGCCTCAATATCTTCTTGCTACTGGGTGATCTGTTCTTCATTACTTTGTAATCAGAGTTTTAATTCAACAATTTTTGTTTCCAATTTTTCTAATTCTTCTCCTTTCTGACCAGATTCTGCATCCCCTATGCTAACAGAAAAATGTAGGTTGGGGATTTCCAAGTCAACATGAGGTGCATTTTCCTCGATACTAGGTACATTTTCAATTCTGTCAAGAAAAGGGGAGAATCCCCCCACATGTTCATCTTCAATCTCCACAGAATGTGGTGACTGTACTTTTCCCTCTTCATGTTCCCTTAGAGATGGTGTTCTCTTCTCTTCAACCTTGAGGGATTGATCAACTTTTTTTTCCATTTCACTTATTTCCTCATCACCAAGCTGATTTTCAATTTCCAATATTCTTGTTCAAGTCTTGGGCTTTTTCTTTTTAGAGGTGCTTCCTATAGTTTCATTGGACTCCGCAGACAACCTCTTGCTTCTCCGTAGAGGAGGGGTTGTTTGGAAAGTGACTTTAGTCCGCCTCTTCCTCTTGCGAGGAGGCTCTTCTTCTTCTCCAAAATGCATAATTTCCACATCCCCTAACTGTCATGGGGTTACTAACACATTAGGAAAAGTTTCTAGTGCATCGCCGCTAGGAGCCGTTGAAGTATGTTGGGATTCAGGAGCACCTAAGTCCTCAGAGGAGGGTTCTTCTAACGATTGTTCTCTTTGTTTAGAGGACTCACCCTCCTCAAGTGGTCTTTTAGACTCCACTTTTTCAAATTTTTGTAGAAATTTCTGCCACTTCTTTTCTGGCTTTTTATGAAAATGGTACTTACATATCAATTGTATAAGACTATGGTTTTTCTGTCCCAACTTTATATTTTTCCATCATGGTGGTAATTGAATGACACAAAAATGCTAGTAAATTAATCCTAAGAGAAGGGTCTTCAACACCATGGTGCAAATGAATAAGCAGACGGAAAGGAGGTTCTACTACTAGGGTTATTTGTCCTTCACAGGTTAAGTATTTTATTATCTAGGCAACAACAATTCTCCAGGGTTCTGGGATAGACATTATGTGAAAACCTTTGTTTTGTCCCCTAGTACTTATGGTGATTATAGGTTGAGGCTCCCCCTCCCTATGAAACAATTCTACCAGTCTTTGATAGGTAATATTGGTAGTTTCATTCAAATCAATGCATCTATTCTCAAGACCAGAAAGACGAGCAATAATTTTTGAACTTACCTAGAAATGCTTGCCACGCACCACAGTCTGTCCATCTACAAAATTCTCTATGAATTCTCCTACTAGCTACTCGATATATCCCTCAAACTTTTTCATAAATTCCAACAACCCAAATTTTTGAAATAGGCCTGCAACATTATTCAATGCCAAAAATTGAGCTGTTGAGGTTGGTTTAGACTTTTTCTTGGATCCTCCTATTTTACCTTCCCTTATCGCTCTGCTAAATTCTACATAAGCTCTATAATTTTTACCTTGTTTTAATTAACTAAATTGCAGATGAAAAGGGACACAATTTCAATATAACCAATGGAAGAGGAATTAATCACCTTACTTGAGTCCTTACTGAGTAATCATGACAATTCTACATGGAAATTATGCAACCATTGTCGTACTTTTAGCAATCGTGCGATGGCACAATTTTCAAAATTAAGAGAGGGAATGGTTCATGCCAATTAATTAATCTCTATTCAAAATAATTGGAAACTTTAAGTAAAGAAATCTGTACGCACCTTATGTCTTGTCATTAAATCAAACATCACTCACCTTTGCTGACATAATCAGATAGTTACATGATTTGGTGAGGGTGGCAGGAGATAATTATGACATGGATGGGATGGTTTAAATGATGGTGAAAATTATTATGACAAAAGGGTTGGCATAATAATTTCATTTATTATGAAAATATTTGATATGATATGGCGAAATGACAATTAGGGAGTGGATCTCGAGGTGGTAGGAAAATTAAATGATGGGCATGCGTAGAACTTAGGAAAAATCAAAATACTGAAAAAGGAAAGAGTTTACAAAAATCTGAGGCATTGCTGAAAAATGCAGCTGGGGTGGAAGAAGAAAAAGTTTTGGAGCATCGTTGAGAGTTTCCATCAGAACGCAACAACAAAATTGAGGATTCTAGAGCATTGTTGAAAGATGCAGCCAAAGCAGGGACCAAAATTTTTTGGAGCATCGTCGAAAGATGCAGCTGGAGCAACAACCAAATTTTTTTGGAGCATTGTCGAAAGATGCAGCCAAAGCAGTAACCAAATTTTTTTAGAGCATCCAAACAAGTTCCAGAGCATCACCAAAAGATGTCGTCGAACTGAAGAAACAACATGATTCTGGAGCATTGCTGGAAGATGCATCCAGGAGGAGGAACAACATAATTCTAGAGCATCGCTGGAAGATGTAGCCAAAAGAAGGAAGAAGAATGTGACATTTTGGCCTTTGACTTCTCAAAGCATCATTGAGTGATGCATCAAAATGCAAGATCAGAACAAGGAATGACACAAGTCAGTTGTACAAGTTCCAGAGCATCGCAGTAGGGTGTGCCAAAATTTGTGTTTACCAAAGAAATGAAGTCCTGCAAAATATACACAAAATTTAGCCAAATCCAAATGATGAGGTTGATGAAGAATTTGAAAGAAATATTTTGAAATGAAGCAAATTCACACACACACTCTTTTTTTTGTGACATCTATTATGGAAAAAACTATATTGACTCTACTATGGCAGAGTCAATGCACTAGATTTCTCCCTGCACTTCTACCATTTTTGTAAATTCCTCTGTATTAATAGGCTTATGGTAGATGCATAATCAGTGTCCATTAACTAGGAGAGTTCAAGCATCACCATCAATGGGTTTTAGTTGAACCAAACTATTTGTAAATACCTCAGAAATTTCATATGGTTTGAGTCAATGCATTCTGAGTTTTCACTGGTGATCCTTGTATCTGGAATTGAACAATAATGCCCAATCCCCATTATGGAATTCTCTCTCCTTGGATATGTTTATCATGCCAGACCTTGTGTTGTTGTTGTACCAACTCAGTTTGATGGACGACATCCAAATGAAGTTTATCCAATTCACTAAGCTGTAAAACTCTCTATCTAGGCTCATTTAAGATCTATACCCAAATCCATGGTTGTCCTAAGGGTTTGGAGTTCAAATTCAATGGGAAAGAGAGGTTTCTTCCCAAAAACTAACTCATATGGACTAACCTGGTAGTTGATTTCCAGGTGGTGTTATAAGCCCAAACGACTTCATGTAGCTTCCGAGCCTAGAATTTCCTTCTTGATGAAACTATTTTTGTTAAAATATTTTCCAATTCCCTGTTAGTGACTTTGACCTATCCGTTCTCCTGAGGGTGGTAGGGTGAGGACTTCTTGTGGCTCACTTAGAAATGATTTGTGAAGGTTAACAAAACTTTAGACATAAACTGGGGACCCTGATCTGTGACAATTGTCCTAGGAGCTCTGAATATGAGGAAAATTCTGTTGTAAAGGAAATCAACTACTTGTTCCTCCCTAGCAACGCGTAGGGCTTGCAATTTTTCCCACTTAGTCAGGTAGTCGGTACATACCAGAATGTACTCTTTTCCTTGTGAAGAAGGGTCCCCATTTTTCAAATGGTTCAAGGACTACTTGAGGCTGCAAGGGAATTTCATTAGATGGAGTTGGTCTTCCTACCCTTTGAAATTCATCACATCTGCAAACATATTTCTTGATATCCTTATGCATAGAAAGCGAGTAGTATCCTACTCCCAAAATCTTGTGGGTTGTCCTTTTAGTAGAATAATGCTCTCTAGAAGGATCATCGTGATAGGCTCTAAGGATACTATAGGTCTCATTGTCCCTAACACAATGTCGTAGAACCATATCAGGTCCACATCGAAATAGGATCCCATTAATCCATTTGAAGGGGGCACTTTCTCTAACAAGACGTTTCTTTTGTTTTGATGAAAAATGAGGTGGTACTTCTACAGTGGCCAAGTAGTTTGCAATATCGGTAAACCAAGGGGTTTTAGTAGAGATGGCGAACAAATTTTCATCTAGGAACTCATCCTGTACCAGAGCACAATCACCATCATGTTTAATTTGGGATAAGAAATCCATGACTACATTCAACTTCCCTGGTTTGTCAATAATTGTTATGTTGAATTCCTGAAAAAGAAGCAACCACCTAATTCTACTTGCATTTACTATAGGTTTATTCATAAGGTACTTGATGGCTGAGTGATCTGTGTACACTGTGACTTTGTATCCCGTGATATAATGTCAAAATTTCTTAATTGCATGAACTACAGCCAAGAATTCTTTCTTCATTGTGGTATAATTCCTTTCTGTTGGAGTCAAATTCTTACTGATGAAATATATGGCATATTTTCCTCCATTCTCATCTTCTTGTCCTAAAACCGCTCTAATGGCATCATTGGATGAATCAACATAGATGTGGAACAAAAGGTTACAATTAGGTCCATGAAGGACAGGAGCAAAGATGAGTTTCTCCTTGATGATTTCAAATGATGACTGACACTCAGGTGTCTAGATGAACTCGACATTCTTCTAAAGAAGGGAAAACATAGGGGTCATGATCTTGCTAAAAAATTATATGAATCTTTGATAGTATCTAGCATTCCCTAAGAAAATTCTGACATCAGTCTGGGTTTTTGTGGTCTCAAGTTGTCTTACTTCAATTTTCTTAGGATCAACCTTAATCCCTTCAACTAAAATATGGTTTCCTAGCACTATTCCTTGTTCTACCATTATCAGACATTTCTCTTGGATTAGGGACAAATGATGATCGTCACATCGCTTCAACACCTTATCTAGATTATGGAGAGCCTCATCAAAGGTTGAACCATATACAGTGAAGTTTTCCATATAAACTTCCACACACTCATTCACCAACTCAGCAAATATAGCTAGGATAGCTCTCTGGAACGTTGTAGGAGCATTACATAGCCCAAAAGGAAGAACCTGATATGCAAATTTCCCCCAAGGGTAGGTAAAATTCATCTTATCCTGGTCTTCTACTACTACCTGTATCTAGTTGTAACTACTAAATCCATCCAAAAATGAAAAATATTTCCTCCCAGCCAAGTTATCCAACACCTAGTCTACAAATGGCAGAGGAAAATAATCTCTTTGTGTTGCTTTGTCAAGTTCCCCAACACCTGGTCTATACACACTCTCCACTTTCCATTTTTCTTTGGAACCACAACCAAAGGTGACACCTATTTTCTGTCAGAAATCAGATAAATAAACCCTACTTGTAGGATTTTCTTAATTTTAGTTTTAACGATATCTTTCAGGGCAGGATTGAGTCTCCATTGTGGTTGGCGAACAGGTTGAACATCCTCAATATAGATATGATGAGTACACACACTTGGGTGTATTCCTCTCATATTTGTGTAGTCCCAAGTGAAAGCTTTAGATCTATTCACCAGGGTGTCAAATAATTTGTGTCTTCCAGCTCAATCAACCAACCGTTAATGTTCAAATTTTTTCCTAGCAGCAGCATAATGGTTTTAACTCCCGGATGGTTGGATGTGATAGTATACATGGGCCTTGTAAAAGTGTTAAGAGGACAACTATGAGGTATGGTTTTATGAATCCTGGCAAGATCTGCAAAGAAATGGTGCATTTTTGAAACTAAGTTTGTCAAAGGACAAGGCAATCCCATGAAATTGACATTATCAAATTCTATGTGATCAATGTTGATTGGGTGTTCTGGGATCTCTTCTACGTCTGTCATCTCCTCATTACTTGAATCCATAGTAATACTTTCCACGTTGTTTTCCAATTCATCCTCTAATTCGTCACCATGTTGTTTGATGACTACCATGGCTAGTGAAGCCAAATTTTCCTATCCGTTGGGACTTTCTAGTTCATCAACCCATACTTTATTGTGTTTGACAGGCTTGGCAGGAGGATACAAAAATAAATGTTTTCTATTAGGTCCATGTGAAATCGTCATTCCTCCCTCTCTGCAGTCAATTTTGGCTACAACAGTAGCCAACCATGGTCTTTCGAGAATTATTGGATAGCTATTTTTAGGTGTAAGGGACTCAATTATTTGAAAATCTACTAGATATTCCCATCCATCCACCTTAACAAGAAAATTTTCAATGACGCCCTTGGAAATAGCTATGGATTGATTTGCCATCTGCAAGACTGTAGTTGTGGGACGTAAATCAGTAAGTCCCAAATTTTCCATCACATCAATAGTCATTACATTAATGGATGCTCCAAGGTCCACCAAGGCATTAGGTATTGCTACCACATTAACTGTTACTATTATAAGTGGACTACCTGGATCATCATATTTCAGAGCAGTGGTCGTTCTAGCCAACAAGTCATCTAGATAACCATTTATGTGGACAATTATTATTCATTTTGGTTTCCTCCCTAGAGTTTTGATACACAATTGTTTGATCAATTGGTTCAACTTAGGAATCTCCTTAATCGCTTGTAGCAAAGGGACTTCAATCTGCAACTGTTTAATTTCTTGTATCGATGCAATTTTGGTAGATGTGGTAATTTTTAAAGTATCTTTCACGGTGATTGGTTTCAGACACTCTAGAAAAGGTGCTTTAATTTTGTCTTTAGGAGTGGAGTATTTAAAAAGATCAGTTGGAGACCGACCCCCCTCCTCCTGAGGTAGGTCGAAAGCTCCAATTGAAGATGGCAGGTCAGGCTTTTTTTGAGTAGCTTATGGGGCTTGTTCTACGAATGTGGGAATTTTTGTAGTTGTCTCAACAGACTTCTTAATAGGTTCATCCATAATTTCTTCAATAGTTGACTGCAAAAGTGTTTTTCCAAACCTCAATTGCAAGTTTCCACAGTGTATCACATTAAGTCTAGTGACATTGTCATGTTCGGTGTGATACACTAGAGTATTCACGTGATTATTCTTTGGGTTCAGAATGGGTTGCATTGGAAGTGGTGGTTGGTTAACTTGTTCATTTTGTTGAGTATTCTAGGGAGGTGGTAAAAGATTCTGTTGTGGAGTAGGCATCCTTCTGGGACCAGTATAAAACTGATGCTAAGGTTGATTCCATTGAGGAATAAGATTCTGAGGATACCATTGTTGTTGAGGTTGATTAGGCCACTAAGGATTTCCCCAAGATTGATTTTCCCATTTAGGTGATCCCCAAGGATAAGTTCCCCAATTAGGTGGTACTGGAGGTGGTGTCTGAGGCCAGGGTGTTTCCCATGGATTATTATTCCAGTTGGGTTGAGGTCTCTAGTTAGAGTTTGAATTCTGGCCATAGGAAAAATTCCCTCTAGTTCTTTGATTTACAACATTGATCTCTTCCTCAACCAGAGGTGTTCTTTTCTTGGAATTCTTAATAGTGTTTAGAAGATCACATTGATTAGTGGGGTGAATTTTGTCACAAACTTGACAAACATCAATTTTTTCAACTTTGTCTAAAGGGAATTCCCTTAGCAAATGTTTGTTTTGGCACCTGGGGAAATAAATGGACAAAGTCTCAGGATTTCACATTTTAGCATGTATGCCATCTAACATGGTGTTTAGCTGAACAAGAATATCAGTCTTGAGGTTGGATAGCTCTGCACATAATTTTCCTATTTTATTGGAACCTTTAAAGAAGGTGGACTTTCAGATACCTCCTCGAGTATGAGAGAAACATAATTCAGTAATATCATCGAGCCCTAGTTGGGACATGTCTCCTTTTCCCATTAAATCCAAGCTCCTTTGAGCTTCATCGTCAAGACCCTTAAGGAATAGGGTCTTCAGAATATCAAGACTTATGACTTCTCCACCACATCCTTTAGATAAGAAGATAAACCTATCTAGGTGATCCTCTAGAATTTCATCCTCATTTTTCCTTATTTTGAATAGTTCTTCTTTCCTATCTCTGATCCTATAGTAACTTTGGTATTTCTCCAAAAAGGCATACTCCATTTCATCCCAGGAGGTTATCGATTGAGAAGCTAATCCCATAAACTAGCGCATGGTTGAATCTTTCATAGTGGAGGAAAAAAGCTTTAGTTTTTGGTTATCACTCTTATAGTCATATGTATGACACAAGACTTTAAACTCAAATAGAAATTGGTTAGGGTCCTCAGTAGACAAACCTTGAAAGGTTGGAAAGAAGGCTAGTGAGATATTTTTCATCATCGTATCGTCATCTGCATCAATAGCAATAGGATAAGTGAACATGTGTGGTGGTGGAGGGTTATTATTGTTGGCAACATTTCTACGGTCACCCATGATGTTGAAGAGAATGTGGTCCTCTTCAAAAATTTGCTCAATTGGGCGAGGCTCTGGAGTTTGCAAAGGAATATGCTCCTCTATAACTATGTGTTCTCATTTTGGGGTATGTGGGAAGGTCTCAAGTTGACCTTGCTCGATCAAATCCTCAGTAAGTTCTTGATCTAAGTTTCCTTCCTCCCTACTTGTGGTTGGTACATTGATTGGGGGGTTTTTGGTATGAATCTTTTGTGGGGGCCTCATTTTCTGACCATGTAGAAAAAGAAGCCAAAGGATTATTTTTGTTCCTAATAGAGGTATTCAAGGTATCTCCTACTAACACTAGAAAAAGAAGGTCCCCGACAACGGCGCCAAAAAGTGATAGGTTGTCGTTAGGTCCTAACACTTTAGTTGATAAATACATTAATATATCGACCGGGTAGTGTTCGAAGGCTATATGCAATAGAAGACATCTTGACTATCTCTCTCGGGTTTCCTAGATGCTGGACAACTGAAATAAAAATATAAACTAAGAGGCCACTAAACTTAGAAAGTAGGAAATCATTTATCTAGAAAGCTTGAAATAACTAATCTAGAAAGAAAAAAACTATAAATCTAAAAAGCATAACTAAACTAGAAAGCATGGAAATGATTAAACTAAGAAATGTATAAATTGTTGAAGAAGTAAAGCTTGTAAATAAACTAGGAAACATTGATCTAACAAAATATAGCTATCTTAACAACTAAAAAAATTTGATTTAACAATCTGAAACAACTGAGAGAAGGTGCTTCAAAACTTTAGACACTAAACTCAAAGACTATAGACTCAACTACAACCTGCAGGATTAGTCTTAACAAAATTACACACATGAAAATAAATTTCAATTCCAATTATTATCTACTAAATGAAAGTACATAATTAAAAGTAGAATACTTATCTATCTAATCTACAACCCCTCGAGTGGCCAGCTCTCAAGTGCTCCTATGCCTAGCTTAGATCACATACACTGGTAACTCCAAAATTACTTCATTCAAAATAACACCATTCACATTACTCAGTAACTCCAAAGGTGGCGGGAAAAAATCATTTTATTCATATTAAGAGTGCAACTCAGAAAACATAGTGACAACATAATGATATTCTTCTGTATATTATCGTTTTCAATAGTTACATATTTATATAAGAGCAGCTAACAAAATCCTACTTTTTAGTTGGTAAAGTCTTCAACTAATTGTCAACAACTAACATGCTTTAAATCCAATGACATGAAACATTAAAGGGGCTCGACACGAGCCATAAAGTCTTTAAAACTGAAAATAATAGAAACTACAAAAACTCGGTCCATAATGTATGCTCCTAAAGTTCTGGCACCCATTCACTTGTCTTCAATGGTGTTGAAATATGTGTTAAACCTCTTTGACTGGCATGATAACCAATTGTGGAAGTTGACCTGTTCAATGCTAAAAAGCTAAACCATTAAGTCAGCGTAGGTTAGCTTATTTCAACTAATTTCAAGAAATAAAGATTGTATGCCTTTTTACAAAAAGAAAGTAATTACTTATCCTAAAGACAATTAATTGGTAGGGTAAGGATGGCTGAAAGATATGAGGTTAAATATTTAGTCCATTATATTGATGAGGTTATTTTTACCTCATCACCAACTGCACATCCTTACAACAAACTCCTTCTCATACAGTTGACACTAATGACAACACTAAATTTTTTTGACATCAATGACAACGCCAATTGCACATACTTGCAATAATATAGGATCTTGAGAGTTCAATTATTCTTGGACTTAAAATAAACTATAAACAACTATTAACTCTCCCAAAAACATAGGAAGAGGACTAGGTCTATTTTAAATAATAATAAAAAGCTAATGGAGGCAAGAGTTTCAAAATAATATTAGGACTCTACATCTTTAAAGAAGACAATTATAACTGAAGACGTGCCTAACATCGCAAAACTTATTACAAGCCATGACCATTGTTATTATAAATATATTCTTTCCTCCATGACCTAATGACAACATAAAGTAAAAAGATAGAATGATCCATCAATAAATTGTGTTCACAATCTTTGACCACTGCCTCCATCAACTACAAAAGACTGCATATGTTGTAGGAAATCACCATCTTTGGGTTCGACGGACAAGCATCCTTTGTTGCGGGTTGACAAATCCTTCACTACAAAGGTTATTTTATTTCAAAGGAATATTTTCATTATTACTAACCATAATCAACATAAAACTATTAAATTCCATAGACATTCACATATTCATATAATTATTTATCAATATAATATATCATCCTTAATGATTTAAATACTTAAAATAAGTGGAAGGTCTAGGTAATGTCTTTGAAACCATCAAAAATAATATGAAAAGTATGAAACTCAAACAAGGAAAATAGGACAATTCCAAGACTCGTAATTCCTCCCAATTTATCTTTTTTCTTATCCTCAAGCAATTTAGGGCCTCTAGTTATAATGTAATTCATACCCCTTCAACTCCTCTTCTAATTCCTTAATTTTTTGAAGAGTTTCCTGCAACTCATTAACTTCTTTACTCTTCAAAATTAATTCCTTCTCATTCTCCAAAAATAGTTCTTCATTAGTCTTAGTTGGGGAAGTAAATTCCTCTTCAGTTGTTGGACTATTAGGAGGTTTGGATTTCTTCTTTTCTATAAACAAATCCTCTTTTGATTTAGAATCTGAACTAGTGTTTAGATACATAAATTGAACGCCTTTGGATTGTTCTTTATCATCGAGTAAATTCTCTTTTTTTTTAGTTTGTTTCAAACTCTATCATCATGACCTTTTCTTGTCGAGAATGGGCCTTCCCTGCTACAACACCTTTTTCTTTTAGGTGGTGTGAACGCCTTTTAGGCTGTACAAGCCCTTTTTCCTTCTTTTTAGATGTCAGAGAGGAAGATATACACTTTATTTATGCTTCTTAGGCATGGAAGGGTTTTCTATGGCAACAAGGGTTTTAGACTCTATAGGGGCTATAGGTTGTGCCTTAGAGGCTACATGTTAGGTTTCCTATTGTAGACATCCAAATTTGGACACTTAATTTATCCAAATTTATCACTTTTCATCTAAACAATCTCTTATCCAGGTTAATTAAGTAATATTACTATTATTTAATTAATATCCTTAATTCTGTCAAATCCCTAAGGTATTTAATTAATAATTAAATACCTTACCCTCCTTAATCCTCTTTTCATCAAATGAATTAAATAAATATTACATTTATTTAATTCCTCACATGTCATTTTTATCTAAGCCTAATCCATCTCCTAATCTCTTCATTAAGAATGTGCACATTCCTAATCCTTGATTAGGATGTGTCGCATCCTGCAACTTTTGCAAGTTGACTTTTAATCCTTATTAACCCCTAATTATCTTCTAATTACTAATTAGTTAAGCCTAATTAGTACCTTGGTCAACTCTCCCCATCCCCCAAGGAATTTTTAATTGCTTTTTATTCACCCTAGGTTCCCCTCTTCCCCATGTGAATTTTTAATTCACCTTTTATTCCTTCTAAAATCCCCTTTTCCCATGCATCTTCTAGAACCTTTGACTTGTCACATCAAGTCACATGTGACAAAATCCCACATTTTTGGAGACCCTCTCTTATCCACTAGATTATCCCAAGCATGTGAATTTTTAATTCACATTTATTCCTCCAAAGAATCTTCTAATCTCCCAATGTACTTCCAAGGTACATGTCCTTCTTACACATCATGTACCTCCCTTCCACATCACCTACACATCATCTCACCCTTAGCCATATCACAATCCACATATCAAGATGTGAGGGCTTGTGAGTCCTCAACTCACCTTAGCCCTTCATCTTGGCCTTGTTGGATAAATCCCAACCATTGAATTCTCTAGAATTCAAGTTTCTCTATAAATACCCCATTCTCTAAGGCATTTAAAGAGACTTAGTCATTTTGCAACTAAATGCTGCCATTTTGTGCACTCATCTAGCTATCAACATTTATCCATTTGCATCTACATTCAAGCATATAATCAAGACTTGCATTTAGCCATATCAAGAGCCATCAAGGAGCATACAAATCGAATCAAAATCAAGGGCCAACCAAAGATTTTCAGCTGCAAAAGGGAGGTATAATCATTTGTCTTCATTTAACACTTTCCTCTTTGCATTTACAAATTTCTTAGGCTAGTCTTGAGGTGTTTCCTTATGTTTTTCCATTGCATTTTAGTTGCTTAGAATAGGTTGAACATTTTGATATCACATTTCTAGCACGCCCGGTGGGACCCACAAGTGGGTTCCTATATTTCACGTTTCTTGTTGTTAAGTTTTTTGCAGGAATACATTGCGGAAGGGTGACTATGTCCTTGATTTTCCGCAGTGGGGTGACTGCGCCCCTGATTTTCCGCAGTGGGGCGATTATGCCCCTGATTTTTCGCAGTGGGGCGACTACACCCCTGATTTCCCGCAGTGGAGCGACTGCGCCCCTGATTTTCTGCAGAAGGGCGACTATGCCCCCTCCTTGACCAAAATTTTTGGCTAACACTTTTTCTGCAGAAGGGTGACTACGCCCCTTCCTTGACCAAAATTTTTGGCTAACACTTTTTCTGCAGAAGGGCAACTACGCCCCCTCCTTAACCAAAATTTTTGGCTAACACTTTTTCTGCAGAAGGGCGACTACGCCCCCTCCTTGACCAAAATTTTTGGCTAACACTTTTCTTGTAGAAAGGTGACTACACCCCCTAGTTTGAAATTTTTGTGCTAACACTTTTTCGCAGTGGGGCGACTGCGCTCTTGATTTTTCGCAGTGGGGCGATTACGCCCCTAATTTTTCGCAGTGGGGTGATTACGCCCCTAATTTTCCGCAAAAGGGCGACTGCGCCCCTGATTTTCTGTAGAAAGGCGACTGCGCCCCTGATTTTCCATAGAAGGGCGACTGCGCCCCTTTGTCACCGCGAAGCAACACATTTTGAAAGGTAAAACTGTCATTTTGGCTTCGGTTTTTTGCTATTTTCAAGTATTAACTCCCTAACACTGTTCTTGCAAGGATATTGGTGTTTTTTCTAACTTTTTGCAGCATATTCTTGTGAAGTTGATGAAGAAAGTGGGATAAAACATCTAACATTTGCTTGCAGGGCTATCCATTCGCTCAAACTTTTTAAACTATCCTTGTTGTTTGCGTTAATCTAAGAACATAGTTTAATTAGGGGGAGTAATATTCATTGCTTGTTGTGCTTATCTTTTGTGTTGCCCAAAGGGAGCATTAGCTTGTTTTCCTTTCCCTTGCACTTCGTGAGCCTGGGGAGTAGTTGGAAACGATTAGTGCTTTCTTTCTAGTGGGACCTGCTTAGGAATTTCATCACCCCAAGGGACAATTCCAACCACGCATACCGGTGGGGTATATAAAGGGGAGAGCGAAAGCTGTACCCCAATCCAACGTTGTAATTGGCGAAGCGTTGAAGCTAGGGTGATACCTAGATAGACGGAAGAGTTGGTCTGAACCCTTCAGATCTCACTGGGTTCCCGACTCACGCTTGTGACAGCTAGTGTTCACGATTGTGCCTCACGTACTGAGAGTATATCGAGGACTCCCTAGACACCTTGTGCATCCTAGATTAAGACCTCTTTGGCCATACCCTTAACACTAATCATAGGATTGTGTTTGCTTGAAAGTGTTTTCTTGTGAGAAACCAATGAAATTTTTGACAAATTGGCCTTATTATTGTCATTTTAAAATCCTTTCCATAGTCATTTTCATCAAACCAAGTCTTTGATTTTTCGCAGTGGGGCAATTACGCCCCTGATTTTCCACAGTGGGGCGATTATGCCTCTGATTTTCTGCAGAAGGGCGACTACACCCCTGATTTTCCATAGAAGGGCGATTACGCCCCTGATTTTCCGTAGAAGGGCGATTACGCCCCTAATTTTCCGCAGAAGGGTGATTATGCCCCTGATTTTCTGCAGAAGGGTGACTGCACCCCTAATTTACTACAGAGGGGCGAATTTGCCCTCTTGAACACCCGAAATCACCCCGTTTGGATCCGTTTAGCCTCTGAACCATCATTTAATCATTCCCAACCTTTTTCTCATCATCCCAAGCCTCCGTTTTGTCATTTTAAACCTTTGAAAACCTCCATTTGATCATTCCAAAGCTCCATTTTATCCATTCCCAGCATCCATCTATTCTGAGCACCTGTTTGCCCATCATCAACACTTTTCCGAAAATCATCATTTCATCACCAAAATCACATAAGTGCCACTTAGAACATCATTAGAGTCCATATCTAGCATCAAATCATCCATCCCAATCATCTAGACTTCATTTTGAGAATTTTGATTTTTGTGCCGAAACTTCCGGAGGCCATAACTTTTGACTCGGGTGCTTGTTTGAGCTGAAATTTTACGGGTGGTTGCGTTATGAGATGGCATGTAGATTCTTGATTGACTCAAAGTCCCTCAGACCCTGTTTTTCCAAATTTTTGAGGCCTCAAACTTTCATCTTGACCCTCAAAATCGCAATTTAGTGTTTTTTTCCAGCATTTTGAAAAATCATTTTTGTCAATAACTCAGAATGTGTGTCTCCAATTTGGGATGCTAGTTGGAAATTCATCCTATCTTTGTTTTGGGTATTTTTTGGGAAAAAATTGAACTCTCAAAAATACGTTTGTGAGGTTTCCTAAAATGGAAAAATTTGACAATATTTGAAAATTGCCAAATCTAAAAAAATTTGATTGTCAGCACCTTACGTTCTTTAAACCCCAGAATTTGGTGTAGAATCAATCCCACCATATCCTCCAATAATTCTAAGCTTCAACCCAATCCTAATCTGAGCTTTAATCTAATCACAATCTGAGCTTAACCAAAACCCTAATCTGAGCTTTAGTCATTTCAACCTTTCATTCATCCATTTTGAACAGTTGTTCTCCCTTTTCAATCATCCATTTCCCCATTCTGAGTAAACACTCATATATTTCAAACCTTCATCTATCGTCTCAAACTCTAGTTTAGCTATTCTGATCATTCGTTTACTCGTTCTGAGTAAACATTCATCCATTTCAAACCTCCTTTCATCATTTCGAACTCCCGTTCAATAGTTTCGATCGTTTGCTTACTTGTTCTGAGTAAACCTTCATCCATTTCACACCTCCTTTCATCATTCCAAACTCTCATTCTAACATTCTGATCATCCATTTACTCGTTCCGAGTAAACATTCATCCATTTCACACCTCCTTTCCACATTCCAAACTCTCGTTCTATCGTTACGATCATCTGTTTACTCATTCCGAGTAAACATTCATCCATTTCACACCTCCTTTCATCATTCTAAACTCTCATTCTACAATTTCGATCATCCATTTACTCATTCTGAGTAAACATTCATCCATTTCACACCACCTTCAATCATTTCAAACTCTCATTCTACAATCTCGATCAATCATCTACTTGTTCTGAGTAATCTATCATTCATTCTGAGCTTTCATCTTCTCGTTCTGAGAATCATTCATCTATTCTTAGCAGTCATTTACTCATTCCAAATAATCATTCATCTGTTCCAATCAATTGTTTACTCGTTTTGAGTATTTTTTCATCCATTTTTTATCATCCATTCCTCCAATCAAATCATCATTTTCCATATCCAAATCCCCCGAACTTCATCTCGGGTTATCCAAATTGAACTAAGTATCTGATCTGATCGTCATCATTAGCATCCGCTTAAGATTGTCATCCATCCTAAATCAATCATCATCGTCGGCCCAATCAATCCATTTTCAATCTCAAAGTGGATTCGGTGCCGCAATCATTCACTCATCCTTTAATCTGATCAATCAGTATCCTACGTCACCTAGGGTAATCTCTGAACAAGGTTCACAATCCCTTTCATCATCCTATCCAATCCATCATTTGATCTTATCCAATCCAATCCAACCGGATCCAATCCAATCCAACCCGATCCAATCCAATCCAATCCAATCCAACCCGATCCAATCCAACCTGATCCAATCCAATCCAATCCAACCCGATCTGATCCAATCCAATCCAATCCAATCCAATCCAATCCAATCCAATCCAATCCAATCACATCCCTATCCAATCACCTTCGACCCAATCAATCTACTTCCATCTCGAAGTAGATTCGGTGTCGTACTCATCCTTTGATAATCCAATCCAACCCAATCCAATCCAACCCGATCCAATCCAATCCAAACCAATCCAACCTTATCTAATCCAATCCAATCCAACCCGATCCGATCCAATCCAATCCAATCCAATCCAATCCCTATCCAATCACCTTCGACCCAATCAATCTACTTCCATCTCAAAGTAGATTCGGTGTCGTACTCATCCTTTGATAATCAAATCTGATCGTTAGAATCAATCCCATCCAATCATCCAATCATCCTAATCTGAGCTTTAGTCCATTCCCATTTTGAGCTTGAGCTAAATCTTGATTCTAGCTTTAGTCCATTCCCATCCAAAATATTTTATCCATCCTCTTTATCCTTTCACCATCATGAATCCTTATCCTCCATCAATAGTGGTAAAGGGAAACCCTAATTACATTGACAACGATAACGAAAGTCTTGTCGATCAAGAAGAATGTGACATAGATCCCCTTGACACTATTATTGCTAGTAAGCTTTCTCCACCCACTTTCCAAAATTCAATCACCCCTTCCAGTTATCCCATTATGTCTTCATCCATGCCTAATCATGTTGCTTATGCTACCTTTGACAAGGGATATCCATCATATCCTTCATCTACATCATCCTCTTATCCTAGTCTGCCATCACAATACCCCTATCTTAATCCCCCGTCCACATCATCCTATCTCAATTCTTCACCAGCATATACCCGCTACCCTAATCTTCCATACCAATCTGCTCACCCTAATACTACATCCACATCAACTTATCCTAATCCAACATCCGCAGTTCAATATCTCCATCCGCCACCTCAATCTTCCCATCCTAATCCACCATCCCCATACCCATACTACAATCCACCACCTGCATCCTCATGTCCTAATTCACCATTTCTTAACCCTTCATCTAATCTTAATCCCCGATCTATTCCAAGTCTTGCATCCAATCCCATTCCCCCATCTAATCCTAGTCCACCAATCCATAATCCTTCATCCACTCCTATCACGCCATCTCAGCCTAGAGCATTCAAGTTCTTCACTCCAGAAGTTCTCCAAGAACTTATAACAAAGAAGACATCTCCCACTCCACACCTTGAAGTTATGGAATCATGCCATCCCAACCCATCATCCACGGTCATTAGAGACGAGACCCTTCTCCACCCAACACCTATCATTGATGGTACCACCCCTAGCACCACTCAAACCATCGAAACCATCACATCCTCTACCATCACATCCTCTAAATCCACTAAGCCCCCATCTCCTACCATCACATCCTCTGAATCCGTTGAACCCCCATCTCCTACCATCACATCCTCTGAATCCACTAAGTCCCCATCCCTTACCATCACATCTACTGAATCCACTGAACATCCACCTCCTACTCCAAGAGTCATCAAACCCATCGACGATGCCCAAATCCATTCTGATGACTGCATTGAATCCTCCATCCTTCCATCTCCCCAACTTGAAGAGTCTCTCCAACACTCTGTCATCCTTCCATCCACACAAGATGCATCATGCCAAGAGTCTAATCCAAAGCATGACAACATATCCCCTTCTCTAGATCAAGATCCTACCATCCTATCTAGTCCACCTCAAGATCACAGTCCCCCATCCATTCCACCCCATGATCCCCTTGTCTCCACCGCTCCATCTTCATCTCCATCACATGAGCCCACTACCACAAATCCATCCTATCATATCCCCTGATCCCTCTCCTGATACCACCCATCCAAATGTTGCTATCCCATCATCTCCCTCTCATAATCCCCCATCATCGCCTAAAACTGCTATCCCCACACCACTTGCATATCCCCTTGGTACGCTCACATTCTCCCATGGTGGCCTCCTCGCAGAAGAAAAACACAGTGTATATACCACCCATCATCCTCCACCTAATAATGGACTCGCATCATGTTTTCAATAACACAAATCCTATCATGGATCGCATGCTCAAGAAAATGAACTATCAAGGAAAAGGTCTAGGCCTTCATGAGCAAGGTATTTTAGAGCCCATCCAAGTCAAAGAACAAGTCTGCATGCAAGGTCTTGGACCTATTTCCCAAGACTCACAATCTAAAGATGTTGGTACAACCTCTAGACGTCCTCAACGAACCTTTTCCAAAAGAAATGTTGGCTCTTCCCATCACTCCACCATACCATATGCTGCCATCCCTCCTCCTCTATCGTATCGCCTCAAAACAACCATCCATATTCCTCCTTCATCTGCTCCATCCATTTTGGGTCCTTACATCCCTCCATCTACCATGCCCATGTTTCCTCCAGGTCCTACGTCTATTCTGGGCCCCTATATCCTCAAATCACCTCCTCCATCTCGTCATATCCATCCTTTCATCCATTCAACACCTATCCATGTCCTCCATCATAAACATCCTAATCAGGATCAACAAAGGCACATACCTGCACATCCTCCATCTACACGTAATCCTCATAATTTTATCTCCATCGCTCCACATCATCCATCTCCTCACACCCATCCCATTGCTAGTAAATGCACTTTGGATGCCAAAGCAAAAATTCCTAAATCTAAAGATACACATGAACCTCACGCTCCTCATGTCCCCTCTAACAAACATGGTGAAAAGAAGAAAAATATAAATCCCAATCAAATCCGTAGGCCACAAAGGCCCACCAAAGCAAACATCAAAACCATGTGGATCCCAAAGAAAAAAGATGCAATGCCATCACATGAAAAATCTGTAAGAACATCCAAAGTCGCTAATCCAAAAGCTAATCATACACCCCTTTCATCTCCTAAGTCCGTTTTGGGTCCCTATGTCCCGAAATTCACCATTCCATCTCTGCCATTATCCCCACATTCTCCATCCCTTAATCCTATTATCTTTTCACATCCACCACCACATGTGCCAATGTTGGTCTTGAACACATCTCCCCATCACATATCCACCCCATCATTCTATCCATACCCTTTCCAACATCTCATCCATTACCCCACATATCTCCCCCATCAAATCCCTTTAATTCGTCCTTTTGCATAATCCATTTCTCCTAATAAGGTTGTACCAACATTCAACAGTTGGTTCGAACAAGGGCTATTAATGCCTCATATAGAATTGGAAGCTTAAGACCTTCATCCATATCCTTATCGCATGTCTTCTAAATCCACTTATTTTCCTCCCTATCCTTATCCATCTCCTTTTGCATGATATCCAAAATTTCAAAAATCCAAAAAAGTCAAGAAATAAAAAAAAAAGAAAAAGAAAAAATAGTAAAGAGAAATAATTTGTCCAATGGTGAAAACTTGGAAAACAAGTGCCTTGGATAAATACCATGATGAAAACGGCAAACAGGTGTAATGTAAATCCCCATCTCACTTGGGGCAACTTCACGATATGCATTCCCTCCATCCGCTATGCTTCCAACTATGCACCCATCTTCCTGTTATCCGTCCTCTTCATAAATCCCCTCCATCCCACCTATCTTCCGCATCCTACCATCATATCCCATTTATCTCCCATCCCTCCATCCTTCTTGTGATCTTGATCAAAACAGGGGCACCTATCTATACATACTTTGGACACCTCTTGGTATACATTCCCTTCATCCATGCTCTGTTGTATTCCCTGGTCACCCATCCTATCCTCCTCTAGTTATCTCCTTTTCCCATCCACTCATCTTCCATCCCTCATGCCTCATCATATATGACATATCTAGAGTGGGGGCATTTGCTTCCTTTGTGACATAGTCCTTGGAGACATCATCTATCATAACATCTCTTCATCTCCCTATCCATCTATCACAGCATCCCTTCCATCTCCCCATCCTTATCTTCGTATCCATCTATCACAACATCCCTTCCATCTCCCCATCCTTATCTTTGTATCCATCTATCCCAACATCCCTTCCCTCTCCCCATCCTTATCTTCGTATCCATCTATCCTAGCCTCCCTTTCATCTCCCAATCCTTATATTCCTATTCCCCCATCCCCCATCTGCCGCTACCCAGGGTGTGTCCGCCCCCCCTTCCGGGGTGTGTCTGCCCCCATGCCGGGGTGACTCCGCCCCAGCTTGGGGCAGCTCCGCCCCTACTTGGGGCATGTTCGCCCCCCCTGCCAGGGCCCTGCCCCCTTCTAGGGCGTGTCTGCCCCCTTGCCGGGGTGACTCCGCCCCAGCTTGGTCCGGCTTTGCCCAGATCTCGGGGTGACTCCTCCCCTACCCGAGGCGTGTCTGCCCCAGCTCTGGGCGGGTCCGCCCCCTTCCGGGGCGTGTCCGCCCCCGCTCAGGGCGTATCCGCCCCAGCTCCCGGGGCGTGTCTGCCCCAGCTCGGGGCGTGTCTGCCCCAGCTAGGGGCGTATCCGCCCCTCTATGAGGCAGTGCACTCTATTCCCCCCCTAAAATCTCCCTCCCATCCCCCCTCCCTATATCTCTATCCATTCTTTCATCTTTATCCTCATCCCATCTCACAATCCCTTGTCATTGGTATCTGGCTATAGGCCTCCCTCCATGCAACCCAATGCCAATTATCTCATTTCCATCACTTTTACTTCTTTTACACATCTTTTCAATCTCTAATCCTTTCTCATCCTTCATCTACCCGTCATATCATCCTCCCAATTCATCCTTTTGGATAACTATCCCATCCTTGAGCTTTGTGTAGTCACCATCCTCCGATCATATCCAACAGGTCTATCTTGTCCCATCATGTCAATCCAGCCATTTTATCTCCTTATCTAGGGTTATCTCATCCTATCATCTTCTCATCCTATCATCATCCATTGTTTGTCATTGGTCATTCGTCAAACTACGCTACCCCTGCGCTTTCACGTAGGCAAGGTTGATCATTTGATCTGCCCCCGGGGATCCTTTATCATCTATCATCGGTCTTTCTTATTTTTCCATCCTGTCATCCATCAAAGTCTCCATCATGGTCCGTCGTCAGCCTCTTATCAAACTACGTTGCCCCTGCACTTTCATGTAGGCAAGGTCGATCACTTGATCCGCCCCCGGGGCTCCTCTATCATCTAGCATCAGTCGTTCCGCTCTGTCCGTCCATTCCTTTATCATCTATCATCGGTCGTTCCGCTCTGTCCGTCCGCTCCTCTATCATCTAGCATCAGTCTTTCTGCTCTATCCATCCACTCATTTATCATATATCATCAGTCTTTGCTTTTATCTCTCCGGTCCTTGTCATCTGCCATCAGTCTTCATCATCCTCTTTCTGCTTTTATCCATTGTTTGTCATCAACCTTTTATCGAACTACGAGGGCTCTGCACTTTCACGTAGGCAAGGCTAATCTTTGATCGACCCCCGAGCCCCTAGGTCTTTAGGGTGTGTCAGTCTCGTGTCTTGTCTTCCTTGTGTTGTGTCGTCAAGCTATGCCCTTAACTAGCCAGTTCTTCACAAACGAGATCCACTTGTATCATGAGATCCAATAGATTTTGAGCATCCCACATCATAACGATCTTTTAGTTTAGTATCCATCATCTTTGGTCTCAATAGGATGCATCCTTCCTAACAGACCTCATCAACCCCATCCATCCCTTTTGATCCTATGGCAAAGGACATTTGAAATTGTTTGTGATCTTTTGATACTTTTGGCTTTTGTTTATCATTTGAGCTCCCTATTATCACTTGTCAAGGCCACCATGATCCATCATATTATGGTGTGCTTTGACTAGTACACATAGGGGCATATCTTGATCTTTTGTTTGCTTGTGTCTTCTTGGTTGTCCCACGTAGTACCCACCGAGATCCCCGAGGTTTTGTGTTACACTAGGGCATCCTTTTGTGCTTGTGGTTATCTCAATACCTGGCTCGACCAAGGTCTTCGTGACTTTGGGGTGTTGGGATATCCTTCTTGTCTATTGTGTTTGTTTCATGCATTAGACACTATTACGCCTTGGTACCACATACCCTGGCACTTGGTGTCTTATGCTATAGCAAAAATCAGTGCTCCAAAGATGGCAAATTGCATTAGGATTGCATTTCATTTTCCATTCTATCATCTTGCATGTATCCCCCCATCCATTCATCCTTCATCCTTATCTCACATCTCTATCCAATCCCCATCCATTCTCTTTAGCCTGAATCATCTAATCATATCCTTGGTCTTGTTCTCAGTCTTGTTACAAGCCTGGGTCCAATCATCCTCATCATCATCATCCCATTTTATTCTTCCATATCCCTTCGGTGTTGTTTGGGATGTATCCTTCCCTTGTCAACAACACTTTCATCATCATCATCGGGAGGTACTCTTCCCTATCCTTTAGTGGTGTTTTGGGACGTATCCTTCCCTCATCAATACCACTCATTGGGATGTATCCTTCCCTATCCTCATTGACAACATTCCATCCATCCTCAACCCCTTTTGGCTTGTACCTTGACTAGGGCAACATCATCTTCGTCTCTGCATCCATTTTTGTTTCCCAACCTCCTGTCGCCTTTTCATCCTTTCATATCCATCCCTTTGCATCCTCTTCCTCATCTCCCATTTCATCATCTCATCCATTTCAAGAGCACATCCGCATTCTCTTGAACCTGCATGTCCTCTCGAGGGGGCATCCTTATCCCTAACCTTCATCTTCACCCCCATCATCCCTTTGATGACTGGGGCATCTTTTCCAATTTAACCATCTCCTTCTGGGTTCTATATTTTAATATTCTTTGAAATGATGCTACTTCGTAACACCATCTCAAAGAGGGGAAAAATGTGGACATCCAAATTTGGACACTTAATTTATCCAAATTTATCACTTTTCATCTAAACAACCTCTTATCCAAGTTAATTAAGTAATATTAATATTATTTAATTAATATCCTTAATTCTGTCAAATCCCTAAGGTATTTAATTAATAATTAAATACCTTACCCTCCTTAATCCTCTTTTCATCAAATGAATTAAATAAATATTACATTTATTTAATTCCTCACATGTCATTTTTATCTAATCCTAATCCATCTCCTAATCTCTTCATTAAGAATGTGCACATTCCTAATCCTTGATTAGGATGTGTCACATCCTCCAACTTTTGCAAGTTGGCTTCTAATCCTCATTAACCCCTAATTATCTTCTAATTACTAATTATTTAAGCCTAATTAGTACCTTGGTCAACTCTCCCCATCCCCCAAGGAATTTTTAATTCCTTTTTATTCACCCTAGGTTCCCCTCTTCCCCATGTGAATTTTTAATTCACCTTTTATTCCTTCTAAAATCCCCTTTTCCCATGCATCTTCTAGAACCTTTGACTTGTCACATCAAGTCACATGTGACAAAATCCCACATTTTTGGAGACCCTCTCTTATCCACTAGATTATCCCAAGCATGTGAATTTTTAATTCACATTTATTCCTCCAAAGAATCTTCTCATCTCCCAATGTACTTCCAAGGTACATGTCCTTCTTACACATCATGTACCTCCCTTCCACATCACCTACACATCATCTCACCCTTAGCCATCTCACAATCCACATGTCAAGATGTGAGGGCTTGTGAATCCTCAACTCACCTTAGCCCTTCATCTTGGCCTTGTTGGATAAATCTCAACCATTGAATTCTCTAGAGAATTCAAGTTTCTCTATAAATACCCCATTCTCTAAGGCATTTAAAGAGACTTAGTCATTTTGCAACTAAATGCTGCCATTTTGTGCACTCATCTAGCCATCAACATTTATCCATTTGCATCTACATTCAAGCATATAATCAAGACTTGCATTTAGCCATATCAAGAGCCATCAAGGAGCATACAAATCGAATCAAAATCAAGGGCCAACCAAGGAGTTTCAGCTGCAAAAGGGAGGTATAATCATTTGTCTTCATTTAACACTTTCCTCTTTGCATTTACAAATTTCTTAGGCTAGTCTTGAGGTGTTTCCTTATGTTTTTCCATTGCATTTTAGTTGCTTAGAATAGGTTGAACATTTTGATATCACACCTATGTCTTTGGCTCCAATTGTGTGTTACTGTTGTAGGTACGTGATGCAAATTTTGGGGAAGAGTTTATATGTTCCTCTTCCCTTTTTGTTGATAGCTCATTCACCTCCTAAGCCCAATTTGATTCATCTAGCCCTAGCCTCAAAGGTCAATCATTTATGTTATTGTAGGCTAGAAAATCTTCCCAAGAAATATCAAGGAATTGGGCTTTAAGGCTTCTCTTTATCAATAGAGTGACTAAACAGTAATGAGACAAGGTAGACTAGTTTCACTTTTTTTTGTACTCGATTGACATTCATTTTACCAAATTAAATAAGAAATTCATAACATTCACATCCTTTGATGGCAAAGGTGACTTAATAGTTTAAAATATATTGCACGTACAAGAGAGATTGTCTACCATCACATGCCAAATATTTAATTATGTATACAACTAAAAATTCCTATAAATAGGGTAGGGAAAGTTGTTTAGTACCTTGGAACAAGGAATCCAATTCCTCTCTTGGCCATATGAATTTATTTTGAGTCGTAACGACATTCGCTCATACTGAAAACTCCTCCCCAACCATAGGTAGTTTGGAGACCTCTACAACTATTTCCTTTGAGGCGTCCACTCTTAAACCTCTTACTATAGCTTCATCATTATGCAATGTGATAGAAAATTGTCGTGTTATCAACTCATTGAATTCAATTGTGGACACTGAAAAAGTATGCCTTTTTCCTTGCTTGATTTGAGAATAATTAATGGTAAATTGGACCTAATGTCGCCTTGATCTAGTGTTGTAATGTGGTTAACACATTCACATTAGGTCTTGGGCCCTTGCAAACTAAATAAAATGCATGTGTTGTAAAGGCATTGTAAATAACTTTCACACTTTTTTAGACTTTTATTAAGCATTTAAGTCTAATGGTCCTTCTTTTCCCACTTTTGAATTAAATATTATTTTAATTCAAAAGTTAGCTTTTCCCTCTTCTTCTATAATTAAATAATTATTTCAATTATTTAATTATTCATTAGCTTTTTCTCTTTATAATTAAATAAATGTTATATTTATCCTTTCTTTATCTCCTCAATTAAATAATTATTTTAATTATTTAATTATCCCTTCCCTCTCCATTAAATAATTGTTTTTAATTATTTAATGTTTAACACTCCACCTTTCCTCTATAATTAAATAATTATTTTTAATTATTTAATTATATAATTATTTGTTCTCACCTTTCTTTTTAAATAAATAAAATCAATATTTTATTTATTTCTCCTACATTGGCCACCTAAATTAAATAATTTTTATTAATTAATTTTATCCAAAAACCTCTTTTTCTGTGCCAATCTTATCTTCCACCTCAAGCCTTTATCTATCCATGTCTTTCTTCTCTCAATTAACCTCCACCCTTGATTAAATTATTTTCTAATTTAATTTTGGCCCTTGATCATGATCCTTATTCTAGCCATTCACTTAACTCTTCTCTATAAAAGGAGGCCTTTAACCCTAATTCATGATTCATTCAACATTCATCATCCATCTCAAGTCAAGCAAGCTAGGGTTTTAGCATTCTAAGTCATCAATATAGCTTTCTAAAGCATTCAAGGGCAAATTCTTCATCCATTGTTGCAAAAATTCAAGATCTATCATCATGGAAAGTTTTTAATTCCTTCATTTCATTTCCATGCTTCATCTTATTTCTTCATTTGGTTTAATTACCTAAAAGGGGTTTGACCAAGGCAAACCCCCATTCCCTAACATTTAACATTTCTCTCTCTCCTTGTGTGGTTGCAAGTTTAGGTACCTTGAAGGCTTGAAGATCATTGAAGGATAGGTTATAAACTTGTTGAAGTCATCTCCTTGTTGGCTAAGTCAATATCTACACAAAAAGTCACCTACAGGCCAAATTCTGCAGATTTGGATCCAAAAACCTGTTAGGAGCTGAAGTGCAGACCGAGAGATACAGATTGCACCTTTGAATTTCCCAAAATCTGGAAGTGGACTAAGTCGCCATCAGTGGTGAATTAGTCCCACTGCTAGGCCTGAAAAGTGGTTTCTGCAGTTCTAAGTACCCTTTTGGCTGAAACCTGTTCTAGTAGAATCTCCTCGAAACAGGACTAAGTTGGCCAGCTTGGCATAAGTGTCCTAGTTAGCTTCAATAGTGATTTTTGTAGGATTCTAGAGCTCCTCTCCATCACTTTCTAGTTTCTGGGTGCACCTCTTCAATCTCATCAATTTTTGTTACAGTTTGTTTGCATATTTAGTTCATTTTGCATATCACATTGTGTTTTCAAACATTTTACATTTTCATAGTTTTGCATTCATAATTTATCTTCCTTATCACTTTCCTACCCTAGAAAAAATCTCCCTTGACAAATTCCAATCTCTTTTGCATTGGAATCTCATGAAATTGTTCTTGAATGTGAACTTTGCGAAATCATATTCTTCTTCCTTCATTCCCCTTTTAGGTGTGGATAAGGGAAGTTGTGACTCCATTTTCTTTGTTCGCATCAGTAAGAGAAAGGAAGTAATCCAATCATCTGGCTTACTAAAAAATAGGCAAGCATGCTTGGTCTTCTAGTAACATATTATGAGCTATTGGTTCCCTTTTGATAATGTGTCCCCCCATTCCAAAGTTTTGCAACCTTCTTTGGACAAATTATTCTTAAAGATTCTCATTGTTTATGCCTTAATTCCCACCTCTCTCAATCACTATAATATATGTGTTGTGACTCTATAAATTTTTTTGATGTTACCTTTATCAGAGATTGTTCGAGCTAGTGTATGCAACTTAACACCCATACCAATTGATTGCTAGCTTATGAGGGTACAAGGATTTTTTATGGTACCCCAAGTATTTTCCATATTTGTAATTAATGTGGAATCCTCCCCAAATTGAAGGTTTAATTTATCCTCAAATGACAAGATATGTGGGGAGTATGGAGGGAATTTAGTTTTGAAGTATCACAAATATGTATATAATATAAAGTAAATGTTGCATGAACATGAATTTCAGAGAAAATAAATAGAGTTAATGGTAATCATGGTTATAATGTGAAAATACCTAGAATGGTTGTGATGATGGAAAAGGTGGTGCATGTGATGTGATTTGAATTTTTCCAAGTAGAAACTAGTTGAGAGAGATGTATTAATGGGAGTAAATGAAAGTGACAACAGGTAGCTTGCCATATAGAGAAACTAATTGAGCAATGGCACATGTTTCAAAAAAGTCAGATATGGAAGCAAAAGATTGTTGCATGCATGGAAATGACTTGTAATGAAGTGATGTGTTGCGTGTAATTGGTTGTGATTTTAGAGTGGTTGCAAGTAGATGTGATTATAATGATGTCAGCAGAGAGTGATAGTTGTGTGTGGAGTGGTAGTGAGCATGAGGTAGTTGTTGTAGGTAGCAGTAGAATAGGTCCTTTGTGTAAGTGCCTTGGGGCTGCTGCTACAAGCCCATGAGAAGAATTGATTTTAACTTTGCTACATGTATTCAATAATGGTTTTTTTTGGTGGTATATTTTATTAGAGATGTTGTGTGTGTTTGATGCTACTTTTTTTCCAAGTATAAAATTGGATAATTTTAATATACATCTGGAAATGGATTTATTAGTGTTATTAATTCAATTTAAAGATTATAAATTATATTTATAAATTAGATGCAATTGCACAAAAAATCTAATTAATTAGTGTTATCTAGTTTAAGATTTAAGCACATGAAAACATCACCAGTAATTAAAATATCTTGGGACTGAGTTTAGTACTTATCTGAATAATAGGTCTTGGAAAGGTCATTCTCATTCCAAGAAGATATCAGTGGTATTGGCTCTTTCTATGGAACAACCTAGGAGGAACAATTCCTTTTGGAACGCAACACACTATTGCACTCCACACAAGTGCTAGTTCAATAGAACAATTCTCAACACAAGTGCACACCATGCTCCAGAGTAATTACTCCTCATGTATACAACATGCTCTAGAAAAATTACTCAACATGCATACAACATGCTCCAAAGTAATTATTCAACATGCATATGACATGCTTCATAATAACTACTCAACATGCATACCAACCCTGGCCAAGACAATCTCGGGTGAACTCTACACCCCGAGTTGGACACACTCTGTGTGCCCCCTTCTCCAATACCCATAGCTCACCAAACCCCTTTCTCCTTCCTTGAATGTTCTCCTCCTTTCCAAGTTTCACATGAATGATTTATATATCCTTTTAAGGGGTGGTTTCCAAACCATCACACCTTTTCACAAAGGATGCCTTTAATTATTATTTAATAAATATAATTATTTCTCCCTTTTAAAAGAGTTTTTATGCATTTTATTTATTCATATTTATTTTAACCAAAGTATCATCATATCCTTTATTTTTATATCTCCCTTTTAATTCTAAAGGGTTATTTCATAGTTTTCTCTTCTCTTGGGAAAAAGTCACATAACAGTGTGTGTGCATGTGTGTTTTTTATTATTGTTGAGTGAGAATTGTGTTAGGATTGAGGTTCCATCCACCTTGTAAATCCTATGTCATGGTTCATGTTAGAGATCTTAAATAGATTGAATAACCCAAGGAATTTTATAAGAGAAATTCAAAGTTACATAAACTAGAAAAACATAAATAATGCAAACTAAAACTCTAAGAGATATGCAATGTCAGCAAGATAGAATTGCATTAAGAGCTTCCAAGATGAAAAATGTAAGCTAGGTAGCGAGTTTATATAGAATTAAGGAGACGATGGAGGTAGTAAATCAATCGATAAGAACTGACCACCAATAACCACTAACATTAAATAAAGTGATGAAAAAGTAATACTCCACCCTTAAAAGGTGGAGACAACTAATAACTTTATCTCCTCGTTATTAAATGATTAACTCACCTTTTTATCCTAATAAAACTTAATAAATGTGTAGGAAACACTTATAACTAAGGGAAAATAAATATCCCACTAGGAAAATAAAAACCTACATCAACACCCTCCCTTAAGCACAACTTAGGAGGATGTAAAAGATGATGGGTCTCGACAAATGAGACCATGTTAGGTACCCACGTATATATCAAATTCCCCTCCAAAGAAGAAGAATCCCCCAATAAAGAGAGAGAACACCCCCAAAATAAAGAGAGAAGAAGAGAAGGACTAGGTAGCCCCCTCCAAAGAGATCCAATGGTAGATGCTCGAAATTGGATGTAGAAGATGATCCATGATTGTCGAACAATGTTCCTCCCCTTAGGAAGAAACATAATCAAAGGTGTATGCAAGCTATCTCCCTACTCCTGAAAGGAATATGTAGGAAGAAAACTCAAGATGTATGAAGTCTTTGAACTCGGATCAAGTGTCCCCATGTTGATGCTTAAAACTGTCACAATCAAATTAGGCATTCTAGGCTACACTGTTGAAGATGACAAATCAAAATCTCCTAGAGACTGATGTAGAACACAATCCAAAGAAAATGATGGTTTGACAGCAGTTGTGCAATGATTTCCATAAAAAGGAGATATAACCCCTTAAATGTGTCCTCCAAATCTAAAATGTGAGACTCCACAAAAAAGTCTAAAATATCTGTCAAGAAATCATCCCACAAAGCTGTATGAAAGACTATGTATGTCCTGCTACAAGAAGTCACTAGAGGCTTTTGAAGAAGCAACACTAGACTCTATAGTAGCAATAGATGCAAGGACAAAAGAGTGGTCCTGAAGGAGAAGATGTGTGTCCTCAATAGTGTCATCTAGATCCAAAATGAGGGACTCTACAAACAAACAAGAGATGTTTGGTAGAAATTGGTCCCAATGGACTGAATCCAAAAGACATAAATGATCTTGCTACAATGAATCATTGGAAGTTATTGAAGAAGCATATCTAAACTCTAAAGTTGTAACAAGTGATGTGGATGGGGTATCAATGAACTGATTTACCACACAAGACATGTCCTCACAAGATGGGGAAACATAAGTCTCAATATCATCAACAATAGCTTGGTTATCCAAGGAAACATCACTTTCAGACAAAGATCCAATATCTCCATACAACTGTTAGATGATGGTCCCAGCAGTGAAAGGGCACTCAATGTGTTCTATGTGATGTAGAGTATCCTAAAAATAGTAAGACATATTAGTCCATAGACCATGTCATTATTGTTAAACCCTGCATTCTTCTAATCATAGTCACTTGGCTCAGGAATGAGTCCAAGGAGATAGGGTAGTAGATCTCACTCAAGGTAGCGATTCTTTATCCCTTGTTTCTAGGACAAATAGTTTTCTAAAGTTAACTTTACAATAGAAGGATGAAAATAATGTTTAAGAGACATAATTAACCCCCCATAGATGGAAATTTATCTCAATTCATGATTACAAAGTGCATGTATAATCCCCAAGAATGAGGGCAAAAGACACGAAATAAGAATACCAATACACTCCCACCCTTTTCACTAGTATCAAAAATCACCCCCCAAATATGATATGGTTGGCACTTTATAGTTTAATGCAATTACAAAGCCTTTTCCAAGATACAATTCTCAATAGGCCCATAATGGCCAAAATTACAAATTTTAATATAGAATGAACCTAAGACAAAATATAGAAAAAATAGCCTTTTAGTTGTGTAGTTCTCTTCACCACCTTTCCAACTCCTATTTATTTCAAAAAATCAAAGCACTGGGGTGAAAGTTATGACATGTTGAAGAAATTAGCAAAAAACAAATTTAACCTAAAATGTCTGGCAAAAAATGATAAAAAAAAATTTCAATACCTTCATGGATGGAAAGTTCTTGTCTCCATATTTCCGATGAAAAATTTGATACTATAGCAAAAAATTATGTTAGTTTAAAAAAAAACCCAATTTGGTTTATTGGAGAGCCCTGGTGGTTGGATAGCGTCGCCACCGCCAGCGGTGGGTGTTGGGTGGCGCTTCGATGGTGATTTGGTGGAGCAATGGGTAGTGACTGCTAAGTTTAGGCGGTAGTTTCCTGATTGCTGGTAGTATGCTCAGAAGTTTTGTCGCGGTTTGTTTTTCTCCCAGGTGGCGGATATAAGCCGTGGGCTTTAAGCCCTGTGGTCTATGCTTTTAACTAAGCGCTAAGTGCTTATTTAAAAGAATTTAAAATAAAATAAAATTGTCATACGATTGTAGCTAGGGAGATGTACGACCCTATTGGATTTATTTTTTTGCCTCAACGACTCCTGACACCAAATATGGGTGAATTTTATGTCAAAATTTGTCTCCTCAACCTCCTGAACACAATGACAAGATTCTTTTTGGTCAAAAATGCTCCTATAAAAACCTATTCACCAGATCTAAGCTTCAAACCCATGTTTGTAACTTTGTCAAATGAGCTCCAATTTGGATTAAAAAGAAGTCAATATTGACTTTCTCGAGCCTCCTAGACGTGTTGAAACAGTAAAAAATACTGTCAGTATAACCAAAAATGTTACAATCATCTGGATATCACAAAACACATATGCAATATTAAGAGGTTATTAAATCTTTGCAAACCCTTTTTTATTCTCAAGATTGTGCAAAACACAAAAGAAGAGCATATGGGAATTTACAAGATTTTTACATGAAAATCTCAATCTCTCAATTAGGAATCTAAGAACTTAGATTTCTCAAAATAAAAACTTTGATGCCATGTTAGAAATCTAAAATAGATTAAATAACCCAAGGAACTTTATAAGAAATTCAAAGTTACATAAATTGGAAAAAAAAATAGTGCAAACCAGAACTCTAAGAGATTATGCAATGTCAACATGACAAAATTGCATTAAAAGCTTCCAAGATGAAAAACACAAGCTAGGTAGTGAGTTTATATAGAACTAAGGAGAGGATGAAGGTGGCAAATCAACTAATAAGAATTGACCATCAATAACCACCAACATTAAATAAAGTGATGAAAAAGAAAATACTCCACCCTTAAAAGGTGGAGACAACTCATCACTTTACCTCCTAGTTATTAAATGATTAACTCACTTTATTATCCTAAGCAAGCTTAATAAATGTGTAGGAAAAATCTATAACTAAGGGAAAATAAATATCCAACTAGGAAAATAAAAACCTACACTAACAGTTCCAACATCATTGGAAAGTGTCTCTAGGCACATAGAGTGTACTGGGAAAATATTTTGTAATACTAATTCTCACCATTGTTTGTAATATATCCATAAGGGGTGATGGGTTCCACTAGTAGCAGTAAAGGTGAGTTGTGGACATAATTATTTAATATTATTTTTCTCACATGTGGATGCATATAATAGGATAATAAATGATAAGGAAAATGAAAAATGTGTGATTTAATGATAATAAATTTCCAGAATCCATATTGTTGTATAAGTTTGTTTATGGATTAATTGTGTTGAAGATTTTTCATCAATGTTTTTTATCACACTCCATGATCAATCATTAGGATGGTAGAGAGAAAGAGGAGAAAATGATGATGATGGATCACAAAGTGTGATCCAAAACATTGATGAAAAAGATTCAACACAATCAAATCTAGAAACAAACTTAAACAAAAATGAGTGACTGTTAGGATTCTCCAAGTGGGAGCTTGGTATGAGGCAACAAGTGTCTCTTGGTATTCCATCATTTATTGTATTTAATGTAATGTTTATCTTCCAATTTTTGGTGCCCAAGTTGGAGGGAAAGCATTGGATCCAAAATAATTGTCCTTTCCCATTTCAAGAAACTATTCCAAGGATTGGGGATGTTTGGAATGAAGGGCCATCTTTGGGTGCCATGTTTGGTGCATTAGATGCCTTCACAACTCTATAAATTCAACCTCTTGGATGGAGAAAGTATGAGAAATAATTGAATGTAGAGTTTCATTGTAGGAAAAAGGATAGGTTGAGGCATAAGGAGTTTTTTCCTAGGTGCACAGATTCTTCCATGGTAGAGGCAAAGAGGAGAATGAAAGTTATTGTATTGTAATCTCATTTATTTGAAGATAATGTATACTTGACCTCTCTTCTTGGTGGATTTTTTTTCTTGCAAGGGTTTTTCCACGTAAATCTTGTGTTATGTGATGCTCTTGTGTTGCTTATGTGTGCCTCATTGCTGCTATCTTATGGTGATGTTATTTTTTACACATTATTGGTATAAGTTCACATAAGGTAGTGTTTATAAGCATGTTATGTTGGCTATTTTTGGTATCATAAAGGAGATGGATCTAATCATGGTAATTCCATATTAAGGCAACTTAATTGTTAGATTTACATATAATTTTTAGATTTTTATGTTGTTGTAGTCCAAGCCTTATATTTCATCCATTGAAGTCATATTTGGATAGAGATTGAATTTCATTAAAATTGGCATTAAAACCTATTTATTTCTCATCATTTGGTATCAGACCTTGAGGTGAATTTGGTTCTGAGTATTCCTTCATTTTTTATTTCTTAGCTTGGAAAGATTGTGGAAATTTTTTAGAAGAAACTCAAGGTTGTTGGAAGGCTTGTGGGACTACAATGAATGTTCTATGAATTAAATTTGTTTTACAAATTTGTGAGATTGGAAGTCATGGATATTATCAATGTGATCTATGTTGGGTATTGGAGGCTCATGATTATGGATATTTATGGATTTGGTTATGTTTTGGTAACTTGGAGCTCTTGTTTGAAAATATGTGTATATCCTCTTGTTTGGTGGTTTTGTTCCTTTACCTTGTGGTCATGTGCGGTGAGAAGGTGTTCATGTTAGATGGGTAAAGACATCCTGGTCACATGGAGAAACACCCTCTATTTGGACTACAAAATGGAGTGATTATGTTGGCTTCATGGTTTTAGCCCTTGGTTACATGAAAGCACTAGAAGATAAGCCACTAACCTCTTTGTGAATTGTGGAGCTAATATGTTTAATATATTATAAGCTTCTGGACAACTTGGTTCTCCTATTGAGTTGCAATTTACTCTTGTTTTTAGTTGTCGGTTTGTAGATTTGTGTTCATTCCATTATTCAAATGACATGTTTGATTTGAATGTTTGGATGTTTAAATGGATTTCATATTTACAAAGACTGTTTTGCATGTTTTACATGTTAACTAAAATATTTGCTATGTAGATCTATGATGAGACTGTATTCAGGACGTTCTAGATGAAGAAAATTATAGGTTTGTATGGTTGCTTGGGGGATTCTTATTGATCTATGGTTACTCCTATTGGGGTTTGTTTGGTAAATATAACGATCTAGCATTGATCTTGGTGTTTGGGTCTTGGAAATCCATATATTATACCTGAATATATTTATTTTGCATGATACTAATGTGGGATTGAATCTATTTTTTAGTTATTTGAGATTAGAGCACTAATTATGTATTTATCCTTTGAGATGTTGCATATGTGTAGATTTGTAAAATTATCTAATATGGATTATGTTTGATAGGCCATATTCTTGGTTACCATTATTAAATTGGGATGCTTATTGCAGTGAGAGATGGTTATTGAGAATTTTTAGCATTAGTTTATGGTGCATGAGAAGCTTTGTTCACTTTTAATAGAGTGTTGGAAATGATATTGGCCATGATTCCATGTATAACTTGGTATTACTTTCAATGGGAGATTTATGCAGTTACATAATATATTCTATCTTATTTGTTTCAAGTTTTTGGTTCTAAGTTGTTACAGTGTGTAGTGAGCCATGGATAATATTTTATTAGAAGATGGATTATCTTTTGCAATAGTTGTTGGTGTCATAGGGAGTTCTTAGATTTTTCCTTTAGATAGCAGCGAGATTTTAATGATATATTTGGTTATATTGAAAAAGGATGTGTGGTGTTTGGTTTGGAGATTGTGGTTGTACTTTACCTTTTGGGATCTCATGGTGTTGAGTTATTTTATTATGTTGGGGCCATGGGGGATCTTCAATTAGGAGATGGTTATCATGATGCTTGGAGAGCTTGGTTACATAGTTTAGTGGGAGCTTTGACAGTGATTTTGATTCATCATTTGATGATGGATGATTATTTTCATGTGATCTCCCAAGAGGGGATGTTAGATCATGATATCATGATATGTTCCTAATTCTATAGTTAGAATTTTGAGAATTGTCTTATTTTTTCTCTTTGGTTTTGAGTATTAATCATTTGCTTAGAGCTTCATGATTTTATAGGGTTGCATTTGAAGTTAGCATGGATTGATTGGTAGATTCTCATGGAGACTAGAGAGACTTGAGTGAGGCTAAGAGATCTCTTATTTATGGAATTGTATGTTGAGATGGTTACTCTTTAATGAGGATTTCAACAGAAGGACCGAGGATCCTACACCCAATTATGGATGTGAATCCATTATGAACCTAAAGAGAAGATTGTCATTTCTTGGTGTTGTGTTCATAGGAAAATATTGTACCCTATTCTTGGTCGACTCGACAGGTGAATGATCTGAGAGGTATTTCCTGCCTGAATATCATATGCATTCTTTATTTCATATCTTGTCTTCTCATATGAGTTAGTATTGAATATAAACATTTTGAAGACTTGTTAAGAAGAAGATGTATAGTTTATGGATTTATGTTGTTCTCCTTGTTTTGGTCTTGAGCTATAGATATAGTCATTAGGACTTATTGGGAGAGGTACAAAAAATGGTTTGTGGGTTTGGGAATATTCCTTGTGTTGTGGGCATGATTGATTGGTTTGATCTACCTTTGGTATGAGAGGTTTATATCTATTGTTTCCATCTTTTCATTTGATTTGAATGTTAATATGTTGATATCCTTTCAATACAAGAATGGTAAAGGAGATCTTACTTTACACAACTTGGTACATGTTAGTGTGGAACAAGAATACAACTTGATTTGTAGGGTCTCTCTTTGGTTATGGTATTATTCTTGTATGTTTGGTTTCACATGGTTAAGTGCAAAGAACTTGGGAGAGCTATGGAGACTAGTGATGAGAGAGGTATTGAAGCATATTTGTTTGTGAGATCTGTATATCATTGTATGCTTCCTTAACACTATATAATATAGGAGTTAGCCACATCTGAGCTATGTGAAGTACTATAGGTAGACTTGGTATGATTTGATATATTTTCATATTTGATATTACTCATGTAGTGGGAGTTTTTGGATATGTGTTTGGTTATCCTCTTTGATATTTTAGTTTTTTGGCTACTGATGTGATGATGAGTTTTCATGATTCATTGGTTTTGGATCTATAAGTTATGCGGGTTATGGATTAGCTACCCAATTTCTTGTAATGGGATGACTCGGATGCGGACTATCTATATCCACAATATTTTTTCAATGTTAATGCAAAATTTTTTGGTTGACCTTGTCTATGGTCATTTATTCATTAGTATGTTGCATTGAGATAGGAGGATGGATATACAAAGACTTGATTGTAGATTTTGGGTTGGTATGTTGATGACATGAAGTTCTATCTATTATTTATATACCCTAGTTTGAGGTATGGTTAGCTTGGATGAGTTGGAATTTGTTTTGGTTACAATTTCAGCTAGTATAAGTAAGGAAGCTAATCAAATCCTTTGTTATAATTTGAATTTAATGCTTGTGTTCATGTACAAATTGGTATAGGTTTCACTAACAGTTGAAATGTTTCACTTTGGAAAGTTTATTTTTCTTCCATAGGTGCATGTTGGAGGATGTAAGAAGTTTTTGCTTGATGTTGGTTATTATGGTTGCTTTTGTAGGTATCTTATTGGAGTATGAGAGCACAATGAAGATTCATATGGTGCATTTTTGGCTAAGGGATGTTTTCCCCTTGCTTGTGATTCTTATGGGCGTATTTAGAATGTTGATGTCAAGTACAGGAGAATGTTACAATTAAGATGCCATCCACCTTGTAAATCCTATTTCATGGTTCCAACATCCTTAGAAAGTGTCTTTAGGCACTTAGGGTGTATTGGGAAAATATTTTGTTATATCAATTCCAAGCATTGTTTGTAATATATCCGTAAGGGGTGATAGTTTCCACTAGTGGCGATAAAGGTGAGTTGTGGATATAATATTTAATGTTTTTACCCACATGTGGACATCTAGAATGAGATAATAAATGATAAGGAAAAGGAAAAATGAGTGATTGTTGAGATTATCCAAGTGGGATCTTGGAATGAGGTAACAAGTATCTCTTGGTAGTCCATCATTTATTGCATTTAATGTAATGTTTATCTTCCAAGTTTAGGTGCCCAAGTTGGAGGGAAAGTATTAGAATCAAAATTGGTGTCCTTTCACATTCTAAGAATGTATTCAAGGGTTGGGGACATTTGGAATGAAGGGCCATCTTTGGGCACCATGTTTGGTGCATTAGATGCCTTCACAAGTCTATAAATTCAGCCTCTTAGATGTAGAAAGTATGAGAAACAACTGAACATAGATTTTCATTGCAAGAACAAGGACAAGTTGAGGCATATAGAGGTTGTTCATAGGTGCTTCCATGGTTGAGTCAAAGAGGATAATGGAAGTGATTTTATTGTAATCTCATTTATTTAAAGATAATGCATACTTGGCCTCTCTTATTGGTGGATTTTTTTCTCGCAAGTGTTTCTCCACGTAAATCTTGTGTTATGTGATGTTCTTGTGTTGTTGATGTGTGCCTCATTTCTGCTATCTTATGGTGATTTTATTCTTTATAGTGTTATTATAATTTCACATAAGGTAGTTTTTATAAGCATGTTATGTTAGTTGATTTTTAACTTCATAAAGAAGATGAATCTAATCATGGTGATTCCATATTAAGGCAACTTAATTTTTAGATTTGCATATAAGTTTCATATTTTCATGTTGTAGTTCAAGCCTTGTATCTAATCCATTTAAGTCATGTTTGGATAGAGATTGAATTTCCTAACAATTGGTATTAGAACTTGTTTATTTCTCATCAAATCATACATACTGAATATTAGTAGGTGAGTTGGTTGGCTCATCTACAGATGTGGAAATGGTTGTTTTGATGATGTCTTCATGATTGGCAATCAATGTTGTGAGTGGTGTAAAATGTTGTTGCAAGTCCTGTAGAAACTCCTCTTTATGCAATGACTTTTTATAAAGCTTGAGACAGTAACCACTTACCATCAAAGAGAATATGATTGGATCAATTATCTTTAATTGTATTGCTCCATTCTAAATACTTTTTTTTTAATTTCGTAAGGACCTAACCACTCTGTCTATAATTTACCCTTGTGGTCCTTATACCTTGAATCATAGAGCAATGCCTAGTCTCCTTCATGAAATTATTTAGTTTTGATGAATTTTTCATGTCATTTGATTCTCTATTTTTGTGCAATTTTTGTATGATGGACTGCTTCCATCCTTAACTCATCCAAAGTATTTAGATTGTGTATTTTGTCTTTCTGAGCTTTAGAGAGATCCATTCCAAGTTGCACTATTGTTCTGAGTGTTTTATGTTCAAATTCAATGGGAAGGACAATCTTTTTACCATATACTAATTCATACGGTGTAAATCTTGTGGTGGTTTTCTAGGTTGTCCTATAAGCCCAAGAAAATTTTGGTAACCTTTTTGTCCAATCCTTTTATTGTAATTGGAGTGTCTTTGTTAAGATGGCTTTTATTTACCTATTTGTAACCTTAACCTACCCATTTGATTATGGGTGGTAGGGAGTGTAATTTTTATGTCTGATCTCATATTCTTTGACTAGATGGGAAATCAAATTTGAAGTAAATTGTGGCCCTTGATCTATCAATATCTCCATAGGCACTCCATACCTTGTGAATATTTCCTCATAGAGGGATGTTGCAACATTTCTATCTCTAGAAAACTACAATCCTTTAACCTCCACCCATTTTTTTAGATAGTCAATACAAACTAATATATACTCCTTATTATTGGAGGCAGGAGCTATTGGTCCAATGAAATCAAGACCCCATTTATCAAATGGTGCAATGACCAATTGTGGTTGCAATGATCTCATCACTCTTTTTAGGTCTACTCATCCTTTGACAATGATCACACCTTCTTGTATACTTGACTGCATCTTTATGTAGTGTTGGACAATATACCTAATGGTAAGGATCTTGAGAGCTGTCTACTTAGCTACAATGTGTTCTCCATAAGGTTCATCATGACTATAAGGCCTCACTAATGTCTAGTCAATTTGGTGTTAGACACACAATTTAGAGGAGGGGTTCCTAGCTAAACAGTCCACTAAACCCTTGCTAAGGCTTTATTTAATTATCAACCAGGGCTTCATAAGCTTTTGATGATGTTGGCACTGTATGTGTATTCCTTGACTCTACACGGTCTATATCATCAAGTATAGGTGGTTTACATATATGTAGGAAAAAAATAAAGATTAGAAAAGGAAAATAAAGCATAAACTGCAAAACACGGGAAATAACTTAATTTTCTATTGATGTTGTGGGTACCTTCAACTTAGCACTGTAACTGATAAATGCTAACTTGAACTTTGCAACTTCATTAACACTGTTAACTCTTACTCCTAACTACTTGACTTACTTTGGAGGACAACTCAAAGACTTAACACAAAAGGTGAACCATAAAAAAAGATACCATTCACATGCGTGTAATGAAGAATCTATTGAAATGAATACAATAATATGAACATTTATTCTAACAACAAAAAATAAAGGTGGGTGAATAGTACCTTGAGTGCCCTTGCTCAAGTTGTTCCCATAGGATAAACCAAATATACGCTACTTGAATCAACTAAACATAACGGTAAAATGGATCATCTTCATTGTAATAACTGAACTCTCACAACATGACAAGAATCTTCACAGATCTTTCATTCATGAGTGCATAATAGAAAATTAACAAAGATATTGTTTGTTCACATCCAACTAGATCTGCTCCTCAACCACTGATCCAAATACATAGTTTCAAAATGAGGTTTATTTGAATAAGGACTGAAAAACATAAATTAAATTAAAGTGTCCACTCTCCTTCAGAATAGAGAGAGACAAAGTCCTTGCAATAAAAACTATAACTGAAACAAATATAAGAAGACAACTAGGTTTGCAACTCTACTTTAACGACATGGCAGGGACGTGTTCTGCACAAACAGTCATGGCAATTTCCTTGTTCATCACAAACTCCTTCATCCTTCCATCATCTTATTGAATGCTTTAATGACTCCCAATCAATCACTCCAATGATTGCCTTCATCATTTTTTGCAACTGTCATATGCCCAGTCATTCTAGAATCTCTCATGCTTATCAACCTAAAATCCTTGGCTATGGGTTGAGTTCTCCAGTTGTTGCAGGTTGCTATTCTAGTTGTAAGGAGTTAGATCTCATCCAAAGCATATATACTATTAACAATCATGAATTAAACATAAATTTAAACTAAAATTCATACACATTCATATATTCATTCATACAAACATCATCATATCATAATCATATTTCCACTTATCAAAGTCTGGTTAGGATGGCTTAAAAGATATAAAAGGTATATAAGTTCAAGAATGTATATGAAATAAGCAACTTAAAGTTTTTGAAAGATATGAACTGAATAAGAGAAAAATAGCTATTAATTACTTTCATCAATGGCAAGCCTTCAAAATATCATAAACTTCATCTTCCCCTATGCACCTTCTCATTATATTATCAACTTATGTGTAGAATAGATAGCCAACCACCCAAAAATAAGGAAAGTTGTGTTCAACTAAATGGAACCTTTCTCTTGGTGAGAGATGTGAAGTGTCTTGCATGCAACCAAGTAGTTAGATATGTCCACATACCAAGGTGTGTGCACGGTTAAGGAAAATAGGTGTTCATATAAGAAAGAGTCATCCACAAGTTTTTCTTTGGTTTTGATATGTAGCTTGGAGAGAAAATTAGCTACCACGTTTGCTTTACTTAGTTTACCCACAATAGTTATATCAAACTCCTACAACAATAATAACCACCTAACAAGGCATCCACCAACCACTATTTTGTTCATTGAAAGTATTGGATTATTGTATGATCAATATGAACAAAGACAATATAACCAATGATATAGTGTATGAATTTATTAATTGTATAGACTACTACTAACATGTTCTTCTATGTAACAGTGTAATTGACCTCAATATCTTGAAGATTTTTACTTATGTAATAAATAACACACTCCAAATTACCTTTCTTTTGTCCTCAAATAACACCTATGACAAAGTTAGAAGCATATGTATGTATGTAAAAAGGAACTATCCAGTTAGGCCCTCTCAAAATAGGTGTTCTTTTGAGAGATGTTTCAAGAGCTTCAAAATATTCTTGGTAGGCAGTGGTCCATTAAAACTCAATATCCTTAGATAGGAGGGCAAACAAGGGAGCTACTATTTTACTAAAATCCTTAATAAATCTCTAGTAGTATCCTACACAACTAAGAAAAACTCTCGTATTTTTACTTTTGGGGGTTAGGTAGAGTGGAGATCACTTCTATTTTGTTAGGACCCACCTAAATCCCCTACTTGGCATAAAGTGACCCAAAACCACTCCTTCAATAATCATCATGAAACATTTCCCATGAATAAAAAAGAGATTGTGATTTTGGAACCTTTGAAGGACCTTCTCCAAGTTTTCTAGTGCTTCTTCATAGGAATTTCCATAGGTGGTGAAGTCATCCATATATAATTCTAGTCATGGGAAAAATCTAAAAATATACCCAAAATAGCTCTTTGGAATGTTACATGTGCATTACATAGCTCAAATAGAAAAACCAAGTAGGCATATGTACCCCATGGACATGAAAAAGTGGTTTTATCCTTATCTTTATGAGCCATTTTTATCTAATTGTAGCAACTTAACCCATCTAGGAAAGAAAAGTATTTCTTCCCTTCTAATGAATCTAAAACCTAATCAATGAAAGGAAGAGGGAAATGATCATTCCTTGTGGTTGTATTTAATTCTCTATAATCCACACATACTCTCCACTTGCATCCTTTCTTGGATACTATCACTAATGGGGAAATCCACTGACTCTCTGATATTGGATATATAAACCTTGCATCTAATAGTTTTTGCAACTTTGTTCTCACTATATCCCTCGCAACTGAGTCATCCTGCATTGTGGTTTTTTTATTGATTTATATCCCTCATTGATGTAGATTATGTGCACACAAAGATTAGTATCTATTCCTTCCATGTCATGGAATTCCCAAGAAAATGTTGATGTCTGATCTTGCAACATTGTAAGTAATTTAGACTACTAGGAAACTGTCAATTGATTATTGATGAGTGTTATGTTGGGTGTCATTTCTATTGGTATGGAAAAATTCATGATAGAAGAAAAATACAACCCTAATAAATTAAGATTATAATTGTGTGGAAGTAATTTTTAGAATAACTATGATGTAGATTCAAAGGTTGTTGTATGCATAATATTATGTAATGTGCAATTCAAACATGCTAGACAGTAGTGTTGTTGTAGGTCCATTCCATAAAATTTTTGCATGATATTGGAAATAATTTAATAGTTATCTCGAATATTGACCATTGGGATTTGTTCTATGGTCATGAGTGTTTTTAGAGAATATTGGTCATCATCTTCCATGTTTGGCCAGATAGGTTGTTCCAATCTACACGAGGTTGTGTAGGTGGATAAAGAACCAATTTTTTTTATCACATTCCCATTAGAAATTATCATGTTGTCAGATCTACATCCAATAAATGCATCTGGTATGGCTAACCATAGTCTACCTAAGATTAATGGGTATCCTTCAAGGTTGGCCTTAGGCTACAAGAGCATGAAGTCTATTGGATATTCTCATAAGTCTAGTGTGATGACTAAATCTTAATGATACCCTATGGTTTCATTTTTGACCTATTTTCCAATTGTAAAATTGTGGGTATATGTCTTAGATCCATTATTTGAAGCTTTTTTATTGTTTCTCTTGTCATCAAATTGATTTCTACTCCTAGATCAATCTAAGTATTCTTGATGAGTGTGCCATTAATCTGCATATCTACAATAGGAATACTAGGGTCTACATACTTTGGGACAACTAAGTTGTCCAACATAATATCAACCAAATTTCCTATAACATGGATAATTTATGTGTCCTTTTGTTTCCTTCTCGGATTTTTGAGGCATAATTACCTTAGTCTTTGTGTAGATGGGTACTTTCTTGATAGCCTGGATCAAGGGAATTTTGACACAAAAAAGTTTCAGATGACCCAAGATGTCAAACTCAGGTTCAAAGTGAAATTTTTGACTGGTCAACCTCTCTGGGAATGATGGTTCCTTTTTTGTTATTTTTGTTTGTGGCTTGTTTTGTTCAAATTATTCATTTAGATGGTCAGTAGTTTCAATTGTTGGTTCCTTGTTAGTAAGTTTTGTAATATGAGGAGATGGCGGTCCAACAAGAATTTTTATTGAACGTAGGTGAACATCACTAACTTCAACCGCATAGGTTGAGCATTGGATAGGTTCATTAGTATAAGCCTATTGAACAAACTTATTGTTAGGGTTTGGTGCAAGTTGATCAAGCAATTGTGGTACTCTTGGTTGTGTTGGGATAGGTATGGTTGGGTTTGGCATAATGATTAGATGTTGTTGCAAAGAGTGTTGTGGTTGTGGGTAGCTTACATTTGGGTTCTGCTACTATTGGTTTCCATGCCATTGTGGTGGCCATTAAGTTTGAGAGGATTGCCACTATGGACTATAATTTGGGGGTTGACATGGTTGTTGTTGCCACATCCCATATTGTGGAATCTAATTAGATGATTGAGAAATTGGCCATGGTTGATTTGGCATGTTATTCCAAGGTGGATTGTTCTATTTAGGGAAATTTGAATTTGACCCTAGTAAAATAAACATTGTAATACAAAGGGTCTTGAAGCATACATTATCTCTGTTGCCATGGTTTGTGTTGGGAAATATAGAATAATTGGCCTTCCTCATCTTTTAGGGTATAAAATTCAATTTTTCCTTGCTTCTTCTTTAAAATGTTGGCAATATTTTTGCACTTACAGTTGATCCTTTTTTGATGGCAGTGTGCACAATATTCTGTGAGAGCAGCCTTTGCTTCTTGTTTCTTTTTTACATGTGGAGTTTCTAGTTGGGTTGCTAGATGGCTTATTATATCTTCCTTCATATTTGACGAAAGGTTGTTGAGTTCCACCCTAGAAACACTTATGGATGTTTTGGTGGAAGAAAAGGCTCTGGCATCCCAAGTCTTCTTCATAGTTGATCTTGAATATTTTCTACATATTTGGAAAATTTCATCAAAAGGTAATTGAGAAATATCCCCTACTCCAATGAGGTTTATTGCATCCAAGAAATCTTTATTCACCCCTTATAGAAATACCAATTTTAGGGACTCTAGGGAGAGCCCAATCTGATGTGACTTTTTAATGTAGAATTGTAAACTCTCCACATAGTCTTCAAGGGGTTCTTCTTCCTTTTGTGACATTATGAATAGATCATCTCTTTTCATATCTCCTCCCTGACAATAATCTTGGTATTTTTGTAAGAAGTTCTCCTTCATTGTTTCCTAATTTGGCACTACGTTTCTTCCTAACCCCATCAACCATCACAAAGTAGCATATTTCAATATAGTAGGAAAGAGTTTCAAACTATGATCATCTGTGGTATAGTCATATATTTTACATAAAACATCAAACTCGAACATAAACATGTATAAGGGTATTTTGTGATTAAACCATATAAATTGGGCAAGGTTGAAGGAGGTATGTTCTTCAGGGCAGTCACTCACTCTTGATTTATTATTGAGAATTCGAATGTAACAAGTTAAGTCAATTTTTCCACCGCCTCTTCTGCCATAATGTCAATATGTCTTACGGTGATTCTCCCAAGGTCGGGAATAGCTATTGGTGTGAGGGGTATTTCTATGTCATTGATTCCGTCAGCCATTTCTTCTGATGGCATTAGTTTTTCACTTGTGCTAATGTCTTCAAATAATTCCTCTTAATTTTGGTTCAATGCGAGAAATATTCCTAGAGTGTCTCTTTGAAATTGCATGCAATAATAAATTGAACTTAAATAGCTTTTTCTTGCACACTATTAGTAGGTAGTTCGAGATTTATTTGTAAATTCTATTGGTCCTAATTGCTACAAATAAAAATTCCTAAATTGAGAAAGCAATATAAATAAATTAAAACATGCTTTAGGAATTCTGAACTTTAATACTATCCTTGAAAATGATGTCAATAATGTATAGCTCCATCTATGCTCAATAAATTGATGTAGACAATGTTGAACACCTGGAATACTGAGAGGGGGGTGAATAAGTATTATTTTAAACCATTCAAACATTTAAACATCTAATCCACTTAGCATATTCAATTGTTGTAAATGAAATAAAGCACGAAACATTCAACAACAAATCATAACACTTGAACACCAAGATTTTTACGTGGAAAACCCAAAATGGGAAAAACTACGATGAGGATTAGCTCACAATATATTATAATCGATTATAGTATATTTATAGAAGTGCTCACTGTAGGTGGACTCATTGTCCAAGTGGAATCACTGCCCACTGAGAAAAGATAGAAGAGATATTGTGGTCCACAACCTAGATTGAACTATTACAATCGCATCTATCATATGCATGAATTACAGTTCCAATGAAGCTCAATAAATTGAATTTACACATTTCATTTGATTATGATCTAACACTTTTCTTTGCTCTGCATTCGCATCACTTTAATATTCTACTCAACATTCACAACTTAAATTCACACTGCTCTGATAATATTCACATCATTTGCATCACTTACATGTCTCACATACATTACATTCCTCAAAATAACAAAAATGATCTAGCATATATACCCACTTCAAGCATAACATCAATTAGGTCGGCTTAATTAGATGTAACATACAAAATATACAATGTATAACTTGTTGGCTCAAATCCTTTCTCGTACGCCTTATGCCAAGATTCAAATCTCAAAACACTTTGAAATAGGTTGGCATGGACCTATAATAGCTCCTATATCACACACAATACATATTTAACCTTCGCATACCTTTACACTTATTAGATCAGCACCATAGAAGACCTAATACAAAAATTATTCAACTATGTATCCATATTCAGACACATTTACCTCAAAACATCATGCCAATTGGAATCCATACTCTATTGACATTTATCAATATCTCCTTAAGATTGCAAAGCTAAAAACTTATCCGCAAAGAAGTGTAGACTCTCCCTCTCATATACACTATATAGGAAATAACTATAACTTTCTAGGTCAAATTTCTATTACTTATATCTCTGAAACAAAGATTTAAACAGATGAAATTCTAGAATCGGATACTTCTAACAACCAACAAAATAATGTTAGAAGTGCATAGTCAAATGTTCATTCGTGGACCAGTTAGGACCCAAAAACTAAATGCTCTGTTACATAGAATTAACAAAGTTGACACTTAGTCAAATTTCTATCACAACCAATTTTACTAGACCAAACCATCTTGCAAAAATGTCTTCCACAAACACTTCAAAACCTATTAGAACCATCCAAAATGATTTGTACCATGATCTCCTCATCAAGATACAATATTGACATCAATGACAACACTGCAACACATAGTAATATAATTTACCTTGTGCTTATCCCTCATGCTCATGTTGCCAAGAATAGCTTCAACAAAATTCTTCCAACATACAATGCGTACATACAAATTAACGGACCAACAAATCCATTATTAAGCAATTCACTATCCTAGAGGTGCTACATTTAATTTATCAACCAAGGAATCATAATTCTTGGATGATGTTGGCACTATATGTACAAATAAGAATCCTAAATTGTCCTAATCAATTATGTATAGAAAAGTAACAAAAGAAAATTCAATTTTAAAGCAACTTGACTATACTAACTTTTATCTAGAAGAAATTATAACTGAACTGAATAATAGTTGCTACAGGTAACTACTCTTGTGAAGATAGTGACTTAGCAACTCAACTATTCTCCAACTTACTGTAATAGTAATTAATTGCTACTCAATAATTCAATTTAATTCTAAACCAGGAAATATAAATTAGCAATTTGTTCTACTATAATTAATAACCTAAACTACAAGGAGTATTGTAGTACCTCAAGTGGCCCTTTCTTGAGTTGTTGTAATCCCACAATATTCTTCTTAAATCTTAACTTAGAAATTCATGGAAAATATTATATCTATCTTTATTATAAATTGAATAGATAAACTAACATAGTATCAAATTGATAGGAAGAGCACTTATATTCAAATCTACTCAACACGATACCTCAACCTCTCACAAGATCAAACATATAAACAAGATCTTGAGAGTTTGATTATTCTTGGAATGAAAACTAAATGTAAACATTTACCAACTCTCCCAAAAATATTGGAAGAGGACTATGTATTATTTTAAAGTGTAATAAAAAGCTAATGGGGGTAAGAGTGTAAAAATCATATCAAGACTCTACATCTTTAAAGAAGATAGTTATAACTAAAGGCATGTCTAATGGGGAAAAACTTATTGCAAGACATGACCATTGTTATTACAAATATTTTCTTTCCTCCACGACCTAATGACAACATAAAGTAAAAAGATAGAATGATCCTTAAATAAATCATGTTCACAATCTCTAACCACTGCCTCCATTAGCTACGAAAGATTGTATGTGTTGTAGTTGATCACCACCTTTGGCTATGGTGGAAAAGCATCCTTTGTTGTAGGTTGATAGATCCTTCACTACATGGGTTAGTTTATTCCAAAGGAATATTTTAATAATTAATAACCATAATCAACATAAAACTATATTAAATTCCAAAGAAATTCATAGATTCACACAATCATTTATCAATATAATATATCATCCTTAATGCTTTAAATACTTAAAATAAGTAGAAAGGTCTGGGTAATATCTTTGGAATGATATAAAATATTATGAAAAGTATGAAAATCAAATAAGGAAAATAGGGCAATTCCAAAACTCATTAGGTATTGCAATCAAGTGTGTGTGGATCATGGGTGATCTTCATTTAAGAGATGGTTATTACGATGCCTAGAGAGCTTAGTATATTAATTCAGTGAGAGCTTTGGCAGTAATGTGGATTCATCACTTGGTGATGGATGATCCTCTATAATGATTATTGGTGTCATGGAGGGGCTCTTGGTCACTACAATGAAAGTTCATTGACATCTTGGGTTCTATTGACAGGATATGGTCATCTTTATGTGATTAGAGATGTTGACATATTGGTTAGACATAGAGGACTCTTGGAGTCTTTGGTTGAGATGTAAGGTTTATTGCATATGTTTTTGACAGATGATCCTTGTTGATATGATTGTTTTGATATTGTGTCTTGGTGTACTCTTGATTGTCAATTAGAGTGTTGACATGATACATACTCTCTTGGGAGCATGATATTTTCAATGGAGTATATGATATTATTTCGAGGAAATGTTACATCATGATGTCATGGTGTGTTCCTAATTTTATAGTCATAGCTTTGATAATGGTCTTATTGGTTCTCTTGGTATTAAGTACATTGGTAATTTTCTTTGGAGCTTCATGAGAGTGTTGTGTTGTATTTGGAGCTTAGCATGGATTGATTAATCATATGTGCTCATGGATACTTGGAGACTTGGATGAGGTTGGAGTGCTCTTGGGATTAGAGAAATTTATTGAGATGATTACTCTTTGATGAGGTTGCAATAATAAATTTTGAGGACCCTACACCTCAATATGGACGTGAGTTCATGATGGACCTATTGTCACTAAAGCATGCACCTTTTTTGAGTTTATAGAATCACTCAACCACCTCGTGAAAAATGGGATCTCCCTAATTGTGGGCTTAGATGGTGGAGATCAGCCTACAGAGAGGGTTGGTTCCTATTGACACTTCATGCCACCCTTTGATGACCCATCATTAATAACCAATCTGAGAGATATTACATGGGCCATCTTGCATGAATTCCCCTTCCTTCAAAAAAATGTCTAAGTCTTGAAGTGCTTCAGGGTTTCGAGTTTTCACTTCCCTTCATACTTTCATGCCTTCATCATAGCTCCCGCTCCTCCTTTGCCTTCCATTTTCTACTAAGTGTTTTGGGTTTCGACCATCAACCTTACCCTTTAACCCTTATTGTTTCCCTTTAGTAAGCCTTAATCCTTACCCCCCATCACCGAAGTCTTGGATGATTTTCATAATTTGTTTAAATAATGACTTGTCGAACTTCGAGGATATAGCTTCCCTCTTATCGCTTTCCACCTTTCAATTCTAGTAAGCCTCAAGTCTACCATCTGACCTCTGAAACCTGATTAAAGGCATTTCAATATTTTCCCAAGTCTTGGTTTGTCAGACTTCGGGGTTCATTCTTCCCTCTTACTACTTCCATATTTTCATCGCAAGGCGTAAGCCTTCCTCTTGACCCTTGATCCCCGAGGTGCCCTTTTTGCCTTAGCTTTTTCTTATGTTCAGTTGTTGACTTGCTATTGCCCGTTTCCGGTCCCTTAAGTAACAATTCATTTCATTAGCACTGTGTGTCAACCGGCCCCAATATCCTAGTCTTACCATTCATATCCCATTTGAAATATTTAGTTATATTTGGCTAAGTATTGAGGTCGTTGGTCTTTTGGTTAGTTTTAATAACTTTGTGGATCATCGCCTAGGTTTTCATAACCTTTCCTACTCCCGACAATGTTCATCTTTGCAAAGTTCTAAAGTGTGTCAACATCTTTAAACGTTTTCTTAACCTTGTGAAGCCTTTTTTGTCTGAGTAAAATTCAGTCATGTTGGAGTTTTTTCTTAAATTCGAAAACTTGTGTCAGACTTTTGCTCAAGTTATGAAACTTGCATGAGTCTCCGACAAGGTTGTCTTAACTTTATTTTTCTCCACACGATGATGATAAAGTGATAAAGATAAAGGGTTTTTGATGTTTCTTGTTGGTCTCAAAACCCTTGTTGGCTTCCGACAAGGTTACTATAACTTTTCTTTTGCCGACAAGATTTCGTTACCTAGGTTTTGACATTGACCGGATACCAGCAATTGAAGGTCGCTTAAGTTATGGCTTAAGCCATTGAAGTCATTGTAGTGACCAATCTCTCGACCTAGATGATTACAAGCTCCATGGAGTATCAAATATTTTATTATTTCCTAAAGTTTGGTGACAAATATTTTCCCACGAAGATCAACAGTTGTGATTAGTGATCAATGATCGAGAAACTCCCGTGTGCCTGCACTTCTCAAAGGATGATGTCATCAATTATCTGTGGGATTAAGGGATGATGGCATGTGTCCATGTTCGCAATGAGTGATAGGCAAGGAGAAAGAAAGGTATATGTTGAGGGAATATTCCCTACCAGGTGTCAACTAGGTAGCTCATTGTGAGGGTTATTCACATCACATTTTTAATTCATAAAGCAAAAAAATAAAGTGTGATATGTGATACAACATGAGAAGGATAGAGAAACGTGGCATCATTTTATTGGATCACAGGGATGCAAGCCATCACGGTTTCAAAGGAGTGGCTTCAATGGGGAGATGCAATGTGAAGGGATCTCGCAATGGTCGTTGATCATGCATCTTATGATGATTGAACGATTGTGTTTTAATCTTCTATTGGGGTTGTGATCTCAGGCATCCATGCATGATCCAATGACCTAAATTTAAACTCCAACAGCTAAGCACGTCGTGTTCGTAGGTAGACCAGGAGTAATGGCACAACTACATTTTCAACAACCAGATTGAATCCGATTAGCTTTAGATTGATTTCATGCACTTCTCCCATACTGCATTGATGGCTAGGGTGATGCAGATATTCTTGTGTGTGTTGAAAGTGGGAATTCTCCGATCAAGACATTATTTAAATGTAGATTTTGTGGGGGTCCTAAGTCTACATTCATGGATTATGATGGAATGTTTTCTCGTGCTATCGAAATATTTATGGCAAGGGTATGGCGTGCAGGTCTTGGCTTCTCTAGGCTCTGCTTTTAGTGTGGATTTCATGAAAAAAAAATTCCTTAATCGGATCTCCTTGATTGATAACACTAGCTGGTTAGGGTTTGGTTTGAGATCATCTAAGTTATGCTTGATCTATAAAAGCAACACTTGCATTCTTTTCCAGGGTTCTTCCTCGGGCTCCTCTAGGGTTTTTCTATTGTAAACACTACATTTTTTGCATTCTACCATTGTAAATATTGATTCTAAGCTCTATGTTAATAAAGTTCAACTATTTCCATTGTTATCTCTTGCATGTTTGAGTAAAATCCATTTACCTTTGTGTTTGACTATATGTTTTAGTTGTTTCATTGATGTATTATACTGTTCTAAAGTAGGAAGAAACAAATTTATATCTTGGTGTATCACCTCTATTTCTATTTTATGTTATCTTTCTATCTCTTTTCCTTGAGAGTTGTTAGAGTAGAGTAGTGATAGGGTTTTCATGTGTTGGGTTAGACCAACATATATGCACTTAGATTAGAAGAGGAATTTGACCTTCTATGGAGACTCAACCTATTCATGCAAGGTCCCACACCTTGAGGTTGTTTCCATTCTATCATTAGAACACTGAACTCTTATTCTGTAGGGTGTAGTTTTATGTGACAACAATTTTTGGCACGCTCGTGGGGACAAGAAGAAATTCCACTCCATCTGGTTGAGAGAGTGGTGTTGCTCTCAACATTCCAACCTTGAAGAAGCTCTCAAACAAGTACCTGGAGACTGCAATCAAAGGAGGACTCTACATCAAAGTTGGTGACTCAAGTTGCTGCCCAAAACTCTTGGTTACAAGGTGGACCTGTGCATTCATGCCCAAAATTCAGACAAGAGCATCTTCTAGAGGTATTTTTCAATATATTGAGCTACCATATTTACCATCTTTCACTTCTAGAAGAAGAAGAAATGTTAGACAATCTTTGTCACCTATTAGGAGAAATAGAGGCTCGAGCCCATCTCCTAGAGCTCAATCTATGCCACGTATGGGTAGGCCATTTCAATATAGAATGCCTATTGTCTATACAAATAGGAATTTATTCCATATGGCTTTACCTAGAAATCAACCCTTTGTATCTTTTAGTGGTGGAAACCCTTTAATTCTAGCCCAAAAAAAATGATATACCAGTCAATTCCCTCAAAAGCATTCCCCATTACACTGGTGAACAATAGAGCACAACATAGATGTGGAAAACATATGCTCAGTGCATTATGTAATAAAAGATAATGTGGTTGTTAGGTTGCTTTCCACTTCCCTTAAGGGTAAATCATTGCAGTGGTGTAGAGGATTACCACCTATCTCCATTCACAATTGGGATGAGTTAGGTGAGAAATTATGCAAGCACTTTGAAGAAAAAAGTGACCATTTGTCCTTGGTAGAACAACTAATACTAATTAAAAGAGAACATCATGAATTCATGAGTGACTTTAATTATATATTTCAAAAATCTTGGGATAGAATCCTTGCCTTGGTCAAGCCTTCTCCTGAGCATGCTTTTTTGTATTTCTTAAGGGCTCTTAACAACGACATAGGTATTATGATTCAGTCAATGGGTGGTTTTACCTTACTTGGAGCATATGACCTGGCCATAGAGGCATAATTTTTTTTAATACAAGATGGGAAGATAGCTCCTAGTCCATCAATTCCTTTATTTCTAGAGCTTCCCTTGCAGCCAATAGTAGCCCCTATTTTAGTGGTTCCTACTCCAGTGGTTTCCATAAGCCAACCTTCTACTTTTGTTGTACTTCTAAAAGATTGGGGAACTTTGCTCTGAAGTATGAATAATGAGCTAGTATCAATGAAGAGGCAACAAGCCCAAAATAATAGGCCTTATTAGCCTCAAAATTAGGGTTATTAGCAAAATAGGCCACCTTATCAAGAACAAATCAGTGGAATCATACTAGGCCTATGAATAACATACATCCACCTACTACTAGCACTACTAAGGCTCTGGTTCCAATGAAAAATAATCTAGCCCGAGAGAAAGAGTAATGTTACCCTTATGAGCAAGCTCATAATCAAAATGCTTGCCAAAATGGAGAGTTTCTACAAACTCTAGTGATTTAGAATGAAACTTCTACTTCAGGGCAACAATTTGGTAGAAACCAAACAACTGCTAGCAATCAAAATCATGCACATGAGGACTCCTCATTGCTCAATTGGCATCAAGAAGATTTATGTGGTGTAAATCAAGCAAATGTTGATACAATAGCTCAGAATACAAGATCAAAGAAAAAATAAATGGAAAGTGGTGCATCTTCCATGGTTGGGAAAGCATCAATTTCTCAACAACCTCAACAAAGTGTAGATGTTGGACCAACAAGTAGAACAACAAATGTTCCACAATCAAATCAACCTACTAGTAGGCCTAAACAAGAAATGGAGCAACCTAAAATCACCCAAGAAACTAGAACACACCTTGTTGTTCCAAAGGTTCCTTCTAAAACCACTTAGATACCTTTCAACATAGTGGATCAAATGAATAAATCCAATCTAAATGTCACTATGTGGGAGGCTCTATTCATCCCATCACAAAGGGATTTGCTAGAACAGGCTTTGAAAGAGCATAAGCAATCAAGTGATGTACAAGAAAAAGAGCAGACTAATCCATCAAATAGTTTGGTGCAACCCAAAGAAGAAGGGAAATCTAAAAAAATTAGTCAGCCACCTCCCTTCTATCTTTCTCTAATTATTGGAAATCATATAGAAAATAATTTTATGATAGATTCAGGGGTTAGTAGTTCTGTTATGCACAAAGTAATTGCTAATCTCCTTGATATTAATTATCAACCTATGACAAAGGGAGTCTTACAATTGGATGGAATTGCTATAAAAAAAGTGGCAATAATTAAGAACCTAAAATTGACTTTGCATGTTGTGATATAAGAGGGATTTTCTGCACACGGGTCTCTCCTTTCTCAAGAGATCACTAAGGAACAAACTGCCCTTATAATAGATTAATGAAATGACAAAGAGCTGAGATTAAGTAATGCTTTCAGCTAAGATTGATAAAGATTCTAAGGGAGCAAGATCGAAGGATTCTTATCTCAGAAGGGAGAGCTCTCAGCCAAAAGACATCAGCACAGTTCTAGGATGCCAGTGCGGTGCACTGTCATCTGAAAGACGCGCTAGCGTCTTGAGCGTCAGAGAACTCAGGAGCTCAACGGATAAGAATAAATCTCACTTCCAAACTCAGGAAGAGTCTGTACAGGACTAATTAACTGATCAGAATACCAAATGCTAAAGTAAATACAAAGATACTTGGGGAAAGCTTACCTTCCTTGAAACGTTTGAATCTTCACACCAAGCTCCTTGTCTTAACCTACACACAAAAGATCGAGGAGAAAGTTGTTGGGTGGCTATGTAGAGGCCTACCTCAATCAGACCCCACTTTGTTGTTCCCACCTCCATGGACAACCAAGTTAGAAAGGAATGTTAAAGGAGTAAACAAAGTGTGTGGTGAAAGCAATACCCTCTCAGGAGTAGAACCCACACCACGATAAGCATGTGGTGAAAGCAATACCTGCTTGCGAGAAGAACCTATACCACAAAATAGTAAACAAATGAGTACAAAAGGAAAGAGAGATAGAGAGAGGGTTACCCATGGGCCAAGGCCCTCTTCGGAGCACACAGATGCATCATTCTATGCTTGTTTAAGAGCTGTTGCTGCTACTGGGAGGACCTCAGTCCGACATGGCTTCGCCTGTAAGTGCACTGCTATCAAAGAAGAGAAATTCTCAAAGTTGGAGCAAGTGGAGAGAGAGCTAGTGTGATCTCTTCCAACCTTCAAATGGAAGGTAAAGAGAGGTTTTAATGCTTTCAAGGAAGGCAAAGAGCCATTTCTTTCAAAGTGTAACCACCAGGACACATTTCTCAAGGGATAACCTTCCAAATTCCACATTTTGAACTCGGGAAATAGACATGATGCTAGTGCGGCGTGCAAACGTCTACGTGCTGCGCATTCGTCCAAGGCCTATATTCTCAGGAAACAAGTCACCAGGCTTCTGTTGCACATCCACTTGTCCACATGGATTCAGAATCATGAAATTCTGACCCATGGGATTTTGTCATTAATATCTCAAGGTGTCATAAATGCTAGGAATAAATGTCAAAATATGGAATTGCCCCTAGGTGCAATTCTATGATATTACATTTTGCCCCCACTTTAGTGGGCTCGATTTTGGTAAAAATCAGCCTCACTAAAGTAGAAAAAGAATTTTTTTTATCAAAGTTTTGAATTTTACGGATTTGCATGCCAACAAAAAGAGACCATAGCGGCTACCACAACCAAGCTAACTGGAATTGAAGGTGCCTCTAGCATCTGAGCTCAACAAACAGTATCAGAACAGTCGCAAAAACTGTTCAAGGTTCTAACCTGCAAAACTCAAAGTTTAGGTTAGTTTCGAAAATAAGAAGAAAGCTACTATGGAGAGAGGAATGATCAACAAAAAGTCATCGATTCAAAAGAAAAATATGATCAAGAGACGGCCTTATGCCCCCTCCTGAGTTTTCCCCCAGCCTAGTGGGGAAAATTTAAGAGAAACCGAAAGCCACAAGCCTTAGAAAAAATGGGTCTTGGGGGGGGCCTATATATACCGAGGTGGGCCCCTAGAAGGGTCATTTTCACTATTCACCATGAGCAAATTGTTGACTTTTGTGAGAGAAAAGTCAGAAAAATGCCTAGTAGGAGAGAGTACGAGGAGCCGAGGCTGGAGCAATTACACCAAGACATTGCCGAGGGTCACGAGGTGGACCAGGTAGGCCGCAAAATCATGTTTATTGTTATTTTTTGCATGTTTTTTAGGATTTTTCCATCAACAAGATGCACAGGCATCTTTTTTCTATGCCCTCATCTACAATCCATGCTATTGTCTTCGACACATGCTACAGTCTCATATGTGCGTTGTCATCTTCGAGGCGATCATGGTGGTCAAGAGACATATGCGCTACACGTAGATGTCTATGCGTCACGCATAAGTCTTAATGATTTTTTTCTTGTTTTTGTGCAAATGTCAATGTTCTGATTCAAAAAAAAATTGTTGCTTTTTGACAAGAGTACTCAGAGATTTGAAAGCATCCTGGAGGGCGAGCATTCTGGCTTGTTCACAAGCAGAGGGACCGCTTATCAGATGACAAGGTCACACTCTTAGAGCGGGTCAATCTCTGGCATGTGTTCACCATGCCAGAGATGAGGTACCATGAGCGGATGCTGACGGTATCTTCTCTTCAGGGGGAGACTAGGGGGATGGGGGAAGCTATGTCCATATCATGCTCACATCACTCATGCTCCATGACCATCATCCAACCCCTCCCATGACTTCCAGAGCATCCACCAGAGCCAAAGGGCTCCAGGAGCCATGCACCGCAGTGATCAGGAGCTCACCATTAGTTTTGTAGCGAGATACATTTATGTTCATAAATACTTGTAGATCTTTTTGTATACACATATATTCAACAACCACTCATTTTTTATAGCAGTAGCCCGATACATGTACATGACATTGGATACATACATTGCATATATATATATATATGGATACATCGATTCTGATTTCATGGTATTGTTTGTCTGGATGTGTATGCTCTTTATTTTTATTTATTTTCACATATGATTATGCTAAGGATATTATATTCTCATGTGGATGTATGCCCATATAAATGCTAATATGATTTGATAAACACACATATATGTATGTTAATTAAATACAATGATGATCTAATGGACACACACACATGCACGTGGTCATTCATAACACAAAATTTTCATAATGTGTTAATGAACAATGTCAACATACGTAGTGCTACTGCCCTTCTATAGAGAGAGCACCTCATAGCCAACACATAGAACTCTATGCATAATATCAATGGAGATGCATCGCATTGATAGGTTCATTTAAAGGTGTTTCATCCATGGATGATAACCCATAGGCACCTGAACCATATATAGAGATTACAATGTAAGGGCCTAACCATTTATGGATAAAATTTCCTCTCTGGTTGGGCAGCCCATTATATTTCTTTAGTTTTCATACAAGACCAAATCTCCTATTTTAAAGGTTCTAGGAAGCACACTTTGATTGTACTGTCTAGATAACCATCGTTGATAAGATTTAAGATGTTCGAGGGCTCATGTAAGATTTGATGAAAAAAAAATCTATTAAGCCCAAGAAACTTGTATGCAAAAACCTGTCACAAGGAAGAAATTTGTAGGAAACAAACAAGGGTTTTGCTTTGACAATGTGAAAGTTTATTATCAGTGAAAAGAATTAAATTAAAAATATACAAAGGATCAATCCTTATAGAAGGAGATCGTAAAACCTAATAGGAAACCCTAATAGGTAAATAGGCATTTAATAATTAGATTTAATTATTAAATGACTAATGCAAGTGCATAAAGGGAAATCTTAAGAGGTAGTAAAGTTAATTCTTTACTCTAACACCCCCCCTTAAGATGAGCAACAATGCAGCTACAAACAATGCACGAAAGAAGCAAAGGAACTACAATGCTGAAAGAAAAATTGGGTCCCGACAACTAGGCCTGATCAGGTACCCAAATACAACCAAATCTTTGTAAAGCAGAGTAAAGGAGAAAACCCAGTGGGAAAAAACTCCTCTCCAAAAAGAGATGAACAAGAGTGAAAGAAGAAGAGAGATAGAAGGAGGACTCAACATGACCCCCCAAGAACTGCTTCTATCACACAAGTATAAAATATGTTCCCCCCCATAGGAGAGAGAAGAGACTCCAAAGCCCCTCTAGAATGAGAGAACCCCTGTGCCAATGATCAAAACAATGTGTCTCCTCAGAGGAAGAAACAGATCCAATGGTCGAGGAAGAGGGAATCCCTGGATGGGAGGTGAAAATGGAAGTCCTGGATGATGCTCACTGAAGAACGAAACTGTAGTATGAGTGTCTGAATAACAAGATGGTGAATCAAACAACTCAAGATGACCCTGAAATGGAATCTCCAATGAAGCTGGGATAACAGGTATGCTGAAACTGACATCTGTGAGGAAAGGAATATCCTCTGATATGGCCTCAACAACTACACTTGATGGCTCGATGAGTGGAGCAACAATGTCAGTCATAGCTGAAGAGGAATCCTATTGAACAGATGTGATCTCAACAGGAGGTAGAGGTGTAGAAGTCTCAACACTAGTCTCATGAACAGATGGAAGAACACATAAGTTCAAGTGACCAAACTTCACCTCAGATACTGCATGCTCTCTTGTAGAAAGAGAGGAAAACTCAGACAGTGGAGATGGTGGACCAAAGTGTGTGAATGCATACAACGGGAAGAATGATCAACTGTCCCTGTTGCAACAATGTTGCCAGTTTGAATGTCTCTGATGTGCACTGAATCAGGTGTGAACTCAACTGTCTTCCCTGTCCCACTGTGAGCAATCTGATAGATGGAGAGAAGGTTAGTGGACAAAGATGGAACACATAGTACATCATTGAATGTACCATCATCAATGTTGATAGAACCTTTCCCACATACACTCATATAAGTGTTATTACCCATCAAAATGTGTGGTGAGGATGTAGCCTCGAAAGATGAGAACATGTTCTAAGAAGATGCCATATGGTGTGAAGCACCTTAATCTAGTAGCCATCTAGATGAATGTGAACTGGTGGTTGCACATAATGCATGACCCTTATGTGGGGCTTGTCCATCTATCTGGAATGATGGGGAAGAAGAAGACCCGCCTAATGTAGATGAAGAAGAGTGATGAATATTGTTCCTCTCAAGAAGAGTTGTCAAATCTGAAACCTGTTTTGCATATGCATCTATCTTCTTCTCATAACACTTGGACTCATCATGTCCTGGCTTAGTACAATAAGCACACTTAGGTTTGTCTTTCTTTGATGATTCCCCCTTAGGAGAAGGTGAATTAGAGGTGTGTTGTGAACTGGAATCCTTCCAATGCTCTGTGGTCTTTGGTTTCTGTTTCTGCTTCTGCTTCTGCTTCGCCTGAGATGACTGTGCTACCAATGCTTGGTGTTGTGATCTTGTGAGAGCATCCAACTGTGATATCTTGGCCTGCTCTCATGTCAACCGATCGCAAAACACCTCAAATGTAGGCATGGTAAAGCGATTTCCCAATGCATCCATGGTGGAATAAAATGTTGAAGAGAAGATCTGAAAAGGACCTCGAAGCTTAGAAAGAATCAGGTAAATACACTCCTCATCTATTTTGGTCTTACCACAACCCTATAGAAGACATCTCTGTTGTTTGAATTTCATCAGAAAGTCCTCAATAGTGGGAAAAGAATCAGGTACTAGGGAAGTCAACTCTACCTCAATCTGGATGGCACAAAATTGATTGATGGTACCAAATAAATCACTGAACTTGGTCCACATTTCAAGAGGACTGTTACACCCATCAAGATGAAACAACAAGCTGTCTGAAACATGCAAGGAAATCAACCCCATAGCCTCATCCATCTTATTTCTATGCTGCATAACCTCAAATGGCCGTGTCAAAACTGGTTGAACTATTTCTAAACAGGACCACAACCCCTTTGATTTGAGAAGACGTGTCATCAGGGGTTTCCATGCGTGATAATTGTGAGGGGTCAAAAGTTCTAGACTAGAAGAGGTCTCGGCCATATTTTAGAAGGGGTTTCATTTTGATATAATTTCAAGTTTACTGAAGTAAATTACAGAAAACAAGAAATAAAACACCCCCCCACAATTCAATAAACCGAACCGTAGAAGCTGGAAAAGATTGCTTACAATGAGAGGGAAAGAAAAAATTCAAATGAGTATCATGTGTACCTTTGGATTTTTCTGATGAAAAAAAAACCATAGATCTGGATAGCAATCGCAGGTAACAAAAAATTTCAAGTCAAAGTATGGTGCCCACGGGGGTTTGAAGTTCTGCCTTTTCAGATATGCCAACGTAGACGTCGGCTCATGCACGGCATTCAAAGGAATAAGGTGCAAGTCTGGTAAATGATATCGGGAAGGACACCACTCTGAACAACACAGAGAAGGATACCCAAAAAAATGCCTTTTCACATGCATGCGCTTGTAAAAAATGCTAATTTTTTTTTTCTTTTTTGCAGGAAAAAAAGAAACAAAAAATAATGTTGGGCAAGGAATACCAGATCTGAAAATTACAACTAGAACCTCTCAAATTAGCCGAAGAATCCCAAATTTCTTCTGTCAAACCCTTGCTCCCTTTTTTCTTCAAACATGAACAAGCTACAGCAGATCCAGCTCTGATACCATGTAAGATTTGATGAAAAACAAATCTATTAAGCCCAAGAAACCTGCATGCAAAAACCTGTCACAAGGAAGAAATATGAAGGAAACAAACAAGGGTTTTGCTCTGACAATGTGAAAGTTTATTATCAGCGAAAATAATTAAATTAAAAATATACAAAGGATCAATCCTTATAGAAGGAGATCGTAAAACCTAATAGGAAACCCTAATAGGTAAATAGGCATTTAATAATTAGATTTAATTATTAAATGACTAATGCAAGTGCATAAAGGGAAATCTTAAGAGGTAGTAAAGTTAATTCTTTACTCTAACAGCTCGTAGATGGAATTCATCGAGCATCTCCAACTGATGCAAATGGTTAACTCGATAGGTCTCATTATGAATTAGCCCCTTAAGGGAAACCCGTAGAGACAGAATTTCCAACTCCAAAGGCACGATAGCTTTGACACCATACACGAGGTTATAGGGCATCATTCTCATAGCCGTATGAACACTCGTGTGATAGGCCCATAAAGCATATGCCAGTTGAATGTGCCAATCTTTACCATGTTTGTTAATTGTTTTACGAAGAATAAGCTCAAGACTTTTATCATATGCTTTTGCTTGACCATTAGATTGCAGATAGTACGGTGTGGAAAACGTATGCTGGATGTGAAATTTCTCGAGGAATTGCTTCACTTCCTTATTCTTAAATGGTGTACCATTGTCAGAAACAAGCGTAGCGGGCAATCCGAATCGAGAAATGATGTTGTTCATAAGGAAACTACAAATAGCTTATGCATTCATAAATTGGAGCGAGATAGCCTCGACCCACTTTGTGAAGTAATTCATAGCGGTAATGATAAAGACATGTCCCTTGGAAGAGAGAGGTGATATCTTTCCAATAATATCCAACCCCCACTTAGCGAATGACCAAGGGGAATTTTGATTTTGTAACTCTTGGGTAAGTGCATGAATGAGATGACTTTATTGCTGACATTGAGGGAACTTTTTGACAAAGTCAAAGGAATCTTGTTCCATTGTTTGCCAATAGTATCCCATGTGTATCAGTCTTCTTGCCAAGGATTTACCACCAAAATGTCCACCCCCAGAGCCCATGTGAGCTTCCTTAAGGGCAAGGGGTATCTCCACTTTAGTAAGGCACTTTAGAAGCAAGCCATTATAGGCTTTCCTATAAAGGACATTAGACAAGATAACATAGCAAACTGAGAGCTTCCTTACACGGGTGCGGTCATTCTTTGTCACACCATCTGGGAAGTTTCCAGTCTTTAGATAGTGTATACATCTAAAAATGGTCACATTAAATCAAGCCCAATAAGTAATTAAATATGAATTATTTAATTAATCTTCTAAAGTCATCTACATATAAATAAATTTAATTATTTATTTATATCCTTCACTTTCTAATTCTTCTAATTTAATTAAATAAATAAGTTTATTTAATTATTACCATCTTCCATGTTCCTATTAATTAATTAAGTAGATTTTATAATTTATTTATATTAATTATCATAAGTTTGAATTTTAAATTCAAATGATATTCCTCTAAATTCCTTTTCCACACTTAATTAAACACTTTCTAATTCTTCACCCTACATATAATTAAATATTCTAAATATTTAATTAGAAACTTTCTTCTCTTCATATAATTAAATATTCTAAATATTTAATTAGAACTTTCCTCACTCTACATTTAATTAAATATTCTAAAATATTTAATTAGAAACTTTTCTCTCTTCTTATAATTAAATATTCTAAAATATTTAATTAGAAACTTTCTTCTCTTCGTATAATTAAATATTATAAAATATTTAATTAGAAACTTTCTTCTCTTCTTATAATTAAATATTCTAAAATATTTAATTAGAAAATTTCTTCACTTCATATTTAATTAAGTATTTTATATATTTAATTAAATGCTTTTCTATCATCTTCTCACACATAATTAAATATTAATTATTTAATTATGGAAACTTCTAAATTCATTGTCACATGTAATTAAATAAATTTATTTATTTAATTATGGGATTTATCTTCAACTATCAACTAACTCCTCAAATGGCAACTTTCCTTCAATTTTGAATGGAAAAGATTGTGTAGGAGGAAACATCTTCCATTATTCTCTCAACCTTCCATCTTTTTCTCAACTTCCAAAATCTCTCACCGTTCATCTTGACAGACTTATTTTCGACCGTTGATCTTTGCCAACTATATTCTTGCCTCCAAAAGTCTATAAATACAGCCTCTTTGTGAGTTGAAAACAATCCTGGATTTGATGAATTTAGTGTGATTACTATAGTTGCATTCTAATCAACATTTAGTAATCTTTTCAGGCATTTTTATTTCAAGTTCATAGCATCTTAGTTTTCATATCATAGCTTAAATCATTTAGCAAATAGACATGCATTTTCAATAAGCTTTTTTTCTGAAGTTGTCATTCTAAACAAGCTACTGCTTACACCAATTGAGGGCTAGTACTTGCAACGAATCCTTGGAGATAGAGCACAATAAGACACTTTCAAAGGAGCTATTGTTTTAAGAGTTTTCTTTACTTTTCAATTAGTTTCCTTTGATTTAATGTCTTATTGGTGTGTTGGTTTATATTTCTTTAGTTAGTCCACATATTCACACACAGAGATAGTTATAGATATCAGAAAACCATTCCCTAGAGTCCACATGGGAACACACAGGGTATTCGACTTCAGGTTCTTTGGGAACTACAGGGGTTCACAAGACCTAAACCATGAAATGGTATTCTTTTGTATCCTCCTCAAAAGGTACTAAGGAAGTTGCACTTGCCATGGCATCAACATGTCTATTTTCTCTCTTAGGGACACTATCTATTGTGAAGGAGGAGAACTCTTTAAGCAAAGACAAGGCAAGGTCCCGATACTAGGACAACATACTTTGCTTGGCTTGATAGGTTCCCGTTATTTAGTTTACTATAAGTTCAGAGTCACCTAGGTTATGAAGATGTTTGATTTTTAGCGCAATCGTGGCATGTAAGGCAGCTATAAGGGCTTCATACTCAGCGATATTATTAGTACAAGGGAAATATAGTCGAAAGGATAATGGAACTGGTTTACCTTCAAGGGATATTAGAACCACGTCCACTTTGGAACTAGTTTGACACCTTGATTCGTCGAAATACATTTTCCATTAAGTGTTGTGATTGACTACAAAAAATTTTTCATCAGGAAATAGATCTAAGCCAAGAAAGGAGTGAGATGAGGGAGCGTCTTCCAGTTGATTTGCAACTGCTTGACCTTTTATTGATTTCTGAGTAATGAACTTTATGTCGAACTTAGAAAGCAACATAACCCACTTCGCTAATCTCCCTACTAGGTTGGTACTAGAAAACATATGTCTTAAAAGATTTATTTTTACTATGATATGCATTTCAACATGGAGGAGATAGTGTCTCAACTTTTGCATAGCGAAGACGAGAGCAAGGCATTGTTTTTCCATGGAAGAATAACGGGTTTCATAATCAACCAGGACCTGACTAATATAGTAGATTGCTCTCTCTTTCCCAGTGTCATCATATTGAGCTAAACGAGTTGCTAAAGCATATGGCGATGCAACTAGGTAAAGCAGAAAGGGTCTATCTTGTATAGCCAACATCAATACAGATGGATTGGCCAAATAGGCTTTGATTGACTCAAAGGCTTTTTGACATTCCTCGTCCCACATGAAGCGAACATCCTTTCTCAATAAGCGAGTGAAAGGAAGGGTACGATTAGCCAACTGAGATATGAATTTGCGAATCGCATGAATCTTCCCTTGTAAACTTTGCAACTCAGTAATATTCCTTGGTAGAGGCATGATAACAATGTCATCAATCTTTTTAGTGTCAAGTTCGATCCCATGATGAGAGACTATAAACCCTAGAAGCTTGCCGACATCTATGTCGAATACGCACTTAAGAGGGTTTAGTCTCATTTTATAGAGTCGGAGTCTTTCAAAAATAAGACAAAGGTTCTTGGAATGATCTTGACGGGTTACCAATTTCGCCAATATGCCATCGACGTAATCTTCTAAAATCTTATGGATAAAATCATGAAATATTAGGGTCATCGCCCGTTGGTAAGTAGCTCTTGCATTCTTCAACCCAAAGGGCATGACCACATAATAGAAAGTACCCCATGGGGTAGTAAAGGTTGTCTTGTATTGATCATCCGGGTTAATACAAATTTGATTATAACCCTAGAAGCCATCCATGAAAGAAAGCAATGCATGGCTTGCAGTCGAGTTGACAATCATATCTATATTAGGCAATGGAAAATCATCTTTAAGAGAAGCCTTGTTAAGATCTCGAAATTCAATACATATGTGAATACAACCATTGGGCTTAATAATAGTGACTATATTCGAAATCCAAGGGGAATAATCGATAGGACAGATAAAGCCTGCTTTCAATAGTTTCTCTATCTCAGTCTTGACCATTAATGCCACCCTAGGATTGATCTTTCATATTTTTTAATTAACTGGATTGGCATCAGGACACAGGATGATATTGTGGACCATTATAGATTCATCAATGCTGCCAAGCGAAGATATCAAGATGAGAACATAAGAGATCCGAGTGTTCGTCTGCTTCTTCCAAAGAGAGACACTTCCTGATTTTGATCATCTTTTCAGAGGATGTAGTATCTATGGAGATTTCAATAGTGTCCCCCTTTATGAGGGAGTTACGGTCCTCATGATGAGGTATCGCAACGTCCTCACTAGTGTTAGATAGAGGGTCCTCCTCACCAACATTCAAGAGAGATTCTCCAAAGTATGCTTGGTTATGCAAACAATACGGGAATCGTTTCTTGTGTTGATACGGAGGCAACGGGGAATAAGCACCTAGAAATTCCTCTAGTGCTTCATTCGAAGAGAATACATCGAGAGGGACTTTCTCAGATTGCTCCTTTTCCTCTATTAATTCAGGGTGAACAAGGTTTAATGGCTCGACTGAAATCATATTAACACTCCACCAAGGCTTTTGCTTAGACTGTTCAATGAAACATCCTAGTCCCAAATTGCATCGTTGTGACTTAAGATGGATAAGGACCTATATTACTTGCTCGATACATCCTAGGCCCTTCTTCCCATAGCCATATCGAGAAGCGAGCTCATATCCGAACCTATAACAAGTTTGCAAAACTTTAGGGGGTGGTGGATTCACATAGAGTGCTTCGTTCCACCAATGGATGTCAAATGTCTCTATGGGTGTACTTCCACCTTCCTTTTTAGGCTCACAAATGTTAATTTATTTTGTAGGAGGTGGATTGTTCTCCTTAGTGCAAGAAGGAGTGGTCTCCTGAACAGGGTTACACTCCTTCTCCTCCGCAGGAGTATCATCCACCTTTGTGCTAAGGGGACCTAGAAGGTCTACGCTTGATGGATTCACCTTATATTCTGCAATGAATAATTCAAAAAAATTTAGGGAACCCCAATTGTCTCTGAGGAAAGCATTCATTTCAAAAGTCGACAAGGGAGATTTAGGATCTTCTGCTTTAGGCAGTTCTTCATTTCTGACATTTTCCCTAGGGACAACTTCCACAGAGGGTATCAATGAAGAACACGCCATAGCATCGACAGTCAAAGATGGAATACAATTCTTGAGGGTAGATATAGTCAAAGCGTGACCAACAGTGACCAATTCATAGAGGCGAATGCCTTACGGATCTGCTTTAACTGTAACTACTTGATTATTCGTGATGAATTTCAAGGAACGGTGTAAGGTAGAAGTTACCGCACCCATAGCATGGATCCAAGGTATCCCTAAGAGGAGGTTATACGGTAAGGGACAGGGCATCACATAGACCAATGTTGGTAAGGTAATGGGGCCTAGCTGCAAAGGTAGTATTATCGTACCCAAAGAGTGGTGACCAACGTTATCGAATCCATGAATATACAAGGAGGAAGCCACTAAAGAAGATGAGTCAATTTTATTCTTAGGTAGTAGGTCCATACCACAAACATTGAGAGTCGAACCAGTGTCAATGAGGGTACACCTAATACCGATGTTAACATTGACTATAATCATCAAAGGCTTTGCTTGCTTCTGCACATCCGGAGGTGAGAGTTCTTGCGGGTGGAACGTGATATTCAGAAAATCCACACGAATATGATCCAGCAATGCATTAACATCTGTACGCCTAGCAGAGGTAGGCAAGAGGATCTTTTGTAAAGCTTCCTGAAGCATCTCTTGATAAATTGGAGCAGTCTAAAGCAAATCCCAAAGCAAGATCTTAGCCGGAGTAACATGAAGCTACTCGACAAGCTCATAGTCGCCCAGTGCTTTGATCGCAGGCTTAGGTGTTGAAGGAAGGCTTGGTTGAGAAGGTGGTAAAGGAGTAGTGACAAAAGTTTGTGAAGTAGGAATAGAAGGTTGTTGATTCAAATTTTGTTTATTACTCCTTGTAGGATATGTGTGCCCAACAGTGTTATAAGATGCAGAGTTTGTAGCTTTCATGAACCTTGAATACAAGTTTGGTGAATCACTACGACACGAGATTCCATAGACGGAAGATTCAGTTGGGGTTACATAGATGATGGGTTTCTTAGGGCTCAGAGGAGCCACTAAGACCACCACCACATTTACCGATCCCTCAGCCTATTGAGAGGAGGGTTGTTTGGGAGATTTGCGGATGGGGGAGAGTGCTTCTAAGAAATCATCTGGAGCATCCTCCAGCATATCAAAATCTTCCTCAAAAAAGCCACTATCATGAACATGCAACATCATAAAGAAATTTTCGACGTTCATGTTGGGTTCACCAAAATGTGATATAAGAGGGATTCATTGCACATGGGTCTCTCCTTTCTCGAGAGATCACTAAGGAATGAACTACCCTTATACACCTCAAAGTAACAAATTAATGAAATGATAAAGAACCAGGATTCAGTAATGCTTTCAGCTAAGACTGATAGAGATCCTCAGGGAGCAAGATCAAAGGATTCTTATCTCAAAAGGGAGAGCTCTTGGCCAGAAGACGTCAGCACAGTTCTAGGATGCCAGCGCGACGCACTGTCTTCTAAAAGACATGCTGGCATCCTAAGCATCAAAAATATCAGGATCTCAATGGATAAGAATAAATCTTACTTCCAAACTCAGGAAGAGTCTATACATGACTACTTAACTGATCAAAATACCAAATGCTAAATTAAATACAAAGATACTTGGGGAAAGCTTACCTTCCTCAAAATGTTCAAATCTTCACACTAAGCTCCTTGTCCTAACCTACACACAAAAGACCAAGGAGAAAGTTGTTGGGTGGCTATGTAGGGGCTTGCCTCAGTCAGACCCCGCTTTGGTGTTCCCACCTCCACGGACATCCAAGTTGGAAAGGAATGCTAAAGGAGTAAACAAAGCATGTAGTGAAAGTAATACCTGCTCAGGAGTAGAACCTGCACCATGATAAGCGTGTGGTGAAAGTAATACCCACTCAGGAGTAGAACCCGCACCACGATAAGCGTGTGGTGAAAGCAATACCCACTTGGGAGTAGAACCCGAACCACAAAATAGTAAACAAATGAGTACAAAAGGAAAGAGAGATAGAGAGAGTGTTACCCATGGGCCAAGGCCCTCTCTGGAGCACACAAATGCACTATTGAGTGCTTGTTTGAGAGTTGTTGCTGCTACTGGGAGGACCTCATTTTGGCATGGCTTTGCTTGTAAGTGCACTACTATCAAAGAAGAGAAAGTCTCAAAGTTGGAGCATGTGGAGAGAGAGCTAGTGTGATGTCTTCCAACCTTCAAAAGGAAGGTAAAGAGAGGTTTTAATGCTTGCAAGGGCAGTAAAGAGCCATTTATTTTGGAGTGTAACCACCAGGACACGTGTCTCAAGGGTTAACCTTCCAGATTCCGCATTTTGAACTTGGGAAATAGACAAGATGCTAGCATGGAACGCAGACGTCTACGTGCTGCACATTCATCCAAGGCCTGTATTCTCAAGAAACACGTCACTAGGCTTCTGTTGCAAAGCCACTTGTCCACATGGAGTCAAAATCATGAAATTACGACTCATGGGATTTTGTCATTAATATCTCAAGGTGTCATAAATGCTAGGCATAAATGTCAAAATATGGAATTTCCCCTAGGTGCAATTCTACGATATTGCACATGCATGCATTGGCTATGATGTGTTGCAAGATATTTCAGTCATAGACCTCCTTGCTCATTTTTCCATTTGTCTGTCTAGAGATTTCACCGCTAAGATAGGTGGATATTTATCTACTGATTGGTATCACATGTTATTTAGAACTAGATATGGTACTAAAGCAACCATCAAATCTTAGTCTATAGCAAAGGATCATTTAGAGCAACATGAACTGTACATTGCATGATCAAAAGGAGGAGTGTTCTATTCATGAGCCTGCCAACCCTATAGAGGAGGTACCTGGTTGTTTGTTGAATGAATGGGGAAATGCTTTATAATTTGATCCACTTACTGTAGTTGAAGTGGAGGAGACTGGTCTTGGCACCTATTGCATTCATGAAGAAAATGCTACTATCCCCAATATCATAAAAACTCAAGAGGATCTAGGGGGATTGTGGTAGATTTTTTTGATGGGTCTAGAAATAGAAATGGTGTTGGTGCTGGTGTAATGTTGGTATCTCCAAGCAAGGAGAAATATTACTTCTCTTTTAGGATTCAATTTAGTTGCACTAAGAATGTGATTGAATATGAAGCACTCATCCAAGGTCTCCAACTTGCACAAAAAAGGAACATCAAGTTGTTATCAATTTTTGGTGATGGTGAATTGGTTGTTCATTAGGTCTGATCTCAAAGCTCAATCAAGAACAATCTACTAAAATCCTACAAGCATAGAGTTTGGGATTTGATAGAGGGCTTTGAGGGTTTTAACATCCAAACAACTCCAAGAAATCATAATAATCATGTTGATAGACTTGCAGTAGTTGGTGCCCATTTTGACATACCAACACATATTGCAAGCAAAAAGGAGCAGCATATCAGGCTTGTTATGAGGCCTGTTATTCTAGATAATCAAGATCATTGGGAGGTCTTTGATAGTGACCAATAAACGATGAATTTTTTACAAGATGAGATAGAATTTTCTAAAAGAAATCAGTCCAAGCTATAGAATCAATATGGTGATCAGATTGTGCAGCTGAGTATCAATAAGCTACCAAATGGTCTCTTCACCCTTGAATTTATCTTCAACCCTGATGATCAGTTAAAGAAAAAAAGGATGATCTTAGCTACAAAGAAGGATGACTTCAAGCCAAGAGATTCCAGAGGGATGATCTCTAAACTTGGGAAAGGTATGCTCTACTACTGAACATAAAGTTTTCATAGATATTTGCAATATATACAATGATGTAGGTCCTTGGACTTATGAAGACCTAAAGGGTTTTGACCCAGGTCTTTCCCAACATACCATTGAATGAGATCCAGATTCCAAACCTGTAAGACAAAAACAAAGGCCTATAAGAAGATTAAGCCTTTGATGAGAAAAGAATTGGCCAAGTTGATTAAGGCTAGAATCATATTTCCCATCAAACATTCTTCTTGGGTGGAAAATTTAGTGCCTGTCATGAAAAAGAACGGTGAAATAAGGCTTTGTGTATATTTTAGGGATCTAAATAGAGCCTCCCTAAAATATCATTATCCCCTCCCCTCCATGGAGTAGATTTTACAAAGAGTCCATGGGTCAGAGAGATTTTCTTTATTGGATGGTTACTCAAGCTATAATCAAATTGTGGTCCAAGAATCTGATCAACTCAAGACAACATTTAGTACAAAGTGTGACACCTATGCTTATCATAAAATTCCTTTTGGTCTAACCAATGCACGTGCCCCTTTTCAGAGAGCCATGGACATAACATTTCAAGGTGTGTTCAAACATTTTGTTTTGGTCTACTTGGATGATATCACAATGTTTCCAAAACATGCAAGAGAATATTTTAGTCACCTTGAATAGGTATTTCATAAATGAAGGGAATATGGTATCCCTAAATCCAAATAAATGCCTCTTTGCTACTAACAAGGAAAATTACTTGGACACATTGTTCCAAAGGATAGCTTGGTCATTGATCCTGTAAAGGTAAAATCTATTTTTTCCATTCCACTTCCTAGTCACAAGAAGGGATTATAGAGTTTCTTGGGCACAATTAACTTTGTGAGGAGATTCATTCCAAATATTGTTGCTTTGGTAAAGCCTCTTACCTCTATGCTTAAGAAAAAAATGGTATTCAAATGGACCAAGGAAGGTAAAGATAGCTCTGAGGCTATCAAACAAGAAATTGCTTAGGCTCCTACCCTTGTCAATCCTAATTATGATAAGGATTTCATTATTTATACCTTTGGAGGTGAGAAAAGTTGTCATAACCCAACTAAATAAAGAAAATATGGAGCAACCCATTATTTTCTTTAGTGGAGGGCTTAAAGATTATGAAGTCAAGTACAACTATGTTGAAAATCAGGCTCTTGTTGCTGTTAGAGCATTAAAAAAATTTAGACACATGTTGCCTAACAATAGGATACAACTAATGGTGCCCCATGTCAGCGTTAAAGAGTTCCTATTGTGTAAAGATATCAATAAAAAAGGGATGGATGGATCACCAAGGTGATGGAATATGATGTTGACATTAAAATAACAAAGCTAGTGAGAGGCAAAGGGTTGTGTGAGCAACTTGTATTAGTACTTGAGACTCCTATAGAGGTTGGCCTTGTGTTACAGGAGCAACAAGCACCCAACATTGATGCCCATTATAGCTATGTAAATGATATGACTACCATTTTGTAGGAAGGTAGGTCCTTCAGGTCTAGATAGGACCAAGAGAAGGCACTTCATATTACAATCCATTCCCTATGTCATAATGTATGGCATACTTTTCAAAAAGGATTTTAATGGGTCCTATTAAGATGCATAGTGGCAAATCAGGTCAACAAAATGTTGGAAGAATTCCATGATGGCTCTTCAAGTGGTCATTTTTTTGCAAGGACTAGTGCTGCAAAAATCACGAGGGTTGGTTATTATTGGCCCACCTTGCTCAATGATGCTCACAAATGGGTGAGAAATTGCAAGAAACACACTTTATTTTCTTGAAATTAAAGGTTGACTTCCCTCCCTCTTCATCCCATTCAAGTTGATTAGCCATTTACACAGTGTGGTTTGGATTTTATCGGCATGATAAATCCACCATCAAGTGCTAGTCATAAATGGATTTTGATAGCCACAAATCACTTTACTAGGTGGATTGAGGAAGTTTCCTTGAAGGATACCATTGATACTTTAGTTTTGGAATTCCTTGATGAAATTGTTACAAGGTTTGGCACTCCTACCATCATTTCAGAAAATGCCAAGGCTTTTACTAGTGCTTAAATCATTGATTGAGCAATGAGGCATGGTATTTACTTGAAAACCTCATCTAATTATTACCCTCAGAGTAATGGAATAGCTGAGTCTTCAAATAAAAATCTCATCAGGATTATGAAGAGGACCATTGAGGACAATCAAAGAGTCTGGCATAGCAAACTAATGACAACCCTTTGGGCTAATAGAATTACTCCTAAAAGAGAAATTGGTAACTCTCCTTTCATGTTAGTTTATGGAAGGGAGGCAAGGTTACCATTATCATTGGAGATGCCTTCTCTTGAGTTGGCATAGTAGTTGGAGTTAGAAGGAAATGATGCTATGATAGTAAGGTTGGTTGTGCTATTCGAATTGGAGGAGACAAGGAACAAATCTATGCAAGTCATAGAAACACATCAAGCACAGGTCAAAAGAAGCTTTGACAAAAGAGCAATCCACAAGATGTTCCAAGAGGGAGATCTAGTGCTAAAATGGGATGTAGACAGTGCCAAAGTTGGAAGACATTCCAAATTTGATTCCATTTGGAGTGGTCCATATGTCATCACTGGTTGCAAGGAGGCCAATGCATTCCATCTTTCTAGGTTGGATGGTGAGGTACTTCCAATCTCTGTTAATGGGATTCATCTGAAACCTTATTTATGACGAGTTTTGAGTTTCATGTACATATTCATTAGCTATTTTTGTTTTCCAAGAAGTGTATTTGCACACCCTGCATTCTCCTTAAGCGAATGTATGTTCTAGTTTCCATTCTTTTCTCCAAGTGCATGCTTGCACATGTTTTATTTTTCCCTTGGGAGGCCCAATTTTGTAAATCCCCTTCATGACTCTATGCCTAATGGACTGATAAGGCCCCTGGATTCCATGATTAGCAGGAGATCATCCTGAAGAAATCACCTAAAATGTTGAAATTTCATGCCACCCTTTGATGACCCATCATTAATAACCGATTTGAGAGATCTTACATGGGCCATCTTGCATGAATTCCCCTTCAAAAAATTGTCTAATTCTTGAAGTCTTTCAGGGTTTAGGGTTTTTTCTTCCCTTCATACTTGCATGTCTTCATCATCGCTATCGCTCCTCCTTTTCCTTCCATTTTTTGCTGTGTTTTGGGTTTCGGCCATCAACCTTACCCTTTAACCCTTACTGTTTCCCTTTGGTAAGCTTGAAGCCTTAGCCCTAATCATCGAAGTCTTGTATGATTTTTATAATTTTTTTAAAATCTTGACTTGTTGGACTTTGGGGATTGAGCTTCCCTCTTATCGCTTTCCACCTTTCAATTTTGGTAAGCCTCAAGTCTACCATCTGACCTCTAAAGCCCGATCAAAGGAATTTCAAGATTTGTCCAAGTCTTGGTTTGTTGGACTTCAGGGTTTGGTCTTCCCTCTTACCGCTTCCATCTTTCATTCAAGGTGTAAGGCTTCCATCCGACCCCTGATCCCTGAGGTGCCCTTTTTGCCTTAGATTTTTCTTATGTTTGGTTGTTGACCTGCTATTGCCTGTAAAAATTCATGTCATTAGCACCATGTGTCGACTGACCCCAACATCCTAGTCTTACCGGTCATATCCCGTTTGAAATATTTGGTTATATTTGGCTAATTCTTGAGGTCGTCGATCTTTTGGTCAGTTTTAATAACTTTGTTGATCGCCGCCTAGGTTTTTATAACCTTTCCTTCTCTCGACAATGTTCATCTTTACAAAGTTCTAAAGTGTGTCGACATCTTTAAACGTTGTCTTAACTTTATGAAGCCTTTTTTGTCTAAGTAAAATTGAGTCATGTCAAATTTTTTCTCAAGTTCAAAAACTTGTGTCAGAGTTTTGCTCAAGTTATGAAACTTGCGTCAGTCTTCGAAAAGTTTGTCTCAACTTTATTTTTCTCCACCCAATGATGATAAAGTGATAAAGATAAAAGGTTTTCAGTGTTTCATGCTAGTTTGAAAACCCCCATTGGTCGTCGACAAGGTTACTATAACTTTTCTTTTGTCAACAAGGTTTCATTACCTAGGTTTTGGTCTTGACCGACTACCGAAAGTTGAAGGTCGCTTAAGTTATGACAAGCCATTGAAGTCATCATAGTGACTGGCCCCTCAACCTAGGTGATTATCGGTTCCATGGAGTATCAAAGACTATTATTTCCTAAATTTTGGTGACAAATAATTGCCCACGAAGATCAATGGTTGTGATCAGCGATCAATGATCGAGTGGATCTCATGTGCTCACACTGTTCAGAGGATGATGCCATTAGTTGTTTGTAGGATTGTGAGATGATGACATGTGTCCATGTTTGTGATGAGCGATAGGAAAAGAGAAAGAAAGGTATATGGTGAGGGAATACTCCCTACCAGGTGTTAGTCGGGTAGCACATCGTGAGGGTTCTTTACATCACATTTTTAATTCATAAAGCACAAAGTTAAAGTGTGATATGTGATATAACATGAGAAGGATGGAGTGATGTGGAATCATTTGATTGCATCACAGGGATGCAAGCCGTCTGGTTTTAAAGGAGCGGCTTCAATGGGGAGATGTGATGTGAAGGGAGCTCATGATGGTCGTTGATCATGCATCTTATGATGATCAAATGATTGTGTTTTAATCTTCTATTGGGGCTATGATCTCAGGCATTCATCCATGATATAACGGCCTAAATTCAAACTCCAATGGCTAAGCATGTCGTGTTTGCAAGTAGACCAAGAGTAATGGTGGAACTACATTTTCAACAACCAGATTGAATCTTATCGGCTTCAGCTTGATTTTTTGAGCTTCTCCCATATTGTAGTGATGGATAGGGTGGTGCAAATATTATTTTGTGTGTTGTGGGTGGGAATTCTCCTATTAAGACATTATTTAAATGTGGATTTTGTGAGGGTCCCGGGTTTGCATTCATGGATTATGATGGAATTTTTTCTCATGCTATCAAAACATTTATGGCATGCAGGTTTTGGCTTCTCTAGGCTCTGCTTTGAGCGTGGGTTTCATGAATAGATCTTTCCTTAATCGGATCTCCTTGATTGCTAATTCTAACTATTTAGGGTTTGGTTTGAGATCATCTAAGTTATGCTTGATCTATAAAAGAAACACTTGTATTCTTTTTAGGGGTTCTTCCTATGGCTCCTCTAATGTTTTTCTATTGCAAACACTGTATTTTTTGTATTATACCATTGTAAATATTGCTTCTAAGCTTTATGTTAATAAAGTTCATCTATTACCATTGTTATCTCTTGCATGTTTGAGTAAAATCCATTTACCTTCATGTCTGAGTATGTTTTTTATTTGTTTCATTGATGTATTATGTTGTTAATATGAAGTAGGAAGAAACAAATTTCTATCTTGGTGTATCACCTCTATTTCCATTTTATGTTATCTTTCTATCTCTTTTCCTTGTGAGCTGTTAGAGTAGAGTAGTGAAAGGGCTTTCATGTGTTGGGTTAGACCAACACATCTGCACTTAGATTAGAAGAGGAATTCATCCTTCTTCAGAGATTCAACCTCATTCATGTAAGGTCCCACACCTTGAGGTTGTTTCCATTGTGTCATTAGAACACTGAAATCTTGTTCAGTAGGGTGTAATTTTATGTGACAACAATCCCCTTGGTTTTATCACCTAAACTAAACTACCTATTGTTGTTGTTGGGAAAAGAGATAGGAAGTGACATGGAATGAAACCTAAAATAAATAAGGTGATCCACCAAAATGATTTCAAACCTACACTATTGTTTGGACTCACAATATGATCAAATGAATGAGTTGTTTCATGCTCAACTCAAGATTTTACATACTCATACATTAGTATTTCATACAAAAGATGAAGTTTTCTCAATTATTAAAGGAAGAAATAGATATTTTCACAATTAAAAGTTGTTCAAACTATTTTCATAACCTATGGCCTGCACAAGGTGCACGAATCTCCACATAATGGTGCTGAAGGAATCAGACATACATAGAGGATTTACATAAAATCATAGAAAAAACATCAATTATTTGTATTTTCACACAAAATACATATTAGAGAAGGGAAAATACTTGTCTTTATTGAATAAAAGAAGTATTACATACAATAATACACAAGTCTGAAATGAGTTACATTGTTGCTCCTACTAGAAAGAACCTTGAAAAAAGTTACAATACAAAGATAGAAGAGTAAGAACTCCCCTAAAAATGAGAGTAAGTGTCCCTTTTTTCTATCCTATGTTGGAGAAAAAGTAGGAAAAATCCTTAAATATCATTAAATGGTCACTTTTCCTTGGGTTGACTACCTCCTCTTCATCTAAGCACTTGAAAATCGTCTTTTCTTGGGTTAAGGCTATAAAAATCCAAGGTGGCATTGATGGGAGGATGTTTTTTGACCCCTTCAAACTTCATTAATACTTTCAAAGACTTCAACCCCACTCTTAAATACTTGCAACTGATGTCTCTGATATGCTAGATAGGTGGGTAGTTGTGTCAAACTGCTTTAGGTGTTGGAAGAAACATTATCTTTATTTGGCTCTTTGGAAACCTTCCCCATTCCTCATCATGGTGTAGAATATAATGTTGGTTGACTTCTTCATTTCCATAGTATATAGATGCTCCTTCAACAATTGTCTTCCATCTCCCAGATAGATGGATTATAGTTGCATAATGCTACACCCATCATTGGTAATAAAGAATTCTCTTTAAACTGCTCTTAAATAAACATAGAAGCATGTTGCCATTTTATTTGTAACTGATTTGGACTCCCATAATGGAAAAGAATAAGGCTCTTTATGACTCTCTTTATTGAAGACTTCCTCACTTGCTGACTATTACTCCATATCTTCCCTATACTATTACTTGCTCTTCATTTGTCTCCCTATTTGATGAAGTACTATCCACTTTATGATCAACATAGATGCCTTCAAAATATGGCTTAAATTTAGTTCATTATCTTATATATCATGTTTCAATCCTTTGACGGATCTTTGTTGATTAGTCAATAGACTATCCTTGCACTGAAACATCTCTATGAGGATAATTATAGTTGGCTTACTTTTGGTCATGAAAACCTCATTAAAGTCTTTAAATCCTTTTCTGAAAACTTGATAGTACTCTCTATAACTGTGCAAAATTATTGAATGAATTCTCATGAGTTTCCTTCAATTTTAAAATATACATTAATTTTAACTTTCTCCTTTGCATAGGGTTTGCCACTAGCTTGAAAATCCCTTGTAAATTTTAATGCTTAGATAGACCTCATAAATATATCACAAGAGTGTGGGGTGCTCATTCTATAACGCAAAGATTTCTTTGAAATGTTACTAATAACAAGAGATAGCCATTCATACTTGGCAGAACTCATCTATTCCCCGTTGGCATTCATTAAAATATATTATAATTCTCCAAAATGTTGAGTTATACTCCTTGTTGTATTAGGATTTTGGAAAGCATGTTTCCCTTTTTTAGGTACAAAATATTATTATTATATTAATCAAATAATGCTTATAACAATCCTACCACGTAAGCTTTCTACCATGTAGCTTTTGAGCTATTTCAGACTCTCACTGTAGGTTGCTTTTATCTTCACAACTGTTATAGTCTCTTATCACTATCTGAACACTATAATTAATACTTGTAGGTTACCCTTCAACATTTGACACTTGTGGACTATTACTTATCTTTATCTTGTCCACCTCTTTATTCAAGACTATTCATAGGTTTGAAATACTAATATTGCATCCTTAACCCTTATCTTCCATTTCTTCTTAATTTGGAATGTATAGATATTTGTGACAGATATAAATTTAGCAAATCCTCCTCCTTCCACTTACCTCCATCACAGAGTTATTTAGCAGTGCATGGAGATCAATCACTATTTTTGGTGAAATTTCATATTGGATCATATAGGGATGAAGTATTGTGTGATGTTATGCCTATGGATGCATGCCATTTATTGTTAGGAAGACCATGGCAATACGATAAGAAATAAATTCATGATGGAAGAAGGAATACCTATACAGTGACATTGAATGGAAAGAGAATCAAGTTGATACCTTTGGAAGAAGAGGGAAGACTGAATTTTGTGGCACTACCAGACTATGTTTGGTAGATGGATGGAAATTTCTAGATGGATTGAGGCATGAGAACATGTGTTTTGCATTAATCTCAAAGAAAGGTGGAAGTTTAGAGATAGCAAAGAGTGAAGACCTACCATAGAAAGAAGTTGTAGAATTGTTGACAAAGTATGAAGACATTATGTCAGAGAATGTACCAGAGGGATTGCCACCTATCTGGAGTATCATTCACCATATAGATCTTATACCGAGAGCAAGTTTACCTAAAAAAGCAGCACATAGAATGACACCAGTAGAGAATGCAGAGTTGAACCGATAGATTCAAGAGTTGTTGAGGAAAGGATTGATTAGAGAAAGTTTGAGCCCATGTGTAGTACCGTTGTACTTGCACCTAAGAAAGATGGAGAATGGAGAATGTGTACAAATTCAAGAGAAATCAACAAGATCACTGTCAAGTATAGATTCTCATTTCCAACGATGGATGATATTATGGACTGTTTGAGTGGAGCAAAGTATTTTACAAAGATTGATCTCAAGAGTGGATATCATCAGATCATAATTAGAGAAGGAGATGAATGGAAGATTGCATTTAAGATAAATGAGAGATTATATGAGTGGTTAGTGATGCCTTTGGGATTGACCAATGCACCAAGCACTTTCATGAGATTGATGAATGAGGTATTGAAGAAATTATTGGGTAAATTTGTCATTGTCTACCTGGATGATATTCTGATTTTCAGTAAGACTGGGGAAGAACATTTGTATACCTTAGATTTGTTATTTTTTCTAAAGGATTGAAGATGGATCCTGAGAAAGTGAAAGAAATTTTAGATTGGCCTACATCGGTAAACATTGAAGAAGTCAGATCATTCCATGGATTAGCTAGTTTCTACCAAAATTTTATTAGAAGTTTCAGTAGTGTTTGTAACCCCATGATAGAGACAATGAGAGGAGACAAGAAGGATTTCAAGTGGACATCTAGAGCACAAAAGAGTTTTGAATTGTTGAAGCAAAAGGTGATAGAGCAACCAGTGTTAGCATTACCAAATTTTGACAAAGTATTTCAAGTAGATTGTGATGCAAGTGGAAATGCAATTGGAGTAGTGTTGAGTCAAGAAGGAAGACCTGTAGCTTATTTCAGTGAGAAGTTGAATGATGCTAGAAGAAGATACTCAGTTTATGATCAAGAATTTCATGCCATAATTCAAGCCTTGAAGAAGTGGAAACATTGCTTGTTGCCTAAGGAGTTTGTGTTGTAAACAGATGATCAAGCTTTATAGTCTTTGAACAGTCAAGGGAAGTTGAATTAGAGACACATGAGATGGATTGAGTTCTTGTAGAGTTATACATTTGTGTTGAAGCATAGGAGTGGCAAGTCAAACAAAGTTGTAGATGCATTGAGTAGGAGGAATTTGTTGACAAAGATGAGAGTACACGTATTGGGATTTGAGGAGTTGAAACATATGTATGAAGAGGATGCAAATTTTGGTGAAGCATGGAGAGCATGTAAGGAACCAGTAATGACAGACCAAAGCTAATGGTTGGACTATTTCATTCAAGAAGGTATGTTATTTAGAGGAAATCAGTTGTGTATACCAAGGAGTTCTATGAGGGAGAATTTGATCAAAGAAAAGCATAGAAAAGAATTAGTAGGAAATTTTGGAGTGGATAAGACAATAGCTTTGGTGAGTGAACACTATTTTTGGCTACACATATATAAGGATGTGAGGAAGTATGTTCAAAGTTCTAGAATTTTTCAAGTTGCAAAAGGGAGTAGTTAGAATACCAGATTATACAAACCTTTGACGGTACCAGAGAAACCTTGGGAAGATTTGAGCATGGATTTCATATTGGGATTATCAAGGACACAAAGAGGTTATGATTCTATCATGGTTGCAGTGGAACTTTTTTCTAAAATGGCACATTTTATTCCTTGTAAGAAGACTAATGATGTTGTGCATGTTGCTGAATTATTTTTTGAGGAGATTGTGAGATTACATGGATTACCTAAAAGCATAGTTTTAGATAGATCTTTTAGAGCACATTATGGAAGAAGACGAAGACAGATTTGAAGTTCATTTTAGCATATCACCCACAAACAAATGGAAAAATAGAGGTAGTGAACAAAAGTTTGGGTAATTTGTTGAGATGTTTGGTTGGAGATAAGGCAGGAAGTTGGGATGTAGTTTTACCACAGGCAAAGTTTGCATATAATAATTTAGTGAATCATAGTACAAGGAAGACATCGTTTCAGATTGTTACTGGAGTAGATCCTAGAGGAGTTTTAGAGTTAAGAGACATCATTATGGAGAGTAAAAGGAGTGCGGAGGAAGAAGAGTTTGTAGATTTCACAGAGACATTGCATAATTAGGTCTGAAAGCATTTGGAAGACATAAATAATAAGTTTAAGGAGAAGGAAAATGAGCACTGATGACATAAGGAATTTGTTGTTGGGGATGGAGTGATGGTATATTTGAGGAAGGAGAGATTTCTGATTGGTACATACGAGTTTAATATGAGGAAGTTTGGATCGTGTAAGATGCTTAGGAATTTTGATTTTGGAAATGCATATGAAGTAGAGTTACCAAAGACATTGGGTATATCACCTATCTTTAATGTTGTAGACATATATGAGTTTCATAAGGGGTAATCAGGTGACAGTAGTGATGAAATGGATTTGAAGGAGTAGTTACCACATCAAGAATCGAAGGAGATTGAGCAGATTTTGGATACCAGAACTGGAAGAAGCACTAGAAAGAAACAGTACAAAGAATATCTTGTGAAGTGGAAGGGCAGACCAGTGGAGGATTCATCATGGATTTCTCAGGCTGAGATGGATCGTCTTGTTTTTTATCTTAGCCCTGGAAAGTGAGGGAATCACTTTTCTTCCAACCCTGGGTGTCTGATGCAGGAGCATCCTTGGTTGTAAAGCAATCCTGTATCAACCAAAAACAATTATTTTCTTGCATTGAATTCATTAGCAATTTCAGTAGTTCATTTTTCATTTTACCACATCGTTGTTTCTCAACTTGAAGAGAAAAATATAACATCTACACATCAACACCTATCACATATCCAAATTTCACATCATTTGCAGTCTGTTGAAATTTATCGCTCCCATAAATTCACTATTTTACTAGTCAGAGCATTTGGGGCTGACCTGGTCTAGATTCTTATTGCGGACCTATTCCAGATCATGCGAAGTCTAATTGGACATCATACAAGAATCTTGGGTCAATTGGGACCTATCTTGGAGATTCACAAGTTAATTCATTGTGTGTGGAGCTAATTCTTCATATCTTGAGGCTGACATTCATATTTGATCATTCATCAGGTTACTAACCCTTGTGGTCAAAGTAGACCTATTTTGGAGCTTGAGGAGCATATTTATGAGCATTATAATTCATTGTAGATCATCAATTCTAAGTTAGATGTTTTAGATTCATTTTATTTCGCACAAAACCCTTTGAGGGCATGTAATAAGGCCTGTTGGCTAGTTGTATTGTTGAAGCCCTTGTGACAAGGAATGTGAGACCTTGTAGTTCGCCCTTGTGGCCAAAGTTGCATGTAAGCATTCTATATTAATGAAGATTCATGTTTGCATATCAATTTTTTGTGTTGTTTCCGCTGTGTTGATTCATTGCTGCACAGTTCAAATAGTTCCTTCTGGAACCCTCCTACCGTGACTGCACCATATTCTATATATATGTACCATATATTTATATTTAAATACACAATATAAAACTTATGCTAATCACAAGAGTTTTAATACTCTAACTCAAATTGACTAAATGATCAAGGGGGATTAAAGAAAACCAAACCTAATTTTCCTATCAACGAAAAAGTTATCAACTTAGGTTTAACACTTACTGACACAAAACTTAGATTGACTCAACAAGGTTCCTCTGACCTATGCAAGTGAGTGTGTGTGTCTACTTAGATAGATATGCCAATGGTTCCCATACCAACCTCCTCTCCTAGGTGATACTCTCCCTCCTGTTAGAGTAATAAGTTATTTCACTTAATTAATTACATCATATTGGTTAATTAATTAAGTCACTTATCACTTTAGTTACTTAAGCTAAACTTAGGGACATTAATAATTAATTATTTATTAATTATTAAGTGTGCACACTAGGTTTTCCTTTAGGGTTATGCATACATTGCTTTTATAAGGAAAATCATCTCATGTAATTTCTGAATTCTTGAATAATATCAATTTGCACATCTTCATGCAAAGCTCTTGCTTTTTTCTTTTTTCTCTTATGTGGAAGGCTTTTCTGGTTTGCATGTTTGATCTTGGTTTCTAACACCTCCCCCCCACTGGAGGGTTTGAACCTTCCTTGCATCCAACTTAGAGCAACATGTTTGTAGTTAGTTGATAACATATAAATCACATTCATCATATATCATAAGAATCATTTAAGAATTTAAAAATTAATTCATCAAAATGAATATTCATACATTTCATTCATCCATTGAAATTCATCAAGATATAATCATGTATTAAAAACATATTTACTCATAAAGGTAATAGTATATGGTAAATAAACAATGGGGTGTAACAAAGTGCATTATGGTTGAGATGGTGGACACCTCAGTGGATGTTGTAAACAATTTTGTGAAGCCCACGAGCACAAAGGAGTTCAAATTATGCAATATAGCTATGGGTGTTTATTCCTTAGCAAGTAGTTCATTATTGTTTGTTTCCCTTTTGGTCTTTCAAGATATACAACAAGTAGGAGAATGTTGAGATTAGTTTTCATAAGTAGTGTAAATCCTAATGTTTTATTTAATTAATTAATTTGTATTATTGTATATTCCCACTTGATATGCCAAATTTTTTTATATGTAATATACAGCCAAAGTTACATGCTTTTATATTAATCTGATCAAAAAATTACATTGAGTCATCCCATCACCATGATGGATCCAAAATACAAAATCAAAATTTGGAATTGAGCCAGCAAGATTCACAAAATTGAACATGGAAAAGCAAAACAAATCAAAATCCCTCCACCATTAGACCCTTAAACGTCTTCATAGAAGCGGCCAGAGCCCACCAGTTCAGAAAAGGCATGGCACCATTGTAAACCAACCACCTCATCCAACCCCAACCGTCGGCATAAGAAGTTATACCCTATGGAGATCCATCTCCTGTGTCGTCATTCATTGCCTTTCAAGTACAAGATGAATGGATGCCACTCCACCTCCACACCTTGCTGAAACATGCATGCCATGTCGTTCGGCCATGGGAGTCCAACTTCTGGAAAAGCTAGTGCAACTATGTCGATATCCCCAACCAAAATTGAACGTTTGAACATCGTTCGCAACATCAACAGGAATCTCTCCTTCGACAGACTCAAGTCTAAAAGCGAAGCTAGGAACTGAGAGGAGATGTCTAAATTGGCCCTGGTTTGATTGTTTGAAAAACAATAGGCCTTCCCAAGCACCATTATTACTACCTCTAAACACAAAATTTCCTTGTTGCAACATATATTCTTTAGGTGGTAGTCAGAGTTGTAACCTAGGAAAGAAACCTCCTTCTTGGAGCTCTTCAACTTTATTGGAGTATCTATTTTTGATACCAATTGCTCTCCAAAACACCGAATAAATAGGAGGCCAGTCATTGATCTTCATTTATGGTCAGTCATATGTTTTAATTCTTCTATGTCCCCTCAATAGAAAGTCAAATAATTCATTGTAGGTGACCATTTAATTCGCACAAAGCTCAATGTCCTCCATTTTAGAATTCTTGAGGAAGTTAGAGTGTTGGTTATCAAATTTTCCTTTGAAAGTGTACTGTGTGTGCATTCCAAAAAAGGAAGATGACTCGCACTTCCCACCATCTTGCGTTCCCCTACTCCATACACTACCTTCAATAGAACAAGCTATCCTAGTTTATGAATCCATCATTTCCAAATTAATGGCTTCAAACTGCTTAGCTATGATGGCAGAGAGTCCGCTCACTTTGCCTCCTTCCACCTATCTGGGGGGGCCCATATTCTAGATCTAGCCATAATTGGCATAGACTATATGCATCTAGTTGTCACATGGGCCAAAAACTATTCAGCCTCCATGCCTTCATTGGCTAGGGAATCTGCTTCGCCATTCCCTTCTCTATAAATGTAGTTCACTATTGTACTTGCAAAGGTTTGCATCAATTTTGTGGCTATGGACAGTAACGCTCTAAGTTTCCAATTTGTAACCTTACCACTTCTTAATGCATTTATGACCAATGCTAAATCCCCTTCCATGGCTATCTTTTTTAGTCCAAGCTCTCTGCAAAGCTTCAATCCGTATATTACTGCTCAAAATTCAGCTTCATTATTGATTCCTTCTGGAAGTCTTTTGGTTGAAGATGAGATAAGGATCCCTTGTGAATCTCTTATAATGCAACTAGCACCTGATGGGCCCAGGTTACCGTTGGATGCCCCATCAAAGTTTAGTTTGTACCATCCACTAGGGGGGGAGACCATGCTACAGTAGCCCAGGCTATTTGTGATCCAATGCCACCATTCCCTACCCAAGAAGGCACCCTAAGAGAGGGCCAATCCCTGTGTAACTTGGCATCCCACTTTGAAAAGGCCTTATCCTTACCTGCACATTGCTCCAATTTGGCATTCATTGTTTCCACTAGGGCGGCCTCAATCTTACTTATGAGGGAGACTGGATTCATTTTTCTATCTTGGAACAACCTCCTATTCCTCTCCTTCCATATCTCCCACACTACTATTGAAGGGATCAAAGTCCATATATCCCCATAAATTGCATGTTTTTTAACGATGGCCATGATCGGAAGCAGCGAAGCAACTCGTTAGGTAAGGCACAAGCCCAGCCCAACCTTGCACATAGCCATCTCTAGCATTCTTGAGAAAATGGGCATCCAAGAAGAAGATGATTTGTGGTTTCCTAAGCCTGTTCACACAAAACACCTCTAGACAGGCCATGGTAGCCTAAGCAAAGAAATTTTTTTGCTGTTAGTATCTTGTTTTGTAAGGCCGCCCAAGCAAATGTCCCAACCTTGGGGATGCAAACTTTTCTCTAGCATAGGTGAAGAGGAAGTCGTTCAATAGTTCTCCCTCGCTCCATATACAACACCTTGTAGCCGTCTCTTACATTATAGCTACTCGACTTTGAGTCAGCCCAAACCAGGGTATCATAGCCAGTCTGCAATGTGAGAGGCTTTTCCTTTAATGCATCAGATATGAGCTTCACTTCCCTTTGTGGCAAGCTAAGTCTTGTAAAGTCCTTCCATTTCCAGCCTAATACCAAGTTGTTCTCCTTTGGGATTAGGTAGTCTCTCACTTTGTCACCCCAAATTTCCTTTAGAACCCACTTAGCCTCTCCTCTGTCAAACATGCTATCTAGGCTTGACAGGCTAGACCATGAATCTTCCCAAAATAAGGCCTTCCTTCCATCACAAACCTCCCATGATAAGTAATCACATACCACTTTCTTACATTTCTACATGAAATTTCATATTCGAGAGCCTTTTGGAGGGTTGAAGATTATCAGGATGTCCGTGGAGCTGTTATCCTGTAGATATTTGTGGTGAAGGATCTTAACCCATTTGTTTTGTGGTTGGAAATGCATCCACCAAATGAGTTTTTCCCCTAGGGCTTTATTCTGGAGATCTAGATGTTTGAAGCCCAAACCACCATCCTCTTTTGTCCTACACAATTTCTCCCAGGTGATCAAAGTAATTTCTTCTTATCTTCACTACCTTGCTAGAAGAATTGTCTATACAATACTAGGTTTGAAGCACAACCACTTGGTATGCACATTATTGACATGAGGTAGATTGGGAGAGCCGATAAGACTGATTTGATTAGTGTAATCCTCCCTTCCCACATTAGCCATTTCGCTTTCCATGTATTCAATTTTGCACTTGTTTTGAGTTTGAGTGGATCCAAAAGCCATGTTGATCTGACCCCTTTAGCCAATGGGACACCTAAGAAGGTGCAAGGAAGCTCTCCCTTTTTATAGGCTAGTACTCTTAAAATTTCTTGCTCCTTTTTCCTGGATGTGTTGAAGAAGAACACCTCAAATTTATTCCCATTCACTGTTTGCCTTGAGGCTTTAACATATTTATTGAGAATCGCCTTGAACTGAAATGCCTCCTTTCTCTTTGCTACCCCCATCAAAGATGTGTCATCTGCAAATTGCTGGTGGGAGATGGCCTGAAGACCACTTATTACTTTGATTCCTTCAATCAGATTACAGTTGATGTTGTGGGTTATTGTCCTCCCTAGTGCTTCAACCATCAAAATATATAAAAAAGGAGATAATGGATCTCCTTGGCACAACCCTCTTGACACTTCAAAAAAACCTTTAGGCGAGCCATTCATAAGCACCGAGAATCTAGTAGAGGAAATGCAATTGTAGATCCAGTTCAACCATTGTTTGTTGAACCCAAAGGCCTCTAAGACTTTAATAAAAAATCTCCAATCTACCATGTCGTAGGCTTTCCTGATATCTAATTTGATGATCATATTGGCCTGCTTGTTCTACTGCACTGAGTGAATTGCTTCCCGAGTTATGATTATCCTGTCCAAAATCGCCCGTCTTGGGACAAACCTAGTTTTTTCTTCCATAATCAGCGATGGGAGAAGAGGTTTTAGCCTATTTTTTGTGGCTTTTTTCATAACTTTGTAGATTGTGTTACAGAGAGAAATTGGCCTGTAATCATCTAGCGAGTTTTTTGCTTCTTTTTTTGGTACTAGGGCTATGAAGGTATTGTTTACTTCTTTGAGTAGAGTACCAGAGTTCCAAGATGCTTCTATTGCTCCCACCAAGTCATCCCCAATCAGGTCCCAAATTTTTTGGAAGAAATTTGCTGACGAGGTCCAGGGGTCTTATCTAGATGCAACTGAAAGAGGGTCGATTTTATTTCTTCTTTAGAAAATTTACTTTAGAACCCGCTTAGCCTCTCCTTCGTCAAACATGCTATCTAGGCTTGGTAGGCCAAACCATGAATCTTCCCAAAATAAGGCCTTCCTTCCATCATAAACCTCCCATGATAAGTAATTGCATACCACTTTCTTACATTTTTACATGAAATTCCATATTCGAGAGCCTTTCAGAGGGTCGGAGATTGTCAGGATGTCCCTCGAGCTATTATCTTGTAGATATTTGTGGTGAAAGATCTTAGCCCATTTGTTCTGTGGTTGGCAATGCATCCGCCAAATGAGTTTTTCCTCTAGGGCTTTATTCTGGAGATCTAGATGTTTGAAGCCCAAACCACCATCCTCTTTTTTCCTGCACAATTTCTCCTAGGAGATCAAAGCTAATTTCTTCTTATCTTCACTACCTTTCTAGAAGAATTGTCTATACAATTTTACTAGGTTTGAAGCATAACCACTTGGTATGCACATTATTGACATGAGGTAGATTGGGAGAGCCGATAAGACTGATTTGATCAGTCTAATCCTCCCTACCCATGTTAGCCATTTCACTTTCCATGTATTAAATTTTGCACTTGTTCTGAGTTTGAGTGGATCCCAAAGCCCTGTCGATTTGATCCCTTTAGCCAATGGGACACCTAAGAAGGTGCAAGGAAGCTCTCCCTTTTTATAGGCTAGTACTCTTAAAACTTCTTGCTCCTTTTTCTTGGATGTGTTGAAGAAGAACACCTCAAATTTATTCTCATTCACTGTTTTCCCTGAGGCTTTAGCATATTTATTGAGAATTTCCTTGAACTGAAATGCCTCCTTTCTCTTTGTTGCCCCCATCAAAGATGTGTCATCTACGAATTGCTGGTGGGAGATGGCCTAAAGACCACTTGTTACTTTGATTCCTTCGATCAGATTGGAGTTGATGTTGTGGGTTATTGTCCTCCCTAGTGCTTCAGCCATCAAAATATATAAAAAAGGAGATAGTGGATCTCCTTGGCACAACCCTCTTGACACTTCAAAAAAACCTTTAGGCAAGCCATTCACAAGCACCAAGAATCTAGGAGAGGAAATGCAATTGTAGATCCAGTTCAACCATTGTTTGTTGAACCTAAAGGCCTCTAAGACTTTAATCAAAATATCCAATCTACCATGTCGTAGGATTTCCTGATATCTAATTTGATTATCATACTGGCTTGCTTGTTCTGCTGCATCGAGTGAATTGCTTCCCGAGTTATGATTATCCCGTCCTGGGACAAACCAGTTTGTTCTTCCACAATCATTGATGGGAGAAGAGGTTTTAGCCTATTTTCCATGGCTTTTGTCATAACTTTGTAGATTGTGTTACAGAGAGAAATTGGCCTGTAATCATCTAGCGAGTTTGCTGCTTCTTTTTTTGGTACTAGGGCTATGAAGGTATTGTTTACTTCTTTGAGTAGAGTATTATAGTTCCAAGATGCTTCTATTGCTTCCACCAACTCATCCCTAATCAACTCCCAAAATTTCTAGAAGAAATTTGTTGGCAGTCCATCTAGTCCAGGGGCCTTAACTGGATGTAACTGAAAGAGGGCCGATTTTATTTCTTCTTTAGAAAATTTTGCATTTAACATCTTGTTATGTGCTTCTGACACTACCTTGGGTATATTTATTAAAAAATATTTCTAATGATGAAGGTGTGAACCTTCCAAGTTGTTGAGGAGGCAGTTGAAGTATTTGACTACTTCCTCAGCCACTTCCCTCGACTCTTCAACTGTATATTCGTCTGCACGTTTCAGGCTTGTGATTCTATTTACACACCTTCATTTCCTTGTGTTGTTGTGGAAGAACTTTGTGTTATTATCTCCTTCCTTAAGCCACACCTCCCTAGACTTTTGTCTCTAGAAGACTTCTTCTTTGGCTAAAACATCCTCATACTACCCTAAAAGCTCCTCTTTGTAATAGGTTTGTTGGTTCATTCCATTCTGTATTATGTATTCTTCCAAGTTATGGAGTTCCTCTTCGATACTCTCATTTGTCTCGAAAATGTTTTTGAAGCAACTCCAATTCCATTCTTTGATCCTCTATTCTAGCCACTTCAACTTTGTGATTAGGCAATACATCTTTGAGCCCGTAACTTGAAATTCACCCACCATTCTTCTACCAAGGATGAAAAGTGTGGGTCTTTGAACCACATATTTTCAAATTTGAACGGTGATCTAGAGGGGGTTCTATCTTCTTGTATTTCTAATTGAATTGGTAGATGATCCGAACTGGCATAAGGGACAATACTTGCCTCAAATACATATGGAAAATTGTCAAGACCACCCCAAAACAAGAATCTGTCTAACTTTTTTGCTATCATGGCTGGGCCTACTCGTCTGTTCGTCCATGTAAAGGAGCCATTCCTAAATTCTATGTTTAGCATTTAATTCCTTAAGAACCATTCTATGAAGTCCTTTTGTGACTGATTCTCCCCACAGATACCTCCAAGTTTGTCCTTCGCTTCCAAGATTGCATTGAAATCCCCAGCGAGAAAGAAGTTCTTCTCTTGAATAGAGCTGAGGAACAATTCAATTTCATGCCAAACACTTCATTTTCTAATGCAGGAGTTAGGATCGTACACATTTATGAGGCCATTTTTGAGCTTAGATTGGATATTGCGAACCTAACATTCTTGCCAGCATGGATTTTTTGGTAAGATTTCTACCTGTACAGAGTTTGATTTCCAAAAGACTGCCAATCCACCTGAGGCTCCACTAGCTTGGATGCCCGAAGCACTCCACCCCACAACCTTCTTTTTGAAAGCCTCAAACTCCTCATTGCTTAGCTTAGTTTCTTGTATGAATATAATATCTGCCTTGGTCAAAGAAAATATTCTTTTGACTAAGTGCTACTTGTTAGGGGCATTTAGGCCCCTAATATTCCAAGATAAGAGCTTCATGGCGATCCAGGAAGGAGGGTCCCCTTCCTTGGCATAAGCATAGATGTGAGCTTCTGTTGACCCTCAGCATCCTCGTCCATAGTTCTGAGCTCCTACAATGATTTCCTACCCCTGGATCTTCTTTTCCCACAATCTAGCTTGGACTTGTTGGACAGGATTTGAAGTACCCCTAATTTGCTTGGCGAAGCATCTTCCTCTGATTTTGCAGCAGCCTTCAAGAGTAATTGTTGTTCTTCTAAAGACATTGGAGCGTTGAGAATCTCATATAATTCAATGGCGAGGGAGGAGAGAATGAGCTGCATGCTTTTATCTTGACCTTCTTCATAATTACCCATGGTTAAAGTCATGAAGTTGTCATTGACCTCATCGCCCAGGACTTCATTCCTTGCTCCCTGAAAAGTGACTTTATCCTCCTCTATCCTTTGACTTATTGGTTGGGCTTGAATTACTTATGTGTTTTCCTGACCACAATCCCCTTTTCCAGCCTCTGTCAAGATAGCCAAGATGCTATCACAGATGTCCTCCAGTTCCTCTGTATCATTCATTAGTGTCCGAAGTGCTTGGAGACCATCTAAGTTTGTCATTTGTCCTAGAATCCCTAAATCCTTCTTTCCCTCTGTATTGGGGGCCCTCTAGTCCTCCTCTGCTGCCTGACTTTCCACAAGTCTTTCTTCTCCAAAGGTTACCTGACATGGATTTCTCTCGGGGCCCTTACCACACCAACCTTCATATAAGGCCTGATCTATGGCCTTGCCTACACCCTTCAAACACCTCTCAAGGTATCTCTTGCATATTATGCATTTACTCCCTTTTAAATCCACTTTGATCTTCTCGAACCATTCTCCTTTGTCTGTGAGAATCCTTAGGTTGTCTAAGAATCTGAATTCGGTGTTCAAATCAACCAAGATTTTCATAGTATCTAACTTCCCTAGGAAAAAAACTTCTTCAAAACTGATCAGAGTCCCTAGGGCATCCCCTATCTTACCCAATGTTTCTTCACTCCAATACTCAGAGGGCAAGTTTTCCAGGCTAATCCAGTGTGGAAACATTTTTGGTTTATGAAGATTGGGGATAAAGTTTGGCTCCTAGTCAATTTTGTAAAAGCAAAAGCCATTAAAAAACAAGGGTTCCCCATAAAAAAATTTCTTTTTCATATTCAGTTTCGCACATTTAACTAAAAGGATTTTTAGATAAGGCTTTGGCTCTTACTCGACCTTCAAAGTGCTCTACGAACCAATCCACGATCTCCTGTTTTGGGATGCTATCTCTAGTCCATTTCATGAAGAGACCATGCTCCTTGAGGTAATCCCATCAAGGTTGCAAATAATTGGCTGCAATCTGCACGATTTTGTCTTTCCGGTCTGAGGGGGAATAGGGCATCCCATGATTCCCATGGTTTCAGTTTTTCTTAGGGATCCAAATTTGCTCATTTTTCCTTCTTCCATCTCCTCTGGGGATTTTGTCTAAGATTCCTTCTCTGAGGAATCCAAGCCGGATCATTTCTTTTCCCTGCATGTTGAGGAGGCCCTTCAAGCCTATTATTCCCTAACCAACCATTCCTCAGCTCTGTTTGTTGCTCCAGACTCCAATACTGGGGAGGATCGCCATGTGGACGATCCTTGACTTTCGCATGTCCTTCAGATCCCCAACGACCACCTGTTTTCTAGTTCCAAGCGCCACGCCTTCTACCTCCAGTCTTTTGCATATTTCTCTTCCTCTTGCCTTCGCTCTGCGAATTTCACATCATTTCGCTTATTCCTAACTTTATTTAGTTACTATTTACTTTATCTTTTATTTCTCCTAACCACTTGATATACCAATTTATGTCACATGTAAAAATTTATTAAGAGCATGCAAAGAAGGATTGAATTGTGAACTATAAAATTGCGGGAGATTTATTACTAATGCATGACATGCAAAAGCATCTTTTTAAAAGAAAGATGATTCCAACTTTGAAACTCACCATGCATTATGGTGAGTTGGATTTAGCACATGGATTTTTGTTTGGACTTGGTCCACAAATAAAAATCTTGGGATGAAGATAAAATATTGTATGAAATTATGTTATTGGATTTTCTTTAGACATAATTAGTGAATGAGTCTAAAGAGAAGATAATCTAACATTTTATTGTAACTACAATATTAATATTTACTAACAATATATCAAGTGTTCCTTTATTATTATTGAAAAATTTGATGGATTTTTTCCAAATATATCTACTATGTTATGTGTTATTGCAAGCTATTACATATTATTGTAAAAATCTTACATATTAATTTGTTAACTTTAATCATACTTAACATTTATCCTCTCTTTGTATTTAATAAAAAATTACATAATTTTATGAGCTACTTTTAGGAAAGCATCGAGCATGATTCTCATCCATGTGATCTCTTCGACGTGGTTGAAAGCATACATTTATCAGCCCATGGGAGAATTTACGATATATGAAGTGGGGGAAATCATGCACTTCTTTCTTTTCGAGAGACATAAGTCATGAATATCCTATATTCACCCCTTTCTTTACCAACATAACTAGTGGAGATAAATAAATAAATATTTGCTGCAACCACGTTATTAAGTGGAGCGAGACTTGTAAGAACATAAAGTAATAAAAAAATCCAACTTGTTTTTCTCAAGGTGAAGATGGTAGGAACTGATTTGAAAATGAAAGATAGGATGACACCACATGGAAAATCATAATCTCAAATCATCCATTGTGAATGGTCGCCATACATCCAATTCTAAAAAAATCTAAAAGTAGACTTATATAAAAATAAAGTTAAAAAGTCATGGGCCCAATATTGATTGATGGGGGGAATATATCCACATTAAAGTTTCAAGTGATAATTGCAAATAGTGGTATCATAAAGTGACACAACCCTTTTGAGATTCAATAACATTGCTTATATATTCCATTTGTTTTCAAGGAATTTAATTTCGACTAGGTTATCTTGTAGTTATTTGAACTATTGTAACTATGAGAAGATGTGTTTTTATAATATTATTAGAAATTTAACTATCACATTGAGCTTAATCAAACATTTATTTTACAATGAATTAGAAGTTCACAATAATAGTATATAATTCAAATAGTTCATGTTAATTTATATAAATTTGAATTCTAAAATCGTGTATAGTGGAATAAATAATTTGTTTTAAAATCATATTTATATGAATCTTATAAAGTTATTTCTAAATCAAATTAATTAAGTATATAATCTAGTGATCATTGAAATTTACAAATCACATATATACATTTTTTATTTAAACTCATAAAAGATATAACATATTAATAATATTCAATTTTGTGAAAGAAAAAATGTCATTTAACCATACATTTACACGTAACGATGCAGATCAACAACCAAACATCGTCTTCGATTATTAGTTCTTGCAACTTCCTCACTCAACAACAGGAAAACTAGCTTTTTAATAATAAAATTAAATGATTGCGAGCTCACTTCAAATTCTCAAGCACAAAAATTGACAAGAAATTTAGGACCAACATGCTGATTTTATTAATTAAATCCTCCAAGAGCTTGCAACAATGATTTCTAGAACTAAACAATGAACAAAACAATCATCTACATGCAAACTTTTAACATTCAACCTCAAAAATCTGAGACATGAATCCTTCAATCAGCAACAACAACAACAAAAATCAGCCATAAATTCCTATAACTTCATCCTTGGGCGTCCCTAGCTACTTCACAGGTCATTTCTCTTCCAATTCCTTGAGTCTCTTTTCAATTTCTTCATGTTGTCTTCAATCCCACAGATGGGCTTGGCTCTCTCCCCCCTCAATATTGCTACATTTTCTAGCTTTTTTTTCATCCTTCCTTGGGCATCCAAGATTCTCATGTAACTCCCCATTCATTATTTGGCAAGAATCTTAAAATTCTTTGCTCATTTAGACTCCCATCATTCCACTTTTCCACCTCCAGGCGCATATATTCCTCTTGCCCGATTATTAAATTCCAAATTCAAATTTAGGAGGAGTTACAAATGCCAAAAATGACCTCCTCCATCTTGGGCATGGGGTTATGTGCAACGTATTAAATTCCATGAAACAATAATTCTTGGCATTTAAATCCCAAATCCAAATTTGAAAAATCAACCTTTGAAATTGAATTCAATTTTAGGGAGATGGGGAAGAAAATAGATTTAAAATGTTAACATGCTTGAAAAACAAAAACAACCAAAAAGAAAAATAAGGAAAAATATATTTTTGGATTTGTAGGATTTCCCGTGCTCTTGCATCATGTAAGTACTAGTGTTGATACATAAGGAGATAAAACATAATTCATGTTAATAAGGCCCTAGATTCGACTACCTACATATTTAAGTAAGAGAATCAAGGTCATGTGGTTCTTCTAAATGACTGCATGCCCTAATTTTATTAACTACACATCAACTAGATAAGTTTATAAAAGACTTGGTTCATGTTGAAGTTTAATCATTGAGCATTGTGAACATCGCCATTATAATACTCATGGTATCCAAAATCTAATGTTTTTACATTTTAATCTTCAATTGGTGCATATGCAACCCTTTCTAGATTACCTACAAAAATGGACAATAGTTTAGATGGTTGCTACCCACATGTTATAAAGATATCTTAATATATAATAACCGGTATGTTGATTCCAATACTATTTTCACTTTATAAAACAACAAAATGACAATGTTCCATAAACAATACTTAAAAAACATCAATGACAATAACTAAGTTTACATCATATAAGGGAATTCTCAAGCTTCATAATAATTGTGTATGCAATCCTATTATAATTTTAGTCGATAATATCATGTTGGCATGCCAACATTCCTTCTTGAAATCAACATAGTCATATACAAGAAATCCCCACCCTTTTAAATGGGACTTTTCCTTCATGGGCATGGTTAGAGTAGAGTACCATATAAGGGTAAAATCAAATGGAGTCCAATATCAAGTAGATGATACTTGAACTCTAACATACAATATAATATGCATTCGTAATTACACCCTTGATAAGGTTTTGGGTTTGAGAAAGGTGTCTTAGAGACTATATGGTTGGGATGACACCATACAATTGTATACACCCAACTCGATATCTAGGCACAACTCACTAACATGATTTTAGTGTAATAAACCATATTAGACTAGAATAGAGGATTTTTTCACTAACTATCCCAAGTTATTCAAGTAGACTAGTCCCCTTAATCTAACCCATTAGTCTCTCTTTATACTTAACTCTCATATAGGTTACAATTTTTAGAAAATGTGTAGGATGCATAAGAACAAATGGGAATAGTTGGGTCCACATAAGCCTCAATCATTATCATTATTTATAACTAACCTACAAGTAATCAATTTGAACATGTATACAAGATAAAAGTGCTTACTTCACTATTCAAGGTATCTTTTATAGTTTGACATTTTTTATAACAAAATAAGGGTAATGGTGATTCCAAAGAATAAGTAAAAGCTTGATTTGACAACGAGACCATCATTTCAATTGAACAAATAAACATTTCAATAGACTTTGCATCAAGAAAAGCTTTGATAAGAAGTTTTTGGCCTTCTATTTCTAGATATTTTCATAAAAAAATTTAAAGATCATGAAGGTCTATCCCCTATACTCATATATTAATAATGTATGTCATAAACCAATTTTTTTTGTTCAAACATCTTTGTTATTTTATCAAACAATCTACATGCTTTTAATACATGCATATTATCATAGAAGCCACATCTAAATATATTTCTTGTAATTTACATCATGGCCAACCTCAATAAGTTTATCTCAACACATAAGACAAACAAATTTAGTTTCAAAAACTCTAATATGTCAATTTGGATAACATATACACAAATTAAGACAAACTGTAATCATAACTAGTAATACTCATTTATAATTATAAACATAACAACCCATATAGATAATTTAAATAAATTTATAGACAATACAATAATATCAACAATAATAAACACTTCCAAATCAATCAATCTATTTCACCATAAGTTGTTATTTGTAGTTGTATTACAACATAACAAGGGTTCTTTGATGATATAAAAAAGGTAAACAACAATGATGAAAGCACTATCACTATAAGATTAATAGATTTTACTCAATATTAGAATTTATACAATAGCCATAAGGGTATTGTAATTAAGGACACACCAAACAATATATAAATTATTATAAAAAATAATTGGTAGAATCTAAGAACTAACAATAAAAATACTACACTCTCCCAAACTTTCACAGCACCTATTTTCTTATCCCACCTATCTACTTTATCATCTTTCCTAACATTTTATACCCGTCTATTTTTACATGATTTTTTTAACCTTTCACAACATAATTTTTTGTTGTTCCAACCCTTTATCTAGTCTTCCTTGAACCCCATTCTCAATATTATTTAATTTATCCACACTTCCCTTGAATTATGTAATGGATTTTACATCATCTTCTCCTCTCATTTGTGCTAATATCCTTGATCCTCATTAAATTTCCATAATATCTTTAATAATCGCCCTTTTATGCTTACTCACATCTTTGAATTCCTGATTCATGACATGTCTTCTACTTATGTTAGTATTTTCACTTGGCATACCCTACACCATTACGTACCTCATTTACTTAAGCAATCTCCATGTGTCGTTGTTCCCCCATTTTTCTTACCTTGTTCTAACATGTGCATATCTTTGTCAATAAACCATTATAATGATCCATATTATCCTCATCCCTCAAGAACATCCCTTAATGATAGACACTAGTCTCTTCCTCTCCTTGTCCTTGCTATTGGTTGACTTTCCAATTGTGATGATTCCTCACCTAATGGGTCTTATAGCTTTCTTGATTACCACTCTATTAATATTGTTAGTAATTCTTCCCAAGATGATGGTATGGCTCCCATTTCCTTTATTTTGTTTTATCCCCTTTTGTGTTATAAACTCTTTCCATTATACTTCTCTCCCCACTAAATCTAAGATTTCTTACTTCTATTTTGACCCACCTTACTCCACACGTTATCCTTCTTTTAAACTACCCTTGATTTTGTACCTACCACGGTTGAACCTATTTTTTCCCTTTTCCTTACTATTCTTCCTACACCACTTGAAAACATTTCCATCTACTTATTAATTAAATAATTAAAATATTGTTTAATTAATAATAGAATGATAATTAGATAATGATCAAATGTAAATATCAATTATAGAGGAAATAGTCAAAATTGATGATGTGTTAATTTTAGGTGTCTATATGACCCATTACATGTCAATGTTAAAATATATGACAAACTTGTCAAGGATATTATCATATATCAAGTACAAATCAATTTAATAAAATTGAAGACTTCTTGGATGCTACTCACTTATGACTAAGAACTTATACACACATTTAGGAATCTTTGGAAATGACTAATAAAATATTGATTCATACTTTTTGGATGTCTCATTTTACCTCTTAGAGTGGGTCCTCAAGAGGTACACATCCTTTATCATGTGATTACCTCTTCAAATAGATTTTCTATTTTGCTTGGTAAACCATGGCTTGAATATTTGAGGTTTGTTAATTTTTTGGGTGCATCAATTTACTAGACATGCTAAAGAGGAAAGAGTTGCAAAGGGTAAATGAAATCCATATGAGTTCCTTCAAGAGTTAAATTATGTTACTTTAGATACTTACATACTCAACCATAAGGAACCACCGTATGAAAGTGAAACACATCTTTGTAATGTGTATAATATAAAATTAGAGGATCAAGGAAAGAGAAAGACAAAGCTAAGATGGTATATGATCACAGTGAGCATATTTTACCTCCATATCCACCTAAGAAGGATAAGGGAAATATGTTTCAAAAAATTGTATTTAGTACTAAAACACTTCTTCTTCAAGGGTATTGCAACAAAGTGTTATAATTTAATAGATACAAAAAAATTCTATGCAACCACATCCAAAGAAGCAATAAAGGTGGGTAATGACACAAATTCCTACAATTACACCTATTGGTAACAATTTTTATAGAGAGTATCCACTCTTATCAAGAATAAATTCATAAACTTGAAGACAAATGTCTTGCAATTAATGATGGAGAATTTGATGCTACTTTTTGGGATAAGGATGACATTTTGAAGGGAGATCCTTACTAGATTCCATGAGATAATGATAATTTCTATGCTTAATTATTTATAGCTTGTATTAATATTTTATTTACTTCTTTCTTATTTTTTGTTGTTGGTATGAATAAGATGTTTTACCTAACTAGTTCAACTAGTAGGTGTTATTCACATGTTAAGATTAATTAGGTCCTAGGAATTTTTCTAGAAGTCTTAGTTGTTATTATATCTTATCTTATCTTATACTATTTAGTTATTGTGTCTTAGGTCATTTAATACTTGTTGTGTCATGTCATAAGATTATGACACTTGTCATGATCTTGTCTAATCCTATCTCTCACCTTGCTTATATAAGCAATGCTTCTTGTACATTTGTACCATAGGGAATGTACTATCACTAATCCATTATTACATCCATAATCAAGCAAGTTATTTTCTTTCCATACTCTCTTGTGGAAGGAAATATTTGGTTTTGTAGGTGATCCTAGGTTGTGGGAGCTCACTATTAGCTCCTTGGAGTCCACTATCACAACTCCTACATTGTAATCAAAGTTCCAAACCTGCAAACTCCTCAAATTTGAAGGTGATTTCGGTATGAGATTTTATTGGGTGTACTTTGGAACAAAATAAACCTCACCATTAAGTGTCGAAGGCCCCAAAACCCTATTTTTATATAAAATAATTGATATTTGGGTGAAAAAATGTAGCCATTTTTGGTTGGCTGATTTGGCAAGGCAAATTTTTGTACAATTGTACAAAATTCATACAGTCAGTATAATGTAATACAATTGGTATATTCTACGATATCAACATATTCGATGAATATTCTATCCTACGTCGGTATTGTATGATCTTTGCATCATCTTGTGGAGGCACATTACGAATTTTAATTTTTTATTTTTTAGAAAAGTTTTTTGCCTATATTAAATTTTATGGGTTTTTGTCCGTCAACGACACATGCTCAAAGTTATCACCCATCCATTTTTGTTGCTTGATCCAATTGACAACACAACTCTCCACTAGCTCAAAACTGTGCAGCGCTTGTGGTCATGTGAGTGACTACCTACTATCCTAGGAGGCCTTTTTTTGCCCTTGAAGCCTTAATTGGGAAAGTTTTTTCAAATTGCTATATCTTTTGACTCTAGTATTAGATTTTCACGAATGAGATATTGTTAGAAATATGGTTCTATGTAATCTATAGTGGTGTAGGTCTCATTATAAAAAAAACCTAGTGGATTTTATTGTTGTTTGAAGTCAAATATCTCATTTGGACCTTTGAGCTCATAAATTTTTGCCTAGATATTTGATTTTCACAATTCATGTGACATTGGAAAGGTATTGGGGAGCTCTTTTGATCTATCAATGTAATTTTTCTAGATTCAACCCCAAGTAAATTTTATTCAAAATTTTTCCAATATCACATCGTGACTAATTACTTGGACATGCTAACACCTGAAGAGGTTCTATATTTTTGGGAGGGCTTCATTTTCAATATTCATCATATTTGAGATTTTCTAATTTCTATTGAAGCTTGTTGTCTTTGTACTTTTGGAGATCTTATCATTTGAGGAGTGAATCACATATACAAGTTACAAATGCACATATTATGGGAGAAATCAACATGTGAATGAATTGTGTCCTCATGCCTCATATAATATCATCCAACTCTTTCTTGAGTGTGCATCATGTTCATCACCCAATGTTACATACAAATCTAGAGTTCTCCTACATCTTTAGAGATAGTTGATGATCCTTCACCTTCTTTGATTGAGACTTTCATCATTCTTGTTCAATGAGACCATCATAGTCTTTCAAATTCAACTTTGTGGGATGAACATTTGACATGTATATTAGATATGTTTTGTGAGTCTCATATTACAAATTTGGAGGATACTTTTGAGGGGTTATCTCTCCTCTTTGATGATAGTCATATCACTAATATAGTCAAACCATCATTATATTCAAATCATCATTAATTACACTTGATCCTAGTTTGTCACCTTCTTTATTGATTGAGTATGTACCTAATTTGATTGTGGTATCATCTTCCATGGATAGGTAAAACATGAGCATATTTTAGAGACATCATCACACATTTCATCCTTCTTCCTATCAATTCATATCTATAATGGGAAGAATTCTTGCATCTATATCTAGTATTGTTTCTTCCTAAGGAGAGGAATATTGTTCGCAGGCATTATATTCTCTTTTGTCTTTAGGCATCTACTATTTCTACAAAATATTACACATTGTGGGGGGCCCTACATAGTCTCCCTCTTTACCTCTTATAGGGGGGCTATTGATTGGATATTTGTGATGGATGTAGTCCTTGGGGGGTTATGTTGATTCCTCCATTTATCACTTCTTCTATCACTTGTACATGATTATTTTTCCCATGTGGTTTTTCTCCTTTACTTAGTTTGTGAGAGATCATTTGTATATGGGTACCTAACATGGCCTAGTATCCATGGCCCATCTTTATATCTTTGCATCATATTTGAATTGTTTCATTTGTCTACTACTCCCTAAGTTGCACTTGAGGAGGGTGTTGGAGTGAATAAGATGTTTTACCTAACTAGTTCATCTAGTAGGTTATCTTCACATGTTAAGTTTATTTAGGTCTTAGGAATATTTCTAGAAGACTTATTTATCATTAGATATTTTCTTATATTATGTCATTTACTTCTTGTGTCTTAGGTCATTTAATGTTTGTTGTGTCATGCTGGATAGGATTAAGACACTTGTCGTGATCTTGTCTAATCCCATCTCTCACCTTGCTTGCATAAGAAAGGCCTCTTGCACATTTATATCATAGATGATGCACTATCATTGATCTATTATTGATCATTGTACATTATTGCATTCCATAATCAAGCAAGCTATTCTCTTGCCATACTCTCTTGTGGAAGGATATCCTTTTGTTTTTCAAGTGATCCTAGGCTATGGGAGCTCACTATCAACTCTTACATTTTTGTACTTTAGCCTCATTGTTTATGGTATCTTTATTATGTATTCCTATTTGAGCATTTCACATTCTAAATTATGCCTCCTCACTTAGGATCATATTTTCTAAATCACTCTTATTTTATGATGTGCGATATTTAGCTCCTATCCTTGTCTATGTTTCTTTCTTGGATTTCCATGCTTTTCTATATGCCTTGTTTGATTCTCATAATTTATCATGATCGTGTTTACCATTAATGTTTAAATGTGATCTTTTTCATGTTCTTATATGACATGTTTTATGATGTTTCTATGTCCCTCATGTTCCATGCTTTCACCATAATCATTATTCTTATGGTGCTTATGTTTATTGTGATTATAATGCTTCCTATTTTTCCATCTCATACTTCCATGTTTATGATCCTTTTCATGCTCATATATCTTATGATTTCATGATACAATCCTTTTCATGTATATAGATTATGGTCCCATATTATGATTCTTATTGCATGCTTAGATCCTATGATTGTACATATGGTGATCCTTATCATGTTCATATATCCTACATCTTATTTGTGCTCACATGATGCTTACATAACATTTGTGGTTGTTCTTACCTTATCATTTACCAATATTATCAAAAATATTGGATGTAATTCGAATTTCCTTTCTTACATACCTTCATGATTATCTCCACTTATGCACTTAGGTATTTAACATATAGTGATGTCTTTTATTATGTCAAGTGACTTATAATGTTTATATATTTTTCTCCTCTCCTCCAATTCCTTGTATCTTTTGTATGCAACCAATTGGAGGGGTCATGTATGCCACTAATTTCCCTTTGAGAATTATGTAGTGATAGGTTCAAGTCATTCCTATTTACAGGGGAGCTTTTATCATTCTATATGCATTGTCCATTTTTTTTTTTACATAGTTGAAGCTTTTATCATTTTTGGTAATAGGTAGAATCTCTTACCCTTCTCTCCTCCAAATGTATTCTTTTCAAGGATAGTTCCTTTTAAAGCGAGTTGTGATTGGTGCCTATATTAAATGTGTTATACTTTACTCATTGATTTTTTTTTAAAAATTTATTATGCAGGTTCCAATGGAGCACTCATCACAAAACACATTTAAAAATGGTATGTTACTGTATACAAATCCATAACCTTTTGAGCATTACAAATATTTAATTGCCATGCTGATTGTTTGTTTTACTTTGACATGCACCCATTTAGTAGTTAGAATGTACATCAAAGTGGGGGCAAAATGCAATGGTAAAAATTATATACCTTTGCCCCTTTCCCTTATATTTTTGGGCTTGCTTTGATTAGAGTGTCTTGAATGCAATTCTTAGCATATAAGTGACACATTCTTGTGTGAATTTGGCTAATGACATCACACATCCCAATCCCTTTATCACCAATTCACATAGATTTATTTAATTCATATTTAAAGTTTATCATCTTGTATCAAATTTGTAGTTGTGAAGTTGACCCATGTCCCTTATATGATCATAGATCTAAACCTTCATTATAAAATTCAAGTTTAAAATTAACACTACACCAACCACTTTACTAGGTATTACAAGTCAACTTAGCACCCACTTGCTTAATTTGTGTTCCTGGTTGTTGTATTTAAGGACATTTATTCACTCATTTGAAATCAAGTTAGAGATCACCTAAGAGTTAGATGAGGACTTGCCATTAAGCATTCAAGAGAACATTATGGTGGTATTTACTAGAGCACATCATCCGAAGTACATTACATGTCTTACAATTGAGCATTCTAGTGACATTTATTATAACAAATCATCCTAAGTCTATTGTAGGACTTGCCATTGAGCATTCTAATAGCATTTTTTACACATCATCTAAACTCCATTACATATTTACTTATTGCCTTTAATCTTTCACACAAAATCATAAAGTTGATTAATTGTAAGTTCCAACTCATTTTATCTAATTAATTGTTTACTAATTAATTGCATTTATTTAATTAACCTAAACTTATTTATGAAAAAATATTTCTCAAAATATACATATGAATAAACTGGCATTACTGACTTAATTCAAATTTATACATAAAATATAAGAATGATTTAATATTAAATAATTCAAAAATTTCTCCATAATAAATCAACACTACCAAAGATGAAACTAATAACCTAGTCTCCTCTCGAAGGCTCCAAACTCCATACATAAGGCTAAGAAAAGAATAAAGGTTGCTATCTAAAATAAAAAATAAAAAAGTAGAGAACTCAAATGTGAAAAGAACCAAAGTCCATTATTGTTTGCTTTGATCTCCCACTTCCTAGTATTCTCACTGCGAGGAATGTCTTCTTTTAACGACTCAAAAGAAATGAAAAGTGTAAATACATTGTATGCGTATGGTTTTGTCGACGTGCTTTTCCCCAATGCAATCCTCGCTCTTTACCAGCTTACACGCACTCAAATACAGGTGTCCAAAGTTATAAAAGACACTCCGCCTTTCGGCGCAACAGCTCCATGGATTCTCATTCTCCTTCTCGTTCCCCGCCTGTGACTGTAAGGCACAGGCCGCGGTTTCAAGTCTCACCATCACCACTCCACAACAGTAATAACAATAACAGCAACAATAATAATAGTAAATCTTCATCAGGCCGATTTGAATTCGGTGCCGCCGGCAGAGGGACACTCGCTGCCGATCAACCAACAGGGGCTGGTACAAATAACTTTCCCCTTTATTCTGTTTCTAAATCGTCTTTAAATACAAGTAAATCGGATGTGCCCTCGAGCCCTCTGTCATTTGAGGCCTTGATGTTTAAGGCCATGGACAAAAACAGCGGTAATAATAACACTAGTAGTAGTAGTAGTAGTAGCAGCAGCAGCAGCAGAGTTTCCAAGATCAGGCAGGGTAAGAGTGGAAGGAGATCGTCCGGGAGAGTCTTACCTAAGGATGTAGTCCACAGTGATCTATTTCAGTCGGTGGATCACCCTGCAAATTTTGATCAATTTCTCTTCGATCGCTCGAAATCTTCTATATACAAACACACCTTCCACAAAGATGGTGATAATGTGGTCTTCGATCGGTTCTCTAAATTGGAGCCTTTTCGGTCAAAGATTGATGGAGTTGACAGCTTTGTAAGCATTAGCAGGCATAGTGATGATGACGATAGAGAGTTTTCGTTAAGTGAGGCTCATGGTGTGAGAGCTGAAACGAAAAATTTAGATAGTGTGGGGGGTAGAATTGGTGGCATTGGGTCCAAGAGTTGTAATGGTCGATTGAATGCTGCTGGAGATGCATCAGAGGTAGGAGATTTGAGTTCTTTTAAGCACAAGGCATCCGTGTTTGGCGCAACGGAAGCGAAACCTAGTGTTGGTGCAGAGAACTCTGGGGAATTTCAGAGTGGCAGAGTTTATGGAGAATCTGAGGCGCTTGATGATGATTGTAGAGCTGCTGGAAGGCCTGCTTTCGAGCATCGGACTGTGGCATCTGGGAGTAATTTGAATCCGGTAAATAACATAAAGGTTCCTTTAATGACCAGTTCTAGTTTAAAAGTGAGGTCTGATTCCAAGGCTGTTGAGAAAGAAAGTTTGATTAGGGATTCTTTCGTTGGACAATCTGATTCCATTGGTTCCACCCATTCCGCTACATCCTTGACGAGACCTGGGGTGTCTCTTAAGGATGTTAACAAACAGACTGCAATAGAAGGACACCATAGCAGAGGAGGAACTAGTTCAGCATCATCACCTCGAAGCTCCTCCATAATTGGAGATTTGCCATTGCAAAGAAGCGAGTCCTTGCATTCCTCGGAGGATTTCTCTTCTACTTTAAATCATACATTTCAGTTTGGAGCTAAAAAGGGAGCAACTAAGGCTAAGCATGGGAGGAGAAAAATGGAGGACAACAATGTGTCAAATTCTAGTAGTATTTCAATGGAATATCAATCCGATCGTCTTGGAGGGGGGTTGAGGGAAAATGATCCATTTAAACGTGATAACACAACATACTTAGAACGTTCTTCTTTGCACTCTGCTAGTCCTTTCCACTCCGGAGAAACAAATCATCACAACTTGCACCAGTCTGATAGAGAAACAAATGCCAAAGAGGCAATGCCTACAAATGTGAACTTGCAGACTGATGTAGATGAACTCACAAATGCTGCAAATTTTTGCAACCAAGAGTCACCCACTTTAGAAGGACATCAGTTCCGATTTGGCAGCAAAGATGGGAGAGAATGTACTGCTCCCGCTAAAAGTTCCAAATGGATATCTCCGTCCTTTAATCAACAAGTGCCCGTTTCAAGCTCTTCAAATGGTGGTTTAAACCATCTATTTGAGAAGGTTAGAACTGACAATTGTGAGAGCCGCAGTGATAATGCCCCTGCCGTAGTTGGTGGGAGCATCCAGAGAAGGCGCTCTGCCTCTAAGCCATTGTCTGGGCAAAGTTTTTCAGCATCTGGACATGTGAGAAAAAGTCATCGGTCTTCAGTTGAAGTAAATACAAAATCGAGAACTTCCATTGAGAAATTTGAGTCATCTCCTTTTGCTTTGCGACCTCTGGTTTTTCAAACAGATGCATTACAAAGTTATGCATCAAGTTTGAAAGGGGATTTATTTGATTCAAATCAATTAGCTGATGAAGAAAAAAACACACTTGGATCCTGTGACAGACATACAACCATAGCTCCAGAGTCAAGGTTAGCTGATCAGAGAGCAAACAGTGATCTACCAGCTATTGCAGCATTAGAGCAGGCATGTGAAAGTTGGCGGCACAGGTATATAACCTTTTCCATCAACATCCTATTTTCATTAACTCTAGATATTTTTCCATCTGCTCTGAGTTCTAACTGGAAATTTCCTGGATAAGTTCGGCTTACCATAAAATTGAGTTGATTCTAAATTTTACACACAATATTCAAGATTCTAAAATATCTGTAGGTTTGTGATATGTTCACAATGATCTGTTGTGTTAATTCTTCCCAGTTACAGATAACTGATAAATTTGGTGGTTGCATTCATCATTCAAACAGGGGAAATCAAGCATACTCTGAAGGGGATTTTTCTAAAGCTGAGGAATATTATTCTCGTGGGATAAGCTGTGTCTCTCCAAATGAATCATCCGAGGGTTGTGTCAAAGCATTGGTGCTATGCTATAGCAACCGTGCAGCCA